>OW679200.1:67383686-67703250 GCA_940337035.1 Agriotes lineatus | reverse complement strand
GTCACTTTTGACACAAACTGACACAAAACCTAACCTTCTAACCTCGAATTTCACATAGACTTACAGTCTTGCCAATTTTAAGTAAAATTTTAGATTGCTTTATGGGAAATTCAAAGCATACTAGATGTAATTCATTTTAAGACACCCGGTATGACCCTTATGCTTCGTATACCGCTTTATATGAGAAATGAGCTGGAAATACATACACTACACAAAAACCAGCAGAAAAGAGAGACACGGGAAAGAAATAGTTGAAACTATACATTGATTAAAAAATACATAAAATAGCCTAAAACCAATATTTTTTAAAATTTTAAAAAACATTAGTCCACCCAAAAAGCATTAACGAAGGCAGTTAAAAATGCATTAATAAATAACCAGTAAAACAAAAGTGGGCGTTGTGTCCAAGGTGGACGTTATGACCAAATGCGAAGGTGGACGTTGTGACCAGAGTGGGCGTTATGGCGGTGGACGTTGTGTCCAAGGTGGACGTTGTGACCAAATTTGAAAGTGGACGTTGTGACCAGAGTGGGCGATATGGCGGTGGACGTTGTGTCCAGAGTGGACATTACGACCGACGCCGTAAACTGTTATTCTCAAGAGGCGTCGGTGGACGTTGTGACCACAGTGGGCGTTATGGCGGTGGACGTTGTGTCCAAGGTGGACGTTGTGACCAAATGCGAAGGTGGACGTTGTGACCACAGTGGGCGTTGTGGCGGTGGACGTTGTGACCAGGGTGGACGTTATGACCAAATTTAAAAGTGGACGTTGTGTCCAACATGGCGGCCATACTAGGTGGTGGACGTTGTGACCAGTGGGCGTTGTGTCCAGGCCCCGACGTTGTGACCAGAGTGGGCGATATGGCGGTGGACGTTGTGTCCAAGGTGGACGTTATGACCAAATGCGAAGGTGGACGTTGTGACCAGAGTGGGCGTTATGGCGGTGGACGTTGTGTCCAAGGTGGACGTTGTGACCAAATTTGACAGTGGACGTTGTGACCAGAGTGGGCGATGTGGCGGTGGACGTTGTGGCCAGAGTGGACGTTACGACCGACGCCGTAAACTGTTATTCTAAAGAGGCGTCGGTGGACGTTGTGACCACAGTGGGCGTTATGGCGGTGGACGTTGTGTCCAAGGTGGACGTTGTGTCCAAGGTGGACGTTGTGACCAAATGCGAAGGTTGACGTTGTGACCAGAGTGGGCGTTGTGGCGGTGGACGTTGTGACCAGGGTGGACGTTATGACCAAATTTAAAAGTGGACGTTGTGTCCAACATGGCGGCCATACTAGGTGGTGGACGTTGTGACCAGTGGGCGTTGTGTCCAGGCCCTGACGTTGTGGCCAGAGTGGGCGATATGGCGGTGGACGTTGTGTCCAAGGTGGACGTTATGACCAAATGCGAAGGTGGACGTTGTGACCAGAGTGGGCGTTATGGCGGTGGACGTTGTGTCCAGAGTGGACATTACGACCGACGCCGTAAACTGTTATTCTCAAGAGGCGTCGGTGGACGTTGTGACCACAGTGGGCGTTATGGCGGTGGACGTTGTGTCCAAGGTGGACGTTGTGACCAAATGCGAAGGTGGACGTTGTGACCACAGTGGGCGTTGTGGCGGTGGACGTTGTGACCAGGGTGGACGTTATGACCAAATTTAAAAGTGGACGTTGTGTCCAACATGGCGGCCATACTAGGTGGTGGACGTTGTGACCAGTGGGCGTTGTGTCCAGGCCCCGACGTTGTGACCAGAGTGGGCGATATGGCGGTGGACGTTGTGTCCAAGGTGGACGTTATGACCAAATGCGAAGGTGGACGTTGTGACCAGAGTGGGCGTTATGGCGGTGGACGTTGTGTCCAAGGTGGACGTTGTGACCAAATTTGACAGTGGACGTTGTGACCAGAGTGGGCGATGTGGCGGTGGACGTTGTGGCCAGAGTGGACGTTACGACCGACGCCGTAAACTGTTATTCTAAAGAGGCGTCGGTGGACGTTGTGACCACAGTGGGCGTTATGGCGGTGGACGTTGTGTCCAAGGTGGACGTTGTGTCCAAGGTGGACGTTGTGACCAAATGCGAAGGTTGACGTTGTGACCAGAGTGGGCGTTGTGGCGGTGGACGTTGTGACCAGGGTGGACGTTATGACCAAATTTAAAAGTGGACGTTGTGTCCAACATGGCGGCCATACTAGGTGGTGGACGTTGTGACCAGTGGGCGTTGTGTCCAGGCCCTGACGTTGTGGCCAGAGTGGGCGATATGGCGGTGGACGTTGTGTCCAAGGTGGACGTTATGACCAAATGCGAAGGTGGACGTTGTGACCAGAGTGGGCGTTATGGCGGTGGACGTTGTGTCCAGAGTGGACATTACGACCGACGCCGTAAACTGTTATTCTCAAGAGGCGTCGGTGGACGTTGTGACCACAGTGGGCGTTATGGCGGTGGACGTTGTGTCCAAGGTGGACGTTGTGACCAAATGCAAAGGTGGACGTTGTGACCACAGTTGGCGTTGTGGCGGTGGACGTTGTGACCAGGGTGGACGTTATGACCAAATTTAAAAGTGGACGTTGTGTCCAACATGGCGGCCATACTAGGTGGTGGACGTTGTGACCAGTGGGCGTTGTGTCCAGGCCCCGACGTTGTGGCCAGAGTGGGCGATATGGCGGTGGACGTTGTGTCCAAGGTGGACGTTATGACCAAATGCGAAGGTGGACGTTGTGACCAGAGTGGGCGTTATGGCGGTGGACGTTGTGTCCAAGGTGGACGTTGTGACCAAATTTGAAAGTGGACGTTGTGACCAGAGTGGGCGATATGGCGGTGGACGTTGTGGCCAGAGTGGACGTTACGACCGACGCCGTAAACTGTTATTCTCAAGAGGCGTCGGTGGACGTTGTGACCACAGTGGGCGTTATGGCGGTGGACGTTGTGTCCAAGGTGGACGTTGTGACCAAATGCGAAGGTGGACGTTGTGACCAGAGTGGGCGTTGTGGCGGTGGACGTTGTGACCAGGGTGGACGTTATGACCAAATTTAAAAGTGGACGTTGTGTTCAACATGGCGGCCATACGAGGTGGTGGACGTTGTGACCAGTGGGCGTTGTGTCCAGGCCCCAAAACATTTACTATTATTATTATTATATTCCTGTTTCTAGGGCAGCTTTGTAAAATAAGCTGTTTGAGCTGTTATTTGACGACAGATAGTTGATGTTTCCCAATGAATAAGCAGGTGCGTCACTTTTCTGCTCCTGTCCAATAGCAACGAGTAGAAAAGGATCATTTCCACTCGTCTCCAATAGCAACGAGAGGAAAAGAGCAATTTCCACTAGCTTAAAGAAAAATCAGTATGAATGCTTGCAATTACAAAAGCTATAGATGCCAGTGCGATTCATTATGTTGTGTATTAAACAAATGTGTATCTTTCTTCAGCTGTCGTAGAAAAAATAGCATGTGTTCTTAGGGCGTAAACAAATTTTTGTGCTTTTATACCTTTGCAGCTTGTTCTGCAATTTACCTGGGCGAGCACAAAAGTATCTCTTTCCGCTATTAATACTCAATGTACTATGTTACGTACCATTTTACAAATAGATTTATCTATTTATAATGTTTTGGAAATGTCTATACTTTAATAATAAATTTAATAATTTTTTGCAGATTGGGTTGTATAATTTAAAATATATCGAACGAGGATCAGTTAGAATAGACAAAAGCCCTCGTCTTTGCTATGTTAAGACACTTAGCTGGTTGAGAATTTTGCAGCCTCTGTACGCTTTACATTATTTTGACACCAATGCCAGGCCCTGTAAAAAATGCTCTCCTCGGTGTAATGGTAAGGAAAATTATTTATTTGCGTATTGCATATTTAATATTTTGTTTAATCTTCATTGCATCTCGTAGATTATTTAATAAAATTAAGTATCTTGAGGTATACATCGTATGCCAAACGAAATAGTTAAGCCACTCCCGACTAATGCGCCCAACATTTGAATAGAATTTTACTAGCTGCTCTTGCCCATTTGAAACTTGACGCGTATAAATTTGAGTAGAGTGGCTTAACTATCTCTATTCGGTGAACAATGGATAGTCTTCTTCAAGATTTCCTTTCCATTTACTTCATTTATTGGCTTTCTGTAACCACGTAGACATTTATGTGTATCACAAATGATTTACATAACAATATAAATTTATATGTCATAATCACATACCAATTTCAAAACTGTGGAAAGCTAATGTTTGATGTAACCTGTTTGTCAATTATTGAAAATAAGAAATTACTCAAATAGATTTTCGTTTGAGAATCGCTACATTTTATTTACAGGCCACTGCTGGAACCAAGATCACTGTCAAGCAGAACATTTAAATAAATGTCACGAACAATGCATTGGCTGCAGTGGAAAAGGTGACGATCAATGCCACACCTGTAAATATTATAAAGATGGAAAAAGATGCGTTCCTGAATGTCCAAAAGGAAAGTATGTAGATCTTTTAATATGAAATTAAGCTTACATAGAATAGTGCTCTTATTTTGCTTAAGTGTTCTTCTGAGGATTTCATAGTCATTTACGTGATCTGTCAAGGATACTTGCAACATCCTTTTATAAATGGTCACAAATGGTCATATAGAAATAGTTATTCCCTATATTTTTCTAATGTGTTCTTAATTTTATTCTTGTCGGTTACGCTCTTTTCTCAATTATCTAATAGGGTTACTTGCAGATTTGCTTTCTACGTTTCGTCACTTTCTTTAATTTTCGGTGTACGATGAACCTATAACACATACACATAATCAAAATATCAAATAAAAGAATACATAAAATACATGGTTATTAATCCAAACGGGTCTGATTATTACAATAAAAACGGGTGATATAGCATATTTCTACTCGCGTTAGACAGTTAAAGTAAGTAGCATGTATAATGATAAGTGACATACATTGACTTCTAGTACTTCTGCTATCGATAAACCTCGCGCAACTCCAGTTTTCCTACTCCGTAAGCTCAGCAGTGACATACAGTTTGTACCCCCAGATATCTCCCTCCGTGGAATTTTTGGATAGATACTGACAATGGGAAAACACTTACCTATGAGTAAGAGGAAACTGCCATCTGTGAAAAAGATAAAAATCTTTAGAGTATTTTTGAGAAAAAAGATTTCTTGTTTTTTCGTCATTTTATGGGATATTTGGGCCTCCCCACACCGCACGGAGCAGTCTAGGGAAACCAAAATCTGGTATTATCGTTCCAAAACTTCATAAAACAACTCCGTAAATTTTCATGGAAATTCGTCTGTATGAAATTCGTCTGCCCCTCCTCGATATCCGCTTCGTGGAATTTTTTGGGTAGATACTGACTATGGGGTATCATTTATAAAGAAGAAGGAAATGTAGTCTTTGAAGATGATCAAATTCGTTACTCATTTTTGAGAAAAAAATTGTCGTTTCTTCGATATGTTTTGGGGTATTTGGGCCAAACTTGGGTACCATCGTTCGAAAGGTTCATAAAACATCTTCGAAAATTTTCATAGAAATTCGTTTGTATGAAATCTGGCGAAACTTACAAAAACTGCACTTTTAAGCTTTCGCAATATTTTTCTTTCAAATCTTTTTATTAAGTCTTCGTGTTTCCTTGTCATTGTCCAAGCCTCACATCCATATGTGACTCCAGGTCTGATTATTATTTTGTATAGTGTCATCCTATTAGTCTTGATGTAAATAATTTCCCTAATCTATATAAGCATTTGTTTGCGTTCAATATACGTTGTTTAATATCAATGGTGATGTCGTTATCTTGAGTAATTATTGTGCCTAAGTACTTGAATTCTTCGACATGCTCGAAGGGGTTACCTTCTAGATTTACTTCAGGTAGTCTCCTCTGATGATTATCTCTGTCCAGCTTCACATATTTGGTTTAATTTACGTTAATTTCAAGTCCACTCTGATGTCCCGCTTGTTCTAAACGTGTTAGGCTATCCTATATATTGCAATGACCTTAACATGAATTTTATTTTGGTACAAATTAATATAAATTTAATTAGCGAAAATCACCACACAATTTTCAGGTTATTTTATATTGTGCTACCATTTGCCTATCAGTAATTTTTAGGCTAATTAAAAATGAACTGTATTTATTACTTTTGAAAATAAAATGGTTAAATGCCCCTTTCTTAATATTTTATTTAACTGCAATACTTTCTAGGCTGGCTCACGGCAAAACACTAAAAACTTTTTTCTTAGGTGGGATCAGAATTTGGGTATATTCATAAATTATTTTAAATTTTAAACTAATCGTCCCAAAGTAGCTCATATGCACAACTCTAACTACGTATTATTCGTAACCTCAATTTGAAAACTAAACACAGAATTTTTGTCAGTGCAATTAACGTTAATTTGAATGTTTAAATCGTGACAAGAAGCAAGTAAACCTCAGGTAAATTGATTTAATTATCGCGCCACGTATTTCTTTATAGGAGTGACGTAGATAGACGCCAATAATCACTTGTTTCTGGTGGCTTGGAAATTCTTGCAAAACCGCAATTTCTGATGACGCTATGCAGATTATAAAAATTGGGGCATAGCTGGACGCTTGGAAATGCAATGTGCTTCTTCTGCAGGGTTTGTTTTTGGAGCTCAACAGCTTTCCAGAACCACAACACTTGAATAATAAGAGAAATCGTACCTCGTAACTTCTCTCCGAACTTGGGCCAAAGCTGACCGCAGGTGACGCCGTTGGATTTTTTCCCTTGGAGACGCTTCCCTTGGCCCGCAAATGTTGTTTCTGTTGCTCTTGCAGACCCCGCTGACCTGTTGCAGTGCAGATCTCTGGCTTGCGCTGCTTATATAGGCCGGAATCGGTGCTTGAAGTCTTCAGGTGCTCGTTGCCGTTGTTCCCGCGGAGGCGAATCGAAAAACTTACACAATTTTTGTTGCGGAACTTGCCATAAACGTTCCCACAGGTGCACGATAACTTGGGTAATAAAACTGTATACTTTTTATAATTGTAACACTTTTATTATTGCAAAAACACATTGTGGGACAACCATCTTCTAATTGATTTCAATTGTTCTCGTTTTTTATTCAACAAACAGGCATCACGTTGCTTTGATACCGTAATCTGCTTATGTTAAATGGAAATTAATTTTGATAACAAATACACATAAACGGAGTAGAGTTTGATTACATGATTCTTAATATTAAGATTATCTTAAATCTAAAAATTGTCTTTATTGCTTATAGCTAGCATTGTTCTTTCTCGTTACACACACATGCTTTAAAATCACTACTCTGCTTTTGCACTTTGTTTTTATTAATACACTGGTATCCGAGTTCACAATTTTTACACGCCACTGGCTTTTCTTCTCTTCCATTGCGTAAGTCTGCACTGCTCTTTGCAATTTATATTTTATCCTTATTTTGCTTTCATCTACCTTTCAGATTGCTTGCCTTTTTACTGGTTTGTGCTTTTATTAATAACTACGCTCATTTAGTATGCACATAGCAAACCTTTTGTGACAATTAATTTCGTTTGGTCTGGCTTTCCATATGCACAAACCTATCATTTTAATTATATTACCTTACTCAAAAATCAAATTCAAACCGTCTAAAATATGCTTTGCTCATGCGTGCTTTTATCCGTCTGATTACTGCTTCTTGCATCGCATTGCCAATGCATTTAATACTTTTATTACTGTTTAAATTGCAATTACATCAAATATCTTAACTCTGTGCTTTATTGACTTGGTTAAATATTTCGCACTGCAAACAGAGCCAAATTGTGAGCTTAAAACTATTACACCAAATTTTCGCCTCCATACTTTAGCAGTTCTGCATGGATATCGTCACTACCCGGGGCTTTATTGGCTTGTAACTTTTGGACTGCATATTAAACTTCTGCATATGTCGGTGGTGAAGTGTCTTCCTGCTGCAAAATATTTATAATGTTCTCTTCGTCCACACTATCTGTAAATGTAAATGTCACTCCTTATTAGTGGTCAGGGCGAGTAAGGGTTTGTACCCGTTAGATATGGTACGGATATAAATTGATGACGAACAGTTCTCCAGGCAACGCGGCCACCTACACCCACTTCGGCTGAAATTCTTCTTGCAATCGTTTTGAGGTTTTTATCCGCTATAGAATTACTCATGGCGGCCACCTAGAATTGATAACGTCACGTGTGCGCCTCGCGATTGTTCGTTTCTCTCCCACGCGTATCTATCTGTTACATTCATGCTGTTGAAACACAACACAAAATGATTATTGAATATGAACACACGCTTAGATTAAACACGGTTTTATAAACCCCTTTAAACTTATTTCATACATCGAAAAATGTCATCTACCACCTCAGGTGCGGACACTGACCTCGGCCGTCTGTAGTCATAAGCACATCCAGTATCCGTCAGCGGTTGGTAAAGTTTTCTAAAACTTGAGAAGGCAGTTGACAGTTGCATAAAGCCTTGACCGTGTTTTGTTTTAGATTGTTCTATTCCGTCTTACTTTTTTGAGGACTACTGCTAGCTATACACTGTCATCTAGTCGAATCCCTGTAGTTGTTACAGCCTGTTTCGAGTTTTCTTTAGCACTAGCTTTTGAGCCCACCACATAGGTGGTCTTATTTGAATTAAAATAGTTTTTTACATTTTTAAAAGTAAATTGTAAATAAAAACTTGCAGCAGAAAATGCTACTAATGTTATTAATAAAGGAGGCGCATTGCAAGAAAAAAACTTTTGCTAGATCTAATAACGGTTGAAGGGTGTTCAAAATTATGTACAAAATAGGTAAAAATATCTTCACATTGCTGATAATACTGAAACAGTAAAAACAGTAAGTAATGCGAATTACAGTAATTAGCAAAGAAAAAATAACATCGCAGTAGGTGGGATTCGAAACCGCGCTTCCAAAAAGAATCTGATTTGTAGACAGATGCCGAACGCGCTGGACGAGGACTGTTAGATAAACGCATATGTTTATCGATGCATTATAATGGACACGGTAACGACATAACCGAGCGCAGTCGAACTACGCCCGATCGGTGACGATGAAAACGTAACAGACGCAGATATACACAACACGCCTTTGAATATAAGGATAGTGACTTGTATGTTTTATCCAGAGAGCATTTAGTCATACTTATTATTGACTTATTTGGTATTTTAAACTGTACTATGATATACTGCACAAAATGTGTCTGTGTATGCTATCCGTAGGCTTGTCGAAAGTCGACGAAGATATAGTATAGTCTAGGCTCTACGTTGGCATTACATTTCGATTGGCATATCGATAAACGTCCTAGAAAATAAATAGTAAGAGGTATTTTATTGTATTATATCAGTAAAAACTATATGTTGTGCACTACATTTTAGAATATGCATAATGGAAAGTGCTGGGGATAAAGCTGTACAAATAAATTAGGTGGATTTGTCATCATGTTTATTTAATATACCAGAACACTTTGTTAACTCTGAACATATTCTCTATGTTCAATTTAAAAAAAACACAGATGAATGCATTGCGAGTATTTGCTATGCAACTAATTAAGACATAATTTCTTTTATCTACGACCACTACTAAAAGTAGGCCTTTTAGCGCTAGCTTGTTTCACTAAAAGTGACGTTTTATAGTTTACCGTGTTTAAAGAAATCAGCTGTTTACTTTTAGCACATGTGCTAAAAGTGAAGGGAGGTTCAAAACTACAATTTCGAACTGCAAGTGAAGTTTTAAAGCTATTCTAGTTGCTTCTTGCGTTACAGGTAAAGCGTTTTTGAAATAATTAAAGCGTTATGTAATGAATACAGTCATATGTGGAGTATAAATAAATAAATTTCGTACCTGTCCTTGACAGCACGGGCGTGGCCAAAACAATCGCCAGCGGCGTAGGCTACTATTCATTATGATGCAGCGTCGCAGATGCGAACCTTTCTTAAATCGATATTTATGGATTAATAACGGTAAAATTAAGGTCGTAGATAAAATATTGTATGCAACGCGTGCTAAAAGTCGTTTATGCGCGAGACATGTTATGAAACTCAGCCTTCGGCTTCGTTTCATAATTTTCATGTCTCGCGCATAAAAGTCGACTTTTAGCACTTGTTGCATAAATAGCTATTAGTTCTTTTGTGGTGTTTATAGTTGACGTATCCGTTGTTGTTAAATTTTAGCCCACTATCTAAGAACCTAGAATTGAATGTGGGTTATAATTTATAAATAACCGCCGGCCCTTGCAGAAGGGGATTTTAATTTTGTTGAGATGCATTCATAGGTCACCTGGCGTGAACCTTTAATGTTCAAATCTTGCCGAACCCTTCACACTGTGTGGCCAAGTCTCATCAGTATACACGTATTAACTTTTTTTCTAAATCGCTGATATTCAGGTATTTCACTTAGAAACTTTCATCGCCAGATTATTATCTCCTTCTTGTCGATTAGTATAATTTTCCGGTTTCTTTTTAAGTACCAAAGGTACATCTCACAAAGTATTCGGAGCAGCACAGGGAGTTATATTTTTGGTAAACTTTTCGCTTCATTATTGAAACATGTACCGTTAATTTTTCGACGAATCGCATATTTCCCATTGTATTCTTACTTTGACCTGTAGTTTTTGTTTCGATAACTTTTTCGTCCTTTTTAAGTATCATATAGACTGTGGTGCTGAAAGCTTTTGTTAAAAAAATGCACAGACTCACAACGTCTTTCACTTTCACGATCATATCGAAATTTTTAATACAAAGTTTTTTATGCACATTTTTAACCATTACGCTTTCTTCCGCCGTTAAAGCGTTTTTATTTCTGTAAGCCACTACAACCTGCTTTAGGTTCCATTTTGAAAACATTTTGTTTATATAGCGCTGTAGAATTTATATGAACTATAAAACCACGAATTCAACACTCTTTAAAATCCCAATAAGTGAAAACTTATTCGCCACCTATCCTATGCAAATTTGATTTAATGAAACCTTATGGCGCTTAAGTGCACGCGTGCCACATAACATTTATGATAATTATACAAATAACCAGTGTTATTACCGCAACAACTTCATTGATTTATATCACATTTTGAAGCAGTGGCACACATAAAATATAGTGTTTTTCTGATTTATTTACCATTAGTTTCGTGTGGATACTACAGAGCCGCTCTCATTCGAGTGATTAACTGTTAACAGAAACTGTTCCCTCTTTCCCTTTGGTTTCTAATGTCAGTTTACATTCGATATCGAAGCACCTGCTTCTTTCTCTCTTCCTCTTCTTCCCTGTTACTTCTTTTGTCTTTTGCTAGTAAGTTTTGACCATTTCGCATATATAGTTTCTTCCTATTCTGTTGTTGTATTTCCCATTATTTCGGTTATCGCTTCCTAGAATTTATGTGCCATTTCCTGATATTTTAATTTCTAGAGATCTCATCTTTCATCTCGTTCTTTACACGGTTTCTTCGCGTTGGATAAGCTCTCTCTTAGTTTTAGCTTCACGAAACAATAACCCAAACTGCATTTTGCACCTCTATAACTTCTTACATCTAGGACGCTGCAGAAAATTCTTGTGTGGATCAGTACATAATCAATTTAAATATTGGTTTCCCCATCGAACGACGTCTATGTCACTTGATGTGGAGAAAGTAAGTAGGTACTTGCTATTGCTAATTGGCTGTTGCAAAATTTATCAGTCTCCCCTGTTATGATTACTTGTTCAACTATATTTCCCAAACCTAAACACGTATGCTCTGCCTATTTTAGCATTAAGACATCCAACTATAAGCAGTATATCGTGTTTCGGAGTTCTGCCGACTTGTTCTAGGAGGTCATAGTTTCTTCTACTGCAAACAATTTTAAGTGCTCTTACTAGAGGCAATTCTTACATTACATGTGTCTATCTGAACATCTTTTCCGTTTTGTCCAACGCTCCCTTTAGGGTTTCGTAACAATGTGGTCTTTACGGGAGTAGGGTTGTTAACTCTACACCAGTGGTTCCCAAACTTATTTAGCCTACCGCCCCCTTTTCGGAAAAAAAATTACTCAGCGCCCCCTGGAAATCTACATTCTTTAAGCGAATAAACAGAAAGATATTGTAGTGGTAGCTTCTTGAGACTGATAATTATCTATAAGTAAGAGTATTTCTAGGTAGGAAATTCTTTTGAAAGAATAAATTAATTAGCAATTAAAAAGTACAAGGAAGGATTTATACATTAAAAGGACAACATAAATATTTGAGAATTGTTTAATGAATGTTAGATACAGTTACTGTTAAATTGCGAATAGTTTATTAAAAAGGTTCGAGTATATAAGTTGATTTAGATGGGATAGTTGTTTGGTAACATCAGAGCTTAGATTTTAATTTGTAGGTATTAACTGACATTCGGAATAACTAAAGTGAAAGCCAAACTCAAATGATTATCTGAAAAAGTCAATTATGTATTGTTATAATAAAATATACCATATAGAAATTTTGGATAAATTATTATTGCTAGAGAAAACGATATCTTTAAAATAAACATATCTTTTCTGAATTTGTAACCTGTATTTTGAGTAAAATCAAATTTGAATAATAAAAGCCCTTTATTATAATGGTATTCACTTTATGGATGGTGTATTAAAGGGTGTTACAAAGTAAAATTAAAGAAACTGAGAATAAACAGACTGAATAAATAAAGTAATAAATGGTATGAAGAAGAATAAGAACATTTAATAATGGTAAATAGTCTTCATGGAATAAATAAATCTGTAACTTGCATTTTGTGTTTATTTGGAAAATAATGTTACACTATGTTACACAACAGACGAAATATGTACGAATGATTTTTCTAAATCTTCTTATCTTCTCTTCCTTCTTTAAGCTTTCACCGCCCCTTTATTTTTATTCACCGCCCCCCAAATGCACCCGAGGCTACTATCGCCTCCCTGGATCGTTCCAGCGCCCCCCAAGGGGCGATATCGCCCACTTTGGGAATCACTGCTCTACACCAACCTTATTCCTTTATATCAGCTTGGGACCAGCAGGGTGCCGTTATAAACCGCCACACAACTGACGGAGTTGTTATATTTTGTTCTTCTTTTAGAATATGTCGATATTAGTACGACTTTAGTTTAGTAAATTAATAAAACTGCAGTAACAAACACTAATAATCTGTCTTTTCCAGGTATCGACATTCATTGCTCCCACATTGTGTAACTCAAAAAGAATGCCCTGGTGTTCTATCAGGGAAATGGTTTGTATTTAATGAGGAATGTCGTGAAAAGTGTCCATCGCGCTATAAAAACGTTTCAGAAGAGAAAGGTTGGTGCGAACACTGTGGTGATCGTTGCCCCAGAAAATGCTCAGGAGAAGAAGTAAATAGCATCGCAAAAGCTGAGAAGCTTCGTGGATGTGTGCATATAAACGGAGAACTAACAATTCGCTTTAATTCCAAAGTTACTGCGGCTGAAATGGAAGAAAACCTAGGCATGATTGAAGTAATCGACGGGTTTTTAAGGATATACCGTTCTCAATTAACCACATTAGAATTTTTAAAAAACTTGAAAGAGATTCGTGGCGAACAACTATATAACAATAAATATGCATTGGTAGTCTACGAAAATCCAAATTTACATACTCTGTGGAAGTGGGACACGTTTAAAACCAAAATTAAAAATCTGGTGTGATACACTCACACAACTTCCTTTTACAGTGATCTTATAATTAGTCAAAAATTTCATTTTTAATTTTTAAAAATTTGTCAAAAATTTTCAAAAATTACAAATTCTACAAAAACGGTACAAAATAGAGCGTTAGTTGAAGAGACAAATTTTCTCTAGAATTTTAAGGTGAATTCGAAAATGTAATAATATACCGGGTGTTTTATTTAAAATAGGAGTTAATAAAAAAAATAGAAAAAAAAACAAAAGAAACCCAGTTTAGAAGTATTCAACTGGAAAATCACATATCTCACATCAATACACATTAAAAATTTAATCAAAATATAAAGTTTAAAAAAAATCGTTAGAGCCGTTTTTGAAAAAATCGAAAAAAACCGAAAAATCACAAGAGTAAACAGCTACTTCCGGTTATGCGATTTTCTTCAAAAGCTTGCTGTCTCATCTACATAGTACACAAAACTTATATATGAAGTTTCAACGCCATACCTCTTTTCGTTTTTGAGATATTCTGTTCACAGACACACACACAGACACACACACAGACCAATGAAAAAAAATATGTTTTTTGGGATCAGGGGACTCTGAAACGTGAAGATCTGTTGAAAACTCAATTTCGAATTTTTGGGGTGAATCCAATACTTCCTTTATCGTAAAAGGAAGTAAAAATGGAACTTTAATGTTTCATTACAATTCGCAGTTGTGCATGTCGGAAATAGAAACGCTTAAAAATTTAACAGGTTTAAATCCCGACGACCACGATGTTTCTCCATATTCTAATGGAAATAAGAAAGCATGCAATTATATTGACCTCAATGTCACAGTAAAAGAATTAACTTCAACAAGCGTCAAACTTGTATGGGATAATTTTACTTTAACCAGCAATAAATCACTTTTTATAGGTTACGTTGTATATTACGCAGAAGATCCCTTTATGAACATGACGGTTTATAACGAACGTGATGAATGCGAAAATAGCTGGACCATTGTATTGGTTTCAGATAATTCACTAGAAATTGAAAACTTATCTCCATACGCGAACTACGTCTATTATATTGAAACATACGTCACTTTAAGGTCATTGGCAGCTCAGATAAAACTTAGCTACTTCAAAACCCTTCCTGATGAACCTTCGGGTCCAACTCACTTGGCAACTATTTCAAACAGCAGTAGCAGTATAATTTTAACATGGAAACCTTCAGAATTTCCTAATGGAGTGTTAAGTCATTACGAATTACTTATTCATTATATCAAGGATGATCCTAAATTTGTACAACAAAGGGACTATTGTATTCATCGGCATAACATACATGTAGAAGAAATTACAAAACCGACCGTTGAAGTTTTACCTAATGTTACGAATAATTCTACATGCAACTGTCAAAAAGAGCGAAAAGTATCTTCAACCGGGGGCAAGTGGCTAGCATATAATGTAGATGGAAATGATAATCCTAAATTCAGTAATGATAATAATAGCGTTGTACTTGAAGAATCGAAGCGTTATAATTTAGTGAAGAGATCTGCAGATTTTCCTGACATAATGGAGCAGAGCATTAACGGTTCGAACATAACTTCTTACGAAATAAAGGCGTTGAAGCATTTTAGCACGTACGTTATCTTGCTCAAAGCTTGTAATACGAAACCAATTAATTGCAGTGGGACGCAATCAGTATCTCAACGAACTTTGAGCAAAGATGAGGCAGATGACATTTCTCCAGGGTTGTCTGTTAAAGTGGAAAATAACGACGCAATCATTAAATGGCCAGAACCAAAAGATCCAAACGGCTTTATTGTAGCTTATGATGTAGAGTATAAGCGAATAGATTTAGTACATTCGAAAGCTGCAATAGAGTGCATAGCTCAACAGCACTATGCATCTTTTGGTACAGTACAGTACAGAATGCGCAACTTTCTTCCTGGGCACTATTCAGTAAGAGTGAAAGCTGTTTCTCTAGCAGGTCCCGGAAAATTTACTGAAGTCGTTGAATTCGAAATTACTTTACCCCCTCGGAATGTTTTAATAGTATGTATCATTACTTTCATCATTATTCTTCTACTTGTACCAGTATTTGTGTACTTTTCCATCCATACAAAAGAAGAAGCAGTTTAGACCAGCTTCGTTTTTTTACTAATATTAATTCTAATACCACCGGTTCAGATTACGTGGAAGATGAATGGGAAATAGACCGAGAAGATGTAGAGATTCTTAAAGAGTTAGATCAAGGAACTTTTGGCACGGTATGTAACGGACCGTTTGCGATTACGACGATAAATGACCAAGCGACCGTTCACGAGAAAAGTTATTTTCTAAACGAAGCGTCCACAATGAAATCGTTCAGCGACGCTAATCACGTAGTAAAACTTTTCGGAGTCTTTTCAAGAGGGCAACCACCGTTGATAGTAATGGAATTAATGGCTCGAGGAGACTTAAAGTCGATTTTTAAAACAATCGAGGTCTGCTTCATCCAGTAACGTAACTTGTGCGGAAATGTACCGAATGGCAGTCGAGATTGCTGACGGTATGCTGTATCTCACCGTTAAGAAATTTGTACATTGTTACCTTGCAGCTAGAAACTGATTGGTTTCTGCAGATCACACTGTCAAAATAGGCGATTTCGGAATAACTTGAGACATATAAGCCGTTCACGATCTTTTTGGGTCAGGTGAGGCTATGACCATCTAGTAATTTTGTTGGCAGAACCTCTGTTGCAACTAAACTCCCTCATGGAAATTGACACTTTTTGTGTTAGGTTAGGTTGTTTTAAGTTTAAGGTTATATTTTCTGAATAGGTACATTGTTGCCGGATATTCTCTAGTCTTCACATCAACTCGCGTTCTTTTAAATTTGGTCTGTCCTATTTAAATTGGAAGTAGCATCGTTTAATGAAAATGTTTTGTTGTAACAAAATTATTTTGGGCATTTTGACTTTTCCTTCGACGGAAATTAAAATTATTTTTACACATTTGATACATCATTTATTATCTTACGAATATTAAAATAATAAATCTGGCAATGTGGTGGCAAGAAAATGTCGAACAGACACTGACAGAAAAAAAAATTGCATCCGCTACATCATCGAATCAGTTAGTCCAACATGAAAAGAAAAAATCATAGCCAACTCTGTCCCAAAAAGGTCGTGAACGGCTTATATATGCAAGCGACTATTACAGGAAAGAAGCGGGGGGTTTAATGCCGATCAGGTGGATGTCCCCAGAGAGCCTAACCGATCGTGTATTTACCACTAATTCTGATGTATGGGGCTATGGCGTGTTTTTATGGGAAATAGTCACTCTAGCCGAATAATCGTATCAGGGTATTGCTAACGAACAAGTTTTTCAATTTTTTACTGCACAAGGAACACTGGAACAGCCTTCGGAATGTCCAGACCTGCTCTATGAAATCATGGAAGCTTGTTGGAAATGGAAGCCCAATCAACGGCCAGTATTTCAAGATATAGTGGAAAATCTTGAGCTACATATCGGGCGGCATTTTAGGTTAGTGTCGTATTATCATAGCAACGAAGGGGAAGTATATAAGATAAATCCATAAGATCGTGTTTATAACCCTCCCGCTTTGAGTACGTGCTTTAAAAGAGATACAGCTGTTTATTCGCATGCGATGAACGATGGTTTTAGTCTATGGTAGTATTAGCAATATAACAGATAATTTAAAGAAAAGATTCATCAAAGAGAGCCAAGGAAGAAAACGATAGACACAAGCTGTATGTGTAGTATTAATTTAGAAAATAGGTAATTTTAATTGTTACAGCTGTCACTTTATGACGGCTTAATTTGACAACTCCCTAACGGCTTTTCAAATAAGCCCTTTAATGTTGTATATTTCTGTAATTTTGACCTAATATAATGTCATTTTGTTGATTTCAACGTCTAAATGATGAATATATTCGCACTAGTTGCAATATGAGATATCATATTGACACTAATGCTAATATGAAAATTTAGAACAACTTCTTAGATTTAAGTAAATTTATTTATCTACTATAAAAATTAATCTGACACAAAATTACAGAAAATCTTGTATGCAACACGTTGTAAAATTGTAAAATGTTTTTCACACACTACGTATTGCCCACTTCATGTCTAGTGTGAAAAACACTTTCATTTTGCAACTTGATACATAAATAGCTAGTTATGTCATGGTTTTCACTGATCATCAAATACGGCGCATGCTAGAAATTTGGTTTAAGAACGTGGAATGGTAAACAAATCGACTGTAATTGAGTTTGCGCTAACACAGTAAATGGAACATTAAGTAGTTCAAATGTTCCAAATGCAAGCGTCTAAGGTCACTTTGATGAATATTTTTTTTAATCAGATACATTTAGTGTAAGTTGTATATAGTTAAATCTTTTATAAGAATTATGTCAGACTAATGTGACAGACATAATTCCAATAAAAGCTTTATCTAATAAATATATTTAGGTATAACAGAGTAGCATTGAAGCACAATAATGTAATATTTGGAAGCCAAACGCAATATTCCAAAATAAAATCTATGACTCAAATAGTAATTATCTTCTAAATTCTTTCAAACGCTGCTTTACATATTATAGTAATATCAACACTATTACCTATTTTTGGTAACTCCCATATTATTAATTTCATGACAGTAATGATTTGTAAGAAGACCAAGAAGTGCAGAGAAATACTTATTAGTTAAATATAATGTCAGGGAAAGTGCGGTAGGTTTTTATCTCAATTAATTCGTTGGCCAAAACTTTCAGAAAACTACTTAATATACACTCGGGTAGAATTGCCGGCCGCTAGCTCAGACGAAGACGGCGTGACAGTTCTTTAAAATAATTAACGGTAGAAACAAAACAGAGAGATGCCCAGAGCGCCAACAAAGTTTTATTAAATCACGACAACTATACCCAGCTGTTCAAAACGAGAATTCGTAAACTCAATTAGTACATACAAACAAATTGCCTGAAAGAAAGGCTTCAAATAACACAGGTAGCCGTAACAAAATCAAACTCACATAGCTGGTATCACAGTATAATCACAAATTCTGGTGCGTATATTGACATCATTTAACCACTATAACTATAGGTCGACAAGTTACGAGGTACCTTAAACTAAACCACTAACCCCGCGATATTTTGGACACGTGCGAATAAGTATGCATGCGCATAAATTCACTGAACACTTTTACTGGCGCTTACACCGGCTTCATGCTGTTCACGAAGGCAAGGCGGCAAAGAACGCTGATGAAACAAACGCGACCTTTTACTTCCTACAATGCAAGCCAAAAGTAAGCGTGGCACCTTGAAATCGAATCGATGCGCAACTGAGGTGTACCAATAAGTACTAAATCTGTGGCAAAAAGGCATACAGGTATAAGTCGACTTATCTCATTTTTCATTTTGTTGATGCCCCGTGTCCAGAGCAAGAGCGGGCATCTAAATACAAGAGGATATAAGTCTACATACCATAACCGCATTGTTACAGCTAGTTTTCTAAATGAGATATGTAGACTTATTCTCTGAAAATTCACTAAAAATTGATAACAAACAAATTTAGTCAATGACAAATAGATACATGTGTACTAATACCCCGAGTTAAAGCTTTTCGTAAAGTTATCTGCAACGCCAGAACAGCATATGTTAACTTATACCCTTTTGCCATTTCATAACTTTCTGTTTTTGTTGGAAACAAATAACTTATGTACACTTCTACTACGAGTGCATTTCCATGCAGGTGCAATAGCGTGTTTTAGCGGTCCAGTTTTCCAGTGTTATTATTAGTTATTATAGTGTAGTTTAACGAATAGTGCCAAAATGGACACACGCTCTCATGCGTACAAAGTTTTGCAGAAGTGCTGCAACAAGAACTTACCCGGTAAGTTTACATATAACCTCACAATATTCGAACTCGAAACCACATATTCTTGATTAGTTTATGTCTACATATGCTGTTTTGTCATAGTAATTATTTATCAGAAAACACATATTCCGGGAAATTGCAAAAAGCTACATGCCAACTTATACCCTTTTGCTATTTCATAAAACGAAAAAAAGGAAATGCGATAAGGTATAATCTCCGTATTTATTTATTTTCTAGTAGAAATAGTTTTAGAATCAATAGCAAAGCAAGCTGTAGTCAATAAATCGATTTGATTCTTTTGATTATTACCAGAGAAAAGAATTAAATGTTCTCAAATCTCCAGCAAAATAGTTTCTTGATGTTCCTGTAAAATGATAATTTTTGACTTATACGCTTTTGCCTTTTCACCACAGAAATACTACAGACATCGAAATCAATTACATGCCCAATAAAATCGTAATAACTCCCCCCTTACCAGAACAGAAAAATTTCGCAAACAATTTTCGACACTACGGCCTAGTGTGCGAGGAAGCTCGACCACGAGAAAATTGGGTCAGAACGCAAAAGAAAAGTCTTAACGACACACACAAATAAAAAACCCAAATCCACACCACAATAAGCAACTACCTGTGAAGACCGTACTGACTCTAGGAGCCATCCGAGACCAAACCAACCCTACGACAGGGATCAAGACTGCTCGTCGCTGCTTGATCTTAATGCTGTGCCGGTGACCAGTCCCATAGCAACCCATCGCAAAAAAGTTCCAGCCCCAAGAACTCCCCAAAATCACCCCATATCTCCACAAAGTACTACCCCTCATTACCATTTCCTGAAAATAAACTGAGGCGGAGAAGCAAACTCCCACAGTTATGGTACTGCTAAACCGAAATGGGGCTATAGGAATAAACAAACAAAGAAAACGATCAGGATTCTTCTTTTAACAATCATGAGGAGACGGTAACCTAGGGAAAATCCGAACAAGATCAGATAAGCGACAGGTATAGCCACATTTATTCCAGAATGAAGCTCGCGGACTGGAACTCAGTGTTCCAGTGCGAGCTGGTGGGCCTTCAAGAGGCACTGCTCTTCATCAAGGGAACATCTTCGCCTTCCTCGAGGTTTCGATTGTGACAGACAGCAAGTCGGCCCTCATGGCGCTACGACACATGCGGAAGCCAACGGAGCTGCAGGTGGAGGTTCACGAGCTGCTGCGCGGACTAGCGGCGGCCATAACCATCAAGCTCCATTGAGTGAAGGTCCACGCTGAGACCGAAGGGAACGAGCGCGCAGACGCACTCGCCAAGGAGGCAGCGGCAAGCAACGATCCCCCGACTTTCGACGTGGTAAGCCGCGAGGTGGTTGGCAGGCTTGACCACCACACCACCCAGCTGGTTACCGGGCATGGTTCTTTCGAGGCATACCTCCACAGGATTGGAAGGCAGCAAGATCCGGCCTGCGCCTGCGGCGAGGAAGATACGGCCGACCACTTCATCCTGCGCTGCCCACTGGAAGATCACTACCGGGGACTGGCAGACGCGAGGCTTGCAACCCAGGGACTAAGGTGGCTCACGAACATGGAGGAGGTCAAGACACTTTCGAGGGACTCCCTCTGGTGGAGGACCCTGGTGGAGTTCGTCTCCAGGATGCAGCGGCTGCGAGTGGTGCGCGAGTAGTGGGTGCCGCCTTATCGGGAGGCAAGTGTTTAGACGCGATAGTAGTCGCATTGAACGCCGAAAGGTGGTTAGATTATGTAGTGATAAGTGTAGTTTAAGGCGTAGTTTAAGGCAGTGCGCGCGTGTAACGGCGTTGCTGGGGACTAGTACAACAGAGTGCACAGGTCCAATTAGAATAAGGTAGTTTAAGTATAGGTTAAGTACGAATTAGCTTAGTAGGGGCAGAACAATTTGAGAGTCACATGCAGACCCAAGACAGGCTACGCTGGGCAAGGTTAGTTAAAGTTTAGGTTAGAATAATAAGTTAGAATTTACCTTTCAAGACTAATTAATATACCCGAGCAAAGACATGTAGCGCAAAGCAGGTTTAATGCCGAATGGCGGGCCACCGGCCTGACTATACCTTGAATGTGTACGTAAATAAAATTGAAAGAGAATTGAGAGTTCCCCATTATCTGTGCAGGTTCATGCTGTAAAGAGATCTCCCTACCAAAATTGATAAAATATGGGGTCTTCCCCATTACCTCATGAACAGACGTGAGGGAGAGATTTGTCCCAATCTTGATGATGATAGGACACATGCTGTCAATATGGTTTTTAGCACCATATTTATTCGTTTGGTAGGATTGGCTTGGGGATGATAATTGGCCGTAAACGGATCTTACAACCGTACTTGTTAGCTAGTGACTGAAATTTGCAACTACGAAATTGGACGCCATTATCGCAAATGACGCCCTTCGGAGCGTTTTCAAGAAAACGTCATCCTCAAATCACGTAAGACCAAATCAGCAGACGCAAAACGCATAGGAAACGCAAGTGCAAATTTGCTAAAACAGAATATAACTACCGGGTGGCCATAAATATGTGATATCACATTACCTTTGGAATCAACACCGCTTTATTAAAGTGATGAATCCAACTAAACTAAATGTCATTAATGTCATCACAACTAAAATTCCTATCTGTCTAAAATTATTATAGATTGCAATAAGTATTGAAGTTAGAACAGGAGATTTTTATAATCGAGTCGTAGGCTAAACAGCAGAATCCGGCGCACATTCCCCTCCTCTTATTGAATTTTATTACATTACATAGGTACCAATACTTATTGTAATTGAAATATAATACTAACCCAACATTTATAAGTAGCTAATTCCATGGCTACCGGGATCTCAGATATTTATGGCCACCCAGTAGAATATAAGCATACGCTCGCTACGAGCGAGACAGAGGCTCTACGCTGTAGCCGCAAATTACTTCCCGGGTCTTCAACATAAGGGAATGTCCACCCATAAAACCAGCAGAAGCTCTCTGTTCGGATTTAACGTGTTGACATGTTTCACAACGGCGGACAGAGGTACAACGTCGTAACGTGTTTGGGCCAGTAATATGTCTGAGCACTGCCTCCTACACTTACAAGCCACGCTGTTGGAGATTTGGCACGTAGACCAATTTTTGTACTGTTTATTTATAAAAATGTCAGTTGAAATGTGGCGTGTGATTAAATATTAATATGTTGGACTGCTCTAAGTTTGACGAAATACATTTATTTATATTACTGTACTGTTCGTGATAAATGCAAGTAAAATTGCTGCTAGAATTCATGGGGTATATTAAGTACTTCACTGAGGTAAGTAACAACATAACCTCATTTTTAGGGCGTTTCTTGTAACTTTTAATTTTATATTTAGAATGCCACGAAAACGCTGTGTAGCAACCACAACTGTACCTTAAAAGAAAATCGTATGCAAATTCTAACAACATTGTCTTTTCCAATGAACGAGATCCGAAAGAAAGTATGGCTTCGTGCAACAGCACGAGAACGTTAGACCCTAACAAAAAGTTCTGTCGTGTGTGAAACACATTTTAATGGAAAATGCATTTGAAAATGTTAGAAATGAGCGTAGGCAAATACAGAACTGTTGCTGCATTACCCTCAATTAGCTGACAAAGCTGTCCCAAGCGTATTTCCAAATTTACCAACATATTGTCGTCGAAAGCGCCTCAAGAAATGACAAATCCTGAATGTAGAAGAAGACAAATATTGAAAAGATATGCACAACAGTAAAAGTGTTCTTATGTGATGACACCAGCAGTTTTTTGAAGATTATTGAACAATTTGCGTCACACAAATTTAAATGTTACCGAGCAGATAAGTTTATTATGTTCAAATAAGATTATTTACAGCTGTAGCACCATATTTTTTGCATATATGTTGTACTCTCAATCAGCAGTGGTGTATGGAAAGCTTCAAACACTAAAATAGTTACAGAAATGTTCTTTTATCCATGTGTTACATAGGTTAAGTTGTTTTATTTTATAAATATAACTGTTACATGTTTGTATTACTTGACTATGTAAATAAATCTCACCATTACAGAAGCTATCTTTAGTCAATTACAGAGTAAAATTTGATAAAGAGTAAAACTGTGCTCTTTAAAGCAGAATTATTTCAAATGGGAGTATTGTAATTTAGGACCACCAACTACCAGAGATGCAATGTTGCCAAGTCTAACAGCATGGCTTGTAAGTGTAGGAGGCAGTGGTGTGATACGATGGAAGTTTTATTAACGCCCGAATGACCAGCAGTAGAATTATCATGATTTTGTCTAATGATTTCATGGCGTTGGGGCTTAGTGACCACGAATTTCCAATGATCTTCCTCATCATCCGCTAGATCAGTATAATCGGATTGAACATATTTATACAGCTGATCATTGCTATTTGCTATTCAGGAAATCTACCATGATTGACAGTTACTTTCTGACACATGCATCTATACCAAAGGTCACAAATAGGCTCGAGTGGAACATCATCGACAACGATGACTAGTACGGCGCGAGACAAAGTATCCGGCACGACGTGCTCTTTGCCCTTACGGTGGTCAATATCGAAATCATACTGTTGCAGGCGAACAACCCAACTAGCAATTCGACAAACAGGATCTTTAATATTGTCAAGCCACTTCAAACTATAGTGATTCTTGCAACTGACGTCTTCAACGTCAGTTTGTACTTAACTTGCTAATTTTAATATTTTTAAATTGTGATGTATTAACCAGTATAATGATCTTTATAAAGTAATTTGCTTGTTAATTAGATAGTTTGCTTCTCCAATGTGGTATGTTTTGTGAATTTTATTGCTACCTCGTCCTCAACGTTTAACTTAACCAACAAATGTACACGTGGTTTTTGACTACCAATGAACATTTTGGCCTGAAGATGAAACCAGTCTGGTTTTGAAACATGTCGCCAATTTAAAATAAAGTACGTGGAGAAGACTACTGTGTTTTTATTGCTTCGTACCTATAGTGATCTGTTACAACAGTAAATTTCGAATTAGCGAACGGCTAATATAGCAGATGACTTGCTCACCATCGGATTGTTGGTGGGTGAGAACGGCGCCAATACCATACCCCGAGGCATCGATCTGGATGATGAAGGGTACCGCAAAATCAGGACAAGCCAAAGGCTCGTTCACACTGCTCATTTTACACAAACTTAACGATCTTCCGAAGAAGAGAAGTCAACGGGCCTAGAAGAGACGAAAAATTAGACACGAACCTACGATACTATGATGCCATGCGGTAACACGGCACACTTCAGACACTGAAACAGGAGTGGGGATACGAGCGATAGCTTCTATTTTCTCCAGATCGACCAATAAACCCTTGGAATTAATCACGTAACCAAGATATTTAAACTCTGGCTTACATAACTGGCATTTGTCTTTGCTTAAAGTGAGGCCGGCAGCCAACGACCAAGATACAACCTCACGAAGAACTAACAGATGTTTATCAAAGATAGACGTATAGATAAGGATGTCATCGAGGTAATTGAACACGTAAGGTTTCAGATCGGCAC
Organism: Agriotes lineatus; assembly: GCA_940337035.1. Lineage (NCBI taxonomy): Eukaryota > Metazoa > Arthropoda > Insecta > Coleoptera > Elateridae > Agriotes > Agriotes lineatus. The sequence goes on along the minus strand of OW679200.1, from coordinate 67,678,270 downwards.
CAACTACACGGTCGATTGTGGCAGGGGCCGTATGCAAACCGAGCACTAAACGACGAAACTGATATAAACCCCGATTGGGGACGGTAAACGCAGTTAAAGGCCGGAAGAAGCTGCAACAGAAATATTCCAATACGCAGACTTGATGTCAAGAGTAGTGAGATAGTGGGCATCACGAAGTTTATCTAGCGATCTCGATACGTAAGGAATAGGGTAAGCATCAGGCTGACTAACTTTATTAAGACTGCGAAAATCAACGCCAAAAACGATAACTAGCATCCTTTTCCTTGATCATAACAATAGGTGATAACCAAGTGGAAGTCGCCGGTTCATTAATTCCTTCTCCAACATCTTTTGTAATTCAACGTCCACCTGTTTCTGAAGATCAAGGGAAATAGGACAATATCGCTTCTTGATAGGGTGCGACGTCGTCTTAATTCGTGCTCAACCAGATGAGTACAGCCTAGCTTATCGCTTATTTGTTCGATTATTTTCCCTAACAAAATGGTCAATTTGATCACACTGAGTCTGCGTGAAATGTTTGACAGCCTGAATGGCATCAACTACAGAGGTTAAATCATTCTTAGAAAACGTCCATTCATTACTCCGAAGATCCGGTACAATACCCATACGACGCCAAAAATCAATTCCAAGATTAGGGTTTGCTTTTCTACATATTCTTTGGCTTTCCATAAAATATGTATGGAAGTATTGCATTTCTACTTCTTCTTCACTTACTTCTCTAGCACTGTGGATAATAATATTGCCTGATTCTCTTGCATTTCCATTTTTATGCTATTTCTTAGCATTTTACCTTTATATTTATAAACCGCGGTTGCATTAAGTTCAATAAGTTCCTGGTCACTTTTCCCGTGACTTTTTCGGCGTTTATTCCAATATCCTCCACGCGCGCTGACGAGTTTAAGATGATTAGCCTTTATACGGCCATGCTATGATATAAAAATGGTAAAAACAGAATATATTCTATAAAAGGTTGAATCACTTAAAAACTGACCAAGATTAGTATAACACCTCCAAAATATGAGAACGTCAAATAAAATCGTAGACATCGGTATTGATATGAATAATGTATAAATATTCAGTCAATGCATTGTATTGAAGCTCAATTAAGGAAAAGAATTATCCAAAGCAAGTGGTTTGAATTGTTTAAAAAGCCTATAGGAATTTTGAATGCATTTAAATTAGATTTATTAATTAAGATTGGTTTGTAAACCTAAAGTTTAAAAATTGTAATTAATTATTGGAAGTGTCATTTACAAAATGTTGTTTAAATTGTCAGAATAACAGTAACTTCAATAAACATTAACAATTACCTTTATATTGACGTATTAATAACAAAACTGATAAAGTGTCATTCAAAAGTTATGATTGAATACATTAATAAAACATAAATATTATCTTTCTAAAATATTTTATTAAATAGTAAAAGTACATTGAAATAGACTGCAGGTGTCTTGTTAAAGTAATGCAACAGTTACCCTGCAGATTAAGACGAGTAGAGCTAGCCGAGTTACTAATAATAATTATATGCAAGAAGATATCTACAACAAGGTAGGTTTTATGGTGATTGAACTTTTAAAGAATAAAAGGTACAGTTAAGTGTCAAAACAGCTTTGCTTGTAGCAAAGTTCCTGGTCACTTTTTCCCGTGACTTTTTCGGCGTTATTTCCAATATCTTCGACGCGCGCTGAAGAGTTAAGATGATTAGCCTTTATGCGGCCAGTCTTTTTATTGGTTTTATTTGTCTTTTTTCTTCTTATCGATTCTGTAGCTCTGGAGCTTGGTTTAGGTTCCTTTAAAGCTTTTTCTTGAGAATCCTTTGCGATTTGTGTCACTCCACCTCCTATAGTTTACAAGAGCGAGTACTGTTGCCCACTGCAACCTGTCTCTGACCTCTAACTATGATTGAAACCCCACAATTCGCCTTTTTAGTTTTAATGGGTATTACGTCGCCTTTCCCTCCTTACCTGGGGTGACTGAAATCCCTGGAATTTCTTGAATTGTTGTACCTGACAGCTGTGTTTTCTTAATTTTCTTTCTTCTGAAATATCTTCGTTGTAATATTCTTGTGTATCGGTATTGTTGTGTTCCAATGCCTCCTCTGTACCTGTTTCACTATTAATTAAATTCTACCTCTTCTTAAAATTGTTTGCCGGCTATTTCGGATTGGCGCAAATTTGGCAATTCCTGCCCCACACTATTAAGGAGCAGTTGTAATCATCTTCTGACAGCTATATTTTTAATTAGCCAAACGTTACTTAAAATTTCTGCTGTATTCATCGAAAGTTCATCCTGCTTTTTGGCCAAAAGAAAATACTTAAATTTGTAGTTCCTAGCGGCTTGACCGATGGCCCTGAGATTCCTAACAAATAAATGTCATCTTCTTTGGTAATGCTAGAAATGTTAACAAAATTTTTCTTTAGCATTGTTACCGTAGACCCATTGTTTAATAATAGCGGTGTGTATAAACCATTTACAATTTCGCGTGGCGCATTAGGGTAAGCACCAGGTTTGCATTAAGCAAGGTCCTCGGTTCGAATCCCGCGGAGGTCGGATTTTTCCGTAGCCTTGGCAATTAGAATCGGGCTCGGTGAGACCATTCACAGTTGGGCACCAAATTAACTGTGCTCTACTCAGAACCACAGACCTAAGAGATGGAGTAACAAGATCAACACATCACCAAGACACACAGATCACACAATGGTTGCTGTGCAAGCACCAAAGACGCGCTCCAACTCTGTATCGCGAATCCGGGGCAAGTTGAGCATTCTACCGCCAGATGCCAGCGCATAAAGCACCAGCCTCTATACCAGAAAGTAAATGATGTTACACATTATACATACATACATACATAAACCATTTACTAATAAATTTACGGTGCAGAGTGTGTTTTGCGAATGTTCGTTTCCGAAATGTAGGATGAAATAGGTGGTGCTTTCGGAATTTTTATTCACATTTGTGTTTGGCTCGAATTTTGAGGCCTTAAATCGAATCCTGGAAAGATTAAATTACTAACTGACAGAGCTGGGCAGTAATTAATTACTTTGCAATTAAATTACTAATTAAATTCCGTTTTGTATATTTGCCTTGGAATTGAATTACTTTTCAAAATGCGGTAATTGTAATTAGGAATTGCCATTTTTGTTAATAAGTACTTGGAAATTACTTTTTGAAAGTAATTAATTACTACATTCGATTACTCAATTACTTTTGTGTAATTAAATTACTCTAAAGTATTTAAATTACTCTACAAGTATTTGAATTACTTGTGGGAATTGAAATTACTCGCGGTAATTGAATTACTTTGTGGTAATTAAATTACTGAATTCCTGACCTCGATTGGGTGCTAAATCTCCAGAACGCAAAAATAAGATAAGAGTCTTATTAAGTTACATATTAAGGAAATTACAATTGGGTATTCCCGGAGCAATAAAGAATAATTTATGATTTCCTCTGACGAGTCGTGTCAGGCCCTTTTGCAGTCTTTAGCAATTCAACTAACAATTTAAGCCTTCAGAGCAATCTGACTGTATTTCAAATCCTGTTTAGATATTTTTCATCGCATAACATTGTAACGTCAGTAATCATAATGATTTTGTAAACCCCTGTTCTGGTGTTGCTAATTGCGTCATTTTGGAAATTCCTTAGTTGGTTGTTAAACATTTCAATATTTCGAACATTTAAAAATTTAGCTTGAGGGTGCGACAAGGATAGTTATGGCTCGCTCAGCGGCCACCAGCTGCATGTCTAGCACATTCTGCGCTGCGATTGGTGGGAAGCAAACTTTCCTCGAGCCCAGGTGCACGTTTACGCGCGCTGGCCTTTTGGCAGTTCCCAGAGAGACGTGTTTGAGTGAGCTTGTGCGGTGGCAGTCCGGTTTCTTCTTACGTGCCGCTGCAGGGAATACGGTGTTATGTGACTTGTGTAGTCAATTAATCCGCCATTGCTAATTATGCGAAAGCATGAGCTCTGTATTTACCCATGTAACGGCAACGTTGTTAACAATTTGCATAACCCAGGGAGGTCAACGCAAAATTTCAATCCGAAAGGGGATCCATTAGGACATTCAGCCAATTCCTGTATCGCTTTACCTACGTTTGGTGCAACGTGCCTGTTCGACTACTATGTGGAGTGCCTCCTCGTTCGCTATCAGCGAAACTAACAAGGTAACTATCTGTAATAACCTTTATACCGCCAGTAGCTTTAATGGTACCGCCACGGAACAAAGCTAAAGATACAGAAGCGACACTTCACTAGCGGCACTTTGAAGTTCGTGGGTCACCGTGACGTAACCAGGGCAGCGGGCAGCCATAAGTCTGGCCAGTAAATACGGCATTGGCAAAGCATGCGGTATACAATATAAGTCATTTATTGAGTTACAATTTGGTCTTGGCCAAGGCCAAGAAGCGATTTATTTATTAGGCTGTTTACAGGATCTTGTTATGACTAAAAACAGGATACAAATACAGTTTGCAGGTTATACAATTAAATATAAGACTTCTGCGCCTATGTTCTACAACTAGAATATACAGTATTAATAAAAAAGTAAATAAAAATTACACATTACACATATATATTACAAATGCTGCAGAATAATACATTTTCTGTTTTTTAAATTTGTAGTTTTTAGAGATCCATTTGAATATTTTAAGATATAAAAAATTCGTAATCGTATAAAAAGCTTTATAATGTAAGTGTATGGGAAATATTCGCAAGGATGGTTAAATGATTTATTTTGTAAAATCTCATATAAATGTTTGCTTATATTTTGTTGTAAAATCAGTCTTTCAATGTTGCGTAAAAATTCTGCTTCAAGTTCCCGTATAAATTCGGTGAAAATTAATGCGGGAGTTCTAAGATTTCCAAATACGTCTTTATTTTTGTTTTTATACGCTTTCAAACGAATGTAGAGGCTGCTTTCTGCACTATGAGCAGTTTCTTTAGAAAATTCTTCACATTTTGTACATGTATGAATAGATAAAGATTTTTTAACTAAATATCCACACACATAATACAATGCATTTTCTTGGACTACATTTTCTTTATAATCTGTAGCAGAAACAGCTAGTGCCTTTGACGTTTCAGTTGCTATTATTCCTTCATGGACACTGTTACTGGATATTGTACATAAAGAAATATCGTTTAGTGTTGTGATTAGATTATCGAAATCTTCTGCGCAGTTAGCATTATTGGAATGTGCGAGATAGTGCATACAAAATAATTTTTTAAATGTCCACATAAATTGTATGGGAGTAGGGTTATAACAACTTCCACTTTGCTGTCGCACATTGCAGAAAAAGTTTTCTAAAGTCCTGATTCAGTCTCCTAGTAAATATGTAGTTAATGTTGTGTTCTTTCAAATAATTAAACAACTGCAGAACAGAGGATATTGTTATTTGTAATCCTGTTATACATTTTATGGTATTTGTAACATTTTTCCCCTTTTTATCCATAAACTACAATGTTCTTAAAAAAACTGTTTCATTGATTCTAAAAATTCGATTTGGTATTTTGCGCCCATAAACGCTTACCGTTCAGCATCTTTAGGGAACGAAAGAAACTTATATTTTTGTTTAAGTAGCTGTTTTTTTTACAGTTCGGTGCGGAACACCAACTTCCACCCTTCCTAATCGATTTTTGATTCATTATGTTAGTACACACTCGCAAAATCTAATAAAACTACACCGATAAAGTGGTAACGCTATGCACGCGGTAGCCAAGCGCTGGAGTTAAAATGCAAAGTTTACTAGTCAGAAGGCGGGACTACAGTCCCGTGACGTCACGGAGTATGGGGACACAATTCGCTCAGGAGTGTCGCTTCTGTATCTTTAGCTTTGTTCCGTGGTACCGCTTTCTGCATTCAAATTTGCTGTAAATACAATATTAGTGCGAACGTACAATCCGTTTGAAATTCACTGTGGCATGTTAACGCCAACTTTACCAATATCGCATTCATTACGTAAAATCGCTTGTGAGATAGTGCAGTGCAACGTACATTCCGACTAAAAATTCACTATTGTGTGGCAATCTTTGTGTCGTCAGCCCGTTCTAATTGTAGCGCATTTATTGCATAAATCTATCATTGCGTACTGCCAATTTGTGTGGCTTTGTGTGTCGTAATACAGGGCCCTCGGAAGACTCGGGGCCAAATTCAGGATTTGCTCTCACGCGTCCCGGCGTACCGCCGTTGGGCTCAAACCTACGTTTACCCTTCACTTTCGGCCTGGATCTGGCGTCCGGCTCGACTGCGCGCCACCCCTATTAACAGTAAGCGCTTTTTCCAGCTGGAGTACTGAATAAGCTACCTTTCGAGTTGCAACACTTGTGATTTGTAATGTGTTTGATAGGTCACTAACTGTGATCCAATAGATGTATTAACCTTATCGTCTTTTTCTTGTATCTGTTGCGTCTTGTGCATGTGTGTTACAGGGTGACTGTGTCACTGTGCTGCAACAGCTGTGAGGTGAGGCCCGGACGCGGAGGAAAGGCATTCCAGGTAGGTGGCCGCGTCTGGTACTGCACCGTGGCTCCCGAAATAGTTATTTGACTCATTTTCCCGAAATAGTGATTTGAGTATTTTCCCGAAATAGTTATTTGAGTATTTTCCCGAAGTAGTACCTTGAGTACTTCTCGCCCCGTTTGACTCTCCAAGTCTGGTTGAACGTGGAAATCTCGATATTGGATCTGGTGGTGCCCTCTTTTTAACAACAACCTACACATATCACTTAACGCTTGCCCTGTGGCGTACCTGTGTGAACCACGCCCATCTCCCTGAGCGCATTTGAACCGAGGCCTTTAATCTGTTTTATCGATCTCCCAGGGTGAGCGTGCCCCATTTCCCGGATTCGTTTAGCATTTTGATTACTCGCCTATCAGCGGGTGTCGTAAGGACAATTTTAATACCGTAACAATCGGACAACTGCTAGTTATGTGTAACATTAGCATTTTTAACGACGTGTGCATGGCAGGGAACAATATTTGGTGTATTGTCGAATGTTGATGTAGATGTAATGTGCAGGTTGTAACAGTATACGTAGTATTTATTGTGTAAGAAAATAATTTCATTTGGTCCATAGTAATTGATAAATAGCTTCATTAGACGATATTGGTTCACAATAATAAATTGTTTATTTATTTAAATTTGCTTGTTTTAAACGTACTATAGCATACGGTTATACTGCAGTGCAAGTAAAACAGGCGGTAAGTACAGAAAATTGAGTTTTTAAGTGAGGAATTGAACTAAACTGCCAAAATGCAATAACAACATTTAAACAGCATAAAACACAAATGAAATGTACCTAATTGTGAAATTCCATGTCTGTTTGACACACAAATGCGATATGGGGCATTGTAATACAATTTATCTACTAGCAACATGATATTGTACATTCTCGTCATAGAATCAAAATATGAAAAGCTACTCATAATTCCCAAGGAACTTGTCAAATTATTTCTCCCTCAAACTCATGGTAACAATGCAACTACAATTAACGTCTTAGCAACCATACAATGAGGCAATCCTTGATGTTACTTACATATTCTAATTTTAAATGCCATTATGACATTTTGAAATTTCATACTACATATTTTTACGAATATGCTAGTAGATAAAATATTGTATGCACCACGGGAGATATTCATGTTCTTTATATTGGGTTGACTTACAGACCTCAGAGAAAAAACATATTCATATCTCCCTTAATGCATAAATATCTATTAAAAACGTGGAATAATTTTTTACTCCCTTTTACGATAAAAGAAGTATTGGATTCACCCAAAAATTCTAAATTGAGTTTTAAACAAATCTTCACGTCCCCTGAACCAAAAAACCATGTTTTTTTTTATTGGTCTGTCTGTCAGTCACTCTTTGTGTGAACAGAATATCTCAAAAATGAAAAGAGGTGTGACGTTGAAACTTCATATACAAGTTTTGTGTACTATGTAGATGCGACATTAAGCTTTTGATGAAAATCGCATAATCGGAAGTAGGGTGTTTACTCTTCTAACTTTCAGTTTTTTCGATTTTTTTCAAACGTTACATATTTATTACATTTTTAATGTGTATTGGCGTGAGATAGGTGATTTTCCAGTTGAATACCTCTAAAATGTGTTTTTTAAATTAACTTCAATTAACTCTCTATTTTGTACGGTTTCTGTAGAATTTGTAATTTTTGAACATTTTTCACAAAAACTTAAAAATAAAAACAAATTTTTAACTAATTATAAGATCATTGTAAAAGGAAGTTGTCTGCGTCTATTACACCAGATTTTCTTTTACAGCGTTTTTAGATTTTATCTGGCGGTTCTTGCATTGAACAGTTTGTAAATTATTAATTTTTTGTAGCTTTCATGACATATAATGCTCATATACTGCTTTTGGTACTGGCAACGTGGCAACAAGGTAATTTTGCGGCAATAAAAAGTTGTTTACAGTCTGCTGCATGTAAGCTTCGATTATTATTAAAAATCTGGAATAGTGTTTTATCAAAATCGTAATTTTCTTATAATTCCGTTCGTCTCATCCAACATTACTTCTTTACAGAGTGCTGCGTTGACGAACAAAACATACACAACCCTCATGGTAATTAGGAGGTATTTAAATATTGGCTTCTCTAATGATTTTACACAAAATTTCATTTAGGTTTTGTAAAGAACTGTGCATAGTGGCCCAATTTAAGTTTTTCAGATAAATTTAAAACTTAAAATTAAGAGATATTATTGACTATTCAATTCACCTGTCATCTGTCAAAAAGTGACCAATGAAAATCCAGAATTCTGACGTTTCTTGACCAATCAAAAAAATATCAGTGGATATATCTTCCTAGAAGGTATTCAAGTGACTATTTTTAACAAATACGATTTTTATTAGAAAAAGTCAATGTTAGTGTTCTGTTACTATAGAAATTGAGTAGTTTGTTGCTAGATTTACTAAAAACTAATTTGAAAAGGTAGTTTGGTTCATTAAATAGTCCCTCGAATACCATTCTTAGTCAAAGTTAAGTAGATTATTTTTGCGGTGGTATCACTACTCATGTCCATTGCGCTTGGGATTAGGACTCGTGCTAGCGCACTCGTCCTAATCGTACCAATGGACATTCGTGACACCACCGCAAAAATAGTCGACATAACTTTGACTACTCATGGTATTATAAGTGAATATTTTGATAAAATTAATAGGTATTATTAAAGATGTTGATAAGATTTTTAAATTTCAAGTAAAAACATGAAAGCAATCTGAGCAGTTTATTGTCAAACGTTGACAGCAATTTTTATAAGTTACGTATTTTTACCCGTTTCTTATCTAAAGGTTTCTTGAATGCATAAATGACTTCATTGTTGCGTGCTTGAGCAAATGTCTTTTTTCTACTCACTATATAGAAAGTCGGCTTTTGCGCCCTAGTTTTAGAAAACAAAACTGTCAATTTCCAACCAGCGAGAGCCAATTTTTATTAACTCCCGGCGGGAGCCAATATTTTTTTACCTCCCGCATTTGTGTTTTTCACCAAATTTGGAAATTTGACAAAATGTCACTACAGAAATCTTGAGTCGCTCTAACGATTTCCTAAAGCAACATTTTTGAAATTTCGCATTATAGAACATGCATCCGAAGAAAAAATCATATATGTATTACTGGATCAAAGGTTCAGTTTCTCCCTTGTGTGTTTAATGCCTTCCGCTAAAGCGCCGGGCATTAAATTCACACGCCGGAGGAAATGAATACCTTTGCTTCCTAAATATATAAATAGCTATTATTATTATATCTGAGGTACGAATTGTTATTTCAATCAGCTGTTTTCAACGAGGTTTATCAGTCACCTGTCAATTTTTAACAGCCCCTGATCAACACCAAATTGATATTTTGATTTAAAAATTTTAAAGTCAGGTACCAAATTTTTATAACTATTTGAATTTCTAGAGAGAAAAGTGTATCATTTCCTCCCGTGGATGTAGTTTAGTTCCCCAGCATTAGCGAGAACAGTAATCAATTATAATCATACAATAGAGTGGAGTGAATGCCATTTTAGTTATACATATGACACATTTACATTTACATTCAGCTGGATTCAAAAATATTTAAATATGAAAAGGAGGCGGCTAGTCGATTTAATATTAATCACAGTGCCTCTCCCGTCTCTAATGGCAACGGGAGTCAATATATTATATTCCCTCCCACTGCCGTTGGAAACAGACCAGGAAATCAAACATATATTTTCGGGAATCTCCTAATTGGCGACAGAAAATGGCACTTTCGGATAAAGGGGTAAAACAGTATTCTCGCACTGAGCCAACAAAAACAAATGATCAAGTTGAGTCAGTTGAATATCATGTAGTGTTCTTTATAAAATCTAAATTAAATTTTGCTGTCAAACAATAAAGAAAGCAAATGCTGCACCCTGTATACTTAATTAAGTTAAATATTTTCGTTATTCGGCCTCATATTAGGCAGTCAGGCATATTTTATAGTAGATTGTTCCACAAGTTAAGAAAAGTGAGAGTTTTTCAACATTTAATTTACGAGCAGCAAAGCGAGCGGATTAATTTTACACGAACATGGAAGCGTCACTTTTCTAACATATTCAACGTGCTGTTTTTTCGAACATTATTACAAAATCTAGGCAAAATGAAATTCGACATTTCTTGATGTTTGAAAGAATATTTTTCCACCACCGGGAGTAGAAATCAGTGTCTAGGTTACAAAAATTGTAACAGAAATAACACATTATCTGTCTAGGGAGACAATATGAATACATTTAATAGTTGCTCGGTGGAGTGAACAATTCTTTTAAATGAACAACAAAAGTGTATCATTATAGGTTCGAAAGATTGAACAATAACATGTTTGTTTAGCTCATTTAGAAGAATCTGAAGCAGATATAGTAGCTTCTGTAACAATACCATCTATAAAACTTAGGTGGCATAGTACTTTTGTAGCGGGTTCAGAAAGCAGCAATAATAGTTTAAAAAACATACAAACAGTATAACTAAATCAAGATGTAAAGGAAGATTCAGACAATCCGAATGCAGCAGAAGACGAACATTTTGTTGGTTTTTAGTACAGTAAAATTGTCGTTTTACCTTAAAAAAATTGGCCGCGGCGATTCCTCTTGCCCAGTGGTTTAGGGTCATTAGACAAGTGTAAAACCAAAAAGGCGTCACCCCACCCCTTGCCAAACAGCCGCCATCTTGATAACAATTGAATTTGTTTTTTCTCGCGATCCATTGGTCGCACAGAAAAAGTTATTGAACAAAAAATATTGGAAATAAAATTCTACACATTTTTGATCATTGCCGTGATACCGAGAAGTTGGTATTTAAAACGGTAGAGGGCGACAAAGTTACCAAAAATCTGTTTCCGCCATTCTAGCGCTGTGGGGGTGATTATTTCCGAAAATTGCGAATATGAAAGTTGTAGTGCTTGAAAAAATATACACGAATCTCTTTTAATAATTTGATTGATTTAAATAGTCTCCGAGTGACAGCCCTTCAAAGTCCGCACAGCGCGGAGAAGTGGAGAGATGTAAATTATTTATATCCCGCACTTATTATAACTAACGAGATACCATGTCTGCCATTTGGTTAACATAAAGAAAACCATTATCGCTCATACTATTATCCATTTTTAATCAGAATACAATCACGAAACATCATTCGCAATCGTATTCACGGCTTTTTTCCAAGAATTTTTTACATTGTGTTTATAACAAGTTGTGAGATCTTTTTTCAATAAAAGTTTTAGCAACATTTCTATCATGGTCGATAATGACTCGATTGTGTCCGAGGCTCCGAACCAAGACGAAGAAACAGCTCCAAAGAAAGAAAACGTGTCTGAGTAGACTACAATATATCTTAGGGTTTATGCAAAAAGAAATTACTTTCAATATACGAGCCCAGAATCAAATCATTTGGCACAGTTAAGATTTTTCCGGTATCTTTATTTTGTACCCACAAAAGAAAATCTTCTTGGTCAATATTCTTACATCGTAATTGTAGACGTTTTTAGCAGTATTATAACAGCTTTAACAATAACAAATTACAAAAAGTAGTCGGGAAACACTAACTTTAATAAATATTATACACCAAGTGAATTAAACATATGTTTATTGTTTTATTCACGAAAAGATGTTGAGCTCACGAGCACGTAGTACGAGTGAGACCATATCTTTGAGTTAATAAATGTTTAATTCACGTTGCGTATATATGTTTTTATTCAATTTTAACGAAATATTGAATAAAAAATTTAAAAAATATTCTAAGATATAAATTTGCCCATTCATCGTCGATTTGATCTAAAGTTTAGTAATTATATATTACACACTACAAAGATAAAGAATAATTGAATGTAAATATTTGTAGATTATAAAAATATGTTGTTCTTTATTGAAACTTTTTTAATTCTCTAGTGAATTAAATTTTTTAAATTCTCTAGTGAATTAAAACACTTTTATTTCACTTGTGAATCATAGACTGTTTATGAAGGTTATGAAGTTAATAATGTCACTTTAAACTGTCAAAATTGAATAAAATAAATTACCGATTCATTTCATTTTGGTCATTCCTGTGGAAAAATTTACAAACAATTGCAATTATCATATTATATAATAAATATTACACCAGAAAATTTAAGAGATTTACGGATCTGAGCCAAATGATATCATTTTGGGCTCATATACTCCTTTCCCATCATTTTCATTCCTTTTACCTATACCAATTTCTCGGTATCGCGGCAATGACCAAAAATGTGTAGAATTTCTGTAGGTTCTGAAAACCTATTCACATTGAAACTATTTGAGTGACGTGACGATTTTAACTCGCAAAAGAGAAATGGTTACTTCGCTGCGCCGGAATATATCGTACATTTCCCACGCTGCGCGGACTTTGAAGGGCTGTCACTCGGAGACTATTTAAATCAATCCCATTATTAAAAGAGATTCGTGCATATTTTTTCAAGCACTACAACTTTCACATATGCAATTTTCGGAAAAAACCGCCCCCACAGAGCTAGAATGGCGGAAACAGATTTTTGGTAACTTTGTTGCCTTCTACCATTTGAAATACCAACTTCTCGGTATCGCGTCAAGGATAAAAAATGTGTAGAATTTTATTTCCAACATTTTTTGTTCAATAACTTTTTCTGTGCGACCAATGGATCGCGAGTAAAAACAAATTCAATTGTTATCAAGATGGCGGCTGTTTGGCAAGGGGTGGGGTGACGCCTTTTTGGTTTTAGACTTGTCTAATGACCCTAAACCACTGGGCAAGAGGAATAGCCGCGGCTAATTTTTTTAAGGTGACGGGGTATTTTCCGACAATTTTACTGTACTATTTGAGAAATCCTCGATAGTAAAATCACGGAAACAAAAGGTGCATGTCAACAAATATTTGTTTATACATCAACTATAAACAAGGAAATAGACCATTAAAGCAATATAGAACTTGAATTACTTAGTTAGTTTGAAGATAAAAGGAAGATTTAAATATACTAAATGAATATCCCATAATGAAACTCATATTTTTCCTGATCACCAGTTGAAAGACTTTTTCGTTTGCCACAGTTATAGATAGTCCAGAAGGAATGCGACTTCTGACGAATTATTTGAAAAACTGGTGCTGATGAAGGCAAACAGTTTTATCTTTGACTATTTATTTATTTATAATTTACATGTTACATCAAAACGAACTAAAAACTTTTGTATTGGTGAACGGTGCAAGTAGCTACAAGACTTAATTATAAAAAATAGTATATTATTATATGAGTGATTATCACAGCCATTATTCACGAATATGACATTTGAGCCACGAGCCGAAGGCGAGTATCGCAAGTCATCTGAGGGAATAATGGCCATAATCGCGAATCTGAATCCGAATTATGACATTTGTGATAACCTGATAACTGTCAACTGCAAAAGTCATTTGATAATAAGAATAAATTTTGTGATTGGCTACAACCTATTGAATAATGAAAACAAAATTTTATGATTGGCTGCAAACTAGTGAATTATGAAAATAGAATTTTATGATTGGCTGCAAACCGTGAATTAATGAATCGTAATTCACAGCCATTATACAATAGGAGTAGATAAAATCTTTAAAAGTGATAAAGTGTGTTGGTTACTATATAGTTAATAAAATAGCAAAATTAAGCATTTTTAGACTACGATTACGAATCGACCAGACACTGATGATAGTTGCAACTTGGAAGAAAGTTCTACTAAATACAGCTATATGACAATAATTTCTATTGAAAGTATTTGAAAAAGTAATTGATATTGTACAATTACAATTACCAAGAAATTGGTAATTGAATTACTATTTCATTTGAGTAATTGAATCTCTAGTAATTGAATGCTTCATTAGGCGGTAATTGGTAATTAGTAATTAATTACTTTTTTAAAGTAATTTGCCCAGCTCTGTTAACTGAAGTATAACTGTTGGATTAGGTAGTATAATTAAATGGATAACAGGTAATTTACATCCCAAAGACGGACAAAGATACGAACAATTAATTGACAATTTATCCCGAAGTTCCGAGAAACAAAAAATAATCTTACTGGAACAAGCCCAAACTCTTAATAACACTATAAATTCATGTTCTGAAAACATTGAACTATTATCCCGAAATCAAAATCTGTATTTTAATAGAGATATTAATCTTATATTTGAAAAAATAGCCACCCAAACTCTACTAGACCAATCCATTTTCTCATTGCAACTTTTAATTAAGGCTTTGGAAGAAAATTCCCTAACTTTCGCCCAAAAGCACCAAGTTCATCTTCCATTAATCGATAATGATGGTTGAGTGGCCGCAATACCAAAAAACAATTACAATTGCTCTATCCTGTCACCCTCGATAATCTTCAATTTCATTTCATTCATTTTCAGCCTTCTATGGTCCATTGTTGGACATAAGCCTCTCCTAATGCCTTCCATGTGGTTCTATTCTGTGCTTTATGATGACAGTATTTTCGTCATTAACGTCATCCAACCATCTTTTCTGGGGTTTGTCGACGCTACGCTTAGTTAGTCGGGGGCGCCACTGAATGCTTCTGTTAGACCACTCGTCTAGAGATTTTCTTGAGACGTGACCTACCCAGCTCCACTTCAGTTTTTCTGCTCTCTCCATTACATCGACTACTTTAGTGCGTTCTTATATTTCGGTGTTTCTTTTCTTTTATCTCAGGTTAATCCCCAGCATGGCTCTCTCCATTGCTCTTTGTGTCGTTCTTAATTTCTCTACACTTTTCTTTGTGAGTGTCATTGTTTCTATTCCGTATGTTAGCACTGGAAGCACATGTCTGGCACTGTTCTCTTTAATAATAATAATAATAATAAATGTCTTTATTACTACAAACGAAACACACTAAAAAGAATTGAAATTTATAGTTAGGGCGAGATTCAGTACATATGCCAGTTGAACACCACATATAATGACTAAATCCAAGCAACTAGCATACGTCTGCTCTTCCATCTAACCCCAAAGGTTTAAAGATGACAAACAGAGCAGCTAGAAATGAAAAATGGGAAAAAAACAGAAGAAAAAAAAAATTACACAATAATTGAACAAGATAACTTGTGAAGAAATAATTACCAATTTATGGTAACTAGCAAAACATAATATTAGCCAGTTAACAAGTGACCAAAATGACAATGACAATGACCCACTACGAGCAACCAATGAATTATTGTTTCAAAAAATAATAGTAAAAAAGAGCTTTTCTAAGTTTTTGGCCAGTTAAATATCGAAGTTCATGCGGTAAGTTATTGAGAACGTTAGCAATTCAGTACGAGAAGGACCGTTTAAATAATTGTGTACGATGGCGAGGTAAAGTCAGAGTATGCTTATGCCTTAAATTAAGGGTATGCACGTCTGTTCTATATTTAATATTATGACACAGATATGGTGGAGATCTTTCCTTTAATAGCTTAACATAAAACAATACCGAATGTATCTCTCTACGATTTTTCATGTTTAACCATCTAATGACTTTAAATGTATGCTTGGTTCGTTGAAACTTACGTATACCAAAAATAAGTCTAAGACACGAATTTTGTAATTTTTGAATTCTATTGATATCAAAGGAATTTATGCAGGAATTATACAAAATGTCACAATAGTTTAATAAGGATAAAATTAATGTATCACACAGCAAGATTTTAACAGATCTATCTAAAATATGACGAGATCGAAATAAAAGTTTTAGAGCTGCATAACTTTTTTGTAAACAGATACTAATGTGATGAGTAAATCTCAAGTCCTCATCAAGCCATACACCCAAATTTTTAACCTTAGATGTGAAATGTACGTTATGGCCATTGATAGAAATTGCAGAAGAATGTTCTTGTTTAAACAGCTGAGCGTGTGCTGTGTTTCCAAAAATTATTCCATTAGTCTTAGACTCATTTAATTGCAAACAGTGGTTAACAGATGATTCATAAAGATTATGTAAGTCATAATTTAAAGCGGTTACTGCTTGATGAGATTCACCCGGGTAAAAAGACAAATATAATTGTGTATCATCAGCGTAATAATGTTGTGAGCAAGATAAAAAACAATCTGTGAAATTTGATATATAAATAGAAAAAAGTATGGGACCTAAAATAGACCCCTGTGGAACACCCGTGCTCACAGGTAAAAAACTTGATATATTTCCTAAATATTTTACAGCTTGACTTCTGTTAAATAGGTACGACTTAAATAATTCAACAGAACTAATGTCTAAACCACTATATAATAAAATAGAAAATAGAAGATCGTGATTAAGAGTGTCAAATGCTTTCGAATAGTCGAATAATAATAATACCGTTAATTTACCTTGATCAAGAGCAGTCATTATATCGTCAGTTATTTTAAGTAGCGCAGATGTGCAGCTATGGCCAGATTTATATCCAGATTGACATGCAGGTATTATAGAGTTCTTGTTTATATGCGCTTGTAATTGAGTGTTGATCGCTTTTTCCAAAATCTTTGATAGGGTTGGCAGTACACTTATCGGTCGTAACTGTTGCAAAGTTGTTGGATTATTAACTTTAGGTAAAGGAGTTACAAACGATTTTTTCCAGCGATTGGGAAATATAGAATGCGATAAGCAAAAGTTGATAACATGAGTAATGTAAGGTAAAAGAAAAGGCATACACAGATTTATGGTAAGAATATTTATGCCGTCTTTAGGCATATCGGCATGTCTTTGTTTTTGATGACATATGCCAGTCTATCCCTTGTCTAATTCTTCTTGTAACTTCTGTAGTTTGGTTCTTTTCTTCTAATTTAATTGCATGTCCTAAGTATATGTATTCTTTCACTGTTTCTGTTGGTTGTTGATGTACGGTAAACTGTTTGTCGTCTTTGTTGGACATCATCTTCGTTTTGTTCTGGTTCATTTTGAGACCCACTTTCTCCGCGACTGTGTTAAGTTCTTCTAACATTTGTTGTAGTACATCGACTATGTCGTCGGCAAAACAGAGGTGATTTAAAAATTTTCCATCGATCTTGACCCCTTTTTTGTCCCATTCCAATTCTTTGAAAATATTTTCCAATGCTAAGCTGAACAGCTTAGGCGACATAGTGTCACCTTGTCGTACGCCTCTGAAGATGGGTAGTTTCTCGGTATAAGCGTCTCCTTCTGTTTTAATGCGTATTGTTGCATTTTGATATATACTTCTAATTAGTGTTGTGTATCTTGAATCAATTCTAGCATCGTTTAAACTTTTGAGCAATGCTCAAAGTTCTAGTGTATCAAATGCTTTCTGGAAGAATCAAAGGTGTAATTGGATATTATATTCTTGACACTTTTCAGAGTTTCGATGGTTTGTATGTGGACGATTGTGCTTTGCGGAACCCTGCTTGTTCCTCTGGTTGATAGAAATCCAGTTTGTTTGTTATTCGGTTTGTAATTATTCTCGTTAGCAATTTGTATAAATAGGATATAATACTTATGGACCTGTAGTTTTTGATATCCGATTTTCCTAATTTCTTATACATGAGAATGACCTCGCCGTTCTTCCATTTAGTTGGTATTTGCCTTGATTCTAAGCAGCGATTTAGAAAGCGTTCATTGACCTTTAGTAATGTATGACCCCCAGTTTTCAGCATTTCAGAGCTAATGCAATCTTCTCCTGGTGCTCTGCCATTTTTCATTTGCGTTAATTCATTTAATATCTCCCTTGTTTTAATATCTGGTATTTATTCGGAGTTTACTTTTTTACTTTACTTTTTCTTCGCCATTTTTATATGGATTTGTCTTTTCTGAGCAGTATACGTCTTTATAGCATTGTTCGATTTTGTTGATTATCTGTTGTTTATCATTTATTAGGATGTTGTTGTTATCTCTTATTTGATGGATCCGTTGTTGGCTAGGAGCGATTTTCTTTCTTAACACTCTCATGTTTTAATTTTCTTCGATTATATCATTGATTAGCTTTATGTTGCATGTTGTGATATGTTTACGAATTTCTTTTTTGATAGTCTTATTAATCTCAGTATGTTCTTTCGTGCCTCGTTCTAGGTTTCCTCTCTGTTCCATCAGTTTCTGCGTTTCTTCTCTTATTTTCTTATCATTTTTTTGTTTTTTCTAATTACTTTTTTTACTGCTACTTGTACGTCCTTAGTTATTTTTTCCGCCATTTCGTTTAATGTTAGGTTGTCTAGTTGATTTGTTGGAGTCAACCTTTTGTTTAGTTCGTTTTGGTATTTTGCCGGGTTTTCCTCTAATAACTTTAGGCTTGGTCGAAAAGTATTTTCAATTAATTTCCGTCTTTCTGTGATCACTTACGATATGAAATCTGTTTAAGACTGACACGTCCGTTACGATGTTCTTATTATTCGATATTATAAAATCGATTTCGTTTTCGGTCCTTCTATCCGTACTCTTCCATGTCCACCGTTTGGGGTGTTTTTTGAAAAAGGAGTTTTTCCGATCCTAGGTAGTTTAGAAGTCTTCCACCTCGTTGGTTTCTCGCTTCACTTTACGAATCACTAATAAAAATTAAAGCATATCAAAAAGGCGCTACTTTCACTTTCATTTACGAAATACAAAAACATAGAGTACAAACTCATACAACTAATTCCATTTCCTGCATTCATAGATAAAACTTATTCCAAGTGACAATACCCGTTTACAAAAATATTCTATTCAATGTCCAAATTACCGTACTAATTGAGCTTCATCACTGTACGTCTGTATTAACACACTATTTTTGTGATCAAATAAATCACTTTACAATTCCCTACGATAAACTCTGTGAGACTCAATTATTATCATTTCCTAATAATCAAACCTGTAATCCTTACCTATTCGAATTACAATATACTAAAATCAACTTCGTTCATAAATACTTTAACTTTTTAACTTGGGCATTGATAAATTTGTAAATCAATGTCCAAGACTCTAAGGATGGAGGTGTTACCTACGCTCTAACTTGAACTTAGCCTAAGATTATTCTTTATCTTAATTAAGGTAGCATTTAGATTATAGTTATCAATATTCTGTGCGATATGCAAGTCTTCCAGACTCTTTTTAATGTAAGATTTCTTTGTATGCAAAGCTTTCGAGTTAAGATCAGAATTGACTTTACTTCACTTCAGATTCAGCATTGCTGGTAGACAGTTCTGGTCTGAATTCCGTCCTATTTTAATTTAAAAATGAAACAAATAGTTTTTAAAAACTTGTTTCATTAGACGTTAAACGCAACTCGCGGCGAAGTGACAGGAGACTACATATAGAAAACCTAAGATGTGTTTAGAATTTTAGAATTAAAGCAGTAGTAGTTCCCGAAAATTGCATTTTTTTTCCTTTCCCTCGTATAGTGGTCCTGTGAGGGTCACGTATTCACAAACATTTTATTTAGGTTATTTTATTTTCAGGAAAGACAATAAAAAACCCGTAATTTTATAACTAGGTGTATATGTATGTATTGTAGTAGTAAACTATTATAAATTTTAAACGAAAGCTTCGTTTGATTTGAGTAGGGTGTAAGCCGATATCTTTTGCAGCTGTTAGGAATGCAGATTATAACATAACGAAAGCCAAAAACTACGTTAAATTTATGACAGGGGGATTTGGAACTATTAGTAAACGTGCAACGACATCACTTATCTATATATTTATGTATATGTTATTTTTTTATATTTAATCCATTAGTTGTAGGCAATGTGTCCACGGTATATATCTACGTTATTCAAGGCGCCACTGGAAAAGCAAGGGTGTGAAACCACTAATTTGAATTGGCGCCTTGTGATTTCTTCAGTCATATTATTTATTTTGTGTTTTATCAATATTGTATTATACACTGTGTTCCCGAATGGACCTAACTATACTTGTAAACTTCCTTATTTTGCATTTTAGAAAAAACAGTCATTCTTCATAAAAAGTTTTGCTTCATCTAGCAAGTCTGCAGCCACTACCAAAATTTCGAAATAACATACAGGGTGGTTAGAAAACGAGACAACGTGAAATTTGGTTAAGAATAAAGTACCTTTTATTTGAAAGGAAAGCATAAGTATCACTGGAAAAAGATGTTTGAAATTTCAATAGAAGTTGACATATCTAAACTGAACGTTGTATCTCAAAGTTTATTTTTTTATCAAAATTTATACTAGTATAACTTTCGCTATTACATACTTCTTTCAATAAAAAATTAAAAAATCAACTTTAAGATACAACCTTCAGATTAGATATGTGAGCTTCTGTTGAAATTTCAAACATCTTTTCCCAGTTTAATAAGTTTAATAAATTTTTTCTGAACTAAATATCAATGATTTTTTCCATGACGTTCGACATAGCTGGAAGAATACTAATAAGGTGCAAGTCTTTGCAGTCAATAGGATTTGCAACCTCTGGAATGGGTATGACAATAGCATTCTTCCAACAAGAAGGCAACGTGTTTGTAAAAAAGCAGTGATTAATTATATGTGTAATGTAAAGCAAGATAGTGGACAACTGTATTTTATTATTTTTAAGGTAATATCGTCGGATCTAAAGAGTTACTATTAAAGCGCTCAACAATCCTTGCAACAGTTGATACATTTACTGGCTTGAAGTTCAAGTCAGGTATGTTTTGACTTAATCTCCGACCACTGTAATAAGTAATAAATTCGTTACTATTGTCATTTACGTTAGCAATTTCGTCTAGGAAAAAGTTTCATTTTTATTTCATCTGGATCCAAAAGATTACTAGGTAATGATTTTTTATATTTTATTAAGTTTAGCGATGTCAACTCACTCCATTGTGCTTTCGAACTACTATTACTGAATTTAAATTGAAAATAAACCTTTTTCTCATTAATAATTGCGTGAGTTGTGAAATTACGTAATAATTTATAATAATCCCAATGTGGTGGTCTTCTGGTTTTTTTAAATTTTGCATTAGATTTATTACGCAAAGACATAGATAATTTAATATTATCCGTAATCCAAGGTACATACTTCTTAGTAAGTTTAGCAGTTTTTATAGAAGCATGTTTGTTTATTGCAACAAGGAGGTTAAAATTTAAATAATTGATTTTATCATCCACCTTCTCCATACGAAACAATCTCTGAAACGGTATGGATGCTAGTTCCAGGGGCGGACTGAGACTAATAGGCCTGGGATGCTGGGTGCCTGGGGGGCCCGCGGTCCGCACGAGGTTGTGCGGTATAGTTCGGGCCTGGGGCGAAGCCCCAGCCGCCGGAGACAATATCATCGAAGCCGAAAAATTTTTAGCTGGTGCGATACATTTTATGGCCTAAAACGCTATTTTAGGACGCGATTAACAGGCGCCAACTAGTAACTACCACCTATAATCCGTTCATGACCTTTTTGGGACAAAGATGGCTATAATTTTTTCTTTTCATGTTGGACTAACTGATTCGGTGATGTAGGGAATACAGCTTTTCTTTTCTGTCAGTGTCAGTTCGACATTTTCTTGCCACCACATTGCCAGATTTATTACTTTAATATTCATATGAAAATAAATGATTTATCAAGTGTGTAAAAATAATTTTATCTACGACCACTACTAAAAGTAGGCCTTTTAGCGCTAGCGTGTTTCACCATGGCTAACTAAAATTTATATAGCAAAGCTATCACGGCTATTCCATAAGTGTCACTTTCATTGTTGTAAAATGTTCTTATGACAATTGCCAACGCGTACGGTTTTTGCGCCATCAGGTGGTGAAATACAGCACCTAAATCTGGTTCTGGTTGTTGTCTTTACTAAAGATATTTTTTAGGTTATAAACGGTTTTAAAATAAATGTTTGTAAAACCTCCAAAAATGGAATTTGGATAATTTAAGTCTGCACGATCTTGAATTTTAACTGTTAAATGTGCAGGTAATTCGACATCTTCGTTTTCAGTTATGCTTGATGTAGTTGGAAATGCTGCAGAACTAGTGAAGTTACTATAATGTGCAATTTTTGAGGATGGCAGTCTTCATAATACCACAGCGTAATAGCAGACGAAGAGCATGCCCAGCAATTCGAGCATTGTTGCCCCATTTGAAGCAACTTTCTATTGCATGTGTGCAATCATTGCCCCCACTGCATCCGAACTAAATGAACCTGTTAATACATAGTAAAAACCAGCTTCTTGAAGTAAAAATGTGATGTATAATGATGTACTTTTAGCAGTCAATTTCAAGACGTGAGTCTTTCATTGGATAAACCTCGCAAACCAACAGATGCAGAAGAATTTTGCATAGGATCGATATAGTTCTGAAGTATTACGTCCAATCAATAGTCTTTCGTCAGAAACATGAACCAACGGTGCAGTGCTGCTATCTAATTTTTGCAGAAATTGTTCTATTACACACATTATGAATCTGGATATGCTTTCTAAACATTTCACAGTAGATGCTGTTGACATTTTGAAATTCAATTTGTCCTGCTTTTAAAAACTGTAAAGAGGCAGTGGCGGTGGGTGAAAAAATCTGAACAGCATGTAAAATATAAATTTTTTCAAAATCTGATGAGTACAAATTCTTTTTCGTTAAGTACCGTACAAGCTTACTTAAAAGGTAGTCCATTTTGCAGATCATGTACTGGTTTTAGGAAAGGATGTTTCATGTAGTTTTTTAGAATTCCACCACAAAAAATCTAAATCTAAAAATTATTTGCAACAATTCTTAGAACAACGAAACCACAGTCAGAAGACAGTAAAAGTAATTAATTCTCAAAGAAGAATGAAAAAAATATCGTGCTGGAATGATGTATCTTGTTGACAATCCATGTACTTACATATAACATAACAACACATTTTGTTTGCTATTTGAGGTTTATTGCAAACGGTTGTATATTGAGTATTATCTACACCATAGATGCGATCTTCAGATCTGCTATACTGCACTTTCTCGTTAATTGACATATTGTCAATAATTAAGAAGCAAATTCTTTCTGCTGGAACTGTTAATTAGGCGACTTTAGCCATTAAACGTTGCTTAATTAATTCATCTGAACAATTACAGTCACCAAGATACCATAACAATGTTTTTGATGGTAAACTCGCTAAATAGTTTCTGCAGTGCTGATATCCTTTAGGAGAGCGAAATCTCCATACTGTACACATATGAATCGAAACTTCTGACTAACGAGGAGCTTTTTTTATCATAATTAAGAACAATTTTTGCACGAAATTCTGCTTTTTTGTCTCCATCGTCAGCATCTTGGAATATTTTATGGAAAACATTTAATTTGCCCCAATTTTTCTGTATATCATTCTAAGTGGTTTTATTTTTAATAAACTTTGAATAATTAACACTAATCCGCTTTAGCTTTAAAGTCAACATTTTAATAGTAGGTACATATACTGAAGATCTGCAATTTGGGCTGGAGATATAAGTTCAGCTTGGGTTTCTTTTGAATGGTTTTTGTAAATGTTCTTGTTCTTATTTAATTTCAAAATTAGGTATAATTTGCTAAAAAATGTACATAATGGTACTTCTAATTAATGTGATAAAAAATATGTATTATCTACAGTTCCAGTTGGTGTAGCGTTTTTAATCAAACAAGTATTTTTGTCAAGTACTTTTAGAGAATTCTCATCGAAATGGTTAATACACAAAGTAGAGTATTCAATAAGTTTAGAAATATATGTAATACATGAATAATAAATATTATAAATAAAGGTAATTTAATTAGTTTTATTATTAATTAACACGTTGAAGGACAGTTGCCGACTTCATATAGGGTTGTGTTGTGATACACTGCGATGCTTATCAGCGTTCTGCACAAGTAGGAGCAAAGAGGTAGATAACTGTAAGAGAGCTGTTTGGGGCAAATAACTCGTGTTTGTGTGACACTGATATGACTGTGTACGTACCAGTGGTGACAGTAACAACTGGATTATGTACTATTATTTTATATGGAAAATTAGATGCAGTGCAGCGTTCAGTTATACTGGTAGATACAATTAAGGACGCTGCACAGCGTTAGTGTCCTTCAACGTGTTAACAATATCACTCCTGAATTAGCTTTGAGCCATTTGGTACGAATCTGCATATCGCTTGGAAATTCAAAAAGTGGTTTGTTTGGATTTCCACAGGTAAACCACTTTCTAACCATTTTAAATAGCTTTGAAAGAACCTTTTTATATAAAAATTACTGACTCAAACTACGGCAATATGAATTTGAGGATATAGTTGATTGAAATATGACAAGTTTTCAAATCTACCTATTCAGCAGTATTTGTTTTTAATTTGAATATCGCGGTAGGCCCTGATTAAAAGTTCAGAATAACACTAAGAGGTGGCGCCAAATGACATTTTGTCATGGCATGCTTTACAGAATCATGTTTTTATGGTGATTGTAATGGCTGTATTAGCGTAAGCTAACCTAAATATTAGTTGGCTATGGTTTCACTAAAAGTGACGTTTTATAGTTTAGCGTGGTTAAAGAAATCAGCTGTTTACTTTTATCACATGTGCTAAAAGTGAAGTGAGGTTAGAAAACTACAGTTTCTAACTGGAAGTGAAGTTGTAAAGTTATTCTAGTTGCTTCTTGCGTTACAAATAGCGCGGCCTTTATGAACGGCGGTACAACGACTTCATCAAATGGTGTGTATCGAAATTTCAATTATTTAACAATTTTGTTAGGTATTTATTTAGGACCGTAGAAAAAATTTTGTATGTATTTCGAGTGTAAAGAGCCATTTTGGTATTCGGTTGCTTTTTCGCGCCTCGCTACCGCTCGGCACGAAACCCGCATCCTCATACCAAAATGGCTCTCTTTACACACTAAATACATAAATATCTATTTTCTACGGTCACCTTTAAAACTGACTATTAAGCGCTCACTGTCAATGCAAAAAGTTAGCGATTCACACATTTTTTCCCTAGTAACCATTTTAGCATCGCAACCACGTAAACAATGTCTAATGAAATAATCGCCTCACTTCGTTTTACTTTACGCATCGCCATGGCTAACCTGATTATTAATTTAATTCGTCATTTTTCTGGAACTGGCTAAAATTATTGACAATTGCATCACGGTGCGTCCATCATCACGCAACAGATTTATTGAGTTTGTGAGTTTTTGTGAGTTGAAGATGGAATCTGAAGGTAATTGCACCCCGCCTGAAGTATTTGAAGCGACCCAGACAGCAACCAACGAGTGTTGTTGCTTGCCAAATCGCGCGGCCTTTATGAACGGCGGTACAACGACTTCATCAAGTGGTGTGTATCGAAATTTCAATTATTTAACAATTTTGTTATTTATTTAGGACCGTAGAAAAATTTTTGTATGTATTTCGAGTGTAAAGAGCCATTTTGGTATTCGGTTGCTTTTTCGCATCCTCATACCAAAATGGCTCTCTTTACACACTAAATACATAAATATCTATTAATTTTCGTCAAAGGAAAAGTCAGATTGCTCAAAATAATTTTGTTACAACAAAAAATTTCCATTAAACGATGCTACTTCGAATTTAAAGAGGACAGACTATATTTTAAAGAACACGAGTTGATGTACAGACTAGAGACTATATTTGCTGTACGTTAAAATGATGCACTATTTTCACATACTTGTAATAACGTAATGTTAAATCCATGGTTCAAAGAAGGTCAACAGAGATGAAAATGGAATAGTACGCAAGTATAAGAAGGATAAACTGATAACTCAAACTCATTGGTAATGGGCAATGGCGTATAGCTTTAATGGTTTGCGTAATGGCCGATTTCAGCAGAATAGCTGGCCGCAGATGACTCAGTATTTTGTTGTTTTTCAATTAATTTGTGCTGTTGCGAATTTGGTTGTTGTGCTTTGCATAGTGGTTACGAAAAAAATTACAAATTGCAAAAATGTATTACTATATTTGTAAAATACAAAACCCAGAAGTTATTCATCACATAAAGTAATTTGCGCCGCTTACGACGTTCAAATTTACCGCGCTCCTGCTCACAAGCTCTTGTTAAGTCATTTTGCTGTTGTAGATGCTTAATTGCATTTCACGCCTTTAGGGCAACTTGTTGCTATGTTAAAACCATTTTCAATCTTTGCGCACAAGTACAATCTCATCTTCCGCACATTTGATTCAGGTCATTTTGGTATTTTAAATAGCCACCTAGGCTTTAGGGCAGCGTTCCCGTATGCTAAACCCTTTTAGTTACTTATTTGGCTCCATCGCCTAATTCCAGAATCATGATTTTGCACATATTTGGCCCCAAACGCAGTGTTTCTCGTCGGTTGGAGCGCCGCTCTGATGGCGCTTTGGCAGCCGAGCGTTATCGCTCGCAAGAATTCCGAATCTTCTAGAAAACACGCCGTTGCGGCGTGCTACCATTGTCGCCGGCATTAATTTGTTTCATTTTATCGCCTCACGATTGGCTGCCGAGGTATAGTCACGTGGGGACGCGACCGATGTGACCAGTGGCAGCGCTTCCCTCTGGGCAGTTGATCGCAGCCCGTTGCAGAGAGCGTTCGTGTGGTGGTTGTGTTACCCAGGCGGCGTCCTTCGGCCCCTTAGGTGCCCGAGGACGCCTGCCGCTGTCCTTTTAGTATTGTTGCCGTGGAGGCCCTCTTTTCCGTTGCCCGTCTCGAGCTGTGGCAGCGAGCGCTGCGAGAATTGTTTCACCTTCGAGAGGTGTTGTGGTTGTGCGAGCTTCGAATTGTTTCGGCGTAGCGTGGGTGCATCTGGAGTCCAGTTTCTGCTCCCGTATGTAAGGGATCGTGCCCCTTCATCTCGACCTTCGAGGATCTGTCCCGCAGAACGAAAGTGGCCCATTTTTCGTCGTCCAGTTGTACGCGTCCTGACGCGTCTCACGTCGCCAGTATGACGGATGTCCACTCATCCCTATAGCCGTCGAACATCGAATGTACCTGCCACCTAAGACTGCAGCCTGTCGCAACTCAACTGAACCAGGCTCCCCAACCGCCTACATATTAAGGTATGTGTCTTTGAACTGATTACCGCTGTGAACGCGAGTGTACCTGTCCCGCGGAGAGCATTAAGCCCCGCGTACGAGCTGTATTGGGACGCCGCGAGCGAGCCCGTCACATCTCTTGTGCCTACAGGCACTGTCGTCATATTTGTGCGTTCATTCCGAATTACAGACTGTCTATTTTACAAGGGCTTGCATTACTGTTTGTTGCATAAGGCGTCGCGCCCGCATATTTGTACATTCATTCCAAATTACCGACTGTCTATGTTACAAGTGCTACTTTGTTCATTACTGTTCAACATCTGTCGCTAGGTTTAGAGCGCGCGCCAGCTGGTGTTTTCTTAGATATAATCTATTCATAGATATAGGGCTACGCACTCCGCTGCCTCACTGTAACCCGTGATTCAATACATGATTTGTTAGTTAAGGGAACTATTGTTTTGTTTCGACTTGTGCATGTTCTGTTTCAGATAAGCGCCCCCTTCAGTGTACTGATTATTGTGCGACGGGACGAGGGAGCTTTGAGCGTACAGGTGGGTGAGACAGCTGCGTAGTCGCGGTCGGATTGGCACCTAATTACAATCTTTGCATAAGGCAATCTCGAAATTGTTATTTGACCTTGCAACTCTTGAGTAATCCTATCGTCGGAGTATTTTGCGTGCTTCGCTCCCGTCTAACCGTCCAGACCCGGTTAGTCAGGTTAAGACAGGCTTGGTGGCGCCCTCATAATTCTGACATACCCTATATATATATATGCCGCAACACGCTTGCCCAGAACGTATCGTGTGACTCACGCCCGACTCCCTGAGCGTTCCAGCCGTGGCCTTTAGCCTATTTTGAGCCGATCTCAGGGCAAGTGTGCCAGTTTTTCAGGACTGATTCCGTGGTGCGATGCTCACCTTGGGTGGGTGTCGTAAAGTTCTTTTAATACCGTAACAGGCTAATTTTGGCAGCCCAACGTATGGGGCCTTGTGGGGCCTTGTGGCTCCTTTGTTCTCGTCAACGCGCCTAATTTTGGTGCTCCGACGCCTGGAGCCTATTGGTGCACGACAACGCCCGGCCTCATTTTGGGGTTTTCTTTTTTTTGCGTTGTGTATCTTAATTTTGGCGCGACAACGTGGGACGTTGATGTTCATTGTTGTCTGTTATTATTTATATTGTTGTCACAAATGTTTTTTTTCGTCATTTCGAAGTGGTATGGACTGGTAAACCGTTTTTTTTTCTTAGTAGAATATTTTACCGAGCTTCTTTTCTTGTTTTCTATTTGTCTTTTCCTGTTTTCTTCTGTTTTCTATATGTCTTTTCTTGTTCTTAGTTTCTTTTCATTAGTTTTCTTGACCGTGTATGTTTTTTCTTAGTTGTCATTTGTCTTTACGTTTCTTTTCTTGTTTTCTTTATGTTTTTTCTTGTCTTTCCTTATTTTCTATTTGTAGTTTTGTGTTTTGTTGTTGTTTATCGCCTTTTTGAGTTTTCTTTTTGTGTTTTTCCATGTCTTTTCATATTTTGAGTGTCTTTTTCGTCATTTTTACCGTCGTTTCTTGTTTTTCTTAGCCAGTTCATACTACCGAGATCTCTTGTTGCATTTAGTGCAAATTTTATCCCGTATTAGTCGGATTTAGTACCAGATGTTGTTGAGTGAAGGTACCGACCTTGTTTTTTTTAAGTCTTTTCGAAGGCTTAATTGGGAGTTTCGATTCCCTGTCGTTTACATTGTTTAGCCTTGGGCTAAGTTGACACTTTTGTTGTACCGAACTG
Source organism: Agriotes lineatus (assembly GCA_940337035.1). Taxonomy (NCBI): domain Eukaryota; kingdom Metazoa; phylum Arthropoda; class Insecta; order Coleoptera; family Elateridae; genus Agriotes; species Agriotes lineatus. Next base: position 67,649,152 of record OW679200.1, on the reverse strand, counting down.
ACGTTTATCGATTTTGACGTTCACGTTAGCGAGGTTTATCGATTTTGACGTTGATGATTACCGATTTTGACAATTTTTCTTTTGCTATCGTTTGGTGTTGTGCCGCGTTGATTTTTGGTGAGCAGGTTGGAATTCATTTTCAGCTTCATCACTGCGTTTTGGTTTGTTGATCAGTTGTGGATTGTTGTTGGTGTGCTTGGGGAGATTTGCTCGTGCGGTTATTACGTCCCTCAGGCCATCTTCTTGGTTGGTTTGGCGTAGTTATTTTCGTTGGCCTTTATCGCATACTCATTATTATCATGTATCGCCCAACCTGGTTTACCGACTTCTTCGTGGACACCCCTAACAGTCATAGTAGTGTTTTGTACACTTTCCGTTAGCATTTAACGAGCTTTTGCCGCTGGTCGGAATGCTTCGTACTTGTTGACGTTTTGTTGTCATTTACCGTACCCTTTTTGTCTGAAGACGTCATGTTGTCAAGTATCGTGTTCTTTGTGAACAGTTTCGTTGAAGCTTCTGAGCTTTGTGTGGCGGTAATGGCCTGCTGTCCGCATGAGGTTTCTTAAGTGTATAGTGTTTGAGTGTTCAACAGATTTTTGAGTTTTTCTATGTAGTGATGCCCTGTTGTGTTCGTGGCCTAGCGCTCTTTTACCGTACCGTTGGCCGTCGCCATTTTCAACCACCTATGTGGGATTACATAAAGAGAGCGTGTTTCTGGTCATTTTGTTTCGTGCGGACTCTGTCGTAGTAAGGTAGTCCCTTTGGGCCGCATGGATTTCTGAAAAGGATTTATTGGGCATGCGGAATCGAACGCCTACACCCTTGGAGACTTGGTTCTTCTGGATTTTCTTTTGGTGTTCGGTGTTGGAGTCACTTTCGAGCTCGCGCTTTGCGGTTTAATAGTCGACTTGGCTCCGGCATCGGCATCGATTGAGGATTTCGGTGGACTGAGTTTTTCCTATTACTGATCATGACTATTTTGACAGTTTCTGTCACAACCCTTGTTGGTTGTTCATCCTCTTCCCTTGGGTATTCATACCAGTTGTGGGATCCACACAATGCGCCGATCTCGTGACGCGCAGCGTGCCCTCTTCAGGTAACCCTTGGGTAGGACTTTGGACTTCCATTTCTATACCCCCCCCCCTCCGTGTGTTCTTTTGGAACGGTTGGTCGGAAGTGTCCACAGGTGTAAGACTTGTTTGTACCCGATTTCGACAAAATTTACGTATTTTCTACTGGCGTATCCAGTCTTTCTTCTTCCTCTTCTCTCTTCCCACCTTTGCACCCTATCTGGTGGCCAGTGTGCGTAATCCCTTTGGGGGTGCACTCTATCGTATCGAATGTTTTTTTTTTGTTTTGTTCGTTTTTCGTTGTTGCGTTTTCGTTTGAGTTCTCGTTACGTTGTCGCAAAATGCCTCGTTGTTTTATAAGAGACTTCGGGGAACTCTCTTTCAAGTAAGGGGAGTGTTAAGTCATTTTGCTGTTGTAGATGCTTAATTGCATTTCACGCCTTTAGGGCAACTTGTTGCTATGTTAAAACCATTTTCAATCTTTGCGCACAAGTACAATCTCATCTTCCGCACATTTGATTCAGGTCATTTTGGTATTTTAAATAGCCACCTAGGCTTTAGGGCAGCGTGCCCGTATGCTAAACCCTTTTAGTTACTTATTTGGCTCCATCTCCTAATTCCAGAATCATGATTTTGCACATATTTGGCCCCAAACGCAGTGTTTCTCGTCGGTTGGAGCGCCCCTCTGATGGCGCTTTGGCAGCCGAGCGTTATCGCTCGCAAGAATTCCGAATCTTCTAGAAAACACGCCGTTGCGGCGTGCTACCATTGTCGCCGGCTTTAATTTGTTTCATTTTATCGCCTCACGATTGGCTGCCGACGTATAGTCACGTGGGGACGCGACCGATGTGACCTGTGGCAGCGCTTCCCTCTGGGCAGTTGATCGCAGCCCGTTGCAGAGAGCGTTCGTGTGGTGGTTGTGTTACCCAGGCGGCGTCCTTCGGCCCCTTAGGTGCCCGAGGACGCCTGCCGCTGTCCTTTTAGTATTGTTGCCGTGGAGGCCCTCTTTTCCGTTGCCCGTCTCGAGCTGTGGCAGCGAGCGCTGCGAGAATTGTTTCACCTTCGAGAGGTGTTGTGGTTGTGCGAGCTTCGAATTGTTTCGGCGTAGCGTGGGTGCATCTGGAGTCCAGTTTCTGCTCCCGTATGTAAGGGATCGTGCCCCTTCATCTCGACCTTCGAGGATCTGTCCCGCAGAACGAAAGTGGCCCATTTTTCGTCGTCCAGTTGTACGCGTCCTGACGCGTCTCACGTCGCCAGTATGACGGATGTCCACTCATCCCTATAGCCGTCGAACATCGAATGTACCTGCCACCTAAGACTGCAGCCTGTCGCAACTCAACTGAACCAGGCTCCCCAACCGCCTACATATTAAGGTATGTGTCTTTGAACTGATTACCGCTGTGAACGCGAGTGTACCTGTCCCGCGGAGAGCATTAAGCCCCGCGTACGAGCTGTATTGGGACGCCGCGAGCGAGCCCGTCACATCTCTTGTGCCTACAGGCACTGTCGTCATATTTGTGCGTTCATTCCGAATTACAGACTGTCTATTTTACAAGGGCTTGCATTCCTGTTTGTTGCATAAGGCGTCGCGCCCGCATATTTGTACATTCATTCCAAATTACCGACTGTCTATGTTACAAGTGCTACTTTGTTCATTACTGTTCAACATCTGTCGCTAGGTTTAGAGCGCGCGCCAGCTGGTGTTTTCTTAGATATAATCTATTCATAGATATAGGGCTACGCACTCCGCTGCCTCACTGTAACCCGTGATTCAATACATGATTTGTTAGTTAAGGGAACTATTGTTTTGTTTCGACTTGTGCATGTTCTGTTTCAGATAAGCGACCCCTTCAGTGTACTGATTATTGTGCGACGGGACGAGGGAGCTTTGAGCGTACAGGTGGGTGAGACAGCTGCGTAGTCGCGGTCGGATTGGCACCTAATTACAATCTTTGCATAAGGCAATCTCGAAATTGTTATTTGACCTTGCAACTCTTGAGTAATCCTATCGTCGGAGTATTTTGCGTGCTTCGCTCCCGTCTAACCGTCCAGACCCGGTTAGTCAGGTTAAGACAGGCTTGGTGGCGCCCTCATAATTCTGACATACCCTATATATATATATGCCGCAACACGCTTGCCCAGAACGTATCGTGTGACTCACGCCCGACTCCCTGAGCGTTCCAGCCGTGGCCTTTAGCCTATTTTGAGCCGATCTCAGGGCAAGTGTGCCAGTTTTTCAGGACTGATTCCGTGGTGCGATGCTCACCTTGGGTGGGTGTCGTAAAGTTCTTTTAATACCGTAACAGGCTAATTTTGGCAGCCCAACGTGTGGGGCCTTGTGGGGCCTTGTGGCTCCTTTGTTCTCGTCAACGCGCCTAATTTTGGTGCTCCGACGCCTGGAGCCTATTGGTGCACGACAACGCCCGACCTCATTTTGGGGTTTTCTTTTTTTTGCGTTGTGTATCTTAATTTTGGCGCGACAACGTGGGACGTTGATGTTCATTGTTGTCTGTTATTATTTATATTGTTGTCACAAATGTTTTTTTTTCGTCATTTCGAAGTGGTATGGACTGGTAAACCGTTTTTTTTCTTAGTAGAATATTTTACCGAGCTTCTTTTCTTGTTTTCTATTTGTCTTTTCCTGTTTTCTTCTGTTTTCTATATGTCTTTTCTTGTCTTTTCCTGTTCTTAGTTTATTTTCATTAGTTTTCTTGACCGTGTATGTTTTTTCTTAGTTGTCATTTGTCTTTACGTTTCTTTTCTTGTTTTCTTTATGTTTTTTCTTGTCTTTCCTTATTTTCTATTTGTAGTTTTGTGTTTTGTTGTTGTTTATCGCCTTTTTGAGTTTTCTTTTTGTGTTTTTCCATGTCTTTTCATATTTTGAGTATCTTTTTCGTCATTTTTACCGTCGTTTCTTGTTTTTCTTAGCCAGTTCATACTACCGAGATCTCTTGTTGCATTTAGTGCAAATTTTATCCCGTATTAGTCGGATTTAGTACCAGATGTTGTTGAGTGAAGGTACCGACCTTGTTTTTTTTAAGTCTTTTCGAAGGCTTAATTGGGAGTTTCGATTCCCTGTCGTTTACATTGTTTAGCCTTGGGCTAAGTTGACACTTTTGTTGTACCGAACTGACGTTTATCGATTTTGACGTTCACGTTAGCGACGTTTATCGATTTTGACGTTGATGATTACCGATTTTTACAATTTTTCTTTTGCTATCGTTTGGTGTTGTGCCGCGTTGATTTTTGGTGAGCAGGTTGGAATTCATTTTCAGCTTCATCACTGCGTTTTGGTTTGTTGATCAGTTGTGGATTGTTGTTGGTGTGCTTGGGGAGATGCGCTCGTGCGGTTATTACGTCCCTCAGGCCATCTTCTTGGTTGGTTTGGCGTACTTATTTTCGTTGGCCTTTATCGCATACTCATTATTATCATGTATCGCCCAACCTGGTTTACCGACTTCTTCGTGGACACCCCTAACAGTCATAGTAGTGTTTTGTACACTTTCCGTTAGCATTTAACGAGCTTTTGCCGCTGGTCGGAATGCTTCGTACTTGTTGACGTTTTGTTGTCATTTACCGTACCCTTTTTGTCTGATGACGTCATGTTGTCAAGTATCGTGTTCTTTGTGAACAGTTTCGTTGAAGCTTCTGAGCTTTGTGTGGCGGTAATGGCCTGCTGTCCGCATGAGGTTTCTTAAGTGTATAGTGTTTGAGTGTTCAACAGATTTTTGAGTTTTTCTATGTAGTGATGCCCTGTTGTGTTCGTGGCCTAGCGCTCTTTTACCGTACCGTTGGCCGTCGCCATTTTCAACCACCTATGTGGGATTACATAAAGAGAGCGTGTTTCTGGTCATTTTGTTTCGTGCGGACCCTGTCGTAGTAAGGTAGTCCCTTTGGGCCGCATGGATTTCTGAAAAGGATTTATTGGGCATGCGGAATCGAACGCCTACACCCTTGGAGACTTGGTTCTTCTGGATTTTCTTTTGGTGTTCGGTGTTGGAGTCACTTTCGAGCTCGCGCTTTGCGGTTTAATAGTCGACTTGGCTCCGGCATCGGCATCGATTGAGGATTTCGGTGGACTGAGTTTTTCCTATTACTGATCATGACTATTTTGACAGTTTCTGTCACAACCCTTGTTGGTTGTTCATCCTCTTCCCTTGGGTATTCATACCAGTTGTGGGATCCACACAATGCGCCGATCTCGTGACGCGCAGCGTGCCCTCTTCAGGTAACCCTTGGGTGGGACTTTGGACTTCCATTTCTATACCCCCCCCCCCTCCGTGTGTTCTTTTGGAACGGTTGGTCGGAAGTGTCCACAGGTGTAAGACTTGTTTGTACCCGATTTCGACAAAATTTACGTATTTTCTACTGGCGTATCCAGTCTTTCTTCTTCCTCTTCTCTCTTCCCACCTTTGCACCCTATCTGGTGGCCAGTGTGCGTAATCCCTTTGGGGGTGCACTCTATCGTATCGAATGTTTTTTTTTGTTTTGTTCGTTTTTCGTTGTTGCGTTTTCGTTTGAGTTCTCGTTACGTTGTCGCAAAATGCCTCGTTGTTTTATAAGAGACTTCGGGGAACTCTCTTTCAAGTAAGGGGAGTGTTAAGTCATTTTGCTGTTGTAGATGCTTAATTGCATTTCACGCCTTTAGGGCAACTTGTTGCTATGTTAAAACCATTTTCAATCTTTGCGCACAAGTACAATCTCATCTTCCGCACATTTGATTCAGGTCATTTTGGTATTTTAAATAGCCACCTAGGCTTTAGGGCAGCGTGCCCGTATGCTAAACCCTTTTAGTTACCTATTTGGCTCCATCGCCTAATTCCAGAATCATGATTTTGCACATATTTGGCCCCAAACGCAGTGTTTCTCGTCGGTTGGAGCGCCCCTCTGATGGCGCTTTGGCAGCCGAGCGTTATCGCTCGCAAGAATTCCGAATCTTCTAGAAAACACGCCGTTGCGGCGTGCTACCATTGTCGCCGGCTTTAATTTGTTTCATTTTATCGCCTCACGATTGGCTGCCGACGTATAGTCACGTGGGGACGCGACCGATGTGACCTGTGGCAGCGCTTCCCTCTGGGCAGTTGATCGCAGCCCGTTGCAGAGAGCGTTCGTGTGGTGGTTGTGTTACCCAGGCGGCGTCCTTCGGCCCCTTAGGTGCCCGAGGACGCCTGCCGCTGTCCTTTTAGTATTGTTGCCGTGGAGGCCCTCTTTTCCGTTGCCCGTCTCGAGCTGTGGCAGCGAGCGCTGCGAGAATTGTTTCACCTTCGAGAGGTGTTGTGGTTGTGCGAGCTTCGAATTGTTTCGGCGTAGCGTGGGTGCATCTGGAGTCCAGTTTCTGCTCCCGTATGTAAGGGATCGTGCCCCTTCATCTCGACCTTCGAGGATCTGTCCCGCAGAACGAAAGTGGCCCATTTTTCGTCGTCCAGTTGTACGCGTCCTGACGCGTCTCACGTCGCCAGTATGACGGATGTCCACTCATCCCTATAGCCGTCGAACATCGAATGTACCTGCCACCTAAGACTGCAGCCTGTCGCAACTCAACTGAACCAGGCTCCCCAACCGCCTACATATTAAGGTATGTGTCTTTGAACTGATTACCGCTGTGAACGCGAGTGTACCTGTCCCGCGGAGAGCATTAAGCCCCGCGTACGAGCTGTATTGGGACGCCGCGAGCGAGCCCGTCACATCTCTTGTGCCTACAGGCACTGTCGTCATATTTGTGCGTTCATTCCGAATTACAGACTGTCTATTTTACAAGGGCTTGCATTCCTGTTTGTTGCATAAGGCGTCGCGCCCGCATATTTGTACATTCATTCCAAATTACCGACTGTCTATGTTACAAGTGCTACTTTGTTCATTACTGTTCAACATCTGTCGCTAGGTTTAGAGCGCGCGCCAGCTGGTGTTTTCTTAGATATAATCTATTCATAGATATAGGGCTACGCACTCCGCTGCCTCACTGTAACCCGTGATTCAATACATGATTTGTTAGTTAAGGGAACTATTGTTTTGTTTCGACTTGTGCATGTTCTGTTTCAGATAAGCGACCCCTTCAGTGTACTGATTATTGTGCGACGGGACGAGGGAGCTTTGAGCGTACAGGTGGGTGAGACAGCTGCGTAGTCGCGGTGGGATTGGCACCTAATTACAATCTTTGCATAAGGCAATCTCGAAATTGTTATTTGACCTTGCAACTCTTGAGTAATCCTATCGTCGGAGTATTTTGCGTGCTTCGCTCCCGTCTAACCGTCCAGACCCGGTTAGTCAGGTTAAGACAGGCTTGGTGGCGCCCTCATAATTCTGACATACCCTATATATATATATGCCGCAACACGCTTGCCCAGAACGTATCGTGTGACTCACGCCCGACTCCCTGAGCGTTCCAGCCGTGGCCTTTAGCCTATTTTGAGCCGATCTCAGGGCAAGTGTGCCAGTTTTTCAGGACTGATTCCGTGGTGCGATGCTCACCTTGGGTGGGTGTCGTAAAGTTCTTTTAATACCGTAACAGGCTAATTTTGGCAGCCCAACGTGTGGGGCCTTGTGGGGCCTTGTGGCTCCTTTGTTCTCGTCAACGCGCCTAATTTTGGTGCTCCGACGCCTGGAGCCTATTGGTGCACGACAACGCCCGACCTCATTTTGGGGTTTTCTTTTTTTTGCGTTGTGTATCTTAATTTTGGCGCGACAACGTGGGACGTTGATGTTCATTGTTGTCTGTTATTATTTATATTGTTGTCACAAATGTTTTTTTTTCGTCATTTCGAAGTGGTATGGACTGGTAAACCGTTTTTTTTCTTAGTAGAATATTTTACCGAGCTTCTTTTCTTGTTTTCTATTTGTCTTTTCCTGTTTTCTTCTGTTTTCTATATGTCTTTTCTTGTCTTTTCCTGTTCTTAGTTTATTTTCATTAGTTTTCTTGACCGTGTATGTTTTTTCTTAGTTGTCATTTGTCTTTACGTTTCTTTTCTTGTTTTCTTTATGTTTTTTCTTGTCTTTCCTTATTTTCTATTTGTAGTTTTGTGTTTTGTTGTTGTTTATCGCCTTTTTGAGTTTTCTTTTTGTGTTTTTCCATGTCTTTTCATATTTTGAGTATCTTTTTCGTCATTTTTACCGTCGTTTCTTGTTTTTCTTAGCCAGTTCATACTACCGAGATCTCTTGTTGCATTTAGTGCAAATTTTATCCCGTATTAGTCGGATTTAGTACCAGATGTTGTTGAGTGAAGGTACCGACCTTGTTTTTTTTAAGTCTTTTCGAAGGCTTAATTGGGAGTTTCGATTCCCTGTCGTTTACATTGTTTAGCCTTGGGCTAAGTTGACACTTTTGTTGTACCGAACTGACGTTTATCGATTTTGACGTTCACGTTAGCGACGTTTATCGATTTTGACGTTGATGATTACCGATTTTTACAATTTTTCTTTTGCTATCGTTTGGTGTTGTGCCGCGTTGATTTTTGGTGAGCAGGTTGGAATTCATTTTCAGCTTCATCACTGCGTTTTGGTTTGTTGATCAGTTGTGGATTGTTGTTGGTGTGCTTGGGGAGATGCGCTCGTGCGGTTATTACGTCCCTCAGGCCATCTTCTTGGTTGGTTTGGCGTACTTATTTTCGTTGGCCTTTATCGCATACTCATTATTATCATGTATCGCCCAACCTGGTTTACCGACTTCTTCGTGGACACCCCTAACAGTCATAGTAGTGTTTTGTACACTTTCCGTTAGCATTTAACGAGCTTTTGCCGCTGGTCGGAATGCTTCGTACTTGTTGACGTTTTGTTGTCATTTACCGTACCCTTTTTGTCTGATGACGTCATGTTGTCAAGTATCGTGTTCTTTGTGAACAGTTTCGTTGAAGCTTCTGAGCTTTGTGTGGCGGTAATGGCCTGCTGTCCGCATGAGGTTTCTTAAGTGTATAGTGTTTGAGTGTTCAACAGATTTTTGAGTTTTTCTATGTAGTGATGCCCTGTTGTGTTCGTGGCCTAGCGCTCTTTTACCGTACCGTTGGCCGTCGCCATTTTCAACCACCTATGTGGGATTACATAAAGAGAGCGTGTTTCTGGTCATTTTGTTTCGTGCGGACCCTGTCGTAGTAAGGTAGTCCCTTTGGGCCGCATGGATTTCTGAAAAGGATTTATTGGGCATGCGGAATCGAACGCCTACACCCTTGGAGACTTGGTTCTTCTGGATTTTCTTTTGGTGTTCGGTGTTGGAGTCACTTTCGAGCTCGCGCTTTGCGGTTTAATAGTCGACTTGGCTCCGGCATCGGCATCGATTGAGGATTTCGGTGGACTGAGTTTTTCCTATTACTGATCATGACTATTTTGACAGTTTCTGTCACAACCCTTGTTGGTTGTTCATCCTCTTCCCTTGGGTATTCATACCAGTTGTGGGATCCACACAATGCGCCGATCTCGTGACGCGCAGCGTGCCCTCTTCAGGTAACCCTTGGGTGGGACTTTGGACTTCCATTTCTATACCCCCCCCCCTCCGTGTGTTCTTTTGGAACGGTTGGTCGGAAGTGTCCACAGGTGTAAGACTTGTTTGTACCCGATTTCGACAAAATTTACGTATTTTCTACTGGCGTATCCAGTCTTTCTTCTTCCTCTTCTCTCTTCCCACCTTTGCACCCTATCTGGTGGCCAGTGTGCGTAATCCCTTTGGGGGTGCACTCTATCGTATCGAATTTTTTTTTTTGTTTTGTTCGTTTTTCGTTGTTGCGTTTTCGTTTGAGTTCTCGTTACGTTGTCGCAAAATGCCTCGTTGTTTTATAAGAGACTTCGGGGAACTCTCTTTCAAGTAAGGGGAGTGTTAAGTCATTTTGCTGTTGTAGATGCTTAATTGCATTTCACGCCTTTAGGGCAACTTGTTGCTATGTTAAAACCATTTTCAATCTTTGCGCACAAGTACAATCTCATCTTCCGCACATTTGATTCAGGTCATTTTGGTATTTTAAATAGCCACCTAGGCTTTAGGGCAGCGTGCCCGTATGCTAAACCCTTTTAGTTACCTATTTGGCTCCATCGCCTAATTCCAGAATCATGATTTTGCACATATTTGGCCCCAAACGCAGTGTTTCTCGTCGGTTGGAGCGCCCCTCTGATGGCGCTTTGGCAGCCGAGCGTTATCGCTCGCAAGAATTCCGAATCTTCTAGAAAACACGCCGTTGCGGCGTGCTACCATTGTCGCCGGCATTAATTTGTTTCATTTTATCGCCTCACGATTGGCTGCCGACGTATAGTCACGTGGGGACGCGACCGATGTGACCTGTGGCAGCGCTTCCCTCTGGGCAGTTGATCGCAGCCCGTTGCAGAGAGCGTTCGTGTGGTGGTTGTGTTACCCAGGCGGCGTCCTTCGGCCCCTTAGGTGCCCGAGGACGCCTGCCGCTGTCCTTTTAGTATTGTTGCCGTGGAGGCCCCCTTTTCCGTTGCCCGTCTCGAGCTGTGGCAGCGAGCGCTGCGAGAATTGTTTCACCTTCGAGAGGTGTTGTGGTTGTGCGAGCTTCGAATTGTTTCGGCGTAGCGTGGGTGCATCTGGAGTCCAGTTTCTGCTCCCGTATGTAAGGGATCGTGCCCCTTCATCTCGACCTTCGAGGATCTGTCCCGCAGAACGAAAGTGGCCCATTTTTCGTCGTCCAGTTGTACGCGTCCTGACGCGTCTCACGTCGCCAGTATGACGGATGTCCACTCATCCCTATAGCCGTCGAACATCGAATGTACCTGCCACCTAAGACTGCAGCCTGTCGCAACTCAACTGAACCAGGCTCCCCAACCGCCTACATATTAAGGTATGTGTCTTTGAACTGATTACCGCTGTGAACGCGAGTGTACCTGTCCCGCGGAGAGCATTAAGCCCCGCGTACGAGCTGTATTGGGACGCCGCGAGCGAGCCCGTCACATCTCTTGTGCCTACAGGCACTGTCGTCATATTTGTGCGTTCATTCCGAATTACAGACTGTCTATTTTACAAGCGCTTGCATTACTGTTTGTTGCGTAAGGCGTCGCGCCCGCATATTTGTACATTCATTCCAAATTACCGACTGTCTATGTTACAAGTGCTACTTTGTTCATTACTGTTCAACATCTGTCGCTAGGTTTAGAGCGCGCGCCAGCTGGTGTTTTCTTAGATATAATCTATTCATAGATATAGGGCTACGCACTCCGCTGCCTCACTGTAACCCGTGATTCAATACATGATTTGTTAGTTAAGGGAACTATTGTTTTGTTTCGACTTGTGCATGTTCTGTTTCAGATAAGCGCCCCCTTCAGTGTACTGATTATTGTGCGACGGGACGAGGGAGCTTTGAGCGTACAGGTGGGTGAGACAGCTGCGTAGTCGCGGTCGGATTGGCACCTAATTACAATCTTTGCATAAGGCAATCTCGAAATTGTTATTTGACCTTGCAACTCTTGAGTAATCCTATCGTCGGAGTATTTTGCGTGCTTCGCTCCCGTCTAACCGTCCAGGCCCGGTTAGTCAGGTTAAGACAGGCTTGGTGGCGCCCTCATAATTCTGACATATCCTATATATATATATGCCGCAACACGCTTGCCCAGAACGTATCGTGTGACTCACGCCCGACTCCCTGAGCGTTCCAGCCGTGGCCTTTAGCCTATTTTGAGCCGATCTCAGGGCAAGTGTGCCAGTTTTTCAGGACTGATTCCGTGGTGCGATGCTCACCTTGGGTGGGTGTCGTAAAGTTCTTTTAATACCGTAACACTCTTATTACCAATTGTATATCTGTCCTTGTCAATCTTCTTTGAAGCACCTGCCATGCCGTATGCTCGTTCCAGTCTTATATGTTCGAAGGTCCACGAGTTAATAATGTCGAGATTCGAGAATATATTTGCTGTAAGTTAAAATAATGCATTATGGTTATTATAATTTAATAGTTTTTCTAGGTGAGCCGAAACACTAGAAGCGGTTATAAAAACAAAAAGTAAAAATTTACAGACAGCATTCTCTGGCAAACGCAACAAAACTGATGTTTTACAAATTTCATGTTCCGAAAAGACCTGCAACGACTGATTTGGCAATACAATGAAAAAAACGAATATTTTACTTTGGACAAGCTTTTGGCTGATTCCCGAGAACAATTGGAATTTAAAGGGGGGCGTACAACGTTATACAAAACTATAAATTCAATGGGTTATAAACACAGGGAGGTAAACGGTCGCAAAATTTTATGTGAACAAAAGCATGTTGTTGCAGCAAAAATTACTTTTTTGAGACAATTTTTACAACTTCGAAATTCTAGTGAAAATTTAACATTCGTGTATCTTGACGAAACTTGGATCTACCAAAATGGTTCGTCAATCCGTCGCTGGATACACGAATCAGATTTAAAAAGTAATCCTATCAAAATTAAAAGTGAAGGATCAAGATCTACAGGTTTACATGCGGGATGTCATTTAGGGTTTGTAGAAGGGTAAGGCTTCTTACTAAATTCAGAAAATAACGATAGAGATTATCATAAGACAATGGACGGGAAACTTTTTCAAAATTGGGTGGTTAAACAACTTATTCCTGCTTTGGCTAGTTTGAAACAAAAATGTGTGGTGGTCATGGACAATGCACCTTATCATTCAGTGCAGTTGGACAAACCACCCACATTTTCTAGTAGAAGGGGCCAAATGTAAGAATGGTTGCGTAATCACAGTATTGAATTCGATCAAAAATTTACGGAGAAACAACTTTGGAATTTAATAAAACCTTTTCGGACTAATGGACAACGGCGATATTTGGTAGACGATACATTGCGGGAACATGGACATGAGGTTCTTAGATTACCCCCATACCATTGTCAATATAATCCTATTGAAATGGAATGGGGGTTTTGTAAATCCTATTATAACAAGCATATCAATTCTCAACCTTTATCCAAGGGTTGAGACTTTATGGCTTGAGTCCATTTCCAAATGTACTCCAGAAATGTGGCAAGATTTGTGTAGACATTGCGAAAAACTTATTTTGGATGATTGGAGAAAACACATGGGAAATTTATCGTATGAAAACATACCTCCCTTTATTATTTCGCTAGGTGAATCTGATTCAGAATCAGAGGACGATAATGATGATAAAGATTTTCATGGCGAAATAATGGAGGATGAGTGACTAGCAGGTATTTAGGCAAAATGTTAAGTGGTTATATGAAATCATACCTTAGATATTTGTCAGAGGATGCTTTTTTAAACAGTTTAACCAAAATTAGTAAGGAATATGATTATATGATGCAAGAGTATTAAGATATCAAGGGAGCATTTGTTTTAGTGCTGGTTTAGATTATTGTAATTTTTTTATCAACTTTATCATCATCGTTGTGGAGGCAGTGTAAAATTATCTCTGATCTTCTGAACAAACTTGGATATAATGCCAAAAATAAGGAGGATATTCTATATCCGACTATTCCTTCTGTGTCTAAACATGTTCTTCATTGTCTAAATCTATCTATTTCTACATCGTCAGCATCAGCAGAGGTTTATCCATCAGATGCGGAAACTGAAGACCATGATTTATTCTTGCCCGAATGTTGCGATGACCCACAGAAATTTACACAAAGTGAATTAAACGACTTGGTTCGAGATTTAAATTTACCAAAGGATGCAGCACAAGTTCTGAGATCGAGACTCAAAGAAAACAATGTACTTGCTGCGGGAGTGCCTTTCTCTTATCACAGAAGTCGAGAACAAGAATTGGCGAAATATATTTCACATGAAGAATCACTTGTCTTTTGCAAATAACATTTTGTTTTTCAAAGCAACTGGGATGACGACTGTTTATGAACACCCGTTATATTCCTGGACTTGTTTTGAATTTATTATCTGTTGTTCACAACCCATCCCAGTGGAGGTTGTTTATTGATTCAAGTAAAAGAAGCCTAAAAGGAGTTCTTTTGCTTCTGTGCCAATTGCTCATTCGATCCATTTCAAAGAACCCTACGAAGACTTAGAATTTCTTTTTAACAAAATAAACTATAAGTACAATTGGCAAATATGTGGAGACTTGAAATGTTTGAGCATGATATTGGGACAATAAGGAGGTTTTACAAAAATGCCATGCTTTATATGTGAATGGGACAGCAGGGCAGGAAGTCAACATTGAATTGTAAAAGAATGGCCTAGGAGGACAAATTAATTCCAGGATGCAAATATATACTGCTTCCCACCTGTGAATCTTGAAAAAGTTCTTTTACCACCGTTGCACATAAAATTGGGTTTGATGAAGCAGTCTGTAAAAGGTTTAGATAGGAACGGTGAATGTTTTCAATATCTCGCTTCTAAATTCCCACATTTATCAGACGCAAAAATTAAGGAAGGTATTTTTGTGATATAAGGCGTTTACTTAAAGATGAGACATTTGACGAAATCATGACTACAGTTGAAAAAGAGGCATGGTTTTCGTTCAAAAATGTGTTACACATTTTTTTAGAGAATCATAAGAACCCTAATTATGTCGAAATTGTTGACAATATTCTGGAAAAGTTTCAAGCTGTAGGTTGCAATTAGAGTTTGAAAGTTCTTTTCCTGCACTCTCACCTTGACTATTTTTCAGAAAATATTGGTGACGAAAGCGAGGAGCAAGAGGAGAGGTTCCACCAAGATCTAAAAGACATGGAAAAACCGTACCAGGGACGGTGGAATGTAAGCATGATGGCGGATTACTGCTGGTGCCTCAAAAGATACTGTGGACCTGATATTCAGCGAAACAAAAAGGCAACAAAGCGTTCATTTAAAGGAAAATTAACGCCATTCTATTAAATTTGTTATAATAGCATAAATATTTTTCCATTTGCTTTTCTTTATTGTATCTTTTAATATAACGTCGTAGTGTCATAATGCAAGTTTGGAAAAACATATAATTGTCATTATTTGTTTTTACGATTGTAAGAAAATGTGATGTGATAGAGAAAAACTGCTTTCCATTTTGAAATTAGTACAACAAACTTCTTTTAGCCACGTTAATTTCGATCAAACCCCAGTAAAAAAAATCTTTTTGTAGACCTGTGTAATTTACTACCTATAAGCCGTTCAAGACCTTTTTGGGACAAAGTTGGCTATGATTTTTTCTTTTCATGTTGGACTAACTGATTCGATGATGTAGCTGATGCAACTTTTTTTTCTGTCAGTGTCTGTTCGACATTTTCTTGCCACCACATTGCCAGATTTATTATTTTAATATTCGTAAGAAAATAAATGATTTATCAAATATGTAAAAATAATTTTAATTTTCGTCAAAGAAAAAGTCAAAATACTCAAAATAATTTTGTTGCAAAAAATTTCCATTAAACGATGCTACTTCCAATTTAAAAAGGACAGACCAAATTTAAAAGAGCCCGAGTCTATGTGGAGACTAGAGAATATCCGGCAACAATGTACCTATTCAGAAAATATAACCTTAAACTGAAAACAACCTAACCTAACACAAAAAGTGTCGATTTCCATGAGGGAGTTTAGTTGCAACAGAGATTCTGCCAACAAAATTAGTAGATGGTCATAGCCTCACCTGACCCAAAAAGATCGTGAACGGCTTATACCTACTTACTACTATTTTAGTGTTGAAATGTTATGTGGCAGATGTGAAAATCAACATGAAGTAAAATCAGCAAGCCACCCATCTGACAAGATATTTACATTTTTCACATGTTAATTTTTATAAGACCAATATTGCTCAATTGCTGTACTAAATTTATTTGGCATCAACTTGTGGCGTCTTTAACCTTCCACACCAGCAAGCAAGCAAGCATGTAAAATAAAGTGGCATATTCATAGCATGTATACAATTCTTATCCAAATTGAAATAAACATTAATATTGAATGCTTTCCTTATGCATTCGTTCTCATTTTCGTTTCTGTCGTCAATTGTCAAATCATTTCAATTTTTCATCCTTAATTTAAACAGAGATCCGGCAACAATGTACCTATTCAAAAAATATAACCTTAAACTGAAAACTACCTAACCTAACACAAAAAGTGTCAATTTCCATTAGGGAGTTTAGTTGCCACATAGGTACTGCTAACAAAATTACTAGATGGTCATAGCCTCACCTGACCCAAAAAGATCGTGAACGGATTATACTAATAACACTACCTGAGCGCGCAATTCAATGTTTTTTTACCTCTCCAAGCGTTTTTGCCACAAAACAGAAT
Source organism: Agriotes lineatus (assembly GCA_940337035.1). NCBI lineage: Eukaryota > Metazoa > Arthropoda > Insecta > Coleoptera > Elateridae > Agriotes > Agriotes lineatus. The sequence continues at coordinate 67,632,947 of OW679200.1, read as the reverse complement.
TTTGCAAGATAATTCAGGTGCTCCAGAGTTCTTTACCACACTGTATTTCAGATTTAGTTCAATTAGTGAAGATTAATTTTTAAACGAATCGTCTTCAATATGTTTAATCCTGTTCTCTGCCAGGTCTAAAACTACTAAATTTGTGAGACATTTTAAATTGAGGCGCTCCATTCTAGATAAAGATAAAAAATACCGTCTGAAATAACTTTTTTGCACGATAGAACGATTTTACTTAGTTACCGCATTTGTTGCCAAATCAGTAAGTTATGCTTACCGTTCTAGTACGATAAGTAAAAATTCGAGGTTAGCAGGTTAGGTTTTGCGCCAGTTTTGACACAGACTGACGCAAAACCTAACCTGCTAACCTCGAATTTGACATAGAACTACAGTGTCACCAATGTCACAGTTTATTGACGTTTGAAGAAAAATACATTTCTATCGTGCAAAAAACGTCATAAGCATCACGAACGTTAAGGAATTACCGATCTTAGACAATAATTGGAGTCGTCACTTCGCTCCTCCTCCAAACAATTGTCTTCGATCGGTAAAATGTCCTTACCGTTCTTAATATTTATATAATACTATAATGATTTGTTTTCAGATTGAATTCCTCAAGTAATTCGAGTTTAAAATATAGTCCATTTGGTAGTTCTGAAATTGCGTTATACTCTAAATTTAATATTGTCAGAGCTCGCAGTCATACAGACTTTCTCGGACAAGTTTCTGAGTCTTGCAAAGTTAATTATTAATAGTTCTAAACGACATAATTTTGAGACTGCATCATCAGGCAAGGACTGAAGATTGCTGTTTATGACTTTTAGGATTTGCACCTCATCTAAGACAAATCCATGGGAAGGAACATATTTAGACAAAACCCATTTCAATTTGGCCAACGAATTGATGTCCTTGCACACGAGATTTCTTTGGGCCTGTAAATAAGATTTGGTGATAAGAAAACGAAACAAAAATGGTAAATAGTGCAATGGTTTTGAGCCCTACACCCCAAACTCTGCAAGCATTACCATATTAAATGGACTTTTCACATAAGCTCAGAGTGGGAGATTTTATTTGACTGCAAAGCTAAGTATTAAATTTGCAAAAAATGATCATATTTGCAATGAGATGCTATTAATTCACAAAATAATTAATGAAAGAATGAAATAAGAATAGCTCAAGTCTCATGGGGATCTTAGTTAAATATTAATTCAGTTAATAAATAGGTTTGTGCTATAAGTAATTGCCAAACCAAATGATATTTTAATAATGACAAGATGGATCGCTAAATGCAAGGGAAATGCAGCGTAGGATTAAAATTCAATTTACTTGAGGAAATCTAGTCAGGGTTCTAGTAAGAAAGATAAATTAAAAGCCAGAGAAACTTTCAATCATGCAAAGAGCAAATAAGACGAAAGCATTAATGCATTTAAAAGGGGTCAGAAGAATCCAAAGGCAAAGGTTAGAAGAAATTGCAAAAAAGAAGACAATTAAATAATTATTTGATATGACATGAATTTTGCACCTTGTGAATAATTAATGTTTTTACCAGTTTAAAATAAAGTTACAATTTTGAAATTACACCAGTTTGTCGAGAAATTTTTTCTGTGCAAGTGACATTATTTGTGGCAAAATCCGCCTACAAAAATTGTTCAGCTCCAGAAGCAAGTGCAACATAACCTAGTTCCGCAGCCGTTGAGGTCCGACAGCCACGAAGAAGGTGTACCAGATCCTGCAGCCGTGTGACGAAGATATCAGCGTGTTCAGAAGCCCCAGGGGAACGTGCCTGCATGCCTGCAGTAATATCCGACCCATAGGACTACGCCAGCGAGGTCAGCCGAGCCTTCGATTCCTGCGATCCAAGACCGGAGAGGCGAGGTACTGTAAATTTTAAAATCTAAATAAGTGAGCGCCTGGAAAGTCAAGTCAACACGCGAACGAGCTTTACCTGAAACGATCTAGGCCGAATTCCTTGCCGTATCAGTATTAGCAGCAGTAAAAAGATTTAGCATCCAGATTTCGAGGTTAGGCGGAAAGCAATTTGGAAAGAACGCGGCCCCAAATAACATTCATTGAAACAAAGGAGAGTTTAATGCCGGGAAATCAAATGAATTCAAATACTTACATTCGAGCTGTGACCGATTTCTGTTTGTTTTGATTTTATTCATTTAACGCTACCGAGCAGCGGCGGCCATCTTTACTTGCACTTGACCCAGATTTCAAATTTTAGGTTGTGCACACCGAAGCTTTGTTACACAGGTCCGCACTTAATAAATTTCAAAACCAAATAATTAACTCTGAACTCACCTGAGACGAGTTTCACTTTACCGAACTTGAGCTAGTGTAATATTATTATTTGCAAATAAATACAATTAAATAAGGGCATAAAGCTATTTATTTTACCAAGTAAAGCACAGACAAATTTTAATCAACACATTATTTGACAATTAGCACTAGATAAGATTAATAATTGCGTGGTAGCCTAGAATCAATTTATTTTATACAAATTAAATTAATTAAGCTATCAATTCTTATCAAACCACAGCAATAGATTGTAAATTTTCGACATTTATGATACTGTTACAATGAATATGGGTAAACTATTTTAGTTAAAAACAGTAAGTGTACTCAGTGTATGTAAAAGGACATCTATTAAGCAGTTCAAAATTTTATGGAGCACCAATAGTGTGCTGATAGTTTAGTTTTTGAATTATAAAAATAAATATACAGGGTGTTTCATAACGTACGGAGGAGACCGAAAGGGTAGCTAGAGGGCACCAACATATTTTTGTTATTTGCATCATTTTAGTACCTACTACTTTTATATAATTCTTATTCTTAAAATATCTTCCACCTCGCACCGTTGCCGAATCCGTTTATGTTGATATTAGGCTTTACGTTATTAATATCTGAATAAATGTATGCATCTAAAAATCATCATTTCAAAAAGTAAATTGCTTTTACACGGCCCTCTTATGCTACGACTCAGCAACATTTTTCGATACCAATTGTTTCTACAATGTATATTAACACCTATTAACCTAGGCGCATTGGTTGATTAAAATCTGACCTGCGTAGGTATCTTAAGTAGTTCAGCAGACGAGGCTTATAACATCCACCAGAAGACGAAATCTAAACGTGCGACATTATGTGCCGGCTTGTAGTGCAATTTTCAGATAAATAATGTTTAGAAAGTACCTTTTTTGTGCAGTTTGCGTGCTTTTAATTTATTCAGTGCATTCCAAAATATGCAGAGATGTGCGCGTGGCTAACGATATTGCAGACCTTGAGAGTGCCTTACGAAACTGCAGCATTGTAGCAGGAAATTTAAACATCGTCTTACTAGAAAATGCTGAAGCTGCTGAATTCGACAGGGTCAGCTTCCCAGAGTTGACGGAAGTGCAGGGATACTTTTTGATATACCGAGTGTATAGGTTAACAAGCCTGGGAAAGTTATTTCCAAATCTGAGTGTGATACGAGGTCGCAATCTATTCACAGATTATGCTCTGGTGATTTACGATATGCTGGAGCTTCAAGAGGTAATCTTTTACTTATTTATGAACTGCTTAAGTAGTTCGATTTTAAATATTTTTGTTTTTTCAGTATCTTAAAACTCTTCTTAGAGATTACAGAAAAAAAAGCTAACTAATTGACTATTTATCAACACATTATTCGACATTCTCTGCATAGTATAACTGTGGAAACACGTTTTTATGTGATTACAGAGATTTCTAAAGTGAAATCAATTTTAAATTTATAGTACAGAGTGATTCATAAGTATGGTCATTACATTAAATGGGCGTACTGACCTCAGTAGAAGCACATTGTACTCAAAATTAATTGCATATGAAAAAATGGAGTAGTGCTTCGGCAAACTTTTGAGAACCGCTGGTTAACATTTAAACCTTTATTAGGTAAATCCGATAAGAGTATACGTTAACAACTGCTTTTGCATTTACCATTTCGTCTTATCGCAACCACCCGTACTAAAGGTTTCTGTGCAAAGTTATGTTCATTCGAAATTCATTTCAGTGGCCGTCAATCGATTTAAGTAAATACACGTTTTAATTTTTTGAGGGATTATTATTAATTTTTAACATGTAATTTATTATGCAAAATTGTTCGGTTTGGTATCTTCTAACTACACGTAAACTTAATTATCATACTTATGAATTACTCTGTATAGGTTATATAGTGACCCGCATACATTTAAACACATTGCATTTTTGGTAAAAGTCTCTGCATCTCTTCAGACTCAAACTACGTATACGGGGGAAGTTCGAATATGAAAATGGCGCAGGGGTAAAGCACAAATATTTTTTACAAAAGTTGTTAAGAATTATTGAAGGTATGTGTCAAACACGATATCACAGCCACTTATTCAAAAAAGGAATACTGTTTTCTTTTAATATTCTTCTTACTACCCTCTGTATAACAGAAATAGTTTAAAGTTAATTTATTATGGGATACGATAAAAATGTGCTGTCGAACTTAAATTTCGCTAGAAACTTATGTTAATCGAAACTAGTGTAATTTTTTTTGTGCTCAATGTAAAAAAATAGTAAGGGACTTGACTAGGATCTTCCCTCGCAAGTGGAGGTTTTCAAACTTAAAATTTTGAAAATATTGAAAAAAATAAATATTTTTAAGAGGTTCACCCTTTGTACATTGAATCCAAAGTATACCCTTTTTCGCTAAGTGTAAAAACGTCAGAAGTATGAAAAATATTATTTTGATTCAACTAATAGTTCTCGCGTTAAAGCAAAAATAAATAGAGATTTATTTTTTAAAGTGCTCGCCCTGTATACAGCGTGTCAAAGATAAGAAGGTCCAATATGGGGATCTCGTTAATTGTATAAGAGATACAAATTTGGTTAAATGGGAAAAAAGTTGTGCAATTAAAATACTAACAAAATGACACCTAGAAATATTTGATATGATTTATCGTTTTTAAATTATCTCAAAGAACGGAATTTTTACATGTAATACCATGAGTAGTCAAAGTTATGTAGACTATTTTTGCGGTGTTATCACAAATGTCCATTGCGCTTTGGTATGATTAGGACGAGTGCGCTAGCACGAGTCCTAATCCCTCTACTGATCCCTCTACTGCAGCAGAACAAGCAGAGACACACCCCCCGGACCAACCAAAGAAGAGACTAAGACTAAAATACCACCAATTCTTCTACATGGACTTGCTAACCACAAGCGATTGATGACCTCACTAATGTAGTTAAAGAAAAATGTGTCACTTCCCTCAGCGGAACATTTTTAAAAATCACCCTGAACTCGGAGAATAACTACAGAACTGTTGCTAAATACTACCCAACAAAATAGCCTTTCATACTTATCAAAACACGAATGAAAGGCCCTTTTCAGTGGTCATTAAAAATGTGCCCCTCCCACTAACAGAACAAGGCATAAAAGAAGAACCCGCCCCGTATAACAAGAATCACTAGACTTCTTAATAAAAACAAAGAACCTATACCTATATGGGCAGTGCTACTTACAGCAAACGAGAAGGCTAAGGAAATCTACAAAATTAACACCGTATGCCATACACTTGTCACGATTGAACCAACACGAACATTAGGAAACACACCTCAGTGCCATAGATGCCAACGTTATGGACATACAAAGAATTACTGTCGTTTACAGCCAAGGTGTGTGAAATGCCTGGGTGATCATTATTATACTGCCTGCGACAAAAACAATAACACTGCTGTAATCTGTGTCAACTGTAGAGGTAACCACCCAGAAAACTTTCGAGACTGCCCACATTTCCAGGAATCAAAGTAACTATAATAAAATCAAATCACCAAATCCTAATACGAAAACCGGCAGTAATAGGCAACAACCTCCTCCAAACAACAACGCCCATTTTCCACTTGTTTCAGATACTGTCGGTTCAGCAAATCACAGCCATGGAAAACTACAGAATTGCTAACTAATACGATCTTAACATCAAAATTCTTAACTTAACTCAGCCATACCTAGGATAAATCAAGCAATCCTTATTAATCAACTTAATACCTATACACCTTAATGGATCATAACCACATCAATAGTTATTTAACATACAAGTGTGTTAATGAGAGCGATTAATAATCGAGATATTTTAAGGTGTGAGCACTAGCGAAAACGTTAATTGTTGAGATTATTAACCGCCGATTAATACACGAGTTAGTTAAAATATTTTTTCGTTAATCGTATCTTATTAAATTGGAGACAATTTTATTTTATTGTATCACAAAAATTTGACACTTAAAAGTTTTGACATTCATGGTAACTTTGATTTCCTATCTCAAAATCGTTTATTAATAGAAAATCGTCCATTAATAGAAGTCATTAATAAACGATTTTAGAGAATAAAAAAATCATGGATGAACAGAAAAGCTATTAATCATTTAAAACTCATTAACTGGAACGCAAATTGTATTAAAGCCCAACGAGCAATATTTTCAGTCTTTCTCGCAAAACATAATGTTGATGAAGCATGTGTCTCAGAGACAATGCACGACCGCTTTAAAATTTCGGGCTACCACTGTTACCGTACAGATAGAAATCCAATGCACGCCTCAGGAGGTGTAGCCATCGCTGTTAAGCGCAAAATTGATCATCATGAGCTACCGCAAATTAACACAACAAAACTTGAAACTATTGCATTAAAATAATAAGTGTGTATGACCAACCCAATAAGAACCTTCTAAAAACCAACATCTTTACAATTTTTAACTCACGAGAACCGACGCTGCTGATTGGAGATCTAAATTCTTAAAACATAATTTGGAGATGTAGGAAAGATAACCTATCAGGATTAAGACTTCATACCTACTCAGCAAAGTACGCCTTTCAAACCCTAGCGCCAGAAGGACTGACCTACTTCCCATACCGAGCGTATCATGAACCCGACGTACTGGATATAGTACAAAAGAATGTCCGAATGCAGATTTTCCAAAAATATTATACAGAGCTTGACTTCGATCATCTGCCGGTCTTAATCTCGTTTTCCTATACTGGGATATCCTGAAACCAAGTTAGATAATGGAATTGTAGACTGGGACAATTTTCGCGAAGAACTTGATGCAAAGCTGTAAAAATATCCCAATGACTTAAAAACACCGGAAGACATAGATGAAATGGTAGCTCATGTTAAAACATGTATAACCGAAAGTGTACGAGCAGCTACAATCACAAAACAAACCCTGGACATGCTAATAAAAAACACCCCCACTACCTATCATTGACCTAATAAAACAGAAAATTCAACTTCGCAGAGAATGGCAACGTACCAGAAATCTGAGAAAAAAACCTAATCAATAACTTAGGTCACCATATCAAAAAGGAGCTAGAGACGTACCAAATAGAATCGTATCAAAAATAGATAAACATCTATGCACCTGGCGACCCAGGCCTTTGAAAAACGACAAGGAAGATTCTTGTCCAACCTCAGGAAATACCATCTATACTCACACAAAATAGAATACTAAATACAGATGAAGAATGTGAAGCCTTTGCCGATCACCTAGAACAAACCTTTACATCGCATTAACACCAATCTGCAGGGTATGCCAATATAATAAATAGGCATCTAGAAACACATCAACCAAAAGCAGTAGATGATACGAAACCAGTTTCAACTAGGGAACTGTCTGACATAATAAAAACGCTTCCAGTTAATAAATCTCCAGGCGAAGACAAAATAACTAAGAAAGGCGTTGGCATACTTATCCATACTTTATAATACATGTCTCAGAGTCGGCTATTTTCCCAACAAATGGAAGCACGGAGTCAGACTGATGTTCCCCAAGTCGAAAAAAAAACAAAAAAGAGCTTAATGGATACAGACCGATTAGCCTGCGAAGTACAATCTCTAAGGTGTTTGAAAAAGTAATCAACGTAAGACTTAACAACGAAATTACCAGACTGAAGCTTATCCCCACATTTCAATTGGGGTTTAAAAAGGGACACTCCATCTGTCACGATCTGCAACGCATTGTCGAAATAACAGAGAAGAGATATGTGATGAAGCAACATACAACAGCAGTACTTGTAGACCTGGCCTAGGCTTTTGATAGAGTGTAGATCGAAGGGCTTAAATACAAAATCTCTCGAATTAACATTCCGAGAACATCTAAAAGCAATAATATTCTCATATCTTAAAAACCGCTTATTTGCAGTCAAAATACACACTACCATCTCCTCAACAAGGCCTATTAAAGCAGAGATACTGCAGGGTAGCATACTGGGACCTGTCTGATTTACTACCTCCTTTATGACATTCCTAACACCAAAGCAGGTCTAGCATTATTTGCAGATTACACTGGGATATTGTTTAAAAATGTTAAGCTATCAGAGGCTATAGTTGAACTGCAAAACGCCATAGCAAGATGGTTCAAACTTTGAAACTTGGCAATAACTCATTCCTATGTACTAAAGCACAATAAGTAGCTCCAGTTGATGTTATGCGTTTGGCAGTACTGGGGTGTGGTGTTGGTGACACTGTAAGTCTATGTCAAATTCGAGGTTAGCAGGTTAGGTTTTGCGTCAGTCTATGTCAAAACTGACGCAAAACCTAACCCACTAACCTCGTATTTGACATAGACTTACAGTGTCACCAACATCACACTTCAGTATTGCCAAATGTAAAAAGAATCGGCGTTGCTAGGGATAAAAGTGTTGCTAATGATAAAAGTACCACATATATTATCCATTTTGAATGAAGAAATGTAGTACATTTCCAAATGAAATGCGATAAATATGTTTTTATAACTATTAAAACGATATACCGATCAAAATTGTAACACTGGGTATATCGTCAATTATAAAGTATTTTGAATATAGAACAACAAAGTAGCAAATTTTTCTGTATCACGTAAATGGTATGCTGGGGTGTAACGTAATCCTACATTAGCAATTACCGAATATGTCTTAGCTGTTTTGTTCACTATTCTCTGAAACTTTTTTGCGCTTAATAATCATGCCATTTTTTTGGGTATTTTCCCACACTACAAAATGAAAAATATTACATAATGCACCTTTCGGAATACAAATTTACTTCCATTTTCAACAATTCAAACAGCTTATTTTACTGGAAATCTAGCAGAGTGCGAATAACCTCCCCAGTAAACAGCTTAACACTAACAGCAAACTACTTGATTGTATCTTTAAAAATGGATAGCCAACTAGTATTTACATCAACTGAATGTGTGGACACGCATTCGTCTTTGCTCAGTAAAATATACACAGTTTTTTTTAAATTTTACATCTTCTTCTTTGGTCCGTTAGCTGGCGGTCCGGGTGGGACGTCCCCGCAACGAATACGCTGCTGTCGGTTCCGCTGGGTCTCGAACTCCATTCCCGATTCGTTTCCATTCTTGGCGATTTTTGGCGACGTCTCGGGCATCGATAACCGACAAATAAAATCTTTGTGTTATGCCAATGTATTTTGTAGTTGTTATTCCAAGCATGTTCTGCTACTTTAGATTTATCAATCTGGAATTATTTACTTAAATTTTGGGTTCTTTGATCCTACCATCTAAAGGCCCTGATGTTTCACCGATATAGTATTTTCCGCATTCACAAGGAAGACTATACAGTGACCGTCAAAAGTCGGCATAATATGGGATAAATGTTGATTTTTGATTTTACAAAAAAACTTTTTATGTCAATAATTTGTGCTCCTTTAAAAACCTATTTAGCCCCTATCATATACGGAGTAATTTTTACTTATTTAGAAAAAGAAATTGTCAAAATCCAAAAAATGCTATTTTTCATAAGTTAAGTAAGATTTCAATGACATTTTTTTAGAGTGTTATTTTTAGTTAACTGAACAATCTCAAGGCCAGAAAACACCTATTTTTTAACTTTAGTTAAAAATTTATTTTTCAATTTTTTAAATATTTTTCAAAATTTTACATACCCCGGCAAGGTATTCGTAACTTTGAATATCGCTCAACATTACATATATATCCAATTCGTTGTCAGACATGCCTGGAATATAAGGTGTAGTAAAACAGTAAGAGTGTTGTATTTTTGAGTGTTATTTCTCTGTACATGCGAGTTATTACTTCCTTTTACAATAAAGGAAGTATTAGATTCGAAATTGAGTTTTCACCAGATCTAGACGTTTTAGAGTCCCCTTTACCCAAAATACATATTTCTTTTCATTGGCCTGTCTGTGTGTGTGTGTCTGTCTGGCTGTATGTCCGTCTGTCTGTGAACAGGATATCTAAAAACGAAAAAAGGTATGGCGTTGAAACTTCATATATAAGTTTTGTGTACTATGTAGATGCGACAGCAAGCTTTTGAAGAAAATCGCATAACCGGAAGTAGGTGTTTACTCTTGTGATTTTTCAGTTTTTTCGATTTTTTCAAAAACAGCTCTAACGATTTTTTCAAACTTTACATTTTTATTACATTTTTAATGTGTGAGATAGGTGATTTTCCAGTTGAATACCTCTAAAATGGGTTTCTTTTGTTTTTTCCCTATTTTTTTTATTAACTCCTATTTTAAATAGAATACCCGGTATATAATTACATTTTTGAATTCCGCTAAAAATTTTAGAGAAAACGTGTTTCTTCATCTAACACTCTATTTTGTACGATTTTCGTAGAATTTGCATTTTTTTAAAAGTTTTGACAACTGCTTAAAAATTAAAAATCAAATTTTTGGCTAATTATAAGACCACTGTAAAATTAAGTTGTGTGCGTGTATCACACCAGATTTTTGTTTCGTTTTACAAACATTATAAAGTCATATTGTTATCTGACATAAATAGACTGGAACAGGATTCCTCTAGGTGAGTAAAGCTCTGAATTTGTATAACACAATTACTCGGCGCATTTGCCGGTGTTGACCTTGACCTTAAGATAGGTTTACGTGGTTAATTTCGGGATTCGAAACTTTTACTTTGACGCAAGTACTCACAGGGGTTACATGAAATTAATCACCAACTTTCTGAGAGGCGAGTGAAGCTCCTTTAGGTTTTATGAACAGATTTCGTGTTTTGGCTCAATAAGGATTTTGAGGTTATTGCTAGAATAAAGAGTGAAGCTCTTTTAAGTTTTATACGACTGATTTTAACCGACTCGGGGACCTTCTGCTACGGGCCCGGTCGGTTGTTTTAATTTTGCTAATAACGTCCTTATAGACGATTCAGATTTTCTAAAGAAACGAAAAGTTTCCGTATTGGTTCTTGCGACTAAAGTAGGGAGCGTCTCCAGAGGGGTTTCGAAATAGGATAGTCCTTAAGGCCGACAGGTTTTTAATCAAAATGCCACGTCGATCTTAAGGAAATAATGACTTCGCCGGGTTTACAGGGAAAAGACAGGTCTGTATTCTAGAAGCCGTTTCTACGGGTTGAGAAAAATTTGTAACAAATCGTTCTAGGTCGATAATCACGAAGCCACAAACGATTTTTATTACAGCGAGTTCAGGAAAGTTTAACAGAAATCGAGATTGATTTACAACAAGTCGTTTTAGGTCGATAATCACGAAGCCTCAAACGATTTCTCTTATAGCTGGTTCAGGAAGGTTTCACAGGAATTTCTAGTCGCAGGAATCAAGTCTCGGACCGGTTCAAGATCCAGGTCCCGGAGGACCTAGAGCATGACGCTGGTCAATGTCAGCGGACGCAAGCCCCTCTAACAGCGTACGTATTCTATTTATAAAATACCAATACTGCTTATCTGTCCTGGATTTCGGGTAGGACTGCGTGAAAGACGTCCGCTCGATGTCGGCGCAGAGCGATGGTTACGTCGTGTTATCTTCTTTCTCGCGCTTTGGCTATGGTTTTCTAGCTGAATGTGACGAAATTTTAGCGGGACCAAATTCGAACGCATTCCAATGTGTAAAAGCACGGATTTCGGCCGGAGCTAACGTCACAAAAGCACTTCATATTACTTTTGGGCAAAAAACTTTTTCGACCCTGCTGAATTCTAAAATGCCGGTTGCCCAAGCGAAATCCCAATCGGTAGTGAGATATCCAAAATGGCTGCCATTATAGCGCTGAAACCCGAAAGCAGCGCTGTAGAGCCCCCTATAAAGGCCTCCAAAATATCTAGTGTATGTTTTTGAGCATGACGAATTGAAAAATACACTGTAAAAAACATTGGTTAAGTTTTCAAGCTGGCGGCCAAGATGGCGCCATCACCCTTATACTCCTTTTTGACGTAAAAACGAGTGTGGCGCGTCTCGATATGTTTTTAAACTTTTGAATTAAAAAATTAACTCTTAAACAACGTTTGATATAACTTTAATTCAAATATTTCCGAAAATGAAACAAACAAGTAACGTTTTTGCCAACAAAAACCTACAGAAAACAAAAAAGATTACTGTGTGTCTCCAGAATTAAGGCAGGCACGTTTGCAAAGAGTACAGACTTTTAAGCAAGGAACGTTTGCTTTCCTGCAATTGCAGTTCTTTGAGTTACAAAGTCTTTTACAGTGGCAAACAACAACTTCTGGGCACGTCTTTAAGCAATGGAAGAGATGCCTTGGGAAGGTGAACATTCTCCCAAACACATACCTGCCAATTTAGAAATAGATTAAATAACGTTTTGACAGTCTTTTGTGTTTTGGTTGTGATATGTTCCAGGTCAACTTACTTGGTAGTGGCACCTTTCGATGTGAAGCCGAAGTGCATCCGTTGTAGGTGGGAGGAATTCGCGCTTTCTGACAGCTATAAATAAAATACTGCGAGCATCATCTGCATATGCAACTCAAGGATCAACCTTTATAGACAATTAGATTGTTTGTATTATTTACTGAGTGCGGTAATGAATCTTTTAACGATTCTAAAATTAATTTGGTTAATCGTCTATAACAACACCGATGAAGATAAAACACTTAAAGTAAGTAGCATGTATAACAATAAGTGACATACATTAATAACCAGTATTTCTGCTATCGATAGACCTCGTGTAACTCCAGTTTTCATACTCCATAAGCTCAGCACTGAAATACAATTTGTACTTCCAGATATCTCCCTCCATAGATTTTTTGATAGATAATGACAATGGGAAAACACTTATGAGTAAGAGGGAACTGTCATCTGAGAAAATGGACAAAATCTTTAGAGTATTTTTGAGTATAAGTTTTCTCGTTTTTCACCATTTTTGGGGCCTTTCCACACCGGACAGTGCATCCTAGTGAAACCAAAATCTGGTATCATCGTTCCAAAGCTTCATAGAACAACTCCATAAATTTTCATAGAAATTTGTGTATATGAAATTCGTCTCCACCCTCCCAGATATCCTCTTCCTGGAATTTTTGTGTATATACTGACTATGGGGTATTATTTATGAAAAAGAAGGAAATGTCGGTGAAGATGACCAAAAGTGGTAAGTCATTTTTGAGAAAAAAAATGTTTCTTCAACGTGTTTTGGGGGATTTGGGCCAAACTTGAGTACCATTGTTCTAAAACTTTATAAAACATAGTTGAAACTGTTCGTAGAAATTCGTTTGTATAAAATCTACTCCCCTCTTCCAAATATATCTCTCTCTAGTATTTTTGAGTATGTACTGACTATGGGGTGTCATGTACTGTTTGAGGCTTTCGCGTTTACTCGAATTATTCTCCTTAGCATAGAATTTCGGCTTAGACCGCGTAGTATTTGTATATAAACACCCAGCATTTTCTGGCTTAATGTGCCTTGCACCTTGTAAAGTTTAGCAAAAACCCGCGCGATGGCCATGCTCTCTGGTGGCTCGTGTTGTTTGAGTATCTTGAGAACGAGGATACTTAGGCAGATTTGGCCGTTTTGCTGTTTGTGCATCCATATTCACTAACGTTTCGCAAGACCTTGCAGCTTGCATCATCAGAGTGAAAGTCGCACTAAGAACCGAAGGTCGGTGTGGAGCTATTTATAGTCCTCTGTGCCAGGCGCGCGGAGTGGCGTAACGCTGGTTGGTCATCCGAGTGCAACGTAATTCGTGGGGCGTGGCCGTATGACGCACAGTGGTTGTAATGCTTTAGATCGTGTATCACAGGGGTCCACGTTTTACTAAGTTTAAAGCCATCTTCCCTGTTGATATTATTTGGATGTTTTTCTATTTCTATGGCTTCACGTATCACTCGCGGGAAGTAATGAGGTATTCTGGCAAGTACTCTGGCATGCTCAAATTCTAAAGTGTGCCCATTTGTAAATGTATGCTCAGCTACGGCTGATTTTGTGATGCGTTTGTGTTTGCAATCGCCATTAAGCCAGAAAATGCTGGGTGTTCATATACAAATACTAAGCGGTCTAAGCCGAAATTCTATGCTAAGGAGAATAATATGGGGTGTCACTTATGAATAAGAAAGAAATGTCGAAAATCTATAGATTAATTTTAAAGAATTAGTTTGTTTCATTTGTTCGATGTTTGTGGTATTTGGTCCTCCTTACACCAAACGGTGCATCACAGTAAAATCAAAGTCTGGTCCATCGTTTTAAAGCTTCATAGAACACCACCGAAAAAAATTCATGGAAATATGTACTCCACAACCACCTATCTTCCTCCCTGGGATTTTTGGGTAGATAGTGACTATAGCGTATCACTTGTAAGTAAGAAGGAAATGTTGTCTGCGAAAATGATCAAAATCGTTAAGGCCAGTTTTTTAGAAAAAAATATTTTCTGTCGTTTTATTGAATTTTTTTGGGGAATTTTTGCCACCTAACAACGAACGCTGCAACGCAGTGAAGCAAGAGTCTGTTGTCATAGTTACAAAGCTTTATACAACTTCTCTGTAAATTTTCATAAAAATTCATTCGTAACTTTTGCCGCTAGGGGTGGAAGATATGTACATACCGGGAAATTAATTTCGCCCAGTCCTTTCGCAAGCCCTCGCTTAGCTATAAAAAAAATTATACAAATGCGCGAATTTTAAATCACACTGAATCCACTCCTGTTTGGAGGCCGTTCCTGGCTTGCATTCTGGCGCCAACTTAAATGTGTAATACGATACTGAAGCGATAAACAGACGCTTGTGGTCACAGATTGCCAAGATGCATGCGAGTGCACCCAGAAAATCCCCGCGTTGGAATGTGATGGCGCGGAGTTGCTCAATCTTACTAAATACAATGTTTTAGGCGGTAAAAACACAAACCTTTGCAAGTGCATTTAAATGCATCTGTTTGCACGTTGTAGCAAGCCTCACGTAACTGGAAGCAAAAATCTGCTCTCGGGACGTTTCCAGCGGCCGCTGACGACGCTATCAACCTATCGGATGTCATACAGCTCATGGGGCTGGCAAACTTTGATGAGAAGTGCCTGAACGCACCAAATTTTGAAGAAGTGGCGTTTTAACGCCTTACACTAAAATGCACTTATGACAGTTTAGCGGCAAGAAGAAACCACTTGCTCCTTTCACTCTTGCATCACCAATGGCGCACTTTTTGTCCGCGTTTCCCGTACCTTATATTTCGTTTTTGCTTCCTTTGCTTGATTTCGACGAAACTTACAAAAACTGCACTTTCAACGACCACACTATGTGTAAATGTAAATGTCATTCCTGTTTGGTGGTCACGGTGAGTAAGGGTGTGTACCCGTTGGATATGGTACGGATGTAAAAGTTGATGACGAAGAGTTCTCCAAACAAGACGACCATCTTGCACTAGTTTTGGGGATTTCATCCGCTACGGTCTACCACCTCTGGTGTGGACATTGACCTCAGATGTCCGCAGTCGTAAGCACATTTTTCAAAGAAACCAGTATCTGTTAGCTGTTGATAAAGTTTTCTAAAACTTGGAAAAGCAGTTGACAGTTGAATAAAGCCTTGTCCGTGTTTTGTTTTAGATGGTGCTATTTGGATCAATTTCAATGCTCCGTCTTACTTTTTTTAGGACTACTGCTAGCGATGCACTGTCACCTAGTCGTAGCCCTGTAGTTGTTACAGCCTTGAGCCCACCACATAAGCGGTCTTACTTTAATTAAAATAATTTTTGCATTTTTAAAATTAAATTGTAAATAAAAAACTTTCAGCAGAAAATGTTACTAATATTATTAATACAGGAAGTGCATTGCAAGAAAAATAACTTTTGATAGATCTAATAACGGTTGAAGGGTGTTCAAAATTATGTACAAAATAGGTAAAAATATCTTCATATTGCTTGTAATACTGAAACAGTAAAAGAAAACAGTAACGAATTCAAATCACATTAATTCGAAAAGAAAAAAAAGGGAACGGTAACGACAGGACCGATCGCAGTCGAACTGCGCCCGATCGGTAACGATAAAAACGTAAGAGACGCAGACAGCCACAACACGCGTTTGTAGATAAGAATAGTGAGTTGTGTGTTTTATTCACAGAGCATTTAGTCAAACTTATTATTAACTTATTTGGTATTTTGGACAGTTCTATGATACTGTACAGAGTGTGTCTGTTTATGCTAATAGTAAGCTTGTCGAAAGTCGACGAAGATATAGTATAGTTTAGGCTCTACGTTGCCATTACTTTTCAATTGCAGCAACAAGAACAGGGCAAAATACGTATATCGAAGTCCTTAACAAAGAAGGCGAGGTAGAAACGACCAATAATAATTTAACATCTTTTCACAACCTATCAAAACACCCTAATATTCAAGTATTACCAATTCAAAAATGGAATTTACATAACCTAAAAGCAATCAATACAGAATTTAATATACTGTCGCTGATATAGAACTCAAGGACTACATTTACTCAATTGAGAAAATTGATAACCAAGTTCAAAAAATATCCACTAAGTAATAGCTAATCATAAGTTTGTTACTATCAATGGAAAAGAGATCACCATAAAGCGCCAAATCACTCCAATTAGAAAAATCTTGCTTATCGCCGTATCCTCAACCATACCAAGTAAAGACATTGAAATTTCACTTAGGGACTAATGAAAAACAGCAGATATGTTTCAATTTTATGTTGTTTACTTGGCAGACGATCGTAGTTAAGTATAAAGGTTATATTTTAATTTCTATTTTTAAGTGTCCGCATATAACATTTAATGAGATAAATTAAAAAGTGCTTAACATTAATACCGTTTTCGGATATTCCCAATATAACTCAGAGAACGGTTCAATTTTATGTTGTTTGTTGCATAGACGATTGTATTTATTATTTATCTAAGTAGCAATGCTATATTTTAATTTCAATTACCCCAAATATCGCGTTTATAATAATTATAAGAAGAATTGAAATAGTTCCTAATACTGATAGCATTTCTTGATATTCCAAAAATATAACATC
The DNA here is from genome assembly GCA_940337035.1 of Agriotes lineatus. NCBI lineage: Eukaryota > Metazoa > Arthropoda > Insecta > Coleoptera > Elateridae > Agriotes > Agriotes lineatus. The sequence continues at coordinate 67,615,747 of OW679200.1, read as the reverse complement.
TATGACGGATATCTTTTAATTTTATGTTGACTTTAGATGGCTATATTTAGGTACAAACGTTCAATTAATTTCTATTACTCGTTCTTTACCTGTCCCATTTATAACATTTGAAAAATGTAATTAATGAATAGCTAATATTGATGGCATTTCTTGATATTTCCAATATATCACTGATGACCAACATGTTTCAATATTATGTTGTTGACTTTATATGGCTCTACGTAGATACAAACGTTAAATTTAAATTTCTAGTACTTTACGTGTCCAGTTTATAGCATTTAAAAGACGTAAAATAGTGCTTAATATAGATGGCAGTCCATAATGTTTTCCATAACACCAAGATAACGGAAATGTTTCAGTTTTATGTTGTTGAGTTTAGTTGTCTCTATTTAGGTACAAACGCTAAATTTCTATTAATTACACATCCTGTTTATAACATTTAAAAGATGTAATTAAAGAGTGCCTAACATGTTTGAATTTTATGTTGTTTGCTTGATGCACGATTATATGTATTTAGGTAAAATCGTTAAACTTTAATTTCTGCTATCCCAAATATCCCATTTATAATAATTAAGAGAAGATATTAAAGAATGCCCAATATTGATATTGAATTCCTAATACAACATTGACGACGAACATCTTTCAATTTTATGTTATTGATTTTAGGTAGGTATTTTGGTAAAAACCATGAATATTATAATTAAGTACTAAGATTCCTTTTAATTTATATAACCCCAAGGATTCCATTTATAATAGTTAAAAGGAGATATTAAAAAGCATCTAGCATTGATGGCATTTCTTTGTATTTCCATTATAACAAAAAACTGAGATATTTTATATTAGTTACTTGTTAGGTGGTTGTATCCAGAGATTTTAATTTCTGTTACCTTAAATATTCTATTTATAACAGTAAGATGAAAGTTTGTATTTCTATCTAGACTGCCTAATATTGACTTTTGGTGAAAAGCTAGTGGCTTAAGAAAAATCCCATTACTTAGTAAATAAATTTGTAAATTTCTATTGCTTTCATAATTTTATAATGCATATTCAGTAATATATTATTAAACAAGCAAATTTATAAACACACAATTGGTACACATTTTTTGATAACTAGAAATTATAATTGTTTTAACTTACAATGTAGGTTCTTTTTGTTAGACTGTATACATAGTCGGTTGCTTTAGAACCTAAGAGAGTTGGGAATTAGAAGGAAAATACATTTTATTTATAAAATTTAGTTTGAGAAACTAATATTTAGTAAGTACACTAGCGTATCTTTGTGCAACTACTTTATTTACAAATTTTAATTTTAGTATATACATATTTAAAATGGAATTAATTAGATTGATGTTTATTTTTGTTTGCGACATTTCTTCAGTTTTTTTATAGTAATTTACGATGCAAGTAACGTTATCAAGCTTTTTACATTACGAGAGAATAGTTTGAATGAACGAGCGACGTTAGGAGCGAGTTCTTTAAAATTCTCGAGTAACACGGTTTATTTTATCCTAAAATACTAATCTTTTTAAAAAATTGAAAAAATGGTTATTAATGACACTTACAACAGGGAGTGGTGGTATCACTATTAAAATAAAAACTCAATACTGTATTGTTGGTAGCACTGTCAGGTTATGTTAAATTTGGGATTTTCAGGTTAAGTTTTGCGTCAGTTTGTGTCAAATAACAAACAAAACCTAACCTACTAATTTAACATAGACTGACAATACACTTCAGTGCTGTCAACATGTGATTAAATGTTAATAAAGTATCGTTATGTTATTTTTCTTAACAACACTAGTGCTGTTAAATGCATCTTAACGCAACTCGTTGCTAAGGAGTTATTGTCATAATAATATAATAGGATAAAATAAAATAATTATCACTTTTCTGCAAAAGTTTAACACGACGCGGTCCCGCGACCTAGTTGGAGGGCGGGCGAGGGCTAACTACTACTAATGGCGACTCTTCTTGATTTGGCCCTGGCAACTCAGTCGGCCAATGGTGTTCTCCCCGGTAGGCGGGGCAGACCTAAGTGCAAGAGCACGAGAGAAAGAGAGAGAAAACAAAAAATGATATTTACACAGGTTTTTTTAATTTTTCGAACATATATAAAAAAAATGGGCTATTTAGTTGATGACGCCTCGAAGCTTCTGGTGGCGTGGGGTCGTCGGGTTTTGTCCCGGGGCTCTTCCTTTCCGGGGGAGGGGCGTGCGTGCCGGGGGCGGCGGAGGTTCTGGCGCTGGAGGCGGCGCTGGGGCTCGGTGTGCGGCCTCGCTGGCTCGTCGGGCCGGCTGGCTGCGGGTTGGGGCGCCTGGGCGATAGCGACGGGAGGCGGCGCGGCGGTGCGGGCGCTGGGCTTGGTGTGCGGCTTCGCTGGCTCGTCGGGCCGGATGGCTGCGGGTTGGGGCGCCTGGGCGATGCTAGGAGGTGGTGACTCGGCAGGCGATGACGGCAGAGGTTGGGGGGCGGCCGGCGCGTCGGGCGGCTGGATCCGACTTCGCTTGGGCAATTCGACTAAGCCCCAGGAGCTCGGCGAGCACCACTGGCGGCTAAGTTTGATTTAGCGACTTTTTCTAAGTCCCAGGGGCTCGGCGAGCACCGCTGGAGACTAAGTTTGGTTGGATAAATTTTTCCAAGTCCCAGGAGCTCGGCGAGCACCGCTGGCGACTAAGTTTAGTTGGATGAATTTTTCCAAGTCCCAGGAGCTCGGCGAGCACCGCTGGAGACTAAGTGTGGTTGGAGCTGAAGTACTCAGGCTGGCTGGACCGATGGCGGTAGCTGCTGGATACTGGATGCTGCTGTCTGAACTGCTGGTTGGAACTCCGTGCTTTTTTAAAGAAGCCCGGGGTTTATAAAGGTCTTGCCGGCTTTGTTTGCCGATTCCTCGCTCATGATTGGCTGAACGGCAGTGGGGACGTGTGCAAATTTGATAGGAATTGGATTCGCGGCTTTGATCTCCGCGGAGCGAAGCGCTATCTTGTCGCTGACATGGGCATTGCTTTTGTCTTCTAAAAACTTGAATTTTGAGTCTTTACTTGCCATGTTTCGTCCTCATATTAACAAAGTTAGGATGGATTAAATTATTTCTACAATAGAAGCCGCGCGGTTGTGACGCTGATCTTTTAGATGCCGCGGCGTTTGCGGGCTTGTTAATCTCGTAGCGAGAGAAAAAAAACCTCTGCATTGGTTGCGCTTTCTAAAGACTTGAATTTTTAGTCTTTATTCGATAGGTCTTGCTCTCCTATTAATAAAGTTGCGAGTTGTAATTTCCTTTCTTGAATGCAAGCCGCTTGGCCGCGGTGAGGATTTTGCGTTACGCCGCAAAGTGCTATCTTGTCGAACGCCTGTGCACTGTTTTCGTCTCCTAAAGACTCGAATTTTGAGTCCTTATTCGACATGTTTCGCCCGCATATTAATAAAGTTAGGATTAATTAAATTATTTCTACAATAGAAGCTGCGCGGTTGTGATTCGCGGACTTATTAGCACGCGGAATTGCTGGCCCGTGCTTCCACTGGTTAGGCGATTTTTCGCATGCTCCGGTGGCCGGTGTTTTTAATTTAATTAGCCCTCGCGGTGTGGGTTTTCATTGTTCCTTGATTTGAACGTGAGTTTAATACCCGGATTTTATTCCAGACTATCTGGTGCCGGCGTTTATTGGTGCTCTTTAGGTTTTATTTTCCAAAACTGCTTATTCCTAAAACTGTATGTTCCTCTGGTCGCTGCAATTTTCGTAAACTTTATAGTTTTATGGTGCTGTTATTTCGCCTATTTGCCTACTTGGAAAAGTGCTTTCTACCGCAGGCGGCGGCGGATTGACATTATTTCATACGTGCGTCGCTTATGTTCACCCTGACCTTATAACAATAGTAAAAAGGCAAAAACCAACACCTCAATTCGCGTAATGTTGGCCCTTTTTAATTAATGCTCCAGCTTCCCTGTGTTCTTGAGCGGTTTACTGCCCGGAACACTTTCTTTGTCGCGCTGTCATTTTTGTTTTGATGGGTTTATGATGGTTATGCTCTGGGCAGTAATGCGGTAGCTCTTTGCAAATCTTGGGACTGCTGTTGTTATGCAGATGTTAAAACTGCGTCTTTGGGTCTGATCCTTGTTGCGTGGCGAGGGCGTAATCGAATTAATATTGATCATGGAAGCTCTCGCGTGCCTCCTAAATTATATCAAGTTTAAATTTAGATTACATTTTTCAACTGCTGCAGTTAATAAGCTGTCTACTTTTAAAACTAATTACGTGCTCTATGCCAATGAAAAGATTAAACATGAAGGCAATATATATATGCTTGAGAATTGCCATATCAATGCAGTTTCCATGAAAGGCTTACAGCTCGTCCGAATTTTGCAGGCACTCGGGGCAAATTCTTGAACTAATAAGAAAAAAAAACTGGTGTGATACACTCACACAACTTCCTTTTACAGTGATCTTATAATTAGTCAAAAATTTCATTTTAATTTTTAACCATTTGTTAAAAATTTTCAAAAATTACAAATTCTACAAAAACGGTACAAAATCGAGTGTTAGTTGAAGAGACAAATTTTCTCTAGAATTTTAAGGTGAATTCAAAAATGTAATAATATACCGGGTGTTTTATTTAAAATAGGAGTTAATAAAAAAATAGAAAAAGAAACTAAAGAAACCCACTTTAGAAGTATTCAACTGGAAAATTACTTATCTCACATCAATACACCTTAAAAATGTAAGAAAAATGTAAAGTTTAAAAAAAATCGTTGGAGCCGTTTTTGAAAAAATCGAAAAAAACTGAAAAATCACAAGAGTAAACACCTACTTCCGGTTATGCGATTTTCTTCAAAAGCTTGCTGTCTCATCTACATAGTACACAAAACTTATATATGAAGTTTCAACGCCATACCCCTTTTCGTTTTTGAGATATTCTGTTCACAGACAGACATACACACACACAGACACACTGACAGACAGACCAATGAAAAAAAATATGTTTTTTGGGATCAGGGGACTCTAAAACGTGAAGATCCGTTGAAAACTCAATTTCGAATTTTTGGGGTGAATCCAATACTTCCTTTATAGTAAAAGGAAGTAAAAATTAAAGTATCCATAGAAATGGCCTTTGCACATTTGAAGAAAAAAGTGTTATACTCTCATTGTATCATATAGTTTTTTTCTGAATGTACTTTGACATTTGAAAGTATAAACAGTAGCCCCATTCCCCTTCTCTAAAATTGTCTTCTAAGCTTGGGCGAGCAGTACATCAAATATTTAAGTTAAAATACTCACCGGATACAACAATACCAATTACAGGCTTTTGAAATGCAAAATCTCTTTCACTGCACGCATATTCGGACAAATTTAGATCAGTGGACAAGAACTAAAAAGTAATCGCGTTCGTTTTAATCGATAAGACATACTTTGAAGTTCCGACGTGTGGTCATTTCAACCAGTGCTGTGTCTCTCATGAAATAATAGATATTCAAACTATAGTATACAGAAATGACGTCACTTAAATTACACACTCAGACATAATAAGACAAGCAGGAATAAGTGAGGAAGATTTCAATCTATAAAAAGAGAGTTTATTGAACTGAATTTGTTTCACTTGAAATATCCCTGATCCATTAAATATTACCGATAATTTTCAAAAAACAATGAGGGGAAAGCAAAAATTTTGCCTTACGTACTATTTGCTCGAGTAACGAAGGTGTAACGTTCTAGTAGCATAAATTAGTGCTGAAATTTTGCATTTATGCAAACTATCGATGAAATTCCTTTAGAAAAAAATTATCTCTATAGAAACTATGATAAATAGTCTCACGTTCTTGGTTGCACAAGATGGCGATCAATGGCTGAAAATATTGGAACTTCTCCTGGAGCCGGCTGTGGGTGCAGTCACTAGCTACTCATAGCAGTACTAAAGATCCCCCTTAAGCAAATTACCGTGAAAAATCCACAAAAATTAGAACAAAACATGTTGGGCGGCTACACAAAGAAGTTAAGCAATAATGTGAAGCATGTCGGCGTAAGTGTAACAAGGGATGATGTTAACGGTTTGCAGGAAAACCTAGGCAATAGTTATTACCACAAAAAAGGGACAATTCGTGAATACAACAACAACAACATCACATGAGATTCAGAAGGAACAGTTGACAGTTGACTTAATATACAACGTGAAACTCGATAGTTTTTTCTATAAGAAGAAGTAAACGTCTAAAAGCGCCAGGATGAAATGCTGATGAAGAATGAACAACAATCGAGCACCTTTGGAAGAAATTCAGAAATAAGGTCGTAGAGATAGGAACGACTACCGTTCCAATATTTGGATGGAAATAAAGTCACATCCTTACACACATGAGACTAAAGATCTGCTCAAGACAAGTAAAGAGATAACAAGATAATTCGAACCACGCATTTGGAAGAAACCGACCAAATTCTGAAGAAATGACAGGAATACTGTTAGTACATGGCTTTACAAAGAGGAATTGTCAAATCAGATGTATTCAGTTTGATCGTCATAAGACATAAAACACACTAAAACTTGAACCTGATATTCTTAAAGCTGAAGTTGAAAATTCCTTACCCCTCCTATGTAAGAACAAGTCAACTGGCCAAAATGATGGCAGTGTTACAGGAAAAATGTTTATTAAAACAAAAAAACAAGCCTCGTAAATGGGCGTCAATTTGTTACCGGCCAGCTAGCTTTCAGTAGAGACAGGGGCGGTTCGAGGTGCCTGAAATGAGTTTGGTTGCTACTTCAAAATATGGGTACGTCGAAAATTAGACTAAAAGCGCCAAAAGGTTAAAATCAAACTCCAGGTGCTTACTGTCTCTAACCTTGAAGACACACCAACGAAGTCGCAGAAAAAATGGTGAGCTGGACCTCGGTCATTTACTTTTACTTTCTGCTATAATTTTCTACGAAAATACGTTCTGCATGTCTACCTTACAACAAAATAATAAAAACACCTATTATGAACACACCAAGTTACAAGAAATTCTAGTGCAATTATACTAAGACATTTCAACTAATTATTTCCATATATGAAGTCACGAAAACACAAACTGGAAAGCTTGACTTTAATTACCCAAACGACAGCCAAAAGGCATGCCAATTTCCTGAAGGGGTTAGTAAATCGTAAAGTAGTACACAAACGTAGACGGTAACACTTCGAATATTTCAAAGAGGACGGTAAATTGGCTACCGAAACTCATTTGGAGAGCATGCAGAAGTTACTCAAATGCATTTTACGATACGTTACGATACCTCAAGCGATGGAGGGAAAAAGCATTGTCCAGCAGTCTACCAGATGTGCGATACACGTAGAACAACCAAAAAGAAAGGCGATATTGCCATGTGAGCGGGAGATGATCATAAGTGACGAGAAGATGCACATGGTGGAGATGCGATAAGAAGTGGGCCGATGGCGTGGAAACTCGATGGATGGACTTCGCAGGCATGTGGTATTTTGATCGGATATAAAATTGATATTTGGGGGACCGAGAATAGACGAAACGATAAAATATGGAAACCCCAACTGTTAATAAATTCGAATTAAATCGAGTTGTCCTGCGGCCGGTAATGTTATGTAATCCACATTATTTGGTTCGAAATGATACAAACCACATCTTTTAAAATCGTTTGGTATAGACGCTTCGAACGAATGTTCTTGTATAATTTAATTTAAAAGTTGTTGCACCTCCGGTTTGCTAATATCACGACCGTCGTGATAAATTCTCAATTTTTTCACAGCTTTGCCCCACTGACATTTTAGTGGAAAAAATACAGCCACATCCAAGCGGTTGAAGAATGTGTGTCGTATTTGTCGGGAGACACACAACTATTATTCTCTTTTCTCTACAGAACTGGCTTAACTGTATACTGAGGTGGAATAAATGTCCATCCAAAAATAATAGAAAATTCATATTTCTTTTTCACAAAAAATGGGTATAGGATACTTACGAAGTACTAGAAAAACGTTGGGCGGCAAAATCTTCTTGTAAGGGAAGATAGAGGGTCGGCCTTACCTTTTGGCGAAAGTTGTACTTGATATTTTGCCGGCTGGTAACTATCGGCCTAATGGGCTAACTAGTCGCGAGGGTCGGGGTTCCAACTATGCTGAAAAGAAATACCAAACAAAATACGAAGAGAGTGGGCGCCAGGTCCTCGATTCAGATCTAATCCTTGCGCCGGACCGTTCACAAGGTCGGAGATAAAAACCAGCAAGTTAAACAAAATAGCAACGACCAATAAAAATATCACAGCTTTATTCAATTTGGTACTATAGTGCGTCACATACAAAATCAACCACAAAATCAAACAAGACCAAACAATATAGCAATAAACAAATATCCATATACAAAGCAATATACCAACAATAAACACATTAAAAATCGACAAGGTACTGCATCAATACATTTCATAAAAGCATAACTATGTTAGTCGAGGGCTAAACAATAAACTTCAAATGTAAACTATCGTAAATATTCAAACGAGTTGCTAACCAAAGTAGCAGCACCGGCACAATAATTCGTCCGCATCCTGTGAAGCAGGGTGTGATAAAGCTAGAGCTATGCAAGCGAAAGGCTAACTAATACCCAGAATGTTAGCTTATAATTTTAATGTAACGACAAAATTTCAAAGGCTCGAAGCCCGCTGTTACGGATTGTATGATCATACAGGCGTGGCGGTTTCTGTTTTAAACGCATCAGGATAATATATGATTGAACAAAGCAATGGCTTGAATTATGCTCCTCACAAAAGCTAGACTTATAAATCGCCGATAATCAAATTGCGAAAATCCAAAATATTGAGCATAAGGCTACCGTGAGCGGTTCTTTAGACACGACCAACACCCTAATAATGACATTTGACAGATTAACCACTGCAAAGAAGCTAGTGAGAAGCAGTGACCGAAGTTGCATAAAATTACAATTAATCTGTGTTCCAGGTAAGCTAATCTATCCTAGAATAATTAACGGCACAACTGAATGTTTTGTTACGTTACAGGGCACAGAGCAAAAAGGCCTCCAACACAAATTACTACTAACTAACGGTAAGCAAACCTAAATGTAACAAGCCATTCGATAACACAAAAATATCTACGATCTAATATCACGAGCATGGCTAATACAGCTACCATGAACATAATCTACTCTAAAATTACACGGAGTGCAATACGAATCAATAAAATAAGCCCAAATGCAATATACACAATAAATTTCATTCGACCGACATTCTCAAATACAAATTTACACAAATAATCCTACAATATGCATGATATACGAAATGCCTATAATTAGCAGAGCAGTTAATACGCTAATTCAGGTATACACACCTCAGTAAAAGTCATACGAATCACGCATGCTGTTTTCCAGGGTCGAGCGCAAATCAACAGCAAGCTCGGAAGCATCTGGTGCGCCAAGGAGCCGACTTCCGACAGCATTGCGAGCGTCGCAGGGAGGGTGGCGAATAGAAGATGCCAGTACCAATTACACAAAGCACCAAATACGGTAAGCGAACCAAATCCATATTACGAACATTTTCCTGGGTGGATCCAAACTCAGTAGCAAATGCAATCCATAATGCGATCCCAAATTAATGGCTAAACATACAAATTTTCCCAAATAGATTACGGCGTTCAAAAGAGGGAAACGTAGGCAAACACCATGTACGAACCTTAAGATGTTGTGCAGCCAACTCGTTAAGCCAAGCGTGCGAAGTGTGAACGTCCAAGAAATCCGTCTGTGACGAAACGAATGCCGGAGACATCAATACCAATCTCCGGAACATTCCAGCAGGGGATGCGGAGCCTCTAAATCCTTCCAACTATGAAGATGGCTTCCAAAAGCCGCGAGACCAGCCCCCAGAGGAAGCGATTCCAACTTACACAACGCAAGACTTGCCAGGAAATGGCAGAGAAATGCTCCAAACCAGCCAATTCAGCTTATCAAAGTTCCCAAAAATTGGAAAGTAGGCCAATGTAAAAACTAAAGAATGCAGAGTGCTCTGAACTGATAACAGCAGTGTAGCATTAAGTTTGAAATTAAAGGTAGATGTTAACAAAGTTGCTTATCCAAAGTAAAGTATTGTATCATTTAGGAAAATAAAGCAAATAACCAAATCTGACTAATTTATTTCAATCAATAAATAGGAAAATGTCAAATGAGCGTAACATCATCCAACCGTTTTCAGACTTTCCTAAACTCCAACCCTTTGGTGCTTTCAGTATGTACTAAGCTGGCAGACGATCAAACTTGAAATTGTAAGAGGTGGTGCTATCTCCCAGCAGTATTTACTGTAAGAGTGTTGTAATACTTTTCTTGTCAGAATTTGATTATGTTCCGTAGACTTGTTTACCTTTCTCGCCAAAATAAGCCCTGCTTTCGGCTCAGGAAAAATGATGTTTTATCCATGTTCCAGGTGCAAGAACGATATTGCAGAATTTCTTCATTACCTAGTAAGGCCGACGTCTCAGTGAACCATTTTCTTATTTTACTTCCCTCCTCTGAAAGACGAAGGAAGTATTGTAATCACGAAGAAACCAACTCCGAATTCTTCAACTCTTCACGTTTCAGGATCCGTAGATGACGAAAAACAGGTTTTCTCATTCCGTCGGTCTGTCTGTCCGTCTGTCTGTCTGGCTGTCTGCTGTTGCGGTATAACTCAAAAAACTATTTGTCGGAGAAAGATGATATTTTGCTACACATTATACAGGTGTTGAAAAAGAGCCGAATCGTATAGTACTCAGTGATTTTGAATGACATAGATACAAGTATAGCATTTAAAATTACATACGTTTATGTGCCAAGATGTGTAACATCCTTTTTCGTGCTATCTTCTTCTGTAATACAGAATATGAATATACTATCTTTCTTGCAGTTACTAGCACAGCACCCTAGATATAGAACACAGCAGCTTATTTTGTTTTTCAAAAACGTATGTTGGTTATTGCACCTTGTTATGAAGAAGAATGTCAAACTCACATTTTAGGTGTAAACACATACCTTAAAGAAGTCGGCTGTTTACTATTTCAGTATGACTAAATTATGCTTTAAATGCGATAAAGAAGATGATTAAGTATTTCCATGTGATGGCTGTAAAGAGAGTGCAAAAAGTGGAGAAATATCCGAAACCGAATAGATGCTTAAAGTTACGTAGAGAAAACTGCTAATCTTTGTGAACCATGTAAGGTTGGTGTTTTTCGTGTTCCAGAGTTAATTAAGTAAGTGCAGCAGACTTGAGAGTAATTTGATCAATGGTGACAATATGTCATGAATGTGCAAATAAGCTGGATATGGGTCACAACAGGCTTTGATCTCAGAAATGTTTTAACGTCAACAGCGAGCTAAAATGTTATACTTTTCAACGTTCAAGAACCTCATGGTAACTCTATTCAGAAAAGCCACGTAGACAAAAACTCAGTCAAAGAACTGTTGAGATATCGAAGTGGATACTTATACTTGAAACTTTTAGGTTAGAAAAATTTGATAAGTATATACCTATGTCGTTAGAAGTTATCTGAATTCTGTGAAAAAGCAAAAATATTTTAAGAAACAAGAATAAATTGCAGTCTAAGTGCAAATTAAATCTGATCAGACTAGCGCAAACGATTACTTTTAAAAAATATGCTAAATTGAGCGGTTTAATAAGGAAGGGTACTAATAAACAATCAAATACCTAATGGTGTCTACAATTGTGGATGCCACTTCCGTATAACTCAAAAACTACTAACTGTGCACTATCAAAATACTCGTGGCCTTCGGCCACTTCCCGTAGTAACTCAAAAAACTACTAACTGTGCACTATCAAAATACTCGTGGCCTTCGGACCAAATTACAGTTACAAATTGCAGTAACTACCAATAGTGATTATGATTAATAATTTTTACTGAGGCATGGTTACAGAGTGACATTTCTGATAACGAAATGGGACTCTCGAACTACACTGTGTTCAGGAAGGATCGGAATAGTGAAACTAGTGTTTTTAGTAGAGGTAGTGGTGTTTTGATAGCTGTTCGGAACCATCTCTGCAGTAGCCGTATTTATGTTACTAACACTAATGTTAAACACTTGTTTGTAAAAATTTCCTGTCAGTCAACTTATCTTATAGTGGGTGCAGTTTATATTCCACCGAGGTCTGCGGGGGATATATGTGTTGTCCCCAGAAATTTTGAATACGAACATTTCAATGCATTACTTGGCGCCTAGTTACTACTCTCATTTTTTGCTTAGCCGAACCAAATATTTTAATTCACTAAGCAACGGAAAATAATTAGTAATTTCTAGTTTTTACTGCTTTTGTAATAAAATACGGAATCAAAGTCAAAAATAGTTACACGATACAAATTATACTTAAATTCTAACAAACACAATATTAACCTAATGAATAACAAATAGCTAAGTTTATTTTATTAAATGTTCAAAAACATCTTGTTGAGCAAGACAATATCCCAGACGATCATAAAATTCTGGTCTAATTTCTCTTAACATCGCAAGAGTGATATTTTGAGAGGCTTCAAGAAGTTTTATTCTGAGTTCATCCACGTTGTTATCTCTTTGATGCTGATGGGTATAAATTGTTTGCTTTGTGGCCCAAAAAAAAAAAAAATATATATTTGGGGACAAATCAGGAGATCTTGGTGGCTATTTTATGTCTCATGTGGTGCTAATAATACGATGAGGAAATATTGATTTAAATATTCCTTAGCCGCATTGTGAGCAGGACATCGGTCGTGCTGATACCAGATGTGGGCCATATCAATGTTTTGTAAGTCTTGAACTGCTGGTATCACTTGCTTGTCAAGCAGTTGCAAATACTTTTGGCCATTGAGGTTCCCGTCAATAAAAAATGTTCCTATAATAGTGTCCCCCAATATACCAGCCCAAACGTTAAGTTTTTGGGGGTACTGAGTTCTTAAAGTTATTCTTTGGTGACTGTTTTCTTTGGACCAGTATCTCACTACCGAAGAATTATGACTACCATGTAACAGGAAAGTCGATTCGTCACTAAACAGAATATTTCTAAAAAATTCATAATTATTGTTTACTCTATCCATCACATCTTCACAAAATTCCATTCGATGACCATGGTCAGCTGTGAAAACCTCTTGTGTCGTTTTAACTTTGAAAGACTTAAAACCATTCCTTTTAAGTAGTCTATGCACTTCTGATTTTCCGGCATTAATTTCTGGATTTTCTGCAAGGGTGCTTGTTGACAAAGTGTCATTTTCTGTTATCATATTGCGAACCATAATTTCCCGCATTTCAGCTTCTTCATTTTGAGGCTTCCATTCCTTTGAGCACTTACATGATGGATTTTCAGAACCAGTTTCCTCAAACAAATGTTTAACATTGAAGACCGAACTGGTGTTTACTGTCACATCGTATGCCATAACAAACAAATTATTCGCGATTTCATTCGTGGAATGACCTCGGTAAAACCATTTAACAATTTGAGTTTTCTGTTCTGTTGTCAACATTTTGAAAAGAAAAATTAACCACTTATGTGTATCATATTTGAAGCTATGTATAAAGTCAAATTGACATGCACAACCAACAATTAAAAAACGAAAGTGAGAAACACTTTCTGCAACTGCTGCGACTACTTATTGTCTGGGTAAATTATTATACAACATTGTTAGAATGTACTTATATAAAAAATAGTCAGTACTACTTAATGGATTTTATTATTCCAATTTAACAAAAACAAGAATATAATTCCATTTTATATATTCAATTCATATGTATTGTTGCTTATCTAGTTCTCCAACCAGTTACTAAAAAGCAGAAATTGGGAATTGATCCACTTATTTGTCCAAAAATACAAGAAAATTTATTAGAAAATGAGGAAAATAGCACGCCAAGATATAGTGCGTCTCCCGATGGGGTAGGTACTACACTCTTGTAAACTATCGAATTTTTTATTCTTCAGGAAAAAGTCATTCTTGATAAAAAGTTTTACTTGTCTTAGGAAGTCACAGTGATTAAACTTATGATAAAGTATACAAAACATTAAAAAAAATTTTAAATGTAATATTGAACTTAAGTACTGACTCTTATTTTTAACTTTTATGAAAAATTTTATTTAACAAAGTTGTTACAAAACTGAAGAAAAGCTCAACTATGGAGTTTGGTTAAAAATAACAAAACTAACTTTTTCCTAAGAAAACTAAATTTTTGAGGTCAATATACAACTCTTTTATACTTTCTTATTCTTGACAGAAAAAATAGTTCGAGTGAGAACAGTAAACAGTAAAAAAATCAACTATATTACGAACTTTCAACATAAAGATCTACTAGAACTTGCACATTTTCTAATCTTCTAACTTCTTCATACACATTCATATCTTTCTTTATGGTGACAAATTCATATGACACTGACAATTTTAACGACAAGTTAAGATGGCACCTTTAAAAAAGCTCATAAAGCAATAAATCGAACCAGATTGAGGAATGGGATGAGTATATGGGTTTTGCTCAGAAAAAAAAATCTGCGATACTGAAACAATAACTAGAAGAAAACAAGGCACAACCAAAATTTTCGAAAATTAGGGTATCTTGATATTTTCACCGCTTAGTTTACTATGAAGGCGCTGATACATACATGTTTTCTATAGCAACCGGCACAGAACTTCAGAAAAAGTTATCTTCGTGCAGCATTGAAGGTGGAGTTTTCCGTTTTAAATAGTAACCATGTGTTGATACGCAGGTTAAATGAATCAATGCCCTTTGATCCTAACTCACAAGACCAACCGAATTGTGTACAGGGGGGGAGTAGGTATATACGAACCTACCTGCGCTAAAATTCTAAGGTTCCGCGCCAGTTGCTATATTTTTTTGATAGTATACATATCTGTATATTTAGCATGTGAAAAGTTTTCTTTCGGCACCTATTTTGAGACTTCCACCAAGCCGATTTATATATTTTTTTTAAATAGAAGCTGCCACCATGTGGGTTTGCAAATATATACTGCTCAACAAATGAACTGAATCATTTGCATATATTGGTGCAATTTTATGAATATTTCCAAAAACAGTCATGGCATTTTTGGTAATGTTTCAGGATTGTGTCACTATAAAAAGCATTTCTTTTCGTAATTTTGTTTAAATAAAACTAAGTCCATTAATAAAATATTATCATTTGAAAATTTAGAGTTTTTCCCAAATGTTGATAGCACATTGCATACAAAGTATGCCAAAAAATTGTAAATGTTCCAAAAAGACTCGAAAAACTCTTAATTCCCTTTAATTCATACTGATGTCAAAAATGGCATTTTTTGGATTACTTCCGGTACAAAAAATGGAACATTCAAGTCTTAGTACATTAAAGTAAAATATTAACGTTCAAGTACTTTAAAATTATACGTCAGTTGTTAATATTAAATTTGAAACGATTTACAACTTTTTATTTAAAATTCATTAAACTTGCAGTATGAAATAAACTGTTGTATTCACCACGAACGAAAAGTGTTTTTAAAGGTCCTCGCAAGTAATTCCGTCCTTGGCTGATGCCTCGGCCTTTAAAATGTCACTTTTCGTTCTAGATAAATAAACTACTATTTTTTGCTCTTCCTCTTATTTTTGTTAAATAGTATTTTTTATAATGGTATTGTTTTAAAATTGTATTAATATGCTTCAGTTGATATTATCCAATTATAAAAATACAAAACTTGTTTTAATTAGAATATGTAGTTTGTAAGTATATGTAGTAAATCCCTGTTATTTTTATAAACAAAAACATATTTCAAATAAATTTGATATTTAAATAGCAGCTTTGTGCTTTATTATACGTATATCCACATATTATGTATCATGTACAAAATATATTCACGATAAGCATTACTTAAGTATCTTTAATTTCATTGCAACGTTGGGAAATATTTTAATTTGAAGCATTGCCATATTACTATTTTTAATTTTTTAGTGCGACACAACAACCTTTCAATGAAAAACGTTATAAAATCCAACTCGGAAAAACTTGAAAAATTCAAGAGAGATTGAAAACTTCACAGCCTAACACAGGAGTTTATTTATTTATTTATTTTTCAATTAATCCCTTTTTATGCTGTGATCCCAATCTGATAAAGCTTCGTCCTGATTTTTAAAATACCCCGTTATGACTGCTACAGCTTCTTCCGTGGACAAAAATCTTTGCCCTCCTAGGTGTTTTTGAGCTTCAGAAATAGATGGAAGTCTGAGGGAACATGAAGTACCAATTCAAAACCGTACCGATGAATTTCAGCCATCGCAACTGTTGATGTTTATGCCAAAGCTTCATTTTGATGGTGTAGGATACGTTTCGTTAGCATTTCAGTTAGCTTTCTTTGAATTTCTTTACGAAGTTGATGTAAAAAGTTAGAGTAGTATTGTCCTGTTATGGTTTGATCCTTAAGAAAGGAATCCACCAGCAATATTCCCTTCCCATCCCTAAAACCAAAGCCATCACTTTACTAAAGGACGGCACCACCATTGCTTTTTTGGGAGGTGGTGAGCCCTTATGCTTCCACTGTTTCGACTGCTGCGTTGAGTTAGGCTGATAATAGTGAATCTATGTGTCATTGGTGGTAGATAACAAATCTTTAAATAAAATTATTAGGATCAGCTTCATAACACAGCAGCGACGTTTGAAAAGGAACACGTTTCTAATCAATTATCAGAAGCCAAAAAGCCCACCTCGCAACAACTTTCAACTTTCCTAACTCATTACTTAAAATGTTTTGAACCCGTTCATAGGATATGCCCACAGCCTCTGCTATTTCTCGAACCTTGATTCGCAGATCTGCCATGCCCGTATCGTGAATCAAATCGATGTTTTCTTCAGTGGTAGCAGAAGCAGGTCCTCCACTGCGAGAATAATCTTCAATGCCGTTTCTTCCTCTGTTTCAATTCGGCTGCCCAGTTTTTGACCATTGTGTATGGAGGACAAGATGTTCCCAAAACGTTTGCCATGTCTTCATGAATTTGTCCTTTTTGTGCAGGTAGGTATTTAATCACTGCACGGTGTTCTATTTTTTCCATTTTAGAAGAGTCAATGCACACATTGCTCCACAAAATTCCACATGTCTCAAATTAACAGAATAACGTAAAGCTTTGCATATAACCAACAGTGCCCATAACCTCACTACGAATAATTGTAGCTATAATGTTGCCCTCTCTCTGTCATGTCATAAAATTTTCAATCTATTCGCGTAGAAACTTTCTGCAGTACATATGGGGTGCTCATTATTTTGAAATTAATTGATAAATACATGACTCATTGGTGTCTGTTTTACATATCTGTCACAACTATAACATCTTGACAATTTCAGTTTTGGTGCTTTTGCTTCAGGGTTGGTAAAGTAACTGCAACAAAGATAAATACATACACATTCTTTTGCTTGAGAAAGAGATGATAGCAAAAAAGTATGTCTTGGTTATGTTGGATCATTAGATGAACCTTGTGTTTGTATCTATATCCTTCAAAATCACTGATAGTACTACCGTAATTGACATCAAATAAGTATCATAAATCCGTTTTTAAAAGTTTGCTGCTATGCTTATGTCGGAAGATATAAAATTCCTTCTACCAAAATTAAAACCTGTTCTAAAGCTAAGATATTAATTGTATTAACAATTTTTCCTAACAAAATAAAAGCGTTAATCTATATCAACAATTTCCAGTTAGTATAGTAATGAATAACAGTTTTATTAGACATCCTCAAAGAATAAAATATTGTTGAAAATACAAAATTACCGATCTGACATTCCTGCAATATTTGTATGTATTTAAGCACAATAAACTAGTTATCATATTTCAATAAAAAACAAACGTAAAAAATCAGAATCTAGACACAGGTCACTTTTTTGTAATGCATGCATGTTGGCACTTAACCCCTTTGTATGTACAGTGTTGCCATATTTTCTAACTTAAAAACAGCATTATCTCTGAAACGGTTGTCGGAATAAAAAAAATGGTGTTAACTTTTTTGTTACTTTACCCATGAAGAACATCATGATACTATTCGATTGCGCGACTTTTTCAACACTCTGTATATATACCTGAAATCAAACCGGTGAGATTTCAGACAAATATATACAGGGTGAGCACCTAAAAAAATAAAATTCGGTTTATTTTTGCGTTAATTTTGAAATAGAAGGAGGTAATAATTTTCACATAGGTCACGCTTTATACTTGCCGAAAATAGGACTCAACAGATACAGCATAATATCACAAAACAGTCGAAACGTTTCAACAATAAGACGGGTTCTTTAAATAGAGGTGCGCGCCGCACTCATTTCAAATAGCCTCGATGGCGCATTTCGACTTGTAGATGAAGTTACGATTTCTACGCAGATGCGGTCACGATCGCTATGCAGATGCGGCGGGTTCAAACTCCAGCCGGATACATTTTTTTATTTGAAAATTTATTTAATTTATTAGAAACGTGAAGATACTTTTACTCCTAAATTAATTTGATTTTTAAAATTATTTAGTGTCACAGTGTCGACGAGAGAAGTTCAGGGTAAAGCCTTTTACAGATTTTTTTCTCTGGGATTATTGCTCTTTGATTTCCTTAGATATTTCGCTTGCTTTAAAGAAATACCAGGATGTCTAACTTTAAAGGATTTAAACAAGATTTTTCCAGGAGAAATATGTTTAAATTGTGTTTCTAATAGTTTTTCCGTTACGATTTTTTTCACGGAATATGTTAAGTTTTCCTTATCTACAGGAAACCCCATTCTCGAGCAGGTTTTGATCCATCTACAGTTATAATTTTCTACTTCTGTTCCTAGAGCCGCATCAGGTCCCACCTTCCCATAAGATTCGATAGCTTCACCAGCAATTTTATGCCTCAAAGTAGTCCTGGAAACTCCATACGATGTAGAGGCTGTTGCAACTGGCATTCCATCCCTTATAGCGGCGAGTGCATCTCTTACGTGTTCTGATGTATATTGAAAAAATGTTTTTTGCTGGTGGAGGGCGTCTTCCGAGGCGTTCCCAGTTTTCTTGTTTTTACCATTTTCGATTGCAACTGAACAAAAAAAATCGATAGTAAGTAAGTACCTAGCCCCATATAGGAATTATACTGGCCACTACTAAAATAGTCTGGTTTAATTTTGGCCATGTAAGTGGACAATACTAGGTTTTCCAAGAATGAGAATGTTAGTAATGGCCATTTCATTTTAATGGTAATTCGTAATAGGAGATATTTTACTTATACCTATTTCCACACGAAGGAATACAACAAGACATTTTCAAAAATGTTTTAACCAAACACAAGTTTTCAAATTTGAAACGTCAAATTGTGTCAACTAGCGCCAATGGGCAAAATATGAACTATTGCAATAAATGT
This sequence comes from Agriotes lineatus, assembly GCA_940337035.1. Classification (NCBI taxonomy): domain Eukaryota; kingdom Metazoa; phylum Arthropoda; class Insecta; order Coleoptera; family Elateridae; genus Agriotes; species Agriotes lineatus. The sequence continues at coordinate 67,596,432 of OW679200.1, read as the reverse complement.
CAAAACAGGTTAGCTGGCAGGCTTTGTATATGTACGCAGGCGACGATTATTTCTTAATTAGTACGAAAATTGTGCGTCAAATCGGAACTAACGTTAGAATGTAGTAATTTTCAAGTTTTGTATTGGTAACACTTTTGTCATCTCTCATATTGAGATTAAATTGTTAACCTTATTTAAGCTTAATGACACAATAAATCAGAGGCGTGCTCAACATTGTGGTATGGTGCAATTCAAAACAGAATTAGCAACACACACACAAATAGCAACAATAACAATAGCAATAACAAAGTAACAGAATTAACAAAATCAACAGCAACAGCAATTTTTACACTTTAAAACACAAAGAATATGTCATATGACGTTAGTCACTGCGCAAACGAAATTCCTCTACCCGCCGCTACTGATTATTTATCATTTAAAATATAACCAAACCTTGTCTGTTTGACAATTAATTCTTTCCACATATTGCCAATTCAGTGAAATCAAATATGATCACAGCGTCTTTCATGGCCTACCTTGAGAGTCAATCTAGATTCTGTATTTCGTTATTATTGAGGTATTTTCTACAGAAATATGCTTTCTGTCACCAAAAACTACTTTAATTTTCACATTACCTCTTAAATTAATGAATGCCAATTTTTCGACCCAAATACCCCACTGTGTATGGGTTTTATCGGTATTTAGTATCGCAATTAAAAATAAAGTAGAACACATTAATTTTTAAATCGTACTTTTGGTCAAGTTACAATTGTATTTTTTGGGAATACACAAATGTCAGTATATAATTTGTTATCAAACTGTGATATTTTGATGAATTAATAATACGCGTACGTTTAGTAACTAGTAACTAGTAAATTAATAGGCACTTGTTTTTTCCGCTGAGGCAATATTTCCACATATCTCTTACACCGTGACCTAGGCATATTGGTTGATTAAAATCTAACCTGCGTAAATATCTTAAAATAGTTCAGTAAACGAGGCTGAATATTATCACCAGAAGACGAAATCGAAACGTACTACATCATGTGCCGACTTGTAGTGCAATTTTCAGATACATAATGTTTAGAAAGTGCTTTTTTTGTGCAGTTTTCGTGCTTTTAATTTATTCAGTGCATTCCGAAATATGCAGAGATGTGCACGCGACGAACGATATTGCACACCTTGAGAGTGCCTTACGAAACTGCAGCATTGTAGCAGGAAATTTAAAAATCGCCTTGATAGAAAACGCTGAAGCTGCTGAATTCGACAGGGTCAGCTTCCCAGAGTTGACGGAAGTGCAGGGATACTTCTTGGTTTACCGAGTTTATAGGTTAACAAGCCTGGGAAAGTTATTTCCAAATTTGAGTGTGATACGAGGTCGCAATGTATTCATAGATTATGCTCTGGTGATTTACGAAACGCTGGATCTACAAGAGATAATCTTTTACTTATTTATGAACTGCTTAAGTAGCTCGATTTTAAAATTTTTTGTTTTCAGTACCTTAAAACTGTTCTTAGAGATGAAATTACAGATAAAAAGCTAACTAATTGACTATTTATCAACATGTTATTCGACATTATCTGCATAGTATAAATGTGAGTATGGTCATTAAATTAAATGGGATTTTCTTGACCTAAGCAGAAGCAAATTGTACTAAAAATTAATTGCATATGAAAAAAATGCAGAAGCGCCTTGGCAAACTTTTGAGAACCACTGGTTAACACTAAAACCTTTATTAGGTAAATCCGATAAGAGTACCTATACATTAACCGCTTTTCATGGGCGATTGAAATACCCAAACAACTGTTTTTGCATTTACCCAAATTTGGTTTTATCGCAACCACCTGTGCTAAAGGTTACTAAACTGTGTTAAGTTAATTCCATAGAAATCCATTCCAGTGACAGTCAATCAATTTAAGTAAATACATATTTTAATTTTTAGTGGGATTTTATTAATTTTTGAGGTATGGTTTATTATGCAAAATTGTTCTGTTTGATGTCTTATAACTACCGGTAAACTTAATTATCATACTTATGAATCACTCTGTATAGCTTATCTAGTGACCCGCATACGTTCAGCACATTTTATTCTTCGCAAAAGTCTCTGAATTTCTTCAAACTCAAAATAAGTATACGGGGGAAGTTCGATATATAAAAATGGCGCAGAGCTAAACTAACCCTATTTTTTTAAAATGCACACAAATATTATTTATAAGAGATGTTAGAATTGAAGGTATGTGTTAAATACGATGTCACAGCCACTTAGTCAAAAAAAGAATACTGTTTCCTTTCAATATTTTTATTACTGCCCTCTGTATTACGGAAATACTTGAAAGTTAATTTAATATTGGATATGATAAAGATGTGCTATGGAATTGGAATTTCGCTAGAACATTATGTTAATCGAAATTAATGCTAAAAATGACAACTTTATGCACAGTTTATAGTGTCAAAAGTAACTTTTGTAGCACTCTTAATATTAGCGCCCGAATTACGTCTTTTTTGCACGTTGCCATTGGTGGCGTGTTTTAATACTACAGTATGTTCGAAAACTTTTACCATCTAGAGGGCTGTGGAATTATTTTGTCAAAAAATTATATTGGCAGTCGTGGTCATAAGAGTCACATTGGAATTTATATCTGTCAGTTTAAGGTTATATCACAAATGTCATTTTAACAAATGCAAACATTTTTGTTGAATATAAAAATGTTAGTAACAAAGACAACTATAGCTGTTCAAAACGATTTCCTGCACTTTTCATACACATCACCACCTGGTGTTCAGTACTAAACATCCTGTAAAAAGTGAGTGATTCTGTCAAAATTGTACAGGTTATATTATTAAGTACCGTTATTCATCACTGCCAACATAAATTAAATTTTAAAAAAATCCACAGCTCTCTAGAGGTTAAAAGTTTTTGATTATATGGTATATTGATACACGCTCTGCCGTAAATTTGAATGTCAACATAACCTAAAATGTCTAACACAATGTGACGGAAAAAGTGTCACCGGACTAAGTTTTTATATTTCTGTTACGATCGCAGAAAAATAGCGTATGATACACGTGTATAAGTGCCATTAAAACACTAGCAACGTTAAAAGCACTCAGCTTTGCGTCGTGCTCCTAAACTCATCGCACTTGCTTTAAAGGCGTACTTATACACTAGTATCATAATGTACTATTTTTGTGCTCAATGTAAAAAAATTAGTAAGTGGAAACATTTTGAAAATACTGAGGAAACACGTTCACCCTTTGTACAGTGGGTCCAAAGTATACCCTTTTTCGTTAAGTGTAAAAACTTGAGCTGTATGCAAACTGCTATTTTTATTTAACTAATAGTTCTCGCTTTAAAGCAAAAATAAACAGAGCTTTATTTTTTAAAGTGTTCACCTTGTATATATTTAACCAAAAGTATAGTCGCTTTTGAGCGAGGTAGACATATAATACGCATGCAAAATATCGTCTTTTAAAAAAAAAAAACTTTTTGAGCCATACCTTCAACAGACAGACGGACAGACTGACGGACAGACAGACAGGATTGAGAAACACCTTTTTCGTCTTCCAAGGACGTGAATATCTGAAGAAATTTTGGGAGGTAATTTTTTCATGATTACAATATTCCTTCGTCTTTTAGAAGTAAAAACACAGGTAGCTTGAAAAATAATGTAATAACAAAGGACCTGACCGTCAACAACAATTAAAAGCAATTATAACTTCTTATTAAAATGTTATAACTATTGAGAAGAGGGTGCTGCACTTAGAATGAAGTTGGTAAAGTTTTCTTCTTTATTATTATTTTGAATGTTTGATGTTTTTAATTGTTGTTGATGTTTAGGTCGTTTGTTATCACATTTTTTCAAGATAGGTACCTATGGTTTTTTTACACTGGACACAAAAATTAGGTTTTTAAGCACTAATTCTGATTAACGGAATCTGGTTACTAGGTGAGCGAAACTCAAGTTCTACAGTACAGTGTAAACAAATTTCGATATTTTTATAGGAAATTTCGATAACTATAGGACATATGAAAAAATGGAGCTTTTTCCTCGATCTTATTTTTCGAGAAAAGCTTAATGGCGAAAACAAAAATGGGTGATCGAGTTAGAAACAAAAGCTTGAGTTTTCGACTTTTCGTTTTGTGGCTATACCGGGTACTGACTTGCACGACGCACCATAGGAATTTGCATAGTAAATTCTTTATGTTCAATTATTTGATCCCCTAATTATTTTAGAGCTAAAGTTTAAATACATTTTATATAAAGAAAAAAATACATTTGTCTGCCATTGCAGTTGACTTTTGCATTTAAGGTTATTATCAAACCATAAAATGCATAATAGGGAACAATTTTATTTATTTTAACATAAAAATAATGGAAAATCAAACTAAATGTCCAAATAAGCCACCATTAGTTGCTGAACAATAGCCCAACCTGTCGTAAAATTCTCGCTTAATATTTGATACTGAGTTATTTGACCACTCTTCCATCGAATACAATTTTTCAGCTCTTCTAGATTTTGAAATACTCATCTAGAGTACATTTTGATTTCAAATTCAGCCAAAGATAAACATCATTTGGTGAAAGATCGGGGGATCTAGCAGACCAATTAATTGCATAATTTATTGCACCAACCGCCTTGTTGATGAAATTGTTATTTAAAAATTCGTGCACAACGCCAAATCTTTTGGTCTCTAGGAACTTTGACCACCGACTTCCTTTTCCAACAACTGCAAAAAGTACATTGTGTGATATTTGTCTAATACTAGGATTTTCAGTCACTGCCGTCAAAAGAATGAACGTATTGTCGTTTTCTTCGCTTTGGTGTAGGTTCTGCACCTCATTATTGCACCTACAATTATGTAATAACGTGCCTGTAGTTTTAAACTTAATGTATCAGTCTATTAATGGTTGTACTTTTTGGAATTTGCCGATACGGATATTTTACAATAAACTGGCGCTTACTTGACGAGCGCTATTTCCACCAAAAAACCATTTTTGTTATGGGCAAGGTCCAGGTATGCAAAGTACCAGGTGGTAGTAGTAGTAGTAGGTAGTAGTATTGGGGAGACTCATGTCTAGCAAGTAGGCCTTCATATGTCTTTTTTGCCAACCCCATGGACAAGATTTGGGCATGCAGAGTACCAGGTAGCTTAGTCCTACTTAGAATTTTGCCGAGACTAAGAAGTTCCAACCTTAGCAAGGGATCTTTTACATGTTACACATCGTACTAACATGGGACCCACAGCTTTACATCACTACCGAATGATGACATTCTGTAGAGGTTTTCATTAGAGTTGCTATACAGGGTGTCCGGAAAATACGTGTACAACGGAAGACCACAAGTTCCTTGGCCCAAACTATGATGAATTAACTTACCTATATACAAAACTGCTTAGTTTAGGCGCAAACTGTTTATTACATAAACAGATTGTTGCCTTAAAATCCATAATTTTGCTGTTATTTACCCATATTTCTCATTCCCCAGGAAACGATGCAAAGAATATCCCAGATCTGTTCGATTTTTACATTTAATCGCTGAACATCCAGCCATTGCACAATATTTTTTATGTTTTAACAAATTAAAAATATTTGGTAAGTATTTGTCACCTAACAATTCACACAACTGTCACAAAACGTGATTCTAATTTGTAATGGTTGCCAAATAGTAGGAGAGCTGCTGACATTTTTTAGTGATCATTTAGTTAAGGCCTATTTTTTGAGAGAATGCTATTGGAGGCATGTATAAGTGTCATCTGTAAGGATTCTCCTGGATAGCGGTATCGAAGGGAGGCAGAACACTCCCAATTTTCACTGTAAGTATATGTCAAATTCGAGGTTAGCAGGTTAGCTTTTGCAGCTTACATAAATCAAACAAGTAGAGCCACTCACTGTCGGTCCCTTTGATGTCAAAATTCCGATTTGGATGACCTTGAACGGCTCCTGGGGGGTACTTTCCGATGGTACTAACAGATGGTGCCACTACTTTATCACACACATAGATATATAAGTACAAGATACGGCGTGCCGTTGATATAGTGTAACAAGACGTACCATCTATTTCTGTCACTCTCAATGCGTGAATTACGTATAGCGCTATCCTTTAGAGAGGTACTTGGACTCGCCATTGAGAGAAATTCTGATAAAATACATTTAACTCGTGTTACATGGTGCCAGAAATAGTCTTTTTGGTCTCAAGATGCTACAAAATGTAGAAAAGACGTAATCGTATAAATAAACACAAATTAGAAAACATAACCTCTACAGGTAACACTTGATAACCTCACTCGATGAGGTGTGGGGGTGTGCAAGATATTCACTCGCTAACGCCTTTGAGTTTTACGGTTGATAATAATAGCCAAAGAGGATATATCCTCTTTGTTAATAGCAATCAAAACCAATGCTAAAGTTCAATTTTCGAAGAATAAACTGTGAAATTGTATGACACTTCTGACGTTTTCATTTCAAAACTTCAAAATTAAGCGTACGAAACATTGTATGAAATACGTCTAAAGGGAGAGAGAAATAAAGTGATATAGGTTAGAATGAAATGGGGGAAGGTACCGAACTCCGTGATATGTTATTTTAAGATTCGACGTACGTTTACATGTAGTGAACGTATCCTGTACTAATATATCCATGATCACACATGATTGGTAGCAGAGCTAGTAACTGTCTCTGATTGGTAGAACTTTGTGCGCTGCCATCTGATAGTCAAGCTTAGAAATACCCCCCGAGTTACTGTCCCAGGCACTCTAGACAGGTTTCAATATTTGGTATGAGTGTCTCTACTTGTTCGAGGTTAGCAGGTTAGATTTTCCGTCAGTTTTGACACAAACTGACGCAAAACCTAACACTTTAGTCCCTATGGATTAAATGAGCCACTTTAGTCCCTGAAATAAGTGACTAAAGTGTCAACTTGAGTCCCGAAAGTGCAGAAACTAATTTAGTTCAACATAGACTATAATTTAGTTTACACCTCCATATACAACTGGTTTTTTATTTTTCTATTTAGCTTAACTGTGGGGGTGTAAAAAAGTATCAAAAAACGTAGTATTTAGAAATCTAGTTCAGAATTTGCAAGAACTGCAACAAGCAATTGAGGCTGCAGTGGCAAACATAAGGCCTGAAATGTTAAAAACTGTGTTTAGTAGTTTGCATAGAAGAGTTCACTGTTGTTTACATGAAGATGGACATCATTTCGAACACTTACCTCAACTGTTTTTTAAAATACATTATTTTTCTAATTTATTCAATAAATTCAAGATTCTTACTCTTGATGTCATTGCCCACGCCTATGTAAATGTCAATTGTGACGTACGGAGAAAACTGACAGCAGGTTAACCAACATTAACAGTGCCAACCTAAGAAAAAAAGTCACAACCATTTCTGATCACCCGGTATATTACATTGCATATAGTGTCCTCCATAAATTTGGACACACATGGGATTTCTACTTCCTTTTACGATAAAGGAAGTATTGGATTCACCCCAAAAAATCGAAATTGAGTTTTCAACGGATCTTCACGTTTTAGAGCCCCCTGATCCCAAAAAACATTTACTATTATTATTATTATATTCCTGTTTCTAGGGCAGCTTTGTAAAATAAGCTTTTTGAGCTGTTATTTGACGACAGAAAGTTGATGTTTCCCAATGAATAAGCAGGTGCGTCACTTTTCTGCTTCTCTCCAATAGCATCGAGTAGAAAAGGATCATTTCCACTCGTCTCCAATAGCAACGAGAGGAAAAGAGCAATTTCCACTAGTTTAAAGAAAAATCAGTATTATCTATTTATAATGTTTTGGAAATGTCTATACTTTAATAATAAATTTAATAATTTTTTGCAGATTGGGTTGTATAATTTAAAATATATCGAACGAGGATCAGTAAGAATAGACAAAAGCCCTCGTCTTTGCTATGTTAAGACACTTAGCTGGTTGAGAATTTTGCAGCCTCTGTACGCTTTACATTATTTTGACACCAATGCCAGGCCCTGTAAAAAATGCTCTCCTCGGTGTAATGGTAAGGAAAATTATTTATTTGCGTATTGGATATTTAAGATTTTGTTTAATCTTCATTGCATCTCGTAGATTATTTAATAAAATTAAGTTTCTTGAGGTATACATCGTATACCAAACGAAATAGTTAAGCCACTCCCGACTAATGCGCCCAACATTTGAATAGAATTTTACTAGCTGCTCTTGCCCATTTGAAACTTGACGCGTATAAATTTGAGTAGAGTGGCTTAACTATCTCTATTCGGTGAACAATGGATAGTCTTCTTCAAGTTTTCTTTTCCATTTACTTCATTTATTGGCTTTCTGTAACCACGTAGACATTTATGTGTATCACAAATGATTTACATAACAATATAAATTTATATGTCATAATCACATACCAATTTGAAAACTGTGGAAAGCTAATGTTTGATGTAACCTGTTTGTCAATTATTGAAAATAAGAAATTACTCAAATAGATTTTCGTTTGAGAATCGCTACATTTTATTTACAGGCCACTGCTGGAACCAAGATCACTGTCAAGCAGAACATTCAAATAAATGTCACGAACAATGCATTGGCTGTAGTGGAAAAGGTGACGATCAATGCCACACCTGTAAATATTATAAAGATGGAAAAAGATGCGTTCCTGAATGTCCAAAAGGAAAGTATGTAGATCTTTTAATATGAAATTAAGCTTACATAGAATAGTGCTCTTATTTTGTTTAAGTGTTCTTCTGAGGATTTCATAGTCATTTACGTGATCTGTCAAGGATACTTGCAACATCCTTTTATAAATGGTCACAAATGGTCATATAGAAATAGTTATTCCCTATATTTTTCTAATGTGTTCTTAATTTTATTCTTGTCGGTTACGCTCTTTTCTCAATTATCTAATAGGGTTACTTGCAGATTTGCTTTGTACGTTTCGTGACTTTCTTTAATTTTCGGTGTACGATGAACCTATAACACATACACATAATCAAAATATCAAATAAAAGAATACATAAAATACATGGTTATTAATCCAAACGGGTCTGATTATTACAATAAAAACGGGTGATATAGCATATTTCTACTCGCGTTAGACAGTTAAAGTAAGTAGCATGTATAATGATAAGTGACATACATTGACTTCTAGTACTTCTGCTATCGATAAACCTCGCGCAACTCCAGTTTTCATACTCCGTAAGCTCAGCAGTGACATACAGTTTGTACCCCCAGATATCTCCCTCCGTGGAATTTTTGGATAGATACTGACAATGGGAAAACACTTACCTATGAGTAAGAGGAAACTGCCATCTGTGAAAACGATAAAAATCTTTAGAGTATTTTTGAGAAAAAAGATTTCTCGTTTTTTCGTCATTTTATGGGATATTTGGGCCTCCTCACACCGCACGGAGCATTCTAGTGAAACCAAAATCTGGTATTATCGTTCCAAAACTTCATAAAACAATTCCGTAAATTTTCATGGAAATTCGTCTGTATGAAATTCGTCTGCCCCTCCTCGATATCCGCTTCGTGGAATTTTTTGGGTAGATACTGACTATGGGGTATCATTTATGAAGAAGAAGGAAATGTAGTGTTTGAAGATGATCAAATTCGTTACTCATTTTTGAGAAAAAAATTGTCGTTTCTTCGATATGTTTTGGGGTATTTGGGCCAAACTTGGGTACCATCGTTCGAAGGGTTCATAAAACATCTTCGAAAATTTTCATAGAAATTCGTTTGTATGAAATCTGGCGAAACTTACAAAAACTGCACTTTTAAGCTTTCGCAATATTTTTCTTTCAAATCTTTTTATTAAGTCTTCGTGTGTCCTTGTCATTGTCCAAGCCTCACATCCATATGTGACTCCAGGTCTGATTATTATTTTGTATAGTGTCATCCTATTAGTCTTGATGTAAATAATTTCCCTAATCCATATAAGCATTTGTTTGCGTTCAATATACGTTGTTTAATATCAATGGTGATGTCGTTATCTTGAGTAATTATTGTGCCTAAGTACTTGAATTCTTCGACATGCTCGAAGGGGTTACCTTCTAGATTTACTTCAGGTAGTCTCCTCTGATGATTATCTCTGTCCAGCTTCACATATTTGGTTTCATTTACGTTAATTTCAAGTCCACTCTGATGTCCCGCTTGTTCTAAACGTGTTAGGCTATCCTATATATTGCAATGACCTTGACATGAATTTTATTTTGGTACAAATTAATATACATTTAATTAAGGAAATCACCACACAATTTTCAGGTTATTTTATATTGTGCTACCATTTGCCTATCAGTAATTTCTATGCTAATTGAAAATGAACTGTATTTATTACTTTTGAAAATTAAATGGTTAAATGCCCCTTTCTTAATATTTTATTTAACTGCAATACTTTCTAGGCTGGCTCACGGCAAAACACTAAAAACTCTTTTCTCAGGTGAGATCAGAATTTGGGTATATTCAAAAATTATTTTAAATTTTAAACTAATCGTCCCAAAGTAGCTCATATGCACAACTCTAACTACGTATTATTCGTAACCTCAATTTGAAAACTAAACACAGATTTTTTGTCAGTGGAATTAACGTTAATTTGAATGTTTAAATCGTGACAGGAAGCAAGTAAACCTCAGGTAAATTGATTTAATTATCGCGCCACGTATTTCTTTATAGGAGTGACGTAGATAGACGCCAATAATCACTTGTGTCTGGTGGCTTGGAAATTCTTGCAAAACCGCAATTTCTGATGACGCTATGCAGATTATAAAAATTGGGGTGTAGCTGGACGCTGTACGATGTACTTCTTCTGCAGGGTTTTTTCTTGGAGCTCAACAGCTTTCCAGAACCACAACACTTAAATAATAAGCGAAATCGTACCTCGTAACTTCTCTCCGAACTTGGGCCAAAGCTGACCGCAGGTGACGCCGTTGGATTTGTTCCCTTGGAGACGCTTCCCTTGGCCCGCAAATGTTGTTTCTGTTGCTCTTGCAGACCCCGCTGACCTGTTGCAGTGCAGATCTCTGGCTTGCGCTGCTTATATAGGCCGGAATCGGTGCTTGAAGTCTTCAGGTGCTCGTTGCCGTTGTTCCCGCGGAGGCGAATTGAAAAACTTACACAATTTTTGTTGCGGAACTTGCCATAAACGTTCCCACAGGTGCACGATAACTTGGGTAATAAAACTGTATACTTTTTATAATTGTAACACTTTTATTATTGCAAAAACACATTGTGGGACAACCATCTTCTAATTTATTTCAATTGTTCCCGTTTTTTATTCAACAAACAGGCATCACGTTGCTATGATACCGTAATCTGCTTATGTTAAATGGAAATTAATTTTGATAACAAATACACATAAACGGAGTAGAGTTTGATTACATGATTCTTAATATTAAGATTATCTTAAATCTAAAAATTGTCTTTATTGCTTATAGCTAGCATTGTTCTTTCTCGTTACACACACATGCTTTAAAATCACTGCTCTGCTTTTGTACTTTGTTTTTATTAATACACTGGTATCCGAGTTCACAATTTTTACACGCCACTGGCTTTTCTTCTCTTCCGTTGCGTAAGTCTGCACTGCTCTTTGCAATTTCTATTTTATCCTTATCTTGCTTTCATCTACCTTTCAGATTGCTTGCCTTTTCACTGGTTTGTGCTTTTATTAATAACTACGCTCATTTAGTATGCACATAGCAAACCTTTTGTGACAATTAAAATCGTTTGGTCTCGCTTTCCATATGCACAAACCTATCATTTTAATTATATTACCTTACTCAAAAATTAAATTCAAACCGTCTAAAATATGCTTTGCTCATGCGTGCCTTTATCCGTCTGATTACTGCTTCTTGCATCGCATTGCCAATGCATTTAATACTTTTATTACTGTTTAAATTGCAATTACATCAAATATCTTAACTCTGTGCTTTATTGACTTGGTTAAATATTTCGCATTGCAAACAGAGCCAAATTGTGAGCTTAAAACTATTTCACCAAATTTTCGCCTCCATACTTTAGCAGTTCTGCATGGATATCATCACTACCCGGGGCTTTATTGGCTTGTAACTTTTGGACTGCATATTAAACTTCTGCATATGTTGGTGGTGAAGTGTCTTCCTGCTGCAAAATATTTATAATGTTCTCTTCGTCCACACTATCTGTAAATGTAAATGTCACTCCTTATTAGTGGTCAGGGCGAGTAAGGGTTTGTACCCGTTAGATATGGTACGGATATAAATTGATGACGAACAGTTCTCTAGGCAACGCGGTCACCTACACCCACTTCGGCTGAAATTCTTCTTGCAATCGTTTTGAGGTTTTTATCCGCTATAGAATTACTCATGGCGGCCACCTAGAATTGATAACGTCACGTGTGCGCCTCGCGATTGTTCGTTTCTCCCCCACGCGTATCTATCTGTTACATTCATGCTGTTGAAACACAACACAAAATGATTATTGAATATGAGCACACGCTTGGATTAAACACGGTTTTATAAACCCCTTTAAACTTATTTCATACATCGAAAAATGTCATCTACCACCTCAGGTGCGGACACTGACCTCGGCCGTCTGTAGTCATAAGCACATCCAGTATCCGTCAGCGGTTGGTAAAGTTTTCTAAAACTTGAGAAGGCAGTTGACAGTTGCATAAAGCCTTGACCGTGTTTTGTTTTAGATTGTTCTATTCCGTCTTACTTTTTTGAGGACTACTGCTAGCTATACACTGTCATCTAGTCGAATCCCTGTAGTTGTTACAGCCTGTTCCGAGTTTTATTTAGCACTAGCTTTTGAGCCCACCACATAGGTGGTCTTATTTGAATTAAAATAGTTTTTTACATTTTTAAAAGTAAATTGTAAATAAAAACTTGCAGCAGAAAATGTTACTAATGTTATTAATAAAGTTTTGCAAGAAAAACAACTTTTGCTAGATCTAATAACGGTTGAAGGGTGTTCAAAATTATGTACAAAATAGGTAAAAATATCTTCACATTGCTGATAATACTGAAACAGTAAAAACAGTAAGTAATGCGAATTACAGTAATTAGCAAAGAAAAAATAACATCGCAGTCGGTGGGATTCGAAACCGCGCTTCCAAAAAAAATCTGATTTGTAGACAGATGCCGAACGCGCTGGACGAGGACTGTTAGATAAACGCATATGTTTATCGATGCATTATAATGGACACGGTAACGACAGAACCGAGCGCAGTCGAACTACGCCCGATCGGTGACGATGAAAACGTAACAGACGCAGATATACACAACACGCCTTTGAATATAAGGATAGTGACTTGTATGTTTTATCCAGAGAGCGTTTAGTCATACTTATTATTGACTTATTTGGTATTTTAAACTGTACTATGATATACTGCACAAAATGTGTCTGTGTATGCTATCCGTAAGCTTGTCGAAAGTCGACGAAGATATAGTATAGTCTAGGCTCTACGTTGGCATTACATTTGGATTGGCATATCGTCAAACGTCCTAGAAAATAAATAGTAAGAGGCATTTTATTGTATTATATCAGTAAAAACTATATGTTGTGCACTACATTTTAGAATATGCATAATGGAAAGTGCTGGGGATAAAGCTGTACAAATAAATTAGGTGGAATTGTCATCAAGTTTATTTAATATACCAGGACAGTTTGTTAACTCTGAACATATTCTCTATGTTCAATTTAAAAAAACACAGATGAATGCATTGCGAGTATTTGCTATGCAACTAATTAAGACATAATTTCTTTTAGTTCTTTTGTGGTGTTTATAGTTGACGCATCCGTTGTTGTTAAATTTTAGCCCACTATCTAAGAACCTAGAATTGAATGTGGGTTATAATTTATAAATAACCGCCGGCCCTTGCAGAAGGGGATTTTAATCTTGTTGAGATGCATTCATAGGTCACCTGGCGTGAACCTTTAATGTTCAAATCTTGCCAAACCCTTCACACTGTGTGGCCAAGTCTCATCAGTATACACGTATTAACTTTTTTTCTAAATCGCTGATATTCAGGTATTTCACTTAGAAACTTTAATCGCCAGATTATTATCTCCTTCTTGTCGATTAGTATAATTTTCCGGTTTCTTTTTAAGTACCAAAGGTACATCTCACAAAGTATTCGGAGCAGCACAGGTAGTTATATTTTTGGTAAACTTTTCGCTTCATTATTGAAACATGTACCGTTAATTTTTCGACGAATCGCATATTTCCGATCGTATTCTTACTTTGACCTGTAGTTTTTGTTTCGATAACTTTTTCGTCCTTTTTAAGTATCATATAGACTGTGGTGCTGAAAGCTTTTGTTAAAAAAATGCACAGACTTCACTTTCACGATCATATCGAAATTTTTAATACAAAGTTTTTTATGCACATTTTTAACCATTACGCTTTCTTCCGCCGTTAAAGCGTTTTTATTTCTGTAAGCCACTACAACCTGCAAACCTATCCTATGCAAATTTGATTTAATGAAACCTTATGGCGCTTAAGTGCACGCGTGTCACATAACATTTATGATAATTATACAAATAACCAGTGTTATTACCGCAACAACTTCATTGATTTGTATCACATTTTGAAGCAGTGGCACAAATAAAATATAGTGTTTTTCTGATTTATTTACCATTAGTTTCGTGTGGATACTACAGAGCCGCTCTCATTCGAGTGATTAACTGTTAACAGAAACTGTTCCCTCTTTCCCTTTGGTTTCTAATGTCAGTTTACATTCGATATCGAAGCACCTGTTTCTTTCTCTTTTCCTCTTCTTCCCTGTTACTTCTTTTGTCTTTTGCTAGTAAGTTTTGACCATTTCGCATATATAGTTTCTTCCTATTCTGTTGTTGTATTTCCCATTATTTCGGTTATCGCTTCCTAGAATTTATGTGGCATTTCCTGATATTTTAATTTCTAGAGATCTCATCTTTCATCTCGTTCTTTACACGGTTTCTTCGCGTTGGATAAGCTCTTTCTTAGTTTTAGCTTCACGAAACAATAACCCAAACTGCATTTTGCACCTCTATAACTTCTTACATCTAGGACGCTGCAGAAAATTCTTGTGTTGATCAGTACATAATCAATTTGAATATTGGTTTCCCCATCGAACGACGTCTATGTCACTTGATGTGGAGAAAGTCAGTAGGTACTTGCTATTGCTAATTGGCTGTTGCAAAATTTATCAGTCTCCCCTGTTATGATTACTTGTTTAACTATATTTCCCAAACCTAAACACGTATGCTCTGCCTATTTTAGCATTAAGACATCCAACTATAAGCGGTATATCGTGTTTCGGAGTTCTGCCGACTTGTTCTAGGAGGTCATAGTTTCTTCTACTGCAAACAATTTTAAGTGCTCTTACTAGAGGCAATTCTTACATTACATGTGTCTATCTGAACATCTTTTCCTTTCACTCGTTGCCTTAACCTATGCTTGGTTAATGTCCAAAAATCCGTTTTGTCCAACGCTCCCTTTAGGGTTTCGTAACAATGTGGTCTTTACGAGAGTAGGGTTGTTAACTCTACACCAGTGGTTCCCAAACTTATTTGGCCTACCGCCCCCTTTTCGGAAAAAAAAATTACTCAGCGCCCCCTTGAAATCTACATTCTTTAAGCGAATAAACAGAAAGATATTGTAGTGGTAGCTTCTTGAGACTGATAATTATCTATAAGTAAGAGTATTTCTAGGTAGGAAATTATTTTGAAAGAATAAATTAATTAGCAATTAAAAAGTACAAGGAAGGATTTATACATTAAAAGGACAACATAAATATTTGAGAATTGTTTAATGAATGTTACATACAGTTACTGTTAAATTGCGAATAGTTTATTAAAAAGGTTCGAGTATATAAGTTGATTTAGATGGGATAGTTGTTTGGTAACATCAGAGCTTAGATTTTAATTTGTAGGTATTAACTGACACTCGGAATAACTAAAGTGAAAGCCAAACTCAAATGATTATCTGAAAAAGTCAATTATGTATTGTTATAATAAAATATACCATATAGAAATTTTGGATAAATTATTATTGCTAGAGAAAACGATATCTTTAAAATAAACATATCTTTTCTGAATTTGTAACCTGTATTTTGAGTAAAAGCAAATTTGAATAATAAAAGCCCTTTATTATAATGGTATTTACTTTATGGATGGTGTATTAAAGGGTGTTATAAAGTAAAATTAAAGAAACGGAGAATAAACAGACTGAATAAATAAAGTAATAAATGGTATGAAGAAGAATAAGAACATTTAATAATGGTAAATAGCCTTCATGGAATAAATAAATCTGTAACTTGCATTTTGTGTGTTTATTTGGAAAATAATGTTACACTATGTTACACAACAGACGAAATATGTACGAATGATTTTTCTAAATCTTCTTATCTTCTCTTCCTTCTTTAAGCTTTCACCGCCCCTTTATTTTTATTCACCGCCCCCCAAATGCACCCGAGGCTACTATCGCCCCCCTGGATCGTTCCAGCGCCCCCCAAGGGGCGATATCGCCCACTTTGGGAATCACTGCTCTACACCAACCTTATTCCTTTATATCAGCTTGGGACCAGCAGGGTGCCGTTATAAACCGCCACACAACTGACGGAGTTGTTATATTTTGTTCTTCTTTTAGAATATGTCGATATTAGTTCGACTTTAGTTTAGTAAATTAATAAAACTGCAGTAACAAACACTAATAATCTGTCTTTTCCAGGTATCGACATTCATTGCTCCCACATTGTGTAACTCAAAAAGAATGCCCTGGTGTTCTACCAGGGAAATGGTTTGTATTTAATGAAGAATGTCGTGAAAGGTGTCCATCGCGCTATAAAAACGTTTCAGAAGAGAAAGGTTGGTGCGAACACTGTGGTGATCGTTGCCCCAGAAAATGCCCAGGAGAAGAAGTAAATAGCATCGCAAAAGCTGAGACGCTTCGTGGATGTACACATATAAACGGAGAACTAACAATTCGCTTTAATTCCAAAGTTACTGCGGCTGAAATGGAAGAAAACCTAGGCATGATTGAAGTAATCGACGGGTTTTTAAGGATATACCGTTCTCAATTAACCACATTAGAATTTTTAAAAAACTTGAAAGAGATTCGTGGCGAACAACTATATAACAATAAATATGCATTGATAGTCTACGAAAATCCAAATTTACATACTCTGTGGAAGTGGGACACGTTTAAAACCAAAATTAAAAATGGAACTTTAATGTTTCATTACAATTCGCAGTTGTGCATGTCGGATATAGAAACGCTTAAAAATTTAACAGGTTTAAATCCCGACGACCGCGATGTTTCTCCATATTCTAATGGAAATAAGAAAGCATGCAATTATATTGACCTCAATGTCACAGTAGAAGAATTAACTTCAACAAGCGTCAAACTTGTATGGGATAATTTTACTTTAACCAGCAATAAATCACTTTTTATAGGTTACGTGGTATACTACGCAAAAGATCCCTTTATGAACATGACGGTTTATAACGAACGTGATGAATGCGAAAATAGATGGACCATTGTATTAGTTTCAGATAATTCACTAGAAATTGAAAACTTATTTCCATACGCGAACTACATCTATTATATTGAAACATACGTCACTTTAAGGTCATTGGCAGCTCAGATAAAACTTAGCTACTTCAAAACCCTTCCTGATGAACCTTCGGATCCAACTCACTTGGCAACTATTTCAAACAGCAGTAGCAGTATAATTTTAACATGGAAACCCTCAAAATTTCCTAATGGGGTGTTAAGTCATTACGAATTACTTATTTATTATATCAAGGATGATCCTAAATTTGTACAACAAAGGGACTATTGTATTCATCCGCATAACATACATGTAGAAGAAATTACAAAACCGACCGTTGAAGTTTTACCTAATGTTACGAATAATTCTACATGCAACTGTCAAAAAGAGCGAAAAGTATCTTCAACCGGGGGCAAGTGGCTAGCATATAATGTAGATGGAAATGATAGTCCTAAATTCAGTAATTATAATAATAGCGTTGTACTTGAAGAATCGAAGCGTTATAATTTAGTGAAGAGATCTGCAGATTTTCCTGACATAATGGAGCAGAGCATTAAAGGTTCGAACATAACTTCTTACGAAATAAAAGCGTTGAAGCATTTTAGCATGTACGTTATCTTGCTCAAAGCTTGTAATATGAAATCAATTAATTGCAGTGGAACGGAATCAGTATCTCAACGAACTTTGAGCAAAGATGACGCAGATGACATTCCTCCAAGGTTGTCTGTTAAAGTGGAAAATAACGACGCAATCATTAAATGGCCAGAACCAAAAGATCCAAACGGCTTTATTGTAGCTTATGATGTAGAGTATAAGCGAATAGATTTAGAACATTCGAAAGCTACAATAGAGTGCATAGATCAACAGCACTATGCATCTTTTGGTACAGTACAGTACAGAATGCGCAACTTTCTTCCTGGACACTATTCAGTAAGAGTGAAAGCTGTTTCCCTAGCAGGTCCCGGAAAATTTACCGAAGTCGTTGAGTTCGAAATTGCTTTACCCTCTCGGAATGTTTTAATAGGATTTATCATTATTCTTCTACTTGTACCAGTATTTGTGTACTTTTACATCCATACAAAAGGAGAAGCAGTTTAGACCAGCTTCGTCTCTTTACTAATATTAATTCGTATTGCCCACTTCACGTCTAGTCTGAAAAACACTTTCATTTTGCAACTTGATACATAAATAGCTAGTTTTGTCATGGTTTTCACTGATCATCAAATAAGGCGCATGCTAGAAATTTGGTTTAAGAACGTGGAATGGTAAAAATATCAACTGTGATTGAGTTTGCGCTAACAGAAATGCAAGCGTCTAAGGTCACTTTGATGACTATTTTTTTCACATACATATAGTGTAAGTTGTATATAGTTAAAGCTTTTATAAGAATTATGTCAGACTAATGTGTCTGACATAATTCCAATAAAACCTTTATTTAATAAATATATTTAGGTATAACCGAGTAGAATTGAAGCACAATAATGTAATATTTGGGAGCCAAACGCAATATTGCAAAATAAAATCTATGACTCAAATAGTAATTATCTTCTAAATTCTTTCAAACGCTGCTTTACATATTATAGTAATGTCAACAATAGTACCTATTTTTGGTAACGTGGCGGCCGGCAATTGGGCCGCTAGCTCAGACGAAGACGGCGTGGCAGTTTTTTAAAATAATTAACGGTAGAAACAAAACAGAGAGATGCCCAGAGCGTCAAGGAATTTTTATTAAGTCACGACAACTATATCACGGTGTTCAAAACGAGAATTCGTAAACTCAATTAGTACATACAAACAAATTCCCTGACAGAGAGGCTTCAAATAACACAGGTAGCCGTAATGAAATGAAACCCACATAGCTGGTATCACAGTATAATCACAAATTCTGGTGCGTAGGTTGACATCATTTAACAACTATAACTATAGGTTACGAGGTACCTCAAAAATCAACGCATACAGTCTAATACATACAAGTTCACAAAACCGCAATAAAATATTATCGTACACATTAAGATCAGGCAATGGTTTGCAAGGCGATGTTACAGCGGTGTCTGTTTCGTGGATTGGAAGGAAACGCTTTGCGTGCTCCCAGGTACAAAGCTCGCGGAGTGAACTGTATACTCCCAAGGTCACGTCGGTGATTAAAACGTCAAAATGCCTAATCGGAGCTCGAAGCGACAGAGCACTGGTCGCCAGTAGATGTTTAAAACAAGGGAGAGACTTTAACCTGAAGGTAAGTTCTTGAATCGGGTTCCTTCCTGCGCCATAAGAAATGTACATCACAGAGGTGAAGAGGGCCACGACTGGAGACAGCACGGGTCAAGGTAACGCTCTAAGCGACATTTCGCACCCAAATGTTGTGGAAACTAACACCTTTGCAAACTGCCATAAAGGCTCCTCGCTGACTGCTATAAGGAAAAAAATATTCTACGATAAAACATAGGTGAAATTAAATACAGCCCAAAGAAGGATTCTTACTCACCCCGCGATATTTTGGGCACGTGCGAATAAGGTACACCGGCAAGCGTAGAATCCGCTGACAATGGCGTGCAAACGAAAGTTTCCTAAATTATGGTTCAAGAATTCAAATCCGCCGAAAGGCGCTGGCAACCATCGCCCAAAAATCAACTGCATGCGCATAAATTCATTGAACACTTTTACTGACGCTTACACCGGCTTCATGCTGTTCACGAAGGCAAGGCGGAAACGAACGCTGAGGAAACAAACGCGACCTTTTACTTCCTGCAATGCAAGCCAAAAGTAGGCGTGGCACCTTGAAATCGAATAGATGCGCAACTGAGGCGTACCAATAAGTACTAAATCTGTGGTAAAAAGCAATAAGGGTATAAGTCGACTTATCTCATTTTTGATTTTGTTAATGCCCCGTGTTCAGAACAATATCGGGCATCTAAATACAAGAAGATATAAGTCTACATACCATAACCGCATTGTTACAACAAGTTTTCTAAATGGGATATGTAGACTTAATCCCTGAAAATTCACTAAAAATTGATAAAAACAAATTTAGTCAATGGCAAATAGATACATGTGTACTAATACCCCGAGTCAAAGCTTTTCGTAAAGTTATCTGCAACGCCAGAACAGCATATGTTAACTTATACCCTTTTGCCATTTCATAACTTTCCGTTTTTGTTGGAAACAAATAACTTAATTACACTTATACTACGAGTGCATTTCCATGCAGGTGCAATAGCTTGTTTTAGCGGTCCAGTTTTCCAGTGCTATTATTAGTCATTATAGTGAAGTTTAACGAATAAGTGCCAAAATGGACACACGCTCTCGTGCGTGCAAAGTTTTGCAGAAGTGCTGTAACAAGAACTTAAACGGCAAGTTTACACATAACCTCACATTATTCGAACTCGAAACCACATATTCTTGTTTAGTTTATGTCTGCATATGCTGTTTTGTCATAGTAGTTATTTACCAGAAAATACATATCCGGGAAATTGCAAAAAGCCATATATCAACTTATATCCTTTTGCTATTTCATAAAATGAATAAAAGGAAATGCGATAAGGTATAAGTTCCGTATTTATTTATTTTCTAGTAGAAATAGTTTTAGGATCAATAGCAAAGCAAGCTATAGTCAATAGATCGATGTGATTCTTTTGATTATTTACCAGCGAAAAGAATTAAATGTTGTTCTCAAATCTCCAGCAAAATAGTTTTTTGATGTTCCTATAAAATTATCATTTTTGACTTATACCCTTTTGTCTTTTCACCACAGAAATACTACAGACATCGAAATCAATTAGATGCGCAATTAATTCGTAATAACTCCCCCCTACTAGAACAAAAAAATTTTGCAAAAAAATTTCGACACTACGACTTACTGTGCGAGGAAGCTCGATCATGAGAAAATTGGGTCAGAACCCAAAAGAAAAATCTTAACGACACACACAAATAAAAACCCGAACCCACACCACAATAAGCAACTACCTGTGAAGACGGTACTGACTCCAGGAAGAACCCGAGACCAAACCAACCTTACGACAGGGATCAAGACTGCTCGTCGCTGCTTGATGTTAATGCAGCGCCGGTAAACAGTTTCATAGCAACCCATCGCAAAAAAGTTCCATTCCCAAGAACTTTTCAAAATCACCCCATATCTCCACAAAGTACCCCCCCCCCCCCGACATGTCCTGAAAAAACCCGAGGCGGAGAAGCAAACTCCCACAGTTATGGTACTGCTAAACCGAAATGGGACTATAGAAAACAACAAACAATGAAAGCGATCAGGGTTCTTCTTTTAACAATCATGAAGTAGCCCCGGGAAAAGAGGATCCGAACAAGATCAGTGAAGCAACAGGCATAACCACATTTATTCCATTCACCACTCATGTTGATTGAGGGTTCCTCCAACACCCCGAACGGCTGAGAGAAGGTCCCTACAACCTTTATCTCATGCACTCTGAAGACTCCATTCACGCTCATGTCACAAACATACCACATCATAGAGAAAATCAGACAAGATGAAAGCAATTTAGGGATCCTCACCACATTCACACCGAAGATCACACACTCTAGATGAAAAGAAATGAGATAGTTAAAGAGCGGAAGGAGAGAAGACGAAGAATGAAGGTCTGATTTTCTCGAAACACAAACGAAAAAACGTTCACCAGACAAATGTGCGAACAACTCCGGCCTAACGGAAAGTCACTCTCAACGCTGAGCAACTGACTACTCACGGACGTTCACTTAATTTCACAAAAGGACTAGTGCCAAGCAATCCAAAAATCCATCATATGACGTAAACGGTAAATAACCAAACAAATATTTCAAGACACAAGGTGCTAACCAAAAGCAACGCCCAAACTCAGAACTGGTATCCACAACCAACTACGCCAGTGCTAAAGACAGAAGAAGAACTAGATGACATAGCTTCGCTATAGCGCCCTACCCTGGGTGCCCAACCATCCATCCTACACATTACAAGAGGGAAAGCAAGATGAAATCGCTCCCTAATAGTGACCTATCTTACAAATGCCCAACCAACCACCCGAAAAAACACGGGAAGAACACTAATCCACAGCAGAGTCATCATACGGTTTTAAATATTTCGCATGTTACGTACTCTTAAACACATTCCCATCAGGATCTCTAAGCTCATAAATCCACCGGGAAAATTTCCGATTAATAATAAAAGGGTCAATAAACTTAGCGATGAGCTTCGCCGTGAGCTGATGAGCAGCATCGGACAACATGTAGATTCACTAGGGCAGAATGAAGCTCGCGGACTGGAGCTCGGTGTTCCAGTGCGAGCTGGTGGGGGAACATCTTCGCCTGTCCCGAGGTCTCGATTGTAACAGACAGCAGGTCGGCCCTCATGGCGCTACGACACATGCGGAAGCCAACGGAGCTGCAGGTGGAGGTCCACGAGCTGCTGCGCGGACTAGCGGCCATAACCATCAAGCTCCATTGGGTGAAGGCCCACGCTGGGACCGAAGGAAACGAGCGCGCAGACGCACTCGCCAAGGAGGCAGCGGCAAGCAACGATCCCCCGACTTTCGACGTGGTAAGCCGCGAGGTGGTTGGCAGGCTCGACCACCACACCACCCAGCTGGTTACCGGGCATGGTTCTTTCGAGGCGTACCTCCACAGGATTGGAAGGTAGCAGGATCCGGCCTGCGCCTGCGGCGAGGGAGATACGGCCGACCAAGTCATCCTGCGCTGCCCACTGGAGGATCACTACCGGGGACTGGCAGACGCGAGGCTCGCAACCCAGGGACTGAGGTGGCCCACGGACATGGAGGAGGTCAGGACACTTTCGAGGGACCCCTCTGGTGGAAGACCCTGGTCGAATTCGCCTCCAGGGTGCAGCGGCTGCGAGTGGTGCGCGAGTAGTGGGTACTGCCTTATCGAAAGGCAAGTGTTTGGACGCGATAGTGGACGCATTGAACGCCGAAAGGTGGTTAGATTAGGTAGTGATAAGTGTAGTTTAAGGCAGTGCGCGCGCGTAACGGCGTCGCTGGTGGCTAGTACAACAGAGTGCATAGGTCCAATTAGAATAAGGTAGTTTAAGTATAGGTTAAGTACGAATTAGCTTAATAGGGACAGAACAATGTGATCGTGACATGCAGACCCAAGACAGGCTACGCTGGGCAAGATTAGTTTAAGTTTAGGTTAGAATAATAAGTTAAAATTTACATTTCAAGACTAAATATATGTGGCGCAAAGCAGGTGTAATGCTGAAAGAGGGGGCCTGACTGTACCTTGAATGTGTACCCAAATAAAATTGAGAGTTTCCCATTATCTGTAGCAGGTTCATGCTTTAAAGAGATCTCCCTACCAAAATTGATAAAATATCGGGTCTTCCCCATTACCTCATGAACAGACATGCGAATCGCGCAAACTACGTGTGGGAGATATTTGTCTCAATCTTGATGATGATCGGACACACGCTGTCAACATGGTTTTTAGCACCCTATTTATTCGTTCGGTAGGATTGGCTTGGGGATGATAATTGGCCGTAAACGAGATCTTACAACCGTACTTGTTACTAGTGAATGACATTTGCAACTACGAAATTGGACGCCATTATCGTAAATGACGCGACAAACATCAAGAAAACGTCTTCCTCAAATTACGTAAGACGAAATCAGCAGAAGCAGAACGTAAAGGGAACGCAAGTGCAACTTTGCTAAAACAGAATATAACTAGAATATAAGCATACGCTCCCTACGAGCGAGGCAGAGGCTCTACGCTGTCGCCGCAAATTACTTCCCGATTCTTCGACATAAGGAAATGACCACCCATAAAACCAGCAGCAGCTCTCTGTTCGGGTTTAATGCGTTGACATGTTTCACAACGACGGACAGACGTACAACGTCATAACGTAGGTTGGGCCAGTATGTCTGACTGATACGATGGAATGTTTTATTAACGCCCGAATGACCAGCGGTAGAATTATCATAATTTTGTCTAGTGATTTGACAGGGTTGGGGCTTAGGGACCACGAGTTTCCAATGATCCTCCTCATCATCCGCTAGATCAGTATAATCGGATCGAACATATTTATACAGCTGATCATTGCTAATTCGTCTTTCAGGAAATCTACGATGATTGACAGTTACTTGCTGACACATGCATCTATAGCTATACCAAAGGTCACAAATATGCTCGAGTGGAACATCACCGACAACGATGATTATGTCAGGTCATTTTGTATTTTAATTAGCCACCTAGGCTTTAGGGCAGCGTGCCCGTATGCTAAACCCTTTTAGTTACTTATTTGGCTTCATCGCCTAATTCCATAATAATGATTTTGCACATATTTGGCCTCAAGCGCAGTATTTCTCGTCATCCGGGGCACCCCTTTGTTGGTACCTTGACAATCGGGGGTTAACGCTCGCAGGATTTCCGAACCTTCTAGAATTTACGCTGTTGGTGTGACTGCGAGGCCTCGCGCTGTCTTCGTTACCGGCACTTATTTGTTTTATTGGGCGCCTCGCCATGGGCTGTCTTTGTCACCGGCACTTATTTGTTTTATTGGGCGCCTCGCCATTGGCTGTCGAGAGTCACGTGGTAACGCCGTTTTGGCTCACGCCACGGCTGGGGTCGGAACGCTGCTTGCTTGGACAGTTCTACTCAGGCGATTGAACAAGGGAGGTGTGTGTGTGTCGTTAACGGCGATCTTGTTACGCCAAGGCGTAGGTGTGATGGAATTCCATGCCCGGTTCTACGTCGTCACGTAAGAGAGTGTTTCCTTTGGCTCGTTGTGCGAGGATTCTGTTGAGGTAGGACATCACTTGGGCTAGTTTGGCCGTCGTAGCGGCGTTTGTTGAAGCGCCAGCCTTTGTCGCCATTTTCGGCGCATCCAGACCATTCACACGTCGGCCGTTTTAGCGGCGAATGAATTGCCACAGGCAACCTGTTTCCCGCAAGCTGGACCGCACGCTGATCTCTTGGATCGTCACCAATAAAATTAAGGTATTTGTAACCATTGAATTATACTAACTTCTCGTGCGCGAGCTGTGCGCTTAATCATGTGAATAACTGTGAAATCTTGTGCACCGTTAAAAACGTACCCTTCGCATCTTAAATCGTTGTCGCGAAGTGGCGTCGCTCGCTCATTTTTGATCTAATCACTTCCCTCACTTGGACTTTGCTGTGTTTGCTCAAATTATCATGTGAGCATTTTTTTTAATGAACAAACGTTCCCGTTGTGGGACTCATATGTCAAACTGCTTTTGATGTTGTACAGTTATGGGTGTTGTTTAGTAACCGTAGTGCGCCCATCAGCTGATGCTTATTTATAAGAGTTAACGCAATGTTTGCGGCACACTTTGCTGCCCCAATGTAAGACTGGACCAATAGAAGCTTATCTAAGTAAGAGACGCTTTATTCTTGGTCGCTTTGTGCATGTTCTGTTTCAGTGTGCGGCCATCATTGATGAGATGAATGTACGGTGGAGCCAGTGAGATCAGAGCGTGCAGGAAGGCTTGGTGGTGACATTGCCGTGGCTGAAAAAGCCCCCTTCATGATCTAAGTATTTTTGCCATCACGAAATCGTTGTGTGAGTTTATAATTCACGAGTACCCCTATCGACGGAGTGTCTTGAATACTTCGCCCCGTCTAACCGCCCAGGCCCGGTTATCCGGGTTAAGACAGGCTTGGTGGCGCCCTCATAATTTTGACGTACCCTGTATATATGCCTCAACACGCTTGCCCAGAACGTATCGTGTGACTCACGCCCGACTCCCTGAGCGTTCCAGCCGTGGCCTTTAGCCTGTTTTTAGCAGATCTCAGGGCAAGTGTGCCAGTTTTCCAGGACTGATTCCGCTGTGCGATGCTCACCTTGGGTGGGTGTCGTAAAGTTGTTTTAATACCGTAACAACTAGTACGGCGCGAGACAAGTATCCGGCACGACGTGCTCTTTGCCCTTACGGTGGATAATATCGAAATCATACTGTTGCAGGCGAACAACCCAACGAGCAATTCGACAAACAGGATCTTTAATATCGTAAAGCCACTTCAAACTATAGTGATCTGTTATAACAGTAAATTTTAAATTAGCGAACGGCTTATATAGCAGATGACTTTCTCACCATCGGTCTGTTGCTGGGTGAGGACGGCGCCAATACCATACCCCGAGGCATCGGTCTGAATGACGAAGGGTACCGTAAAATCAGGACAAGTCAAAGGCTCGTTCACACTGCTCATTCTATACTAACTTAGCGTTCTTTCGAAGAAGAGAAGTCAACGGGCCTAGAAGAGACGAAAAATTAGACACAAACCTACGATACCATGATGCCATGCGGATAACACGGCACACTTCAGACACTGAAACAAGAGTGGGGATACGAGCGATAGCGTCTACTTTCTCCGAATCGACCAATAAACCCTTGGAATTAATCACGTAACCAAGATATTTAAACTCCGGCTTACAGAAATGGCATTTGTCTTTGCTTAAAGTGAGGCCAGCAGCCAACGACCAAGATACAACCTCACGAAGAACTAACAGATGTTTATCAAAGGTAGACGTATAGATCACGATGTCATCGAGGTAATTGAACACGTAAGGTTCCAGTTCGGTACCAACTACACGGTCGATTGTGGCAGGGGCCGTATACAAACCGAGCACTAAACGACGAAACTGATATAAACCCCGATTGGGGACGGTAAACGCAGTTAAAGGCGGGGAAGAAACTGCAACAAAAATTTTCCAATACGCAGACTTGATGTCAAGAGTAGTGAGATAGTGGACATCACGAAGTTTATCTAGCGATCTCGATACGTAAGGAATAGCGTAAGCATCAGGCTGACTAACTTTATTAAGAAGGCGAAAATCAACGTCAAAAACGATAACTAGCATCCTTTTTCTTTATCATAACAATAGGTGATGACCAAGCGGAAGTCGACGGTTCATTAATTCCCCCTCCAACATCTTTTGTAATTCGAGGTCCAGATGTTTCTGAAGATCATCGGAAATAGGATAATATCGCTGCCTGATAGGGTGCGACGTCGTCTTAATTTCGTGCTCAACCAGATGAGTACAGCCTAGCTTATCGCCCATTTGTTCGCATATTTCCCTAACAAAATGGTCAATTTGATCACGCTGAGTCTGCGTGAAATGTTCGACAACCTGAATGGCATCAACTACAGAGGCTAAATCATTCTTAGAAAACGTCCATTCATTACTCCGAAGATCCGGTACAATACCCATAAGACGCCAAAAATCAATTCCAAGAATAGGGTTTGTTTTTTCTACATATTATTTGCCTTTCCATAAAATTGGTATGGAAGTCTTGCGTTTCTACTTCTTCTTCACTTAATTCGCTAGCACTGTGGATAGCAATATAGCCTGCTTCTCTTGCATTTCCATTTTTATGCTATTTCTTAGCATTTTTACCTTTATAAACAGCAGTTTAATTATTGAACTTTTTAATAAGTTCCTGGTCACTTTCTCCCGTGACGCACGCTGACGAGTTTAAGATGATTAGCCTTTATGCGGCCAATCTTTTTATTGGTTTTATTTGCCTTTTTCTTCTTATCGATTCAGTAGCTGTAGAGCTTGGTTTAGGTTCCTTTAAAGTGTTTTCTTGAGAATCCTTTGCGATTTGTGTCACTCCACCCCTATAGTTTACAAGACTGAGTACTGTTGCCCACTGCAACCTGTCTCTGACCTCTGACTATGATTGAAACCCACAATTCGCCTTTTTAGTTTTAATGGGTGACTGAAATCCCTGGAATTTCTTGAATTGTTGTACCTGACAGCTGTGTTTTCTTAATTTTCTTTCTTCTGAAATATCTTCGTTGTAATATTCTTGCGTATCGCTATTGTTGTGTTCTAATGCCTCCTCTGTACCTATTTCCCTATCAATTAAATTCTACCTCTTCTTAAAATAGTTTGCCGCTATTTCGGATTGGCGCAAATTTGGCAATTCCCTGCCCCACACTATTAAGGCGCAGTTGTAATCATTTCTAACAGCTTTATTTTTAATAGCCAAATGCTACTTAAAATTCCTGCTGTATTAACCGAAAGTTCATCCCTGCATATTCAAACTTTATAATTTTGAGTTTTATCTTATGGCCAAATGCCAATACTTAAATTTGTAGTTCCTAGCGGCTTGACCGATGGCCTGAGATTCCTAACAAATAAATTTCATCTTCTTTGGTAATGCTAGAAATGTTAACAAAATTTTTCTTTTGCATTGTTACCGCAGACCCATTGTTTAATAGCGGTGTGTATAAACCATTTACAATTTCCGCGTGGTGCATTTGGGTAAGCGCCAGGTTTGCATTAAGCAAGTCCTCGGTTCGAATCCCGCGGAGGTCGAAATTTTTCCGTAGCCTTGGCGATTAGAATCGGGCTCGGTGAGACCATTCACAGTTGGGCACCAAATTAACTATGCTCTACTCAGAACCACAGACCTAAGAGATGGGGTAACAAGGTCAACACATCACCAAGACACACACATCACACAATGGTTGCTGCGCAAGCACCAAAGGCGAGCTCCAACTCTGTATCCCGAATCCGGGGCAAGTTGAGCATTCTACCGCCAGATGCCAGCGCATATAGCACCAGTCCATAGATAATATAATAATATACTGTCGTATATTATTATATTATCTATGCACCAGCCTTTACACCGGAAGGTAAATGAGGTTACAGATTATACATACATACATACAAAAAACGATTTACCAATAAATTTACGGTTCAGGGTGTGTTTTGCGAATGTTCGTTTCCTAAATGTAGGATGAAATAGGTGGTGCTTTCCAAATTTTTATTCACATTTGTGTTTGGCTCGAAAGTTTAAATTACTAACTGACAGAACTCGGCAGTAATTAATTACTTTGCAATTAAATTACTAATTAAATTCCGTTTTGTATATTTGCCTTGGAATTGAATTACTTTTCAAAATGCGGTAACTGTAATTGGAAATTTCCATTTTTGTTAAAAAGTACTTGGAAATTACTTTTTGAAAGTAATTAATTACTACATTCAATTGCTCAATTACTTTTGTGTAATTAAATTACTCTAAAGTATTTGAATTACTTTGTGGTAATTAAATTACTGAATTACTGACCTCGATTGGGTGCTAAATCTCCAGAACGCAAAAATAAGATACGGGTCTTATTATGTTACGTATTAAAGAAATTGCAATATGGTTTTCCCGGGGCAATAAACAATAATTTATGATTTCCTCTGACGAGTCGGACAACAGCTAGTTTTGTGTAACACAGAGCTGGGCAGTAATTAATTACTTTTTAATTAAATTACTAATTAAATTCCTTTTTGTTTATTTGCCTTGAAATTGAATTAATTTTGAAAATGCGGTAATTGTAATCGGGAATTGACCTTTTTGTTACAAAGTACTTGAAAATTACTTTTTGAAAGTAATTAATTACTACATTCAATTACTCAATTACTTTTGTGTAATGAAATTACTCTGAAGTATTTAAATTACTTTACAAGTATTTAAATTACCAGTGGTAATTGAAATTACTGAAGGTAATTGAATTACTTTGTGGTATTTCAATTACTGACCTCGATTGAGTGCAAAATCTTCAGAACGCAAAAAAATACAATAAGGTCTTATTAAGTTACATATTAAACAAATCGGGATAGGGTATTCGCCAAGCCTAATTTATGATTTCCTCTGACGATCGAATAGCAGCAACTTTTGTGCAACATTTGCATTCTGTACGACGCGTTTACGAATCACGAGTAAAGAGTGCATTGGTGCGTGTATGTAGTAGATGTGATACACACAGGTTGTAACAGTGAAACTAATATTTATTGTTGAAGACGGTAAAACTATATTTGCGGTAAGTACGTTATAGATTACAATACCTAAGGTAAAAATATAATTTAAAATAGCTTTATTAGACGATATTGGTTCATAATAATTATTTATTCCTTTCAATTTGTTTGTTTTCAATGATGTACTAGCATAGTGCTATACTGTAACAGGCGCTAAGTTCAGACAATTACGTATTTGAGTGAGTAATTGAACTAAACGGCCAAAATCCGAAAACAACATTTAAACAGCGTAAAACACAAATAAAATGTACCTAATTGCGAAATTCCACGCCTGGTTGACTTAAAAATGCAGTATGGGGTATGGTACTAATACAGTATAAAAACACCGCATAAGTTTACCACATTCTTGCAATGAACATTTGTAAATTATCCATTCTTTATCGCTTTCTTGCCTTGTAATGGTCATTGCTGCTTTGTATACGGACTGCTGCAGCATATTATGTTTGATTATTATTAAAAATCTGGAATAGTGTCTTGTAAAAATCGCGACTTTCTTATAATTCCGATTACCTCATCCAACATTACGTCTTTACGTTATATAGGGTGCTAATTACGAGACATTCAAATATTGACTTCGTAACGGTTTTACACAAAATTCCATTTAGTTTTCTTAAAAGAACCTTGCGTAGGACCCAATTTATGTAATTTCAGATATTTTTGTGCCCTAAATTTAAAATCAATAGGTAATATTAACAATTTGGTAAAATTAATAGGTATTATTGAAGATGTTAAGATTTTGAAATTTGAAGTAAAAATATGAAAGCAACCTGGGCCATTTGTCAAACGTTGACAGTAATTTTATGAAATAAGTATTTCCCCGTTTCTTACACGGTGTGTTCAAAAAGAAATTACATAAAGATTGGCCATGAAATATAAAAGTAATCTCAACAGCAAGCTTTAGAATTCATTAACTGTCATCACTTTTGTTGTTATTGTAAGTTTATATTATACGCTGATATCGTGATTGAAAATTCTAAAGATTCCTGTCCCGAAAGCTTGCTGTTGACATTAGTTTTATTTTCCATGGCCAACCCTTATCTAATTTCTTTTTCAACACATGATATAAAGGTCTCTTGAATGTAAAAATAACTTCATTGTTACGTGCTTGAGTAAATGTCCTTTATTTTTGTATCTGATGTACGAATTCTTATTTCAATCAGCCGTATTGTAGTCAATAATCATGCAAAGGAGGAAATTACATTTTAGTCCAGATTTATACATATGACACGTTTACATTTTATGATGAGAGTATCTCTTGTATTCAGCTGCATTCAAAAATATTTAAATATGAAAATAAGGAGCTAGTTAATCTATTACTGACCAGGGAACAAAACGTATATTTTCGGGAAACTCTTACAGGCGGTAGAAAATGTCACTTTCGTATAAAGGGGTAAACTTTTTTTTTCGAACTGAGCCAACAAAAAATGCTCAAGTTGCGACAATTGGATCGCCATGTAGTGTTCTTTACAAAATCTAAATAGAATTTGTCTGTCAAACAATTAAGAAATCCAATGCTGCACCCTGTATACTGAAGTAAGTTACCTATTTTCGTCATTCAGCCTCATGTTAGGCGTATTTAATAGTAGATTGTTCTACAAGTTCAGAAAAGTGAGAGTTTTTCAACATTTAATTTACGAGCGAACGATGCAAAGGGAGTGGATTAATATTACACGAACATGGAAAAATTACTTTTATAACATTCAGCGTGCAGTTTTTTCTAATGCCATTACACAATCTAGCCAAAATTAAATTCGAGATTTCTTCGTATTCGAAAAAATTTTTTTTTTAATCGGCAGTGAAGTACTTCAAAATCGTCATTAAAATACGAGAAATCGGCAGTAAAGTAATCCATTGTTTTACGACTCTTTATAGGTGGCGGAGCGACAGATAAACATCAACAGACGTAAACATAACCTAAAAAAGTTGGTTGAAATGTTGTAATTTCACGATTTCTCGATTTCTAAAAAAACATAGTGTACCCCTCGGCACTGAAGTTCCTATTTATCCCTTATGTAGTTTATTTGCATTGGCCCTACGGGCCTCGGCAACTAAATCCACATTCGTGATAAAAAGTTACAATTCAGTGCCTTGGTATACAAACTTCTATTTTTTTAAATAGCCAGTGAAGAACGTCGAAATCGTCATTAAAATATGAGAAATGGCCAGTGAAGGAATCCATTGTTTTACGATTTTTTGTAGGCGGCTGGGCGATAGATAAACGTCAACCGACGTCAAGATAACCTACAAAAGTTGGTTAAAATGTTGTAATTTCGTGATTTTGATTTAAAAAAAAAACAATATGCCCCTCGGCACTGGAAGTTCCTTTTTATCCCTCGTGTGGTTTATTTGCTTTGGCCCTACGGGCCTCGACAACTAAACCCACATTTGTGATAAAAAGCTCAACTACAGTGATAACCTATGTGGAAATAGATAAGGCAACTGCACAACGAATTCAAAAAGTTCAAAATGCATGCTTACGTTTTATATATGGCATTAGAAAGTACGATCATATATCACATAAATTGGCTGATGCTGGATGGTTAACAATGCAAAATCGTAGAATATTACAGTGTCTGTGTCTTTTTCATCAAATAATTCTTTATAAAAAACCACCATACTTATATAATAAGATCACTTTTAGAACAGATGTACATAACCTTTCTACTCGATTTAGAGGCCTAATTTCGCCTCCGCTACATTCTGCTGCTTGTTTCGAGCGATCATTTTCTTTTCAAGTATATCATATGTACAATAGCTTACCAAAACTCTATAAAATATATAGTCCAGTGCAATTTAAACTTAAGTTACGATGTGAATTGTTTCAGAGACAGTGTGAAAATTATTTGTAGTGGTAATTATATGTGTCTATGTATGTATATATTTACTTTTTTTTTTATTATAAACATTGTGGCAATGTTGCTTATATATAATATGTTTAGTTAGTGTTTTTTTAAATATTACATTTTTTTACTATTTTCAACTGCGTCGTCACAGGATATTAATTTTTATTTTCTTTTAGTGATTACGTCAAGTAGAATTAGGCAAAAGATTATGTTTTTGTGTTAATTATCTTTTAATTCAAGGTTAGGTGGAAGATCAGAGGGTATAGGATATTTACCTATACCCACCTGAATCTCGCCTTGTGATTACCAGTTCTTTTTTTTTTAATTATTAAATTAATAAAAAGATAAAAAAATTTAAATTGAACTTCCACGTCCCTATACCTTCTTACTGAATGGACTTTGTACTAAGGCATATTAGGTTTAATCGGTTTATTATAACCTAAGGAATCTATGACCAATCGGTGTCCCATTCTTTTTGTTGCACCCTGTATAATTGTTATCCTTGACTTTATGTATTTACTTACAATCTTACATCAAAACAAACTAAAAAGTTATGGTTTTGATGAACGGTGCATGTAGCTACAAGATGTAATTGTCAAAAATCCTTCAAAAGTGATAAAAGTATGTAGGTTACTATAGTTAACAAAACATAAAAAGTAGGCATTTTTAGATTACGATTATGAATCGACACGACACTAATGATAGTTGCAACTTGCAAGAAAGTTCTAATAAATAGAACTATATAACAATTATTTTTATTGAAAGTAATTGAAAAAGTAATTGATGTTTACAATTACAATTACTAAGTAATTGGTACTTGAATTACTATTTCCTGTGAGTAATTGAATCTCTGGTAATTAAATTACTTCATTGGGCGGTAATTGGTAATTAGTAATTAATTACTTTTTTAAAGTAATTTGCCCAGCTCTGGTGTAACATTAGCATTTTTAACGACGTGTGCACGGCAGGGAACAATATTTGGTGTATTGTCGAATGTTGGTGTAGATGTAGTGTGCAGGTTGTAACAGTGTACGTAGTATTTATTGTGTAAGACGCTAAACATATTTTTGCGGTAAGTAGATTACAGATTACAATAACTACAGTAAAAATAATTTCATTTGTTCCATAGTAATTGATAAATAGCTTCATTAGACGATATTGATTCACAATAATTGTTTATTTATTTCAAGTTGCTTGTTTTAAACGTACTATAGCATACGGTTATACTGCCGTACAAGTAAAACAGGCGGTAAGTACAGAAAATTGCGTTTTTAAGTGAGGAATTGAACTAAACGGCCAAAATGCAATAACAACATTTAAACAGCAAAAAACACAAATAAAATGTACCTAATTGTGAAATTCCATGTCTGTTTCACACACAAATGCTGTATGGGGCATTTTATTAATACAATTTAAAAACGCGGAATAATTTTTTACTCCCTTTTACAATAAAAGAAGTGTTGGATTCATCCCAAAAATTCTAAATCGAGTTTTCAACAAATCTTCACGTCCCGTGAACCAAAAAACCATGTTTTGTTCATTGGTCTGTTTGTCAGTCACTCTATGTGTGAACAGAATATCTCAAAAATGAAAAGAGGTGTGACGTTGAAACTTCATATACAAGTTTTGTGTACTATCTAGATGCGACAGCAAGCTTTTGATGAAAATCTCATAATCGGAAATATGGTGTTTACTCTTGTGATTTTCAGTTTTTTCGATTTTTTCAGAAACGGCTCTAACAATTTTTTTTTCAAACGTTACATTTTTATTACATTTTTAATGTGTATTGATGTGAGATAGGTGATTTTCCAGTTGAATATCTCTAAAATGTGTTTTTTAAATTAACTTCAATTAACTCTCCATTTTGTACGGTTTCTGTAGAATTTGTAATTTTTGAAAATTTTTCAAAAATGCTTAAAAATCAAAACAAATTTTTAACTAATTATAAGATCACTGTAAAAGGAAGTTGTGTGCGTGTATCACACCAGATTTTCTTTTACGGCGTTTTTATATTTTATCTGGCGGTTCTTGCATTGAACAGTTTGTAAATGATTAATTTTTTGTCGCTTTCATGACATATAATGCTCATATACTGCTTTTGGTACTGGCAACGTGGCAACAAGGTAATTTTGCGGCAATGAAAAATTGTTTACAGTCTGCTGCATGTTAGCTTCGATTATAATTAAAAATCTGGAATAGTGTTTTATCAACATCGTGATTTTCTTATAATTCCGGTCCCCTCATCCAACATTACTTCTTTACGTTATACAGAGTGCTGCGTTGACGAACGAAACATACAAAACCCCCATGGTAATTATGAGGTATTTAAATATTGGCTTCTCTAATGATTTTACACAAAATTTCATTTAGGTTTTGTAAAGAACAGTGTATAGTGGCCCAATTTTAGTTTTTTCAGATAAATTTAAAACTTAAAATTAAGAGATATTATTGAATATTTTGATAAAATTAATAGGTATTATTAAAGACTAGCAGTCCAGTGAGGCACATGTCTCATTTAATAAAACAAAAAAGACCGTTTTGCAAATAGAACCCGTATTAAATAAAAACTGTACCCAGACCTGGAAGGTGTCAAAGTGGTTGCCTAACCGATTGACGTTTTAAGGCGTAGAGGGTCGCAGCTCCGTTTGGCTGCTGAAACCTTTTTATTTAATACGCGTTCTATTTGAAAAACGGTCTTTTTTGTGATTTCTCGAAAACCAGAAGTGTCACGTGACTGAAATTCGTTTCCTGAGCTGACATGATCATTCCAAACATATAACTTTAATAACTTTTTTCTCTATCTCTTACGGTTTGGCTGCTGAAACAGCGTCCCTGACAGACAAAACGGCGTCCCAGACAGACAAAACTGCGTCCCAGACAGACAAAACAGCGTCCCGGACAGACACGTCTATTAGATAAAGGATGTTGATGAAATTTTTAAATTTCAAGTAAAAACATGAAAACAATCTGAGCAATTTATTGTCAAACGTTTTTTTTAATCTATAACTTTACTAGCAAGATGCCCGTTCTTCGTACGGGCAACGAATGTTTTTTCTTCTAAATCTCAAATGAATTTTAGGGCGCCCCCCTCCCCTCACTCAATACGCAAAACAATATTGTAGGAAAAAAGGAAACAAAATTTTGAAAACATTTTTCAGTTCATACTTATTATCCTGAAATAAACCCACAGCGAAAAAAATTAATAAATTTAACACCTTACCCCTTTTCAGTTTTCCCTTTTTACCGCTTTAGGGGTAACATTAAAATCCCTTAAACCCATTTCTAAATATTTTAAGAAGACATCTGTATGCCAAAAATAAAAAACAATGTTCTAACTCAATAAACATAGGAGATACCAAGGGTTCTTTAATTCACCCTGAATCCAGATTTACACCTTTAGGGGTTGATTTGGGAAAATCCTGAAACGTGTTTTTAGACATTTGTATTGGATACTTATGCATGCAACAAACCAAGTCGATATCTTATCGGGTTAAGAGATATTGAAAAATTTGTGAAAACACAGTTTACCGCTTTTCACCCCCTTAGGGGCAACATTTTAAAATCCCTTAAACCGCTTTATAAATATTTTAAGAATACATTTATATGCCAAAACAGAATGCTCTAGCTCAATACACATGGGAGATACAAAGGGTTCTTTAATTCACCCCGAATTCAGATTTGCACTTTTAGAGGTTGATTAGGACAAAATCCTGAAATGCGTTTTTTGGCACTTGTATTGGATACCTGTGCAAGCAAACACCAAGTCGATACCTTATCGGGCGGGTCTAAGAGATATTGAGGAATTCGTGAAAATACAGTTTACCCCTTTTCACCCCCTTTGGGGTAAAATTGTAAAATCCCTTAAAACACTTTCTAAATATTTTAAGAATACATCTATATACCAAAAAATGGAATGTTAGAGCTCAATAAACCTAGGAGTTACAAAGGGTTCTTTAATTCACCCCGAACCCAGATTTGCACCTTTAGGGGTTGATTAGGGCAAAATCCTGAAATATGTTTTTAGATACTTCTATTGAACAGCTATGCAAGCAAATACCAAGTCACTATCTTATTGGGCCTAAGAGATAGTCAGGAATCTGTGAAAACACAGTTTCCCCTTTCCACCCCCTTAGAGCTAACATTTTCAAATTCCCTTACACCCCTTTCTAAATATTTTAAAAATACATCTATATGCCAAAAAATAATGTTCTAACTCAATAAATGTAGGAGATACGAAGGGTTCTTTAATTCACCCCCAATCCAGATTTGCACCTTTAGGGGTTGATTAAGGCAAAATCCTGAAATAAGTTTCTAGGTATTTGCATTGGTAATCTTTGCAAGTAAACACCAAATCGATATCTTATCGGGTGTAAGAGATATTGAGGAATTCGTGAAAACACATTTTACCCCTTTTCACCCCCTTAGGGGTCGAATTTCAAAAAATCCCTTCTTAGCACTACCTTACTAGCACTACCTTACGTAATAAATTGAATCTTCCACCCCAATTTCAAGTTTCTAGTACCAGTGGTTTCAGCTCTGCGTTGATTAGTGGGGGTTATGACGTTCCTTTATATATACATAGATTAGCAATCAGAATGTTCACAATGATTCTATGAGCTAATTGTATGTATTTAAACAAAGACATGGGGGAAGACACCCCATTAGTGTCACCCCTAATTTAATTAGTTAAGTCTATCGGCCACCTCCGTTTTAATCTTCTGATTTCGGGTTCTTCCATCAAAGGATTGACTGCCATATTTGGGTGTCTTTCTAGGATGTCGTGGTGTTTTATGGCTTTTTCTTTGATAACGTCTGTCACGTATGGCATGTTGAGGTCGTTGTATAATGTTCGATTTGACACGAACCACGGGGCGTTGGATACCTGTCTCAGTGCTTTAGACTGGAAGCGTTGGATTATGTCAATAGTCGATTTCACCTGAGACGAGTTTTATTTTACCGAACCTGAGCTAGTGTAATATTATTATTTGCAAATAAATAAAATTAAATAAGGGCATAAAGCTATTTATTTTACCAAGTAAAGCACAGACAAATTTTAATCAACACATTATTTGACAATTAGCACTAGATAAGATTAATAATTGCGTGGTAGCCTAGAATCAATTTATTTTATACAAATTAAATTAATTAAGCTATCAATTCTTATCAAACCACAGCAATAGATTGTAAATTTTCGACATTTATGATACTGTTACAATGAATATGGGTAAACTATTTTAGTTAAAAACAGTAAGTGTACTCAGTGTATGTAAAAGGACATCTATTAAGCAGTTCAAAATTTTATGAAGCACCAATAGTGTGCTGATAGTTTAGATTTTGAATTATAAAAATAAATATACAGGGTGTTTCATAACGTACGGAGAAGACCGAAAGGGTAGCTAGAGGGCACCAACATATTTTTGTTATTTGCATCATTTTAGTACCTACTACTTTTATATAATTCTTATTCTTAAAATATCTTCCACCTCGCACCGTTGCCGAATCTGTTTATGTTGATATTAGGCTTTACGTTATTAATATTTGAATAAATTTATGCATCTAAAAATCATCATTTCAAAAAGTAAATTGCTTTTATACGACCCTCTTATGCTACGACTCAGCAACATTTTTCGATACCAATTGGTTCTACAATGTATATTAACACCTATTAACCTAGGCGCATTGGTTGATTAAAATCTGACCTGCGTAGGTATCTTAA
Organism: Agriotes lineatus; assembly: GCA_940337035.1. Classification (NCBI taxonomy): domain Eukaryota; kingdom Metazoa; phylum Arthropoda; class Insecta; order Coleoptera; family Elateridae; genus Agriotes; species Agriotes lineatus. The sequence goes on along the minus strand of OW679200.1, from coordinate 67,557,604 downwards.
GTAGTTCAGCAGACGAGGCTTATAACATCCACCAGAAGACGAAATCTAAACGTGCGACATCATGTGCCGGCTTGTAGTGCAATTTTCAGATAAATAATGTTTAGAAAGAGTTTTTTTTGTGCAGTTTGCGTGCTTTTAATTTATTCAGTGCATTCCAAAATATGCAGAGATGTGCGCGTGGCTAACGATATTGCAGAACTTGAGAAGGCCTTACGAAACTGCAGCATTGTAGCAGGAAATTTAAACATCGTCTTAATAGAACATGCTGAAGCTGCTGAATTCGACAGGGTCAGCTTCCCAGAGTTGACGGAAGTGCAGGGATACTTTTTGATATACCGAGTGTATAGGTTAACAAGCCTGGGAAAGTTATTTCCAAATCTGAGTGTGATACGAGGTCGCAATGTATTCACAGATTATGCTCTGGTGATTTACGATATGCTGGAGCTTCAAGAGGTAATCTTTTACTTATTTATGAACTGCTTAAGTAGTTCGATTTTAAATATTTTTGTTTTTTCAGTATCTTAAAACTCTTCTTAGAGATTACAGAAAAAAGCTAACTAATTGACTATTTATCAACACATTATTCGACATTCTCTGCATAGTATAACTGTGGAAACACGTTTTTATGTGATTACAGAGATTTCTAAAGTGAAATCAATTTTAAATTTATAGTACAGAGTGATTCATAAGTATGGTCATTACATTAAATGGGCGTACTGACCTCAGTAGAAGCACATTGTACTAAAAATTAATTGCATATGAAAAAATGGAGTAGTGCTTCGGCAAACTTTTGAGAACCGCTGGTTAACACTAAAACCTTTATTCGGTAAATCCGATAAGAGTATACGTTAACAACTGTTTTTGCATTTACCATTTCGTCTTATCGCAACCACCTGTACTAAAGGTTTCTGTGCAAAGTTATGTTCATTCGAAATTCATTTCAGTGACCGTCAATCGATTTAAGTAAATACACGTTTTAATTTTTTGAGGGATTATTATTAATTTTTAACATATAATTTATTATGCAAAATTGTTCGGTTTGGTATCTTCTAACTACACGTAAACTTAATTATCATACTTATGAATTACTCTGTATAGGTTATATAGTGACCCGCATACACATTGCATTTTTGGTAAAAGTCTCTGCATTTCTTCACACTCAAACTACGTATACGGGGGAAGTTCGAAATATGAAAATGGCGCAGGGGTAAAGCACAAATATTATTTACAAAAGTTGTTAAGAATTATTGAAGGTATGTGTCAAACACGATATCACAGCCACTTAGTCAAAAAAGGAATACTGTTTTCTTTTAATATTCTTCTTACTACCCTCTGTATAACAGAAATAGTTTAAAGTTAATTTATTATGGGATACGATAAAAATGTGCTGTCGAACTTAAATTTCGCTAGAAACTTATGTTAATCGAAACTAGTGTAATTTTTTTTGTGCTCAATGTAAAAAAATAGTAAGGGACTTGATTAGGATCTTCCCTCGCAAGTGGAGGTTTTCAAACTTAAAATTTTGAAAATATTAAAAAAAATTAATATTTTTAAGAGGTTCACCCTTTGTACATTGAATCCAAAGTATACCCTTTTTCGCTAAGTGTAAAAACGTCAGAAGTATGAAAAATGTTATTTTTATTCAACTAATAGTTCTCGCGTTAAAGCAAAAATAAACAGAGATTTATTTTTTAAAGTGCTCGCCCTGTGTACAGCGTGTCAAAGATAAGAAGGGCCAATATGGGGATCTCGTTAATTGTATAAGAGATACAAATTTGGTTAAATGGGAAAAAAGTTGTGCAATTAAAATACTAACAAAATGACACCTAGAAATATTTGATATGATTTATCGTTTTTAAATTATCTCAAAGAACGGAATTTTTACATGTAATACCATGAGTAGTCAAAGTTATGTAGACTATTTTTGCGGTGTTATCACAAATGTCCATTGCGGTTTGGTATGATTAGGACGAGTGCGCTAGCACGAGTCCTAATCCCAAGCGCAATGGACATGAGTAGTAATACCACCGCAAAAATAATCTACTAAACTTTGACTAAGAATGACATTCACGGGACTATTCAATGAACCAAACTACTTTTTCAAATTAGTTTTCAGTAAATCTAGCAACAAACTACGCAATTTCTATAATAGAAAACTAAAATTGACTTTTTCTAATAAAAATCACATTTGTTTAAAATACTCACTTCAATACCTTCTAGGAATATATATCCGCTGATATTTTTTTTATTAGTGTCTTGGTGTCTTGGTATATGTGAAATTTTGAAAAATATTTAAAAAACTGAAAAATTAATTTTTAGCTAAAGTTGAAACAAATTAGGGGTTTTCTGGCATTGAGATTGTTCAGTTAGCTAAAAATAACACACTCTAAAAAATCTTATTGAAATCTTACTTAATTTCCGAAAATTTTGACAATTTCGAAAAACTCCATTTTCTAAATAAGTAAAAATCGCTCGGTAAGTATATATGATAGAGGCTAAACAAGTTTTTAGACAAGCACAAATTATTGACTTAAAAAGTTTTTTTGAAAAATCTAAAATAAAAAAATTTCCCATATTATGCTGACTTTTTGGCGGACACTGTAGAAGATATGAAAAAATGGAGCCCACCCCGATCTTCTTTTTCGAGAAAAGCTTAATGGACTATTGTATTTTGTGTTGGCGTTAGAAACAAAAGTTGGAGTTTTCGACTGTCGTTTTGTGGCTATATATCGCTTATTTATAAAAATATAGCAAAGCGATTTCTACGTTCTTCAGGAACTTTTTTGATAAGGATACAGTGCCGTGGTCAGTTTTTTTAAGTTTTGAATTTCGTGTTATATCATAACGTTGTATGTTTTTATATGCAACTCTTATATGGTTATGATATGATGGGACATATGTTTTTCTCATTACATTGTGTATAGTGTCGGTCATAAATTTGGACACATGGAATTTTTTTATTATCTATTTATCAGAGATATTTCGACGACCCTTACTCGCCTGGTCTCAGGCCATGTTCCTGTATGGAATGAAGTGCCCTAACTTTACTTTATTTATCAGAAAATGTTATTCTTGATAAAAATGCTTGTATTTTCAATTCACTTGCTAAAAATTTAAATATCTCCTTTCGTATACGGGGAGGTTTGAAAATATGATTATGGCTCAAGAATAAAGTGCCCTTATTTTTTAACATATACAAACATATCATTTCGAAAAGTTGTTTATAATTGAATGAGGATGTGATATATGAAGTTACAACCACCTCTTCCGAAAAACAATTTTTACCGGGTTTTCCTATGTTTTTCTTAACGGAGTATTACCGAAAATGGAATACTTCACAGTTATTATCGAATACTACAAATATATATTGTCGAACTTGAGGTTCGCTTAGCAAACAGAAAATTACGTTATGTAATCGAAATTAGTGCTAAATAACCTCATTTTTTTGTCCAAAGTAAAAAACAATCTTTAAGAGATGTAATAATAAACGATCCGAATATAAGAGTTCAAAACAATTATAATTTTTAATTGAATTGTTGGACTTCGGTGTCACCGCTCGTACTGAACGGACGCGATAAGTGACCGCAGTGATCTCGAGTGAATTATCGGTCAACAAAATTTGTATTTTATTTGCCGCATAAAATTGTACAAATTGCTACACACGAATATCACAGTTATACCGTCTGTTCTATAAAAAGAGCCCAAGACTATAACGAGTTTATTTGTTATTTTAGTCCTATAAAACCATATATATTCTGAAATGGGAAAATCCTCTTTACAATTTGACCAAAACAAAAATTTTTTTAGTGTCTCCAATTTTTCGTGATGACGTCATCGGCACTTTTTTTAAATTGCATGGTACATTTTTTATTATATAATCTTCTAGAGAATTTTTTGTACTTTTCAGCCGTCTGAACATTTGGTAGGGTTGCATAATAAAAATTTTGAAAAAAACGCAAAAAAAACTAAAGATGTTGAGGAAGGCCATGAAATTTAACTTTTGTCATCAAACAAGTAACCCTATCCTACAGTTACTTGTTTGACGTTTCTATTATTTCATTGTAATAATTGTGTTGCTAAACGTAACAGAATGAATAATATCAACGAGTTGAACAATTTTTGTAATGCTAGGTTAGAATTTTGTTTTGTATTGTTTAGACCTAGTTGTAGCAGTACGTAGTTGAAGTATTGTCATTTCTCGTTTGTTTATGTTGTTTCTTTAGAAAGCCATAGTCTATTGTTTAGTTTCTTAATAAATTAGATAATCTTCTAACTACATTTCAAGGCCTCCTATGTCGTCTTTGAATTTTTGCGTTTTTTTCAAAAAGTTTAGGTATTATGTAATCTTATTAAATCTTTCAACAGATGAAATACAAATAAAATTCTCTACAAGAATATATAAAAAACAATATACCATGTCATTTAAAAAAACATTTATGACGTCATTACAAAAAACTAGTGACATTAAAAGAATATTCATGTTTATCAAATGGTAGAAAACATTGTCCCATTTGATAATATATATGGTTCGTAGGAGTTAAAATAAAAAATAAAGTCGCTAGAGCCTTGGGCCCTTTTTAAAGAACAGACGGTATACCAGTCTTCTCCCTTGCGGGGGTGACGCAATGACAACCATCAAAAGAAACAGCGATCATCTTTCACCACCCATTCGAGACCTCCAAAAAAAGTACCAATGGAACCATAAAACACTACTGAAGCAAAATAAATACTATCTGCCTCATCACATTGATCCCTCTACTGCAGCAGAACAAGCAGAGACACGCCCCCCAGGACCAACCAAAGAAGAGACTAAGGCTAAAATACCACCGATTCTTCTACATGGACTTGCTAACCACAAGCAGTTGATGACCTCACTAATGTAGTTAAAGAAAAAATTGTCACTTCCCTCAGCGAAACATTTTTAAAAATCACCCTGAACTCGGAGAATAACTGCAGAACTGTTGCTAAATACTATCTAACAAAATAACCTTTCATACTTATCAAAACACGAATGAAAGGCCCATTTCAGTGGTCATTAAAAATGTGCCCCTCCCACGAACATAACAAGACATAAAAGAATCACCAGACTTCTTAATAAAAACAAAGAACCTATACCTATATGGGCAGTGCTACTTACAGCAAACGAGAAGGCTAAGAAAATCTACAAAATTAACACCGTATGCCATACACTTGTCACGATTGAACCAACACGAACATTAGGAAACACACCTCAGTGCCATAGATGCCAACGTTATGGACATACAAAGAATTACTGTCGTTTACAGGCAAGGTATGTGAAATGCTTGGGTGATCATTATTATACTGCCTGCGACAAAAACAATAACACTGCTGTAATCTGTGTCAACTGTAAAGGTAACCACCCAGGAAACTTTCGAGACTGCCCACATTTCCAGGAATCAAAGTAACTATAATAAAATCAAATCACCAAATCCTAATACGAAAACCGGCAGTAATAGGCAACAACCTCATCCAAACAACAACGCCCATTTTCCACTGGTTTCAGATACTGTCGGTTCAGCAAATCACAGCCATGGAAAACTACAGAATCGCTAACTAATACGATCTTAACATCAATTCTTAACTTAATTCAGCCATACCTAGGATAAATCAAGCAATTCTTATTAATAAACTTAATACCTATACACCTTAATGGATCATAACCACATCAATAGTTATTTAACAAACAAGTGTGTTAATGAGAGCGATTAATAATCGAGATATGCTAAGGTGTAAGTACTAGCGAACACGTTAATTGTTGAGATTATTAACCGCCGATTAATACACGAGTTAGTTATAATATTTTTTCGTTGATCGTATCTTATTAAATTGGAGACAATTTTATTTTATTGTATCACAAAAATTTTAAAAGCTATTAATCATTTAAAACTCCTTAACTGGAACGCAAATTGTATTAAAGCCCAACGAGCAATATTTTCAGCCTTTCTCGAAAAACATAATGTTGATGAAGCATGTGTCTCAGAGACAATGCACGACCGCTTTAAAATTTCGGGCTACCACTGTTACCGTACAGATAGAAATGCAATGCACGCCTCAAGAGGTGTAGCCATCTTTGTTAAGCGAAAATTGATCATCATGAGCTACCGCAAATTAACACAACAAAATTTGAAACTATTGCATTAAAATAATAAGTGTGTATCGCCAACCCAATAAGAACATTCTAGAAACCGACATCTTTACAATTTTTAACTCACGATGACCGACGCTGCTGATCGGAGATCTAAATTCTAAAAACACAATTTGAGGATTCAGGAAAGATAACCGATCAGGATTAAGACTTTATACCTACTCAGCAAAGTACGCCTTTCAAACCCTAGCGCCAGAAGGACCGACCTACTTCCCATACCGAGCGTATCATGAACCCGACGTACTGGATATAGTTGTACAACAGAATTTCCGAATGCAGATTTTCCAAAAAATTTATGCAGAACTTGACTCCGATCAATCTTAATCTCGTTTTCCTATACTGGGATATCCTGAAACCAAGTTAGATAATGGAATTCTAGACTGGGACAATTTTCGCGAAGAACTTGATGCAAAGCTGTAAAAATATCCCAATGACTTAAAAACACCGGAAGACATAGATGAAATGGTAGCTCATGTTAAAACATGTATAACCGAAAGTGTACGAGCAGCTACAATCACAAAACAAACCCTGGACATGCTAATCAAAAAACACCCCCACTACATATCATTGACCTAATAAAACAGAAAATCCAACTTCGGAGAGAATGGCAACGTATCAGAAATCTGAGAAAAAAACCTAATCAATAACATAGGTCACCATATCAAAAAGGAGCTAGAGACGTACCAAATAGAATCGTATCAAAAATACTTAAACATCTATGCACCTGGCGACCCAGGCCTTTGAAAAACGACAAGGAAGATTCTTGTTCAACCTCAGGAAATACCATCCATACCCACACAAAATGGAATATTAAATACAGATGAAGAAGAATGTGAAGCCTTCGCCGATCACCTAGTACAAACCTTTACATCGCATTAACACCAATCTGCAGGGTATGCCAATATTATAATAGATAGTCATCTAGAAACACATCAACCAAAAGCAGTAGATGATACGAAACCAGCTTCACCTAGGGAACTGTCTGACATAATAACAACGCTTCCAGTTAATAAATCTCCAGGCGAAGACAAAATAACTAAGAAAGGCGTTGGCATACTTATCCATACTTTATAATACATGTCTCAGAGTCGGCTATTTTCCCAACAAATGGAAGCACGGAGTCAGACTGATGTTCCCCAAGTCGGAAAAACAACAAAAAAGAGCTTAATGGGTACAGACCGATTAACCTGCGAAGTACAATCTATAAGGTGTTTGAAAAAGTAATCAACATAAGACTTAATAACGAAATTACCAGACTGAAGCTTATCCCCACATTTCAATTGGGGTTTAAAAAGGGACACTTCATCTGTCAAGAGCTGCAACGCATTGTCGAAATAACAGAGAAGAGATATGAGATGAAGCAACATACAACAGCAGTACTTGTAGACCTGGCCTAGGCCTTTGATAGAGTGTAGATCGAAGGGCTTAAATACAAAATCTCTCGAATTAACATTCCGGGAACATCTAAAAGCAATAATATTCTCATATCTTGAAAACCGCTTATTTGCAGTCAAAGTACACACTACCATCTCCTCAACAAGGCCTATTAAAGCAGGGATACCGCAGGGTAGCATACTGGGACCTGTCTTATTTGCTACCTCCTTTATGACATTCCTAACACCAATGCAGACCTAGCATTATTTGCAGATTACACTGTGATATTGTTTAAAAATGTTAAGCTATCAGAGGCTATAGTTGAACTGCAAAACGCCATAGCAAGATGGTTCAAACTTTGAAACTAGACAATAAATTATAAAAAGAGCGCTACTAAAATGTTTGCTCTTACACGGATTAACAACCCGCCGTTACTATGTGTTAATAATAATTATATGCCATGGAATACTACTGCAGAACCAGTTAAATATCTAGGAATTTATTTAGACACCCGCCTCACGTGGAAGTACCACATTAATAAAAACACTTAATGAGGGCCACATCAGACAGAATTCAAGTACTACAAAATAAAGTTCTCAGGTTGGCAGTTAACGCCCCCTGGTATATTACGAACCAACAACTGCATTATGGGATGGCAACCATTCAAGAGCACATTAAGAAATTGACCAAGAACTCCCATCTAAATTTTAACAACAATAAGTATAGGAGTAACATTTTATGAACTAGGGCGGAGAGAAATCCACACAAGATAAAAACGAAAACTTCCGTAAGACATTTATCTAATCGGAACTAATAGTGATGAATACTGACTGTGATGAACTAAACTGTGTTAATTTTTAAGCAAACAACTGACAATTCTAAATTGGTGATATTCACCTATCTGTTATTCTATTACTGTTACTCTAATTATGAACTTACCATGAATTAATTGTTGAGCTGGTAAAAATTCTAATAAAAAAATTAAATTGTTATAACAAGTACAGTCGTGTTCAAATAAATCTGGGACAATGTTTTTTTTTCATATCCATCCAACTCAACTGGGATATGAAAAAAACATTGTCCCAGATTTATATAAACACGACTGTACTTTCAAATAACATTTTTGTGTTTTTTTTTTGTAAAATAAGGGCACTTTATTCTTGAGCCATTTACATATTTTCGAACCTCCCCCGTATACAAAAGGAGATATTTAATTTTGACAAATGCATTTCTAGTTTGAAAAGATACAGTTACTTTTATCAAGAGAAAATCTGATAATGAATAATAATAGTTATTCAACAAACAAGAATGTTAATTTTTTCGTTGATGGTATCTTATGAATTTCAAGAAAATCTAATTTTATTCAACGAAAAGAATTTGACACTCAAAGTTTTGACATTAATGGTATCTTTGATTACCTATACCAAAATCGTCTATTCATAAAAAAGCATTCAATAATAGGGGTTATTAACAAACGATTTTTAAAAATAGTTCATTAGTAAAAAATCATTCATTAATAAGGGTCATTAATAAACGATTATCAATACATTAACGAAACCCATAAATAAACGATCAACGGAAAAACAATTTAACATCAGTCATCAGTTCAAATGTATGACGTATAATCAAACAGTCGGTATTGTCACAATATAATGGTAGATACTTTGTTTAATCAGTTATATTCTAAATGACACAAGTTTTCAATTCTAAAATCGAGAAATATTAAAAACTACTTTAATCGGCCCCACACGCGCGGTATATCACTAGAATAGGAGAAAAATCGTCTTTTTCGTGGCACAGCCAACTATGAGTTCCATATGAAAAAATACAACTTTATGACATAATTCGATGTTGATCCATTGATGCTTTAAGTGGGGTTGGATTTAATAAATGTAAATGAAGAACTTGAAGTATTCCACCTGTTTCGAAAATGTCATCTTTTCTTAATTACTTTCTTAGAAATCACATTAACTTTAAAAGCCATTGTTCTATTAATAACTCTTTGGAGCTGATCAATTTATTAAAGTTAGTCGATTTTAAACATAACTTTTTATTAATTTCCTTTGATGTTTCCAATTTATTTCCTAGTGTACCTGCTCTCGAGTCAGTCAAATTAGTTTCCGATTCACTATATTATCAAATGTAGTGATGGGCTTATTCGAATAAAAAATAACCGGTTATCCGGTTATTGAAATAACCTGTGTAACTCGGTTTTCGTTCCAAGTATTAGGATGAAAAATAACCTCATCCTGATACGTACTACGTGCCGCGTCTCAGCGACCTGCGAGTGATCGAAATTCTGTAAATAATACGTCATTCATAACTCATATAACCTTTTCTACGTATGTACTTGATTGACCCAAGTGAGGCTCGCGGCTACTTGTTGATGTTATTAAGACATTTGAGACTCCCAGTCGACGAGTTAAATTTATGGGGCCGTTCCTATTAAAGATAACGCTCTGCTGAGTATGAGATTTGCCGAAGCTGTGTTGGTATTAATTTATAACGGCCTAAATTTTTGCTTCGAAACGCGGTTGATTATGCCTAATAAGGGATAAACAGAAAGCGAAATAAGATTTTCCAATATCGTAAAAGATTTATATTTAATTTTTAATAACGGAGCAGTCGGGACAGAAGTGGATTTTGATGTTGAAAATTTTAAGTGTGCGTCCTTAGAACCGTGGAAGGCTGAACGTAGATAAATTATGGATTCTAAAATATACCGGTATGATGTGCAAGCGAAAAGGGAAGGGTGGCTACTAGAGAATTTTAGGAACTAAAAATAGATTCAATAGATACTTTGTATTCCCATATTTATAATTTCTTTATGATTAGTATTGATATAGCTATTCTCAATGGTTTAAACTCCTTAGAAATCAAATAAAAATCATTTATACAATTATTATAATTAATGATTAACTGAGTTCCTCTGCTATCTGAAAGTTACGGTGCCGATGCAGATGACGGTGAACCGCCAACCGGCAAACCGGCTGACTTAATCGAAACGAATCGAGAGCCAAAATTGATTGCCCATCACTAATCAAATGTAATACCACAAAAGTTGAAAATTTTTTGAGATTTTTTTCCTTTGACATGCAAATTATTGCGTTTAAATTTTTCGAAACCAAAACTGCGTTAAAAATTCCGGGAGACCGCAGTTAAATAAAGGTGCAAGTACCATTTGGGGCCTGAAGGGCAAAATAAAAGTTACAAACTTTGAATAACATTTCGTAAAGAATGTAACAAGAATCAAACATAAATTAATTTAAATTAAGCGTTAAAGCCCATCTCTAGGAGACCATCATGTGAATATTTGTAGGGAAGAATATATACAGAATTAATATTAGAGATCGAATTTAAACTTGAATTTTCCCCTAGAGGAAGATGATCGATTATAAATTGAAATGGCCAAAGGCCAACATATTGCAAACAATTTATTGCAACAATTTGTGGGGAAGACTTCAAGTTCTTCATTTACATTTATTTATGACATAACTCGAAATTCGAACCGTTTCTAAAAACTGACTACGCCACTGCATTCTCATTAAATAAATTTCCTAAAGAATGTAGAAATTACTTTTTTCTATTTTCATAAATAACCGAGATATAGCCACAAAAGGAAAAGTCGAAAAATTTAACGTAAACAAAAAACGGTAGCCAATTTTGATTTGCATCATTAAGCTTTTCTCGAAAAAAGAGATCGAGGAAGAGGGGTCGATTTTTCGATATCACCTATAGTTATCGAAACTCTCTACAAAAAAGTCGAAATTTGCCCACCCTGTACATCCTTAATGCATTCGATAATAAGTTAACTTTGAAGTATCTCATTTTTGTAATACACATGGTGGTAAGTAAAAAATTAGAAAAAACAGTAATTTTTTTCGATATGGGTGAATGAAAGTTCGTATTCGATACCTTATTTCAATTCTAATTTATAATTTATTTAAAAATAATATTTTTGTATATTTTGACTCATGAGAGATTTTCATTTTCGAACCTACCCCGTATACGAAAGGACATATTAAAATTTTGGCAATTGCATTTCGAGTTTGAAAGATGCAGGAATTTTTATCAAGAATCATATTTTTTGATATATGGATGGCAAAGAAGTTTTTCAAATGTGTAAAAATGTATGCCGGTCACTGTATATGAAAACGTACTTTAATATTTCTAAGCTACCAAAAAATAAATTCGAGGTTAGCAGCTTAGGTATTGCGTTAGCTTTGACACAGCTCACGCAAAACCTAACCTGCTAACCTCAAATTTGACATAGACTTACAGTGCCACCAACATAAAACACCTTGTTTTTCAATATTTCATTAAGTCACGGTAGCCATGAAAAAATTATCCAACTTTTTATGCTGTCTGCTCTACTCTTACTAAAGTATTATACAGGTACACTACATACAACTATATAGCTGTAATAAAAATTTCAATTGTGGTTTAACGGAAACTCACTTTACATTTTAAATTCAAATGGAGCACTCTATATTTTCATATAATTTAATTTATCTTTAAGTTTTCAATTTAATACAGTATCATAAGTAAGCGTTTGTTTGTCAGTGTTTTGTTTAACTAAAATTGAAGTAAAAGTAATAATACGCTTTGAATAATATATTAAAACAGCTGTATTTACAAAGAAAAAAATGCTACACAACAATCTACAGAATTTACAAAAAAATGAAATTATGTAAAAATATATAGAATGTTTCATTGGAAATAAAGAAGTTAAAGTAACGTCCGGTTAAACTGGAAATACATTTTTAATTGAAAATCCTCATTTGTATGTGTTTTGTTGCGGAAAACAAGATACCAAATTTCATGAAAGTAGATGTATAAATGCAAAATATATTTGCGGTCTACCAGAATTTATTTATACCCGGTATATAAAATAAGAACACTTTCATACAATATTATCCATAGAACTGAGAAAGAAAACGAGTAATATTCTTTAGTGCCCTAAATGTCAACGGTCTCTCTTCTTCTTCGTCGTTTCTTCTTTATAGAAGAGTCGTGATCTCTTGACTTCGTTAGTTGTTTTGGTTTCCTATTCTATGAACTATTGTTCTCCATCTTTCTCTGTTTCTTGCTTTCCTTGCGGCTTGATGGACCATACTGTTGGTGGTGTTCTTGATTAGATCTGTCCATCTTCTCGGGGACCTCCCACGAGGCCTGGTTCCTTCTACTTTTCCTTGTATTATTAATCTTTCTAGGCCTTCGTTGTTTTGTCGAGTAATGTGCTCGAAAAGTCTTAGTATTCGTTGTTTTACAATTTGTGACAGGCGCTGTGGTTCGTTGATTTCTTGCAGGATTGAGATATTGGTCCTTCCTGCTGTCCATGGTATTCGGAGCATCCTTCTCCAGGTCCACATTTCATAGGCGTCAATTTTTTTGATGTCTTCTGATTTTAGGGACCACGTCTCCGCCCCGTATAGCATAATCGGGAAGATGAGGGTTTTTATGAGTGTCTTTTTAGTGTTCATGGAGATGTCATTGTCTTTCCAGATTTTCTGCAAGTCACGTGTAGCTCTTCTTGCCATTTCACATTTTCTTCTAATTTCCAGGGAACTGTTTCCCTCATTGGTTATGAGGGCTCCTAAGTATACGAACTGATTAATTACCTCACAACTTCTTATTTGCACAATGTCTGGTCTGTTATTGTTTTCGCGGTCGATGATCATGATTTTTGTTGTATTTTCGTTGATTTCTAGGCCATAGTTGTGACTTTCTTGTTCTAGTATGTGAAGAAGCTCTTCTAGTTCTTCTGCGTTATTTGCGAATAGGGCTGTATCATCCGCATATCTTAGATTATTTATTTTATGTCTGCCGATGGTAAATCCTTTGTCCCAGTTCTCTAGGGTTTTCCCCATTATATACTCTCCAAATATATTGAACAGAATTGGGGACGGAATACATCCCTGCCGTACTCCTTTGTTTATCCTGCAGGGGTTTGAGAGTCGATCCTCTATCTGTATTACCGCTGTGCTTCCATAGTAGAGGCGTTGGATTAGTCCTGTGAGATGGAGCGGCATTCCCATTTCTGCGAGTATTTTCCAGAGTTCGTTCCACTTTATGCTGTCGAAAGCTTTTTGATAGTCGACAAAGCAAATGTAGAGTGGTTTGTTGAACTCTCGTGATTTTTCGATTATTTGCTTGATGTTTAGTATTTGTTCGCGTACTCCTCTGCCCTTCACAAAGCCGGCCTGTTCCAGTGGGATTTGCCATGATAAGTAAGGTTTTAGTCTTTCATTTATGATACGTAAGAATATCTTGCTTGTATGGGATATTAAGGCAATAAGACGGTAGTTACTACATTTCTCTTTAGAGCCTTTCTTATGTATAGGTATGAATGTGGATTTTATCCAGTCATCAGGCCAAGTACCATCTTCCCAGACCCGTTCGACTAGCTTATGTATAATGTCGATTCCCGTTTCACCCATGGCTTGTATGGTTTCTGCAGTTATTCCGTCAGGGCCAGGGGATTTATTAGATTTTAGTTTCTTTATAGCTTGTTCTACTTCCTCTCTTAATATCGGAGGTTCCAATTCCGCGAATTCTACAATTTCCACCTTGGGTTCATTGTTGTTAAATAGTGTATCGCAGTATTTCCTCCATACTTCCATTATTTCGTTGATTTCTGTTATTTTGTTTCCATCCTCATTGTGAATAGTCAACGGTACGGCCATACAAATAATTATTGTGCTGCTAAATCAAGATGTATTAAATGCTTAGAAGACAAACAACTGAAGAACCACACCATTGTGTGAATTGTGGAGGTGAACACCCCACGAGCTAGAGGGGATATTCACAAAGAACTTTTAAAACTGCTCAGTTTCATCATGAATACAACGGAATCCCAAAATTATAGTGAGCCTAACCTCTATAGCATTATTTTGCGATCTCAATCTCAAGAAATTTACCAAGCTTCCCAATCAGTTACTTCTAGTTCCTTGTTTTTTTTCATAAACAACATATTAGAATTTGTTAGACGACTTCTCATTTCTTGTATGATACAAATAAAATAATTCATAATGAAATACATACTTCCAAATGTATTCAACGGATAACTTACATAGAACCCTCCATAATATTGAATTGGAATGTTAACGACAGTTTTAAATTTTAAATGTTGTCTAGGAGTTCATCTGGAAATGCTAGATTTATCATTTTCAACTCAGTAAATACTGGTTTAAGCAAGTATGTATCTGATATCTAAGAACTTCATTCACAAAACTAGAATATTGCAAAAACAAGCATGCTATCGTCAATAAAGTTTACTTTCAATTGCTTCCGATAATACATAGAAACGACTTAATAGTAATTAATGATTATTTTTTTCGTAGAGATTTCGACCAATCAGAAGGCTAGATTTAGTTAAGTTATCTTGTATAATTTCGATTATACAAAATCGATTATACTATAGTAACTTCACTAGGCAACGCAGTACATAACCTTTGTCAACTTGATGTTGTTTTCATGGAGATGACTTTCAGCTAGGTTAATACAAACAAATCGAGCTGCCAATAAAATATTTATTTGTTCTAAATATTAAAATTTACTCAAAAAATAATCAAATCGAATACAATGCGTATTTCGAACAGGTTATACGTCTCAAACTTCCTGCACAATAACAAATCGTGTCAGTTTGACAGGTTAAATAGTCCGACCGCGTCAGCAACAAGTTATCGACATATAACCCGATAATATCGAAGTACTTATAGTATTACTTTTGATTATAAATAAACCATTTCTCCTAACGAACTATCCAACTTCATTAGCTCCCACAGTACGCCCTCACGTCGTAATTTTAAATTTAAAGAAGACGTCTAGTACGTTTTGTATTTAAATAATAATTATTTGCTCTGTTTGTCTAATTTGTTAGCTCAAGGAACATAAAACTTTCTTTTAATTACCCCAGTTCTTTGTTAGAAAGTTTAATATTTTTCTAAACAGTGGCGAGTCGAAAGAAAACAGTATGAGCTTCCAAAACAACCTATGTGCGATATAGCATGTTGCTACTTGCAAGTACGCTGTAAAACATACATAAAACTGTGTAAAATAAAACGCTAAAATCATGCAACTTCGTCACATAATCGTCATAAAAGCCTAAAGACAGCTCTGGCAGAAGCCAGCTTTCTTCATATTAGCATACATTAAGCCCGCACAATTCGCGTAGGTAAACACATTTCATAAGCACGATTCTCACACCGCCGTAGCGATTGCTTATCACTTTGAACTGCAAACATTTTACCTGGAAGCGGTCCAAGGACTTGCTGAGTTGAATATGAGGTTGGCTATCCAAACCTTGAAGGATGCGATGCGTGGAAATTTCTACTGAAAGCTTCGGGGAAATAGCGTACCCTTACTTGGTGTCACACGACGCCACGGCTGGCGTCATGCAGTCCTCGAAACGTCGCAAATGCACTTTTAGGTGCGGCGTAAATTGGTGTACTCGTTGCGAAACGAGTCTCGTTAAGTGCTATAAGCAAACGTGTATTGTTCAATATTTTATCTTCATCAATAAATTCTGGTTCAATGTATTTTTTTATATAAAAAAAGAGTGCGGTAATGAAGCTCTTAACGATACTAAAATTTATTTGATGAATAGTCTATAACAACAACGATAAAGATGAATACAGTAAAACTGTAATTAATATGTCCATTGCTTATTGCAATAGAAAATAGCTTGTTTTATTTATTCCAAAACAATTAAAATAAATAATTTTACTGTCTCTAATTTAATTGAAAGAAAGAAATTTTGGATAATATAAAATGTGGTTAATATAAAAAATGGATTTGACTTTGTAGAATAATTGCTTGGAAAGTCGGTGTTCGATTTATAAATAACAAAAAGCGGCAATAAAAATACAAAAAAATTCTTTGAAGTTTATTTCAATTGTTCTATGAAAGTTAGAAGTTCACACTGTTAATTTTAAGCTTCGCTGGATACAAATTTTTCTAATACAAAACATATTCATCGAGTTGTATTTGTTCTTCTCTAATATTTGTATGTGGTTGTACAAGTAAAGTATCTTTTTCTTCAGTTCTCGCGTCCTCGCAAGGGTTTGGCGACAATTTTTATATAACAATGTTCTTGAAAGTGTATTTACATGTATCGTGGTATATCTTAAAACTCGCAAATTGGCGTACGTTTATTATGTTTACAAAGTTTCCTGATTTTTATTTCCCTGTAACCAAATTTTTAGTAATAAAATACCTGACTAGACTCGGTTGGGTTATAACTCTTGATTGCAGAAGCGAGAACTCAAGAGACAAATAGTATACCTAATTACATTGCAACAAACAAGTCTGTCAAATGATATTCCTCAAGTTGCAGTACTATTTGTATGTTCTAATTTATCATTCCACAGTACTCTGTCGTACTACACATTCCTTCTTCAACGACCGCTTTGTAAAATAAGATTTTGAGCTGTTATTTGACTACAGAAAGTTGACGTTTCCCGATTAATAAGCACTTTTCCGCTCGTCTCCAATAGCAACGAGCGGAAAAGAGCAATTTATACTAGCTTAACCAAAAATTAGTATGAATGCTTGCCATTAGGTACACAAGCTGTAGATGCGATTCATTATGTTGTGTATTAAACAAATTTTTATCTTTCTTGAGCTGTTGTAGAAAAACAGTGTCTTCGTCTTAGTATAGTCAAGTTTTCAGAAAATCGAAATTTTAAAAGCATTTCGTAATACTTTTGAGCAAAAAATCTTTTTCCCCTATTTCGACCCTGCTGAATCCGAAAATGCCGGTTGCCCAAGCGAAATCCTGACCGGAAGTGAGATATCCAAAATGGCGGCCAATAGGGGACTTCTATTTAAGCAATCATGAGACAGAATGATTCTACCCTAGTGTTGTCTTTTGCAGCCAGTGACACCAATATAATGGCAAGAATAACTCTAAATTACTAGTTACTATTGAATATTACTAGTTAAGTTGGCATGTACAAATACAATATAACCTGACTTTCTGTATTCGTTGTTGTTCTTTGCTTTCTGATTCTGTTCCTTGTAATCCCGCCAGTAGCTTGTTTCGTGTGTTTTATTAAAATTGTTTATTCCTCCACCATATACTTCACTAAAGGAAATTTGCATAAACTACGCTAAAGTAAGTTCTTGAACTCAATACATACTCTTATTTTGTGTTATTTGCTAGTTGTAAAAGAGCAGTGATGTGTAATCATTCATTTTATGCTTTTAGAAATACCACAAAATGCCGAAATGCTTTACAAGGATTGTAGTAACACATGCAAGTCTACGAAGTTGAAAACGCTGCAATACCATCCATTTCCTAAACCAAAAACAAACCTCGCAAAATGTTTTTTATGGTTAGACTTTTGTGGTAATGAAAACAACCATAAATTACTTATACCCCCATTTCTTGCGGGTAGATCTAGATTGACAGAAGGGGAAGAAATATTGACGAATTGCTAAGGGGCGTATCCATGTTGAACGAGCAATCTAAAGGATCAACACTTTTTAAATAGTTATTAGCAAAACCAATTCAGATATCCATGTTACCGCTGATATCAAATATATTTATAAGTGTGATTTGTTTTTGGTCAATTTTGAGAAACTTTGTTTACTTGATTGTTTCTATTGTATTTTTCTATAATAAACTTTAAATTATTTTTTCTACTCCTGTAACTAAAATGCCATTTAACATACTATCATACACGTCGCTAAGTGACCTTTTAATCATGCCTTCATAACCTATGACTAAAGAGCCTCTTAGTCATGAGCTGAAGTTGGCAACGATGTTTTAGTCATGGGGTGAAGTTAGGTTCAAATAGTATTTGCTTGATTATCCACAGCCAAAACTAAAATCAAGTTAGTTTTCAACCGTCACTTTGACGTTTGTCAAGCATAATTTAACCTAATATAATAAATGTCAAAATTTTAATGAAATAATATGTTATATTCTCTAAATTTGTGGTCGTAGAAAAAGTATAGTATGCAACTCGTTTTATAAACTTATTAGGCACTCATTTTATTAAACACTCGCTCCGCTGCGCTTCGCTTGTGATTAATAAAGCTCGTGACTAAAATGGCGTTTATAAAACTTGATACATAATATACTATTATTACTAGTTGTTTAATTGATACTATAATAGTTATTTACTATAGAAGTAGCATAAATAAAACACTGTGCTTTATTTATGACTGAAAGTCAGGTTATGATGTAATTGTACATGCCAACCTAACTAGTAACATTCAATAGTAACTAGTAATTTAGAGTTATTCTTGCCATTATATTGGTGTCACTGGCAGCAAAAGACAACACTAGGGTAGAACTTTTCTCTCACTTATTTCAAGGTCGTATTTCAGTAGAAGTCCCCTATATAGCGCTCAAACCCGAAATCGGCGCTATAGAGCCCCCCTTTGATATATGAACGCCTCCAAAATATCTAGTTGTATGTTTTTGAGCATGACGAATGCAAAAATACATTGGTTAAGTTTTTCAAGATGGCGGCCAAGATGGCGCCATCACTTCTTTTTGACGTAAAAACGAGTGTGACGTGTCTCGATATATGTTTTCAAACTTTGGGATTTAAAAAATAAACTCCTAAACCACGTTGGAACTAAACTTTAATTCAAATATTTTTGAAAATGAAACAAACAAGCGACGTTTTTGCCAACAAAAACTTACAGAAACCAGAATTAAGGCAGGCACGTTTGCAGGGAGTACAGAGTTTTAAGCAAGGAACGTTTGCTTTCCTGCAATTGCAATTGTTTGAGTTACAAAGTCCTTTACAGTGGCAAACAACAACTTCTGAGCACGTCTTAGGAATAGGATCCAGCCGCAGTCTTCAATCAATGGAAAAGATGGCTTGGGAAGCTAAACATTCTTCCAAACACATACCTGCCAATTTAGAAATAGATTAAATAACGTTTTGACAGTCTTTTGTGTTTTTGTTGTGATGTGTTCCAGGACAACTTACTTGGTAGTGACACCTTTTGATGTGAAGCCGAAGTGCATCCGTTGTAGGCGGGAGGAATTCGCGCTTTCTCACAGCTATAAATAAAATACTGCGGGCATGATCTGCACATGCAACTCCAGGATCTACCTGTATGGACAATTAGATTGTTTGTATTATTTTTTTATTGGATACCTAGTGTGAACTCAACTTGAAAACGTAGTTCTACGTACCTTATACAACTTCACGACGAAAGCCTCTACGTTTTTGAGAATGTCCTCACCAAGTGCCCAGCGTCCAAATCCTCTCAGAAACTCGCAGTTTTCCCCACAGAAGACCTTCCAGGCGCCTACCTTCGTTATAGATGCAAGTTTGGACGTCGAGTCGCAACCAGTTATTGCATGGAAATACAGCAGATGAGTGACTTGCTCAGGTGTAAGCTTCTTGCAAATGTCATGCACTGGAATACATTTGATGCTTCGTGCAGAGCCACTCATAACCCACAGATGGGAGCACTTCATTTTGGAAAAGTGGTGAGCAAGAAGAAATACAACATCAGTGTCTCTGGTCATCACAACGATATTGTCAGCTCTACTGTGAACAGCATGAAGAATCATACGGGTATCAGCTTCCTCATGTGACGCTCTCAGGCAATCAACATTGCGAGTTCGATCGAGCTTTTACAGATAGAGACAGGTACCGATCAAACACAATGTGCACTTCAAGTGCTTAAATCCATGGCAATATTCTTTTGATGAAGCAGTCAGCGTAGTCGTCAAATGTCTCAGCTTGATGCGGGCGACATAAAGACAGGACAAACGCAATCCCATCAATTATGAGAATTGTGTCAGATTTTTGGTTTATAGGTAGATGTTTTGGGCACTCTATTTCCTTCACAATTTCCTTCACCAATGAAACCTTTTCTGCTGTTTGCAACTCGCCGTTCACCGAAGCTAACGATATAGGAACCTTGCAGAGCTCATGCTTCAGAATTTTGTTTAGAATAATATTTCTTCCTCCATCATATGTGGCGATCAAACGTTTGAAGTGATGTTTAAATGAAAATCTTTTAATATAAGTAATCGAAATGACAGATTTATTCTCCGCAAAAATCTTACACCTAAAAACTTGGATTTATTTAAATTTTCACGTCAAAAACCCAACCAATGTCTTTACAGTGTATTTTTGAATTCATCATGCTCAAAAACATACAACTAGACATTTTGGACTCGTTCCTATGTCAAAGGTGGATTTTACAGCGCCGATTTCGGGTTTCGGCGCTATATTGGCCGCCATCTTGGATATGTCGCTTCCGGTCAGGATTTCGCTTGGGCAACCGGCATTTTCGGATTCAGCAGGGTCAAAATAGAGAGAAAAGATCTTTTGGCCAAAAGTAATATGAAATGCCTCTAAAATCAAAACGGAGAGCTTTTTTCGATTTTGCGACTAGACTATCGGGCGTAAACAAACTCTTGTGCTTTTACATCTTTGCAGCTTGTGCTGCTATTTACCTATGCGAGCATAAAAGTATCTCTTTTCGATATTAATAAGCAAAGTACTATTTTACTCGTACATTGATCTATTTATAATATTTTGGAAATGTCTATATGCGAAAAAGAACTATAATATTTTTTTGCAGATTGGGTTGTATAATTTAAAATATATCGAACGAGGATCAGTAAGAATAGATAAAAGCCCTCGTCTTTGCTATGTCAAGACACTTAGTTGGGAAAGAATTTTGCAGCCTCTGCACGCTTTACATTATGTTGACACCAATGAGATGCCCTGCAAAACATGCGCTCCTCGGTGTAATGGTAAGAAATAATTCTGTTTTTAATTGCATATTTAAGATTTTTTTACGACAGACTAGAAAATATGCGGTTTCTGGAGAATTTTTTCGCCAGAAAGTAACGTTTTGCCGGTCAAGATCAGAAAGTGGGCATCAAGGATCGGTAAAAGCTTTTATTTGTTCCTGACTTGTAAACATCAATTTATCAAGTCACTGTATTCACCTTGAAAATGTTTCTTAACTGGCTAGCCAGTAAATTCTTTACTGGCTAGCCAGTTATATTTTACAAGCGTGCTCATAGATAAATGATAGCGTGCAAAGCCAGAGTTGTCTTCCTTAGTATGTGTCATATTGATTAATTTAGTTGCTTGTCAGTTTGACATTTTGAATAAATGGTGAATTTCTAGTTATTTACAAGTGAGGAACAAATAAAACATCCAACAATACACGCCAGGTAACCATTTTTACTGGCTCAAGGATATGACAGGCTCGCCTAACGGCTCGCCAGTCATCCCAATCCTATCGCCAGTAAAACCTGTTTTACCTGGCTTGTAATGTTAAATACTATTGCCGGTCCCTGATGCCTTCGTTACTATGGAATCAAGTGTGTGTTATTGTTTCGATAAGTCCAATAATAGATAATAGATTTTTTTGAGTTTTTGAAAGTTTGAGAGTATGAACTCGGATGTCGTAATAAAATATTGTACGATACACGACCGGAAAGTGTTTTGCAGGTCTCTCCAAGCTTCCAGGACTCGGCTGCGGCTCGCCCTGGAATCTGCTTGGTTCGACCTGCAAAACACTACTTTCCGGTCTCGTAACGTAAATTACTATTGTTTAATCTTCATTGCTTTTAATAGATTAGTTAACAAAATTAAGTATTTTAGGTATACATCGTTTACTGACCGAAATAGTTAAGCCGCTCCCTACCAATGCGCCCAACATTTGAATAGAATTTTTCTATTGGTCGAACTTCTAAAACCCGTATCTTCAGCAAGCGTCTACATGGATCAAGCTACTCTTACCTATTTGAAACTTGACGAGCATAAATTTGTTTGGAGTGGCTTAACTATCTCAATTCGGTGAACAATGTATAGTCTTCTTCAAGTTTTCCTTTTCATTTACTTCATTTATTGGTTTTCTCTAACACATTTATGTGCATTACAAATGATTTACTTAACAATATAAATTTATATGCCATAATCATATACTATATGCGAAACTGCGGAAAGTTAATGTTTGATATAACCTGTTGGTCAATTATTGAAAACGAGAAATTACTCAAACAGATTGGGGATTGTTGCATTTTATTTACAGGCCACTGCTGGAACCAAGATCACTGTCAAGCGGAACATTCGAATAAATGTCATGAGCAATGCATTGGCTGCAATGGAAAAGGTGACGATGAATGCCACACCTGTAAATATTATAAAGATGGACAAAGATGCGTTCCTGAATGTCCAAAAGGAAAGTATGTAGATCTTTTAGTATGCAATTAAGCTTACATAGAATATTGCTCTTATTTTGTTTAAGTGTTCTCTTAAGAATTTCATAGTCATTTAGTTGATTTGTGAAGGATACTTGCAACATCCTTTTATAAAACCACGTCACAAATGCTTCACACCCCTTTTCGTTATTCTCCATGGTCATCTAGAAATAGTCATTCGCGATATTTTTCTCAGGTGTTCTTAATTTTATTCTTGTCGGATACACTCTTTTCTCAATTATCTATAGGGTTACTTGCAGATTTGATTTGTACGTTCTGTGACTTCCTCTAATTTTCGGTGTACGATGAATCTACAACACATACACATAAAAACGGGCGATCGAGCACGTTTCTACTCGCGTTATAGATATTAACGATTTGATCAAGAGCATCTTAACGAAACGAGTTTGATTGCCAAAACGAGGCGGTGATCCGAGTCTTGCGGCAATCAAACGAGTTTTGTTATGTGTCATAAACAAACGTGTATTGTTCAGTTTTTTATCTTCATCAATAAATGTTGGTTTAATATATTTTTTTAAATAAAAAGGGTGCTGTAATATCCATTACCGCACTGAGTGCGGTAATATATTGTGACGGTCTTAGGCCCACGACCCGATTCTGCTAGCCGTACAACTTAAGAAACAAGTCAATAAGCACAGAGTTAGGGTGTTTTATGCAACTGCAATACTAGGCTTAAATTTCAATCAGTAAATGCATTGGAAAAGAGATGCCAATATTAATAATTGAACTGAGTAAAGGAACACAAAGGGCAAAGCTTGTTGCCTGTTTCACAGGGTTGAAGTTGACGTTCAAATTAATTAAATATTAGGTTTGTGCAGAATGAATGGCCGAGCCGAAAGAAATGAATAGTCACAAAAAGGTTTGCAAAGTGAATGTCAATGAAGCGTAGATTTCAATATACCTCAGCAAGGAAAATGTGAGCAATCTAAAAAAGGTATAGGAAGCAAGAAGAAAATAATAATACGTTGCAAAGAGCAAATAAAAAGTCAGGCAGCAAGACATAAAAAAGCAAGTGAAAAGCAGACAGGTGGAGATAAAAAAGCAAGTAAAAGCAGACAGAAGGAGATGGAAAAGCCATTATTAAGAAAATAACTCTATAAAATAATCAGTGCAATTAACGCGAGTGAAATAGAGCAGAGTAACTAATAAAACGTGTATGTGGCGCAAAGAGACCTTTTAAAATTAAGAAATGCACAATATTTTAGTTATAAAAAATTTGTAAATATAATTTGTAATCAAATTCATTTCCATAATGTATTTAATTTGATCAAAACCAATTTTCGGTGCCTTGGTAACCATAGTAATAGATTATATTATGTTTTTAATAACGGAAATGGAGAGACAAAGGAATTAAATTAAGATTGACAATGTTAGATTTGTGCTCCACTTCAATTACATTTTTTATACAATAAATAACGATTTTGAGAGAAAAAAGTATACCATTGTGTTGTGCATTTTCTAAAGTTTATGTGGCAACGTTTGAAAAGTTTCCGCCACCATAAATAAAAAAATTCCACGAGTCGTCTCCGAAGTTTCGCCAACGTCCAGCTCAAGATTCAGATTACTGCGTACAGCCAAAATAAGAATCCTAAGCCAGAGGTTTGTGGTGCAACACCGTGGGCAGCACTGTAAGAGGGCGTCCGACAACATCTGCAGCGAGAAAAGCCTCTCCAGGTCGAGAAACACCCCAGAAACTCATCACCGAGCATCGTCGGAAGCCGCAGAATTGAGGTAGGCAAATTTTACCTAAAATATAAGAGTCAGCGGTTGGATTTCTACGTGCATATGATAGGAGGTCCTTACCGAAGAAAATTCGAGTACTTCTACGGCCGCAGCAGAGGAGCAGTTCGAGAAATAAGCGTTTTCCCAAATTTGAGGTCATCTGACGTCATGTAACAAATTAATGCCTAAAACAAATGATAATAATAACCGCCAAAGCGCTACGATTTGAATAAATACCTCTGCGAATGTTCACAATTTTGATTATTTTAAAGTCAACAACGCTGACTGCACGATACGAACCATTTTGTAGGTTTTGACATATTGTATACAATAACTACTATGTATTGGAACTAATGCAGGTGTACAGTGGCGCACCAGATCAAGTAAAAATTACAACCTATTAGGAATTCACCTCTGGGAATAGAGTTAATTGTTCTACTGAGCTAGCGTTTTGATAATAAGTTGCAGATAAATAATATACTTAAAGGGCATACTACCGTTTATTTTGGATCAAGTAAAAGAAAATACAAGACAGCATATTTTAATCAGTCTAAATTAATTTTATAAACAACCCCAAAAAGCGAATTAATAATTATTAGAGCATATCCATAACAATATATCCATTACGCACTCAGTGCGGCAATGAATCTCTTAACGATACTAAAATTAATTTGGTTAATCGTCTATAACAACACCGATGAAGATAAAACAGTTAAAGTAAGTAGCATGTATAACGATAAGTGACTAGTGTTTCTGCTATCGATATACGTCGTGCAACTCCAGTTTTTATACTCCATACGCTCAGCGCTGAAATACAATTTGTAACCCTAGATATCTCCCTCCATGGATTTTTGGATAGATAATGACAATGGGAAAACACTTATGAGTAAGAGGGAACTGTCCTCTGTGAAAATGATCAAAATCTTTAGAGTATTTTTGAGAAAAAAAGTTTTCTCGTTTTTTCGCCATTTTTGGAGGGTCTCCCCACACCAGACAGTATATCCTAGTGAAAGCAAAATCTGGTATCATCGTTCCAAAGCTTCATAGAACAATTTCCTAAATTTTCATAAATTTGTCTATATGAAATTCGTCTCCACCCTCCCAGATATCCCCTTCCTGGAATTTTTGTGTATATACTGACTATGAGGTATCATTTATGAATAAGAAGGAAATGTCGGTGAAGATGAACAAAATCGTTAAGTCATTTTTGAGAAAAAAAATTGTCGTTCCTTCAACGTGTTTTGGGGGATTTAAGCCAAATTTGAGTACCATCTTTCTAAAGCCTCATAAAACCTAGTTGAAAATGTTCATAGGTGTCACGTATGAATAAGAAGGAAAAGTCAAAAATCTATAGAATAATTTTAAAGAATTTCTTTGTTTCATTTGTCCGATTTTTGTGGCATTTGGTCCTCCTTACACCGAACGGTGCATCACAGTGAAACCAAAGTCTGGTACCATCGTTTTAAAGCTTCATAGAACACCACCGAAAAAATTTCATGGAAATATGTACTCCACAACCACCTATCTCCCTCCCTGGGATTTTTGGGTAGATAGTGACTATAGCGTATCACTTGTGAATAAGAAGGAAATGTCGTCTGCGAAAATGATCAAAATCGTCAAGGCCAGTTTTTTAGAAAAAAATATTTTCTGTCGTTTTATTGAAATTTTTTGGGGAATTTGGGCCACCTAACAACGAACGCTGCAACGCAGTGAAGCGAGAGTCTGTTTTCATAGTTGCAAAGCTTTATACAACTTCTCTGTAAATTTTCATAAAACTCCATTCGTAACTTTCGCCGCTAGGTGTGGAAGATATGTACATATCGGGAAATTAATTTCGCCCAGTCCTTTCGCAAGCCCTCGCTTAGTTATAAAAAAAATTATACAAATGCGCGAATTTTAAATCGCACTGAATCCACTCCTGTTTGGAGGCCGTTCCTAGCTTGCATTCTGGCGCCAACTTAAATGTGTAATACGATACTGAAGCGATAAACAGACGCTTATGGTCACAGATTGCCAAGATGCATGCCAGTGCACCCAGAAAATCCCCGCGTTGGAATGTGATGACGCGGAGTTGCTCAATCTTACTAAATACAATGTTTTAGGCGGTAAAAACACAAACCTTTGCAAGTGCATTTAAATGCATCTGTTTGCACATTGTAGCAAGCCTCACGTAACTGGAAGCCAAAATCTGCTCTCGGGACGTTTCCAGCGGCCGCTGACGACGCTATCAACCCATTGGATGTCATACAGCTCATGGGGCTGGCAAACTTTGATGAGAAGTGCCTGGACGCACCAATTTTTGAAGAAGTGGCGTTGTTTTAACGCCTTACACTAAAATGCACTTATGACTGGGATGTTGCTCCAGTTCAGCTGCAAGAAGAAACCACTTGCTCCTTTCACTCTTGCATCACCAATGGCGCACTTTTTGTCCGCGTTTCCCGTACCTTATATTTCGTTTTTGCTTCCTTTGCTTGCTTTCGACGAAGCTTACAAAAATTGCACTTTCAACGACCACACTATGTGTAAATGTAAATGTAATTCCTGTTTGGTGGTCACGGTGAGTAAGGGTTTGTACCCGTTGGATATGGTACGGATGTAAAAGTTGATGACGAAGAGTTCTCCAAACAAGTCGACCATCTACACCCACTTCGGCAAAACATTCTTGCACTAGTTTTGGGGATTTCATCTGCTACGGTCTACCATCTCTGGTGTGGACACTGACCTCAGATGTCTGCAGTCGTAAGCACATTTTTCAAAGGAACCAGTATCTGTTAGCTGTTGGTAAAGTTTTCCAAAACTTGGGAAAGCAGTTGACAGTTGGATAAAGCCTTGACCGTGTTTTGTTTTAGGACTACTGCTAGCGATGCACTGTCACCTAGTCGTAGCCCTGTAGTTGTTACAGCCTTGAGCCCACCACATAAGCGGTCTTACTTTAATTAAAATAATTTTTGCATTTTTAAAATTAAATTCTAAATAAAAAACTTTCAGCAGAAAATGTTACTAATGTTATTAATACAGGAAGTGCATTACAAGAAAAATAACTTTTTCTAGATCTAATAACGGTTGAGGGTGTTCAAAATTATGTACAAAATAGGTAAAAATATCTTCATATTGCTTGTAATACTGAAACAGTAAAAGAAAACAGTAACGAATGCAAATCACATTAATTCGCAAAGAAAAAAAAAAGGAACGATAACGACAGAACCGACCGCAGTCGAACTGCGCCCGATCGGTAACGATAAAAACGCAACAGACGCAGACAGCCACAACACGCGTTTGTAGATAAGGATAGCGAGTTGTGGGTTTTATTGAGAGAGCTTTTATTCAAACTTATTATTAACTTATTTGGTATTTTGGACAGTTCTATGGTACTGTACAGAGTGTGTCTGTTTATGCTAATAGTAGGCGCGTCGAAAGTCGACGAAGATATGGTATAGTTCCATTACTTTTTCAATTGGAATATTCATAAACGTCTCAGAAAAAAAATAGTAGGAGGTATTTTATTGTATTACATTAGTAAAAACTAAATGTTATGCGCAACACTTCAGAATATGCATAATGGAAAGTGCTGGGAATAAAAATGTACAAATAAATTAGAGGGAATTGTCATCATGTTTATTTAATATAGAGTGAATTTAAATTATAAATACGTTACGCCAAATGTACGCACATCACGATAAATAATAACCTATAATTTAGGAGTGTCAAGTAGTTAGTTGTTTATTACTAAAACTGAACAAAGAAATAGTAATTTTTGTATTAAGTGCGCGAAATGAGTGTTTTTTATGGCGCGTGAGAATGTCAATTTTCGCCGAGACCGTTAGGTCGAGGCAGAAAAGTCATTCAAACGCGCCATAAAAACAGGAATTTTGCCACGAAATACAAACAACGTTTTTTCTACAGCCGTCAAAAAAAGAATAAAAGAATATGTAAATTCGCTAACCGTGAAGAATAACTATTTTTGTATTAAGGGCGTGAAGGAGGCGATTTTGGCCCGCGGCGGAATTATAAGCCAGAGGCCCGAAGGGCCGAAGGATTATAAAACGCCAAAGGGCCAAAATCGCCGTTCACGCCCGAAATGCAAACAAGATTTTTTGTAAAATCCACCATAAAGCTTTGAAAAATAAATGGCACGATTCGTTCTCAAAAGTCAAATTGTTGTTGGTTGCCAATGTGATGCTGGTTTTTTAGGCCTTAGGGCGCAAAAGGCATTATTTACGCCCGCAAATTATTTTTAGGCCTTAGGGCGCAAACGGCACTATTTACGCCCGCAAATTAATGCATAAATGACCATATTTTAGTACGATTTTACAAAAATATTATTTTTTCACGTGTTAAAAAAAGTTAAACTTCGCGTATCTATAGCGATGCATAAATGTCACGTTTTTTTGACGGCTGTACAAAAAAAAGTATATGTCTTATTCAAAAGTACTTTACAGTGACATGGGACAATGATCTGTCCGTACCCTAGTAAAAGACAAATACGCCAAACTGACATCAAGTCCAGTTCTATAGCTGATGACATTTTATCTACTTTGCTTACCTAAACAAAAAGGCATATTTTAGTAGAGTACATGTCAAAATTCAATAGGAGCTTAATCTTTAGAAATTAAGTATAAATTGTCACTATCACTACTACTGTCACTGTCAGGAATAATGTCGATAATAAGTGGCTCTACTATGCATTTAGTAAGTGTGTCCCATATTTTTTGTTCTTCTTCTTCAACATGAATAATACCAAGTGACTGCTATTATATTGACAATAGAATCTTCTAACAAGTCTTGAACGTCAGTCAGTTTAAAGGTGGAATTTCTGTGAGCCTCTTTATTTTTAATTAGTTCTACAGGGTTTCAGAATAATGTGGTGGTAACCTTAACACTATAACACCACGTTTTTTCGCCATTTGATCTACTGCATATTGAATATGTTGTATTTTATTTATTGGAAGAATCTCAAGTATTTCCACTTTTAGCATATTTTCGTGGCATCGTAGATTATTTTATTTTAACCACTGGATTAGTCACCACGCGAAAGTTGGTATACTTTTAGAACGTCGACTGTGATCTGATGCATTGTCTATTACAATTACCGAACGAGGTTCCTCAAACGACAGTACAGAAGAAAACCAGGTATCAAACACATCGGCATTCATGTCCTCATGGTAATCTCACATCTTACATGATTCAAACACACTAAACCCACTATCTAAGAATCGAGAATTGCCCGATGTGGGTTATAATTAACAGCCGGCCCTTGTCAGAAGAAGACTTTAACTTCAGGTTGTCTGCATTGTTATTATTTTTTGAAATCACCATCGTTTTATTACTATTAATATGTAACCCATATGTTTCGTTAACTGTTGTTACTTTATTTACCAATCTTTGCAGATCTAGGCTACTCGCTATCAGCATTTCAGCAGCATACCTGATGTTATTGATTAAATTCCCATTTATTACCACACCTGCTGCGTCATTCTCCAATGCTTCACGAAATATAAATTCTGAGTAGATGTTGAACAACATTGGAGAAAGAACACACCCCTGCCTGACTCCTTTTTGAATATTGATTATATCCATCATATTGTTATTGTATTTTACTTTAGCGTTCTGCCCCCAGTAAAGACTGGCTATAATCTGTATGTCGTGGTTTGTAGTGTATCTAAAAGTTTTTCATGTTTCACGTTATCGAAAGCCTTACTCTAATCGAAAAATCATATGTATAGGTCCTCATTAATGTCTAGGCATCCTTGTGCTAAGACATTTAAGGCAAAAATAGCCTCTCTGGTACCCATCCCGTTACGAAACCCAAATTGTGTGCCCGATGTCTCTGCTTCGCATATATTGTGGATTCTGGCATGTACGATCTTTAGGTAAGCTTTCAGAACATGGCTCATTAGACTTATGGGTTTGTGTTCGTCGCATTTAGTTGTTCGAGATTGTTTTGGTATGGATATAAAAGTAGAGATAAGCCATTCCTGAGGGATATGTCCTGTTGTGTCCTGTAGATGTCATTAAACAAATCTACTATAACGGTAATTGAGTGTTCATTCAGCAATTTCAAGACTTCGGAGTGTATTTCATCTAGTCCTACTGTCTTACCGAATTTAGCGTTCTTTATGGCATATTCCACTTCTACCCGTGGAATTTTCGGCGCGTTTTCCGATTTGATAACATTATATTGATCTGATCTTTGGTCTTTGTTAGATCATTTTCGACCTCTTTCGTTTTGCTCAAAATTACGTTTATTTGTCGCCCGAATTCTTACTGATTACGGCCCTGTACAGTTACATTCAAATTCGTCTTAGCAAGCATTCTTCGTTCAGTGCACAAAGTGCGTATTTGTTTCGACAATCAAGCTTGAACGCCTAAATAAATCAAATTCTTTATGTTAAGCAGTAACGAAATTCAGGCCTTGGAGCTTAGTGTTTGCTGTCAAGAAATTGACGCCTGCAGTTCTTGCAAACTGTACTTTGGTAATTCGACCCTTTGAGAATCGCTGTAGCATTAACAAACTCTTCTAGAACGTTCTTTGTTTAACCTGACTACTGCTCGATAATTAGCCTTTGAAAATAAGGTTCGATAAATCTCTGGTTGCCGTATAGTGTTTAAATGTTGTTTCAGAAATCTATCCTGCTTTCCGGCCGTCATAGCTTCAATATATTTTCGTAGAACGCGTCGTTATCAGTATGATATTCGAGGACTGTGGAATGTTCATTGTAAACTGGGGCCTTCCCCTGGTTCTTGCCAATTCAGCAATTGCATCATCCGTTAAAGCCTTCTTTGTTGTGCTTCAGCCCACGCATTTTACGTCCAGCTTTGGGACCATTGGAAATAAAGTTTGATAAGCCCTTAGTTAACCGCACATACAGAAATTATGGTTTTGGAGTTCGAAGTTTTCTTCCATTGTACTTCTTCGCGCGGAATTCGATTTGAAAGAAGAATCTGTACCCAGCATTTGAGTGAGCAAGACGTATGTGAAATTTCGCGCCCCCCGACTGTGGCGTGACGCTGCAGTTGGGGGAGCTTTTGTTAAAGCATTAATGAACTTTTAGCTGCGTTGTTTTTGTGAACTTTTGGCTAACTTGTGGTGATTAAGTTGTGAATCCTTTTTGGCTCTTGTGCGAACTTTTCGAGTGCCTTGGGGCACGTTAATGGCGAGTGCAGTTAAACCCGAATCTTCGAAGTGAACATTAATCCTTGGGTGTCTTTGAAAATGCGCGGTGGGCAGAGGAAGTGTATTTAACTCGGACGTTGTTAAATTGGCCGATTTTCGTTTCATACAGTTGGTCTCCAGGGAGACTTTTGGCACTTTTTGCCGATTCGATTAGAGAAACGATATCTGATGAGCCTCAACTAACTTTTTTCCCTGTTAAGTCGGGAAAAAACCATTGCGTAATGCATATCTGTGTCAACGTCGGGTTTAAATTAAAGGAAGGCCCCCCCGCGCAATATAGTGTTGTTTGCTGTTACTTAGTTGATTGATGTTTGCTGCCGACTATCTTCAATTCCCTCGAGTTTCTGCTCCACCTGTTGCCTCTTCTGGAGAATTCGCTACACCTCTGGCACGTTTTACCAGGCCTCCACGAGGACAACTACATCTGCACTTAAGACTGTATGCTGCAACTATCAGGTAGGCGCCCTGCATTGTACCAATTAGGTAACTCTGGTGCCTAACTTAATGTGCGATTTTATATTTTATGGTGCGTCAGTGCTAATAAACGTTGCGTACGTCCGCTAGGACCTATGATCTGTTTCAGTTAATGTTTACCAGGGGCTTTACTCCTGGCGTCCATTTTTATGTCATTTGTTTTGGATCATACTGTGTTTTTTTGTGTCTTTGTAACTAGCCCTTAAGATATATTTTGGTTTGGTGGGGCCCCCTTTTCATATTCACGTAGGATATCTTATTACTAAATTTAAACTCACCTCCGGGTGTTTGTTTTAATGTACCGATTTGTGTAAACTGTCATTTGTTTCTTTAAATAATAAACTTGTTAAAGTCAGTTCATTCTTTTTATGAATTTTGAAACCCCTTCTGGGTCATTCACTAATCCAGTGTGGCAAAGGCCAAGTGTAATTAATTTTGTGAAGTTAAAGCATGCTCTTTTGATTAAGCGAGCCCCGAGATTTGGGCCAGTCAGTGTTCTTTTGTTATTCTTTAGTGACGGTGGCCTTGAAGGTAAGTGATTTAACGACAAGGTCACCCGGCTACTCGGAGGAGGCTTGGTGAACAACAGGCGGAGGTGTTCAGCAACGTACTTGGAGGACTTCTACATAGGCTACGTGTATTGTTCTTGGTTCTAGACACGTCAGCCACCCCTAATCAGAACCAAGTGGCGCTCAGGCATTTCTTTTTCTGTTAAGCAATCCATCAGGGTAAGTGCCGCCGGTTTTTCTTTGAGCTTTCGAACCACGCCTTCCCGACCGAGTTAAGTGCGAGTAACCGGAGCAACAAAATCTGCTCCAGCACATTAAGATCTGTGTTCTTTTTAGTAAAGCCGGCGAACCCTGTAGTTTGTACCCGTTTTTGAACAATCAATACGACCTATGTCGATCTGATGAATTAATACCGTAACAGATAAACTGGCGCCCAACGTGGGGCTTTGTTTTTGTCGATAACGCCCTTAGGGCATTGTTTTTGTGTTTCTTTTCTTGTCATATAGCTTAATTTTAGTGTTTGGCATTAACGTCATATAGTTTTTTCCAGTATTTTCCATGAAAACTTGACTTTTTTAGGACTTTGAAACTTGGAAACGTGTTTTTTTCATATCAGGACGCGTATCCTATATGTTTTCTTTTATTAAATGAGTTCCTTGCTATCCCTTTGATAGACCAAACATTGTTTTTCCCGGGATTTTTGTGTTTTTTCGTGTTCAATATTTCAACATTTTCTTTTACGTGCTAAGGCACATTTTGGAGCCATTCTTTTTGGTGCTATCGTTTATTTTAGTATGGATCATTAAGCAAACCGTGTTTTTTAGTCTTTTTCGTGAAAACTCTGAAATTTTTGGAAGGTATCGAACTTTTTTTTGAATCCGTTTATTGTTGATTGTGTTTAGCCTTCAGCTAATTTGAAATTTTATTGTGCTATTCTGAATTTAAGTTGAAGTTAGTAGAGTTCATCGACATTGACGCATTTAGATTACCGATGTTGACTTTTTTGTTGTCATTTTTTGATGTGGTGCCGCGTTGTCGTTTGTTGACGAGTTGGAAATCATTTCGTTTTCTTTATTCTTTATTGGTTCGTTGTTAGGATGTGGTTTGTGTTGGTGTGTTTGTGAGATCCGCTTTACGCGAATTTGTAATATCTCTCAAACCATCTTAGTTGGATTGGCGTAGTATTTTTTTGTTTGACTTCTATTTCGTTTTCATTTTTATCGTGTATCGCCCAACTTCGTTTGCTGATTTCATCGCGTGCATCAACATTTGTCGTAGTGTCTTGTACACTTTTTGTCGTACCCCTTTCGTTTATTGACTCAGTTGTTTACCGTGTTGGAGTATGTTGCGATTTAGTCGCCTGTTGTTGTTTTGTTTTAGTGACTTCTAGGCCAGCGTAAAACTTTCTTGGGATTGGCGTTTTGTACCGTTGCTGTCCACGCTCTGAAGGTTGAGGTGGGCCAAATTCTGCTTTATTGCACATCTGTTTGAAGACGCCGCTTAAGTAATCCCGCTTGTGTTCTCGTGTAGTATGAGAGCGTTGCATCTTTGCAGATTCTGGTTACGCTGTGCCATTCCGAAGCCTGGAATAATTCTTTTTCGATGAAGACTCCATCGTTGCGTTATTTATTGAGGATCTGTCGTCACCTACCGAATTTTCTTTTGATGACTTTAGGTCGTCACGTATTGGTTCTGCCCTTTGGATTTTGGGAGAAACAATTTCGTTGTTAAGCTTTTGAGCTTCGTGCGTCAGTCATGCGCAGGCTGTTCGCACGTTGTTTCTTTAGTAAAGTTAATGTTTGACATTTATTGGAGACTTTGTTTTTCCGAATTTTCTTTTGGTGTTCGGTGTCGGAGTCATTTTCGGTCTCGCATTTTGCGAATTTATAGACGATTTGGCTTTCGGCATCGTCATCGATGGAGGATTTCGGTGGACTTAGTTTTCTTTTCCTTGACAATCCCAAGTCACAATGGATTAACCATGTGTGACATACTGTTGTATATAATTGTTCGCTTCATTAGCATAGGATAGAATAGGATAGGTTAGTTTAGGCTAGGCGGCCTTCAAGGCCTTCGAGACTCCTGTCGTTCGTGGTTACCCCCTTTCTTTGATCGTTTGTTGCTGTGGGACAGACACAAGAGGCTGATCCCGTGACGCCTCGCGTGCCCTCTTCAACGGGTCTTCGAGAGTTAGGCTGCGAACCTTGGGGCTTCGTACCCTGTGTTCGATCGGTAGGTTGGACGGAAGAGTGCACAGTGATGACTTATACCCTATTATGACAAGCTCTTTCAAGAGCAAAACAAATCCCAGGTGGGATATCAACCCTTCTCTCTCATCTTTCTTCTTTCATTCTATCCTCCCTTTACCGTGTGTCCGGCGACACCTGTCATTGTCCTCACCCGTTTTGCCTTTGGCACTTTTCCTTTCAAACCGTGTCATGGGGCCGGATAGTAAGTAGGCAGTGGGTCCGGTCGCCTTGCTTACCCGCCACCCCATGGACGCGTGCCATGGTCGCTCGGCCATGGTCGGATTATTTTCGAGATGGGGACACCATCCTTTACGGGGTGGAGTGATCCGTGTTTTAAGTTCTTGAACACTTTTTATGTTGAGTTTCGATCGCCAAGTCGAATGGGACCCCTGGCGGAGTACCCTCCTTTGGGACAAATTACGTTTATTGGTCGCCCGATTCCCTGGTCCGGGGAGGGGTGTTCTAGGCTTCACCGAACCGTCAGTACCTGATTGAGGTTTTACGTAATTTCCACCGGCGTACCCGGTCTTTTTGGCAAATTCTTCTTCCTTCTCACTCTGTCCATTGACGCTGTCCGTCGTAGTGTGGTTGGGATCCTGAGTAGTGACGGCTATCTCAACCCGCATAGTTAGTAAGCGAATCTTCTAGCAACTCTCTCGGTCGTCTTAAGGATCAATTTAAGAAATTGACCTCTAGTAAGGGGGGTGTTAGATCATTTTCGACCTCTTTCGTTTTGCTCAAAATTACGTTTATTTGTCGCCCGAATTCTTACTGATTACGGCCCTGTACAGTTACATTCAAATTCGTCTTAGCAAGCATTCTTCGTTCAGTGCACAAAGTGCGTATTTGTTTCGACAATCAAGCTTGAACGCCTAAATAAATCAAATTCTTTATGTTAAGCAGTAACGAAATTCAGGCCTTGGAGCTTAGTGTTTGCTGTCAAGAAATTGACGCCTGCAGTTCTTGCAAACTGTACTTTGGTAATTCGACCCTTTGAGAATCGCTGTAGCATTAACAAACTCTTCTAGAACGTTCTTTGTTTAACCTGACTACTGCTCGATAATTAGCCTTTGAAAATAAGGTTCGATAAATCTCTGGTTGCCGTATAGTGTTTAAATGTTGTTTCAGAAATTTATCCTGCTTTCCGGCCGTCATAGCTTCAATATATTTTCGTAGAACGCGTCGTTATCAGTATGATATTCGAGGACTGTGGAATGTTCATTGTAAACTGGGGCCTTCCCCTGGTTCTTGCCAATTCAGCAATTGCATCATCCGTTAAAGCCTTCTTTGTTGTTCTGCAGCCCACGCATTTTACGTCCAGCTTTGGGACCATTGGAAATAAAGTTTGATAAGCCCTTAGTTAACCGCACATATAGAAATTATGGTTTTGGAGTTCGAAGCTTTCTTCCATTGTACTTCTTCGCGCGGAATTCGATTTGAAAGAAGAATCTGTACCCAGCATTTGAGTGAGCAAGACGTATGTGAAATTTCGCGCCCCCCGACTGTGGCGTGATGCTGCAGTTGGGGGAGCTTTTGTTAAAGCATTAATGAACTTTTGGCTGCGTTGTTTTTGTGAGCTTTTGGCTAACTTGTGGTGATTAAGTTGTGAATCCTTTTTGGCTCTTGTGCGAACTTTTCGAGTGCCTTGGGGCACGTTAATGGCGAGTGCAGTTAAACCCGAATCTTCGAAGTGAACATTAATCCTTGGGTGTCTTTGAAAATGAGCGGTGGGCAGAGGAAGTGTATTTAACTCGGACGTTGTTAAATTGGCCGATTTTCGTTTCATACAGTTGGTCTCCAGGGAGACTTTTGGCACTTTTTGCCGATTCGATTAGAGAAACGATATCTGATGAGCCTCAACTAACTTTTTTCCCTGTTAAGTCGGGAAAAAACCATTGCGTAATGCATATCTGTGTCAACGTCGGGTTTAAATTAAAGGAAGGGCCCCCCGCGCAATATAGTGTTGTTTGCTGTTACTTCGTTGATTGATGTTTGCTGCCGACTATCTTCAATTCCCTCGAGTTTCTGCTCCACCTGTTGCCTCTTCTGGAGAATTCGCTACACCTCTGGCACGTTTTACCAGGCCTCCACGAGGACAACTACATCTGCACTTAAGACTGCATGCTGCAACTATCAGGTAGGCGCCCTGCATTGTACCAATTAGGTAACTCTGGTGCCTAACTTAATGTGCGATTTTATATTTTATGGTACGTCAGTGCTAATAAACGTTGCGTACGTCCGCTAGGACCTATGATCTGTTTCAGTTAATGTTTACCAGGGGCTTTACTCCTGGCGTCCATTTTTATGTCATTTGTTTTGGATCATACTGTGTTTTTTTGTGTCTTTGTAACTAGCCCTTAAGATATATTTTGGTTTGGTGGGGCCCCCTTTTCATATTCACGTAGGATATCTTATTACTAAATTTAAACTCACCTCCGGGTGTTTGTTTTAATGTACCGATTTGTGTAAACTGTCATTTGTTTCTTTAAATAATAAACTTGTTAAAGTCAGTTCATTCTTTTTATGAATTTTGAAACCCCTTCTGGGTCATTCACTAATCCAGTGTGGCAAAGGCCAAGTGTAATTAATTTTGTGAAGTTAAAGCATGCTCTTTTGATTAAGCGAGCCCCGAGATTTGGGCCAGTCAGTGTTCTTTTGTTATTCTTTAGTGACGGTGGCCTTGAAGGTAAGTGATTTAACGACAAGGTCACCCGGCTACTCGGAGGAGGCTTGGTGAACAACAGGCGGAGGTGTTCAGCAACGTACTTGGTGGACTTCTACATAGGCTACGTGTATTGTTCTTGGTTCTAGACACGTCAGCCACCCCTAATCAGAACCAAGTGGCGCTCAGGCATTTCTTTTTCTGTTTAAGCAATCCATCAGGGTAAGTGCCGCCGGTTTTTCTTTGAGCTTTCGAACCACGCCTTCCCGACCGAGTTAAGTGCGAGTAACCGGAGCAACAAAATCTGCTCCAGCACATTAAGATCTGTGTTCTTTTTAGTAAAGCCGGCGAACCCTGTAGTTTGTACCCGTTTTTGAACAATCAATACGACCTATGTCGATCTGATGAATTAATACCGTAACATCTTTACATAGTTCGGTTATGTATTGTTTCCATAGATTCATCTTCTCTTTTAAATCAATAATTATTCTATCCTGATCATCTTTTAATATATCTGTTTGTGTAGGTTTTGTATTGCCGGTGACTTCCTTTATCTTTTGAAACTGTCGTACTTTCTCTCTAAATCTCTGTACACCTTTCAGTCATCCAAGTTTCTTTAGCCAGTTTTACGATTCCCTTGATTGGCTGGGTACATTACTATATTCGATTCACAGGGATTTCTCTGGCTGACGATCTGGGAGGTCATGTAGTCTAAATGTGCTCCCCTGGAGGATCTTGGCTTCCGATCTCCATGATCAGTATTTTTTTGTATTATCTTTGTCTTCGCCATGGGGAGTGTACTAGTAAAGTACAGTGGTTTCCCGTTGCCTTCTGTATTCCTCTGCCATTGACCATCTTCTTGGTGGTTCCTCCGCCTTGAGAGCCCATTTTTAACCCTGGCACAAAGAAGTTCCCAAATTGTAGCCGCCCATTCTGAGTCAGTCGCTACCTGGAGCTGCTTAAACCGGCAGCGATTCGGTGTTCGCTAGTTATGGTCCGCACCGGTTATTTTATTTCCCCGATATCCACCATATCTGGTGAGCATTCCCCTATCCGCCACCTGGGGAGAATTAGAAATTAACATAAATGGCACGGTAGCGTATCCAGTATATCAAAATAAACAAAAATGGGCATTCGGGACGGTTACAAAACGATTGGGTTCGGAAATGTATGAACTCAGGGCTGACGGGCGAATAATAAAAAGGCATGCTAACCAATTGCAGAGTTACGGTAAGGGTTGCATACAAAATTAAAGTTTCATTAGTAATTAAGGTCCCGGGTGGTGTAGCTTCACCAAGCGTCTACGTACGATCAGTAGAGTTAACCAACACTCTCTCTGGTCGGAACTTGGATGGGAGTTTTACGGCTGCTTCACTCGGAGCCTCATGGTACGGCTGCCACGAAAATAATTGGTCCCGGATGCCATAATAACATCATGACAGTCGTTAGTGGGGTTGAAAGTCCCCATAAAATGTACAGCGACGCCTATAATTGGCCTAACGGCTGTTGGCTGAGTACAAAATAAATAAATAAGAAAGATTACAATAGTTTAGCATCAGAATCACTTAGCGAAAAATCACCTGAGGGCTCTGCAAAAGCCGCACCGATCAGAAAACTCCTGATTCCAGCTTCAGCCACGTCTGGGCAAAGTTATCTCGTTCGACCTCGACCAGGAAATGAACCTGTTAGGAAATCGCCAACATTTAGAAGACTGTTCGGAGGTTCTGGGCCAAGAGATCCACCGACCACAATTTCCCTCGAATGGGAAGTCCAGCAGAAAAAGGAGATCACCTTCCAGATACTCCCCGTAGTTATAACTTTTGGAAGTGGGGTGTAACGTCGCTGCCACTGACAAGGCCGTCCCGGCAAGCGCCGCTACTGGCAATGTTAAAGGGCAGGCGCAGGAAAATATCTTTAGCTGTGGTAGGAAATCAAATTGCTGATATCGGTCAGCGACCAATCGCTAATGAGAGAGTTTTTGGTAGTAATTGTGAATAAAAATAAAAATTTACCCAAGGGTATAACTAATCGCAAGAACAGACATGACACACACTTTCTTTAATGACACCTTATGGCGCTGAAGGACACGCGTGCCACATAGCATTTGTGATAACTATAGAAATAATCAGTATTATTACCGCAACAACTACGTTGATGTGTATCACCTTTTTAAGCAGCGACACAAATGAAATATAAAGTGTTATTCTGATTTATTTACCATTAGTTTCGTACGGATCTTTCAGAGCCGCTCTCCTGCAAATTATTTACTGTTTACAAAAACCTCTTTCCCTTTGGTTTCTAATGTCAGTTTATATTCGATATCGAACCACCTGTTTCTTTCTCTTTTTCTCTTACTCCCTGTTATTTTTTTCTGTCTTTTACTGGTATAAGTTTTGACCAGTTCTCATATATAGTTTCTCCTATTCTATTGTTACATTTCCCATTATTTTGGTTATCGCTTCCTAGAATTATGTGCTATTTCCTCATATTTTAATTTTTAGAGATCGCATCGATCAGCTCGTTCTTTACACGGTTTCTTCGCGTTGGATAAGCTCTCTCTTAGTTTTAGTTTCACCAAACAATAATCTCAACTGCATTTTGCATCTCTATAACTTCTCACATCTAGGACACTAAAAAAATTCTTGTGTCTAAGCGGTATATCATGTTTCGGAGTTCTGCCCACTTGTTCTAGGAGGTCGTAGTATTATTCTTTCTCTTCCTCGCTTTTTTCCTCAATTGGTGTATACGTGTTTATTATAGTCAGGTTGAATGTCTTCATTTTGATTCTGAGCCTCCCCATTCTTTCATTTATTGATTGAAAGTTAATGCCTTTGAAGTTTTCACTTTTTAATGTGTCGCATGCAATATTTCAAATAATTAATTAGATTCCACTATTCCCATTTATTCCTAAATAAACGGGGCTGCGCGTGCTATTGCGCGGTCTATTCTATTCAATTTACCACCATTTTTAGGCTTATTACATTGGGCACCCCTCCCCTGCCGTCCACCTGACCAAAGAAGAAAGCCCTCAGGGCTCCGCCCCTCTCCAACGGGGCTCCAACCCTCTCCAAGGGGGCCCTCGGGGATCCACCCCTCTCCAAGAGGGCTCACGGGGCTCCGCCCTTCTCCAAGGGGCCCTCGGTGCTTCGCCCCTCTCCAAGGAGGCCCTCGGGGCTCCGCCCCTCTTCAACTCTCGGGGTTGAACGTTGGCCTTTCTTTATACTTGCGTTATTCGCACCCCTAGTCCCGTCTTGTATCGCGCTCTGCTTAACGAAGTCCATTTGAATATTTAGAGCATTTTGGTTTTGATCTTAGATTAATTTAGTCATGCCACGTGCTGTGTCGATCTCTGCTTCACGGTGACCGCTACGGGATACGGAAAGTTCGTTCCCCACATTTCGTTCCCGGGATATTTCGGCTCCTCACATATCGTACCCGGAAACTTCGTTCCCGACCGAGCTCAATTTGTCCCCTAGATTACAAGGTGTTGAAAAACGAGTGCAGCGATCGGAATACAGTTAAAAAATGAAAGATATTTTAATTAATTTATTTATTATAATAAACTTATAAGAACAAAATAAATTGTATTTATTAAAAATGACGGTTTAATCTAAGTATATTCCTGATATTTTGTATAGGGCCATAATTTCTCATTCTTGACAACTTTTCTTAGTAATATTTTGCTGTATCATGAACAAAAAGGGTAGTTCACCTAAAAAGAAAATAGTTTTTGCTTTACTGTCAAGGCCGACTTGGAAAAACTGAAAATTTTCTTAAAATTCTCTACAAACCGAGCAGGAATTATAATTCCTATAACATTTTTATGTAAAACTAAAAATAAAATGTAATTCCCTCTTGTAAACTCAAGCTGGGGTCATACTGTATATAGGTAGTTTTTATAAGTTTATTATAATAAATAAATTAATTAAAATATCTTTCGTTTTTCTAACTGAACTCCGATCGCTGCACTCGTTTTTCAACGCCCTGTGATCTAGGAGACAAATTGAGCTCGCTCGGGAACGAAGTTTCCGGGTACGAGATGTGGGGAGACGAAATATCCCGGGAACGAAATGTGGGGTACGAAATGTGGGAAACGAACTTTCCGCAAACCGACCGCTACTGCATAGAGAGTTAGACACGCCTCTGCGTTTATGTGTTTGCTTTATGGTTTGGACGCTTAACTAGGTATTTACGTAGCATCCAGCGCCCTTCTTGCAATTTTTGAATTACGCAGCATTACTTTTTTATATAGGTCGAACTTGTGTATTTATAATGTTTGTTGATTTGGTTTATATGTATATTGTTGGTATGTGTTTTTTATGCGTTGTGTATGGTTGAGCACTATAGAACCAGAAATAAATCTCGTTACTAGATCGCTTTAGTATTATTGGTGTTGGCTTGCTATGTCTCAACCTTGGAGAGGGCCGATCCAAGGATTTGCCTGCGTCGAGGACTTGGCGCCCATTCCCTTAGTATCTCTTTCAGATTTACTGGAACTCCGACCCTCATGACGAGTTAGCCAACCTAGGCCGATGTTTACCAGCTGGCAAAATACCTAATACAACTTTCGCCAACAGGTAAGGGCATTTCACTCGTTGCATTAACCTATGCTTGGTTTGTTGTCTAAAAATCCGTCTTGTCCGACGCTCTCTTTAGGGTTTTGTAACAATGTGGTCTTTACGGGAGTAGGGTTGTTAACCCTACATCAACCTTCTTCCTTTATATCAGATTGGGACGAGCAGTGTGCCGTTATAAACCGCCACACACCTGGCGTAGATGTTATATAATTCTGGTTGTAAATTTTGTTTTCCTTTCGAATATGCCGATATTAGTGCGACTTTAGTTTAGTAAATTAATAAAACTTCAGTAACAAACACTAATACTCTGTCTTTTCCAGATATCGACATTCATTGCTCCCACTTTGTGTAACTCAAAAAGAATGCCCTGGTGTTCTACCAGGGAAATGGTTTGTATTTAATGAAGAATGTCGTGAAAAGTGTCCATCGCGCTATAAAAACGTTTCAGAAGCGAAAGGTTGGTGCGAACACTGTGGTGATCGTTGCCCCAAAAAATGCTCAGGAGAAGAAGTAAATAGCATAGCAACAGCTGAGAACCTTCGTGGATGTACACATATAAACGGAGATCTAACAATTCGCGTTAATTCCAAAGCTACTGCGGATGAAATGGAAAGCCTAGGCCTGATTGAAGTAATCGACGGGTTTTTAAGGATATACCGTTCTCAATTAACCACATTAGAATTTTTTAAAAACTTGAAAGAGATTCGTGGCGAACAACTATATAACAATAAATATGCATTGGTAGTCTACGAAAATCCAAATTTACATACTCTGTGGAAGTGGGACACGTTTAAAACCAAAATTAAAAATGGAACTTTAATGTTTCATTACAATTCGCAGTTGTGCATGTCGGAAATAGAAACGCTTAAAAAATTAACAGGTTTAAATCCCGACGACCACGATGTTTCTCCATATTCTAATGGAAATAAGAAAGCATGCAATTATATTGACCTCAATGTCAAGGTGGAGGAATTAACTTCAACAAGCGTCAAACTTGTATGGGATAATTATATTTTAACCAGCAATAAATCACTTTTTATAGGTTACGTTGTATATTACGCAGAAGATACCTTTATGAACATGACGGTTTATAACGAACGTGATGAATGCGAAAATAGCTGGACCATTGTATTGGTTTCAAATAATTCACTAGAAATTGAAAACTTAAATCCATACGCGAATTACACCTATTATATTAAAACATACGTCACTTTAACGTCATTGGCAGCTCAGACAAACCTTAGCTACTTCAAAACCCTTCCTGATGAACCTTCGGCTCCAACTCACTTGGCA
The DNA here is from genome assembly GCA_940337035.1 of Agriotes lineatus. Lineage (NCBI taxonomy): Eukaryota > Metazoa > Arthropoda > Insecta > Coleoptera > Elateridae > Agriotes > Agriotes lineatus. Next base: position 67,514,181 of record OW679200.1, on the reverse strand, counting down.
ACTATTTCAAACAGCAGTAGCAGTATAATTTTAACATGGAAACCTTCAGAATTTCCTAATGGTGTGTTAAGTCATTACGAATTAGTTATTTATTATATCAAGGATGATCCTAAATTTGTACAACGAAGAGACTATTGTATTCATCCACATCACATACATGTAGAAGAAATTACAAAACCGCCCGTTGAGGTTTTACCTAATGTTACGAATAATGCTACATGCAACTGTGAAGAAGATCCAAAAGTATCTTCGAAAGTGCTCGACACTAGTTGTGACAGTTTTGATATAGTAGTTGTAAAGTCCAATGTGAGATCAACCGGGTGCAAGTGGCTAGCATATAACGTAGATGGAAATGATAATCCTAAACTCAGTAATGATAATATTAGCATTGTACTTGAAGAATCAAAGGGTTATAATTTAGTAAAAAGATCTGCAGATTTTCCTGACATAATGGAGCAGAGCATTAACGGTTCGAACATAACTTCTTACGAAATAAAGGGGTTGAAGCATTTCAGCATGTACGTTATCTTGCTGAAAGCTTGTAATAAGAAATCATTTTGCAGTGGGACGGAATCAGTATCTCAACGAACTTTGAGCAAAGATGAAGCAGATGACATTCCTCCAGGGTTGTCTGTTAAAGTGGAAAATAACGACGCAATCATTAAATGGCCAGAACCAAAAGATCCAAACGGCCTTATTGTGGCTTATGATGTCGCGTATAAGCGAATAGATTTAGAACATTCGAAAGCTGCAATAGAGTGCATAGCTCAACAGCACTATGCATCCTTTGGTACAGTACAGTACAGAATGCGCAACTTTCTTCCTGGGCACTATACAGTAAGCGTGAAAGCTGTTTCCCTAGCAGGTCCCGGAAAATTTACAGAAGTCGTTGAGTTCGAAATTACTTTACCCTCTCCGAATGTTTTAATCGGATTTATTATTACTTTCATCATTATTCTTCTACTTGTACCAGTATTTGTGTACCTTTACCATCGATACAAAAGGAGAAACAGTTTAGACCAGCTTCGTCTCTTATCTAATATTAATTCTAATACCACCGGTTCAGATTACATGGAAGACGAATGGGAAATAGGCCGAGAAGATGTAGAGATTCTTAAAGAGTTAGGTCAAGGAACTTTTGGCATGGTATATAACGGACTTATTAAATCGCAAAATCGTCCGTGCGCCATTAAGACGATAAGTGACCAAGCGACCGTTCATGAGAGAAGTGATTTTCTAAACGAAGCGTCCATAATGAAATCATTCAGCGACGCTCATCACGTAGTAAAACTTTTCGGAGTCGTTTCAAGAGGGCAGCCACCGTTGGTAGTAATGGAATTAATGGCTCGAGGAGACTTAAAGTCGTTTTTGAGGCAATCAAGGTCTTCTTCATCCAGTAACGTAACTTGTGCTGAAATGTACCGAATGGCAGCCGAGATTGCTGACGGTATGCTGTATCTTGCCGTTAAGAAATTCGTACATCGTGACCTTGCAGCTAGAAATTGCATGGTTTCTGCAGACCACACGGTCAAAATAGGCGATTTCGGAATGACTCGAGACATATATGCAACCGACTATTACAGGAAAGAAGCGGGGGGTTTAATGCCGATCAGGTGGATGTCTCCAGAGAGCCTAGCGGATGGTGTATTTACAAGTGATTCTGATGTTTGGAGCTATGGTGTGGTTTTGTGGGAAATAGTCACTCTAGCCGAACAACCATATCAGGGTCTTGCCAACGAGCAAGTTTTTCAGTTTGTTACTGCACAAGGGACACTGGAACGGCCTTCGGAATGTCCTGACCTACTCTATGAAATCATGGAAGCTTGTTGGAAATGGAAGCCCAATCAACGGCCGATATTTCAAGATATAGTGGAAAAGCTTGAACTACATATCGGGCAGCATTTTAGGTTAGTGTCGTTTTACCATAGCAATGAAGGGGAAGAATATAGGATAAATCCAAGAGATCGCGTTTATAACCCTCCTGCTTTGAGTATGTCATTTAATAAAGACACAGCTGTTTATTGGGATGCGATGAACGATGATTTTAGTTTATAGTAGTATTTAGTATTAGCAATAGCGTATGTCCCATAAGTTTTGAGAAAACAATTCCGCTGTAGCTTATTATAGGAAAAATGCTTTCGATCTGGTTGGCGTTGAAAAATATCGACCATTATCCATAGTTTAAGCATATAATTCTATTAAATATAGCTGTAGAAATAATTACTTGTAGTTGAAATTAATATAAAATTAAGTAACATAAAATATAGCTGTTAATATTTTTTCTCAAAATTTATGGGACATACGTTATAACAGGTGATTCAAAAAAAGATTAATCAAAGAGAGCCAACGAAGAAAACCATAGACTCAAGCTGTATGTGTAGTATTATTTCAGAAAGCAGGTAATTTTAATTGTCACAACTGCCACTTTATGTCTGCTTAATTTGACAAGTCCCAAACGGCTTTTCAGACAAGCCCTCTAATGTTGTATATTTCTGTATTTTTGACCTAACATAATGACATTTTGTTGTCGTTTTCAGCGTCAAAATTATGCATATATTCGCACTAGTTGCAATATGAGATTTCATATTGACACTAGTTCTAATATGAAGATTTAGCACAACTTTGTAGATTTAAGTAAATTTATTTACTATAAAAATTAATATGACTCAAAATTATAGAAAATCTTGTATGCAACACGTTGTAAAATTAGTGTTTTTCATACACAACGTGTTGCCCAACTGGCTCGCTCGTGGGGCAAACTTCACGTCTAGTGTGAAAAACATTTTCATTTTGTTTGTTTGTTAGTGGACAAGTTCTAGGCTTAAGAATAAGGAATTTTGAAAAGAATCAATTGTGACTGAGTTTACGCTGCCAGAGTAGATGCAACATTAAGTAGTTCAAATGTTCCAAATGCAAGCCGGCGACATAAGTGGTACCTATTTGTCTAAGGTTGCTTTGATGAATATTTTTTGAATCACATGCATATAGTGTAAGTTGCATATAGTTAAAGCTTTTATTGGAATTATGTCAGACACATTATTTAATAAATATATTTAGATATAACAAATTAGCATTAAAACACATTAATGTAATATTTGGGGGCCAAATGCAATAGGTATTGCAAAATAAAATCTATGAATCAAACAGTAATTATGTTCTAAACGCTGCTTTACAAATTATAGTAATGTTGACACTATTACATAGTTTTGGTAACTTGCATATTACTAATTTCATTACAGTAATAATTTGGAAGATGACCACTAAGTGCAGTGAAATACTTATTTGTTAAATACAATATCAGGGAAAATGCGGTAGGTGCACTTTGTAGTGTGTCATTCCTATACAACAATACAGTTTTGAGCATTTAACGGAATTGCTTATTGTGTGCAAAATTAAAATTTCTTATTCTGTAAGCAACAGATATACCAATGAGGCCATAATTATATATAGCAACAATAAGATAGACTGAACAAAAAAAAACAGAATAAATTGTTCGAATAAGAAAGAGATAAGCATATAGGCAAATATTTGAGTAGGCTTGACGTTCGGTTTAATTATGACATATTTCAACTAAATATGCCTGCTAAAATATTCATTTATATGGTTATCTCTTTCTTACTCAAGCATTTTGTTTTGTTGTTCGTGCTCATTGTTGTTATATATAATTAGAGCCCCATCGGTATAACACGTTTTAGAAGCTCAATTTCACAATATTGTATTAAAAAACTAAATTTGCCGCATATGTCCGCCGTTAGCGTAAGAACAATAAGCACTAGGTGACTTACACTTCACACAACTGGTCTAAATGATATTTAAACACGCCTAGTGAGTTAGCATCCTTCGTTTGATAATAAGTCGATAAAACGTTTTAAATAATCGTTCCCTGCCCAACTTTAAACAGCGATTATCACGGCAATATCCCATGAGTACTATTATGTTCATTTTGATGGAACCACCAATTTCTGATTTATTTCCTAAGGTTAGGTAGAGCTACCTTACATGCAGTTTTTCCTAAGCTACGTAATTGCTATGCAAATTTAAAGATATAGGTGGTTTGATTTTCCACGGTTAAGGTTGAGTTCAGTTGCAGTTATTCGTTTGGTTTGGAATCTGGCATTCTCCCTTGACGAGTAATATAATGTTTCTTGGTTTTGTTAGGCCCCTGTAAAAGCGTCATTTTGATTAATTAGCTCTTGCTATCTGATATTTCTGTTTGGTAAACGAAGTGTTGGTTTGCAAGATTTGGAGGTTAGGTACATGCTCATATTTCATTAATGATTTTTGGGTTGTTTCTTTTATTTAACACCATTTTAAACCCTTGAGAGATAACCCGGTAGATTGAATTAATATATACAGCAAACAGTGGATTATAGATGTTAGTAAAAACCAAACTTATTCACAACAAAAACACAGGTTTAGCTAAAAAATCGAATCACCACCTACTTTGGATGTATCTTACTTCACAACGTAAATCTAAAAAAAGCGGGTCGTAAGTATAGCGTACAAGTGATATACTAGTAACAGTAAGTAAAATTGTATTTCACCAGACAGTGCCACAATTATTAATCGTCATTGCATCACATGAGGCTCATAAGGCCCAGAATTAGCAATTAACAAAAACAAATCAGGTAAAACCTAACGCTCTACAGAGACAAATAATAATTAAATGGAGTCAAACCCAAATTTAGTATTGCAATAAATTGACATTTAAAATGCCATGCCAGCATTCCAGCGGTTGAACTGGCAAAAGAACGCCCAATTGCCAACTATACAAGCTGATAAAATTGAACTGAATCGCCTGACGATCAAGGTCGAATTACACAAAACTGCATTGCATCTTGTACACGCTCGAGTTCAGTACAGCACTAATTGAATCGTTAATGTGACCGATAATAAAGCTAATAAGTTACTTGATCCGCGCATGATTAATAAATCAAAGGCCTTTGTTTAAATCGACGCATAACCTATCGCTGGCATAATTGCCTGTATTGTCAATACAAATCTACAAAATTTTAGCAAAACGAGTCTGTACTTACTGTGGTGTTCTGGAACACTCCAACATGGCTTTCTTACAGGTACAAAGCAGCAAAAAACTGTATCTGCAGCGCAGGAATGCAACTGGTGTTCGCAGGTGTTCAGAGGCTCAAAAGATCTCGGAAAATGAGCAAATGAGTTGCCGAATGAGGATGCCTCAAAAAAAGTCAAATCGGAAGTCAGAACGGAAACTTAATAATTCAAATGAGCTTACCCAAAGATGAAAAACGGGCCGTGATAATACTTGCAACTCGCATTTAAGCCTACCCAAGCGTTTATTTACAGAAGCCCTTCCAACATCTTCAAATTGCAAGGGCTAGTCTGAGATCCCGTGGATCAAATGCCCTCAGGGTCACGATTGCACATCCGGCAATTAAAATTCCCTAGCGGGAACGCTCGAAAAGATAAAGATGCGAACGTTACTATTAAATTTTAGAGATGAGTGCAAACATCTAAAGGGGCGATGCATTAAAAGAACCCCAAAATACAACGAAGCATTACAAACTATTAATTATTAACATGTATTTACAATGAATAAATAATTAGAAAGCGATATAAGGAAAATATTAATTATAAATGTCTTAATTATTATTATAATTGAATGATAGGTAATTCTAAATTGATGTAATGGAATTTAATGGATATAAAATAGGAATATTTTATTTAGTAATATTTATTGTAATTGATCGATTTTGATTGTTTGAAATATTAATTGGCTCCATTTTATTTGAACTTGTTAATGTGACATCAGTTGCTGAAGTTGATGGTAGGCATAAGGATTGTCCTTGTAGAATTATCGTTGCAATTTCTTGTTTTCTGTTCAACGATGACTCTACATATCTCAAAACAACACTTATACTTTTCCACCCACCGTGTTGTTTTAAACTTATAAGGTCTGAGCCCGTATCTGCTAAAAGAGTTGCAGATGTTTAGGTAATTTTAGGTGGGTAGCTATTAAACTTGGTATTTTTCCAAATGTATGAATACTAAGTGGCTATACAGAGCATCTTCCTAAGCGGTAAAATATAAAAAACGTTTTGTGAAGAATATGCAATGGTCGCAAATATCGATATTGTCTATAAATATTAATTGGATTTCAATCAGGTATTGTATTAGTAAATTTTCTGTCTTCTATATCATCTAACGTCATTATCTTAAGTTTGTTAGCCTTGAAAAATTAGAAATGTCATTGTTGTATTTCATTATGAATGTCGACCTTAACATTGAATGTGCTCCATAAAGTTGAGGATTTCAGAATTTAGCATTCTCGGAGAAGTATGCGAGAAAGACATTATCAGTGTAATTGGTTACATTATTATTTTTACTACAATGTAAAATGTTTCGAGATGTTTTTCATAACGGAGCTGACTTTTTCGGAAATAAATATGCTACTGCATTATCTGCAATTAATTGCAAATTTAGGGACCTGCAGTTTATTTCGTCGTTTATGTTCTCATCCATAATTAAGTAGTACAGTACGACAATAAATATAGGATACCGAAATTTCAAAACTTAATTTATTGTGGTAAACAACTATCACTTTAATATTTCCAGTTCTAATGCCCATTGTGCAGATGTATGACATGTTCCACGTGACCGTCATCTCTTTGCAAGCATAGTTCCAAGCGGTCATGAAGATTACCTAGAATTTTTTTAAATAGAGGCTGGGGAAGAATGCTGCCGGTACATTGAGACTTTACTATACGCCTTACTGTAGTGTTTGTAAGTCATATCCCATAATTATTCTCTAAAAATTGAAATTTAACAGGCTCGATACTTGATCCGTTATTTCTGCCTTGTCTGTATGAGCGGTTATAGTGGTTGCAAATAAAAATGTGTGCTCGTTAGTATCTTGATTAACGCGGTTATTGAATACTTTTAAAGACAAACTAGTGGACCCGTTGAAAAATATTTTGCAATTTACAAAACTTCTTTGTAGACAACGTATGGCACTATCCATCAGGTAAAATTTTAATTTTTAAGTTTTCAAAACTACTCGCACGTGACATTGTTACATACACTTGACCATAGCTAAATACTGGCTGTGAAGAATATTACATATTCCTACTTTAGTTTGTCTTTGTGGTTTATTAATTGTCATCGCACATGCTAGGCGCAAAGCGAAAGTGGGAAGGGTACCACAAAGAAGAGCTAGGAGAAGGCCGAATGCAACTTAAACGAAAAAAACTGTGAGGATGGATGAGTATGAAAAACAGGTGTCGGATAACGTCGAAAGACGTTTTAACAATATACGTATGCTTGTACCAACAGGGAGAGCAATAAACCACTGTGTAAATAAGCACATCCCCATAATTATAATAATCAGAAAAAACACCTTACAGCATCTGAGCAATACCGATTTTCTTTAACTGTCATTTTACATCTATTTTGACGTTTGTCTCACGAATCAGCAGACCGTTGACATTTAGTAATAATAATAATAATAATAAATGTCTTTATTCTTGTATAAAAAAGAAAACAGGAATTAGTTTAATAACATAGTAGTTATAGTAGTCCATTGCAAACATCAGCAGAATGCCGCAAGCTGACTTCGAGAATATACTTGGTTTACTGCTACTGCATGGCCCGCTGCAACCACTTGAGATCTACAATATGATGGTTTTTGTGTAAAAATTACCAATTTATTTTCAATTTAGAACTTTTGTGCACATCTACACGGTGACGGATTTCATTTAAAAAAAGAATTATTGAAATCGGCCCGGTGGAAGTCTCAAAATAGATGTCGAAAGAAAGCGGTTCACATTTTTAGTAATTAACGTATTTAGAGGGGTAACCCAGTCTTAACATTCGGGCATATTTTTTTTTTTGGTAATTTATGTTAAGATGCATGTTAAATGTATCTTAACATTCGAGGACGCGATTATGTTAAACACTGTTTAACAATTTAATGAACAGCAAAAATATATAGATTACATTGACCTTAACAGTAACATTAATATACCTCAACATTACATAATTTACATTTGTACTAATTACATATATATTTACGCCAATCACTCATTCTTGTCCTTTATTCCCCGTCTTCTTTGTACCTCTCTCATCCACCCTATACCCTTGCCACTTTCACTTAGTACACTTTTCACTGTTTTTCCCTCACTTATATCCCGAGTCTTATAACATTCATGTACTAGGTGCACTATTGTTTCTTCCTCTATTCCACATAACCTACACATCTTCTCTTCATCTTTTTTCCATATTTTTTTACCATTTTCTTCATTTCCACATCTATACCTTGCAATTGTTTGATGGTGTCCCTTGTCTTTTGTATTTCTTAGGTATTTGGGTACTTCTGTCGTCATAATGTTTCTATATACGTTATTACTGGTACTGCGGTTTATTTGGTTAAACTGCTCCTGTTTTTGTATTTCTTCATCTTTTCTTATGAGTTCTTTTCTTATTGACAGTGGTTGATCTGGTCTTCTTCTTTCTATCTCTTATGTGAAGTAGCCGACTCTTTGGTAGTACTTTTCCCTTTTATTTTCCCCTATATTTTTACCGTCTCCTATTTTTTCTCCTCTTTTTTTCTTATTTCTTTCCAACATTCCTTCAGTATTGTATTTTCCGTGTTGCTTCTTATTTTATCTTCATATTTTATTGCTCTATGTTCTGCCTCAATCCTTAGTTTTCTTCTTTTTGTTTCCTCTAGCACTATATATGATGGCGTGTTTGGATCAAGCTCCAATGGCCATTTGATGTATTTTACTTGGATTTTCTCGATCTCTTCCCTCTCTTCTCAACCCCATATTTCTGCGCCATACAGAATTATACTTTTTATTATTGTGTCAAACAGCCTTATGTTAAAGTTTTCTCCAAATTTTCTCTTTCCTATTCCCCATATTTGGCCCAATGCCTGCATAGCGCTACTTGTGGCTTCCTTTAAATGTCTTTCTGGCCCATTGTTTCTTTGGAATGTATATCCTAGGTATTTTATTTCATTTGTTTTTTCCATTTCTTCTTCCTTCTATTTCCATTTTTCTTTTTTATCTCTTCCTCCTCCTTTTCTAAAGACTATAATCTTTGATTTTTCTACATTTAATTCCATACTCTTTTTCTGTAAATATCGCTGGAATCTTATCATCATATCTTTCATTTGTTCCTTTTCTTTTGCCAGGAGTACTATGTCATCAGCATATGCTAATGACCAAAACTTCTTCTTACCAATTGTCACTCCACCTGTTTGCCATTGTCTTAATTTATCTTCCAAATCTTATATATATATATATATATATATATATATTGGTGAAGGGTACTTTGTGACCTCTGAAGTAGATACTGAAGGTATTTTGTCACCTCATATATAACGTTGTCGCCTCCGATTTCGGAGGTGACAACGTCTTGCCTTGTTTTAAGTGGTTTTGGCAATTTCATGACGTCTACTGTTCATATACAAAAATTTTGTCGGAGGTAGAAAGGGTGCCCCCATACTCCTAAAAAAGAATTTTAGTTCAGCTATAGACCGCTGGCGCTGGCGTTGCACTTCATCGTCCAATGAACAATACGTTGTCACCTCCGCCGTATAAACACAAGATTTGAACTCCAAAGGGCACCTTACTACTTCCACAAATTGGCAACGCCGATTGCGAATGATTATGCGTTCGAAGCAAACTCTTTGCTTTGGTCCGATGAAAGCGCACTCGTGGTCGCGACACGGCGGAACACACAAGTATGCTCAGTTCAAATATTTCAGACGAACCATCACTCTCTGACCACAATTATATAACCTTTGAACTGTCTCAACGGGAAGTAAGCCAAAGAGTTTACTACAACCCAAGAAAGACAGACTGGTACTTATATAAACAAAAACTACAAGAGAAAATAGAACACCTAAAGTTCAAATCTCCCAATAAAGTAGTTTTAGACTCAAATGCTGACCGGTTAAAAGAGGCCATGATTGACTCCTTTCAGAGTAGCTGTCCTCTAATAGACCCAAGTCAGCAAAGAGCAAAAAACACACAAATTGGTGGAATAAAGACCTAGAAAAGACCAGACGTCTGTTTAACAGGTCTAAAGCCACAAATAACTGGGAGAACTATCACAAGGCTCTCACACACTATGGCAAAAAGATCAAGGCAGCTAAGATAGCAGCCTGGAGAAAGTTTTGTCAGGAGGTGGAGACCACACGATCCACAGCTAGACTCCACAAAATCATCTCAAAGCAAGCCATGAACCCAGTAGGCACTCTTAAAAAAGAAAGCGGAGAATACACTACAACGGAAGAGGAGACTTTATCTCTTTTGATAAAAACTCACCTACCCGGAGCAGTGGAACAACCTACTCTGGCTGAACCCAATCATACCCCTAGGAGGGAAGACTGGGAAACAGCTAAGAGAATAGTCAGCAAAAAAAGGATTAGATGGGCAACTAGCCTCTTCAGTCCTTTCAAATCTGCTGGAAATAACGGCATACAACCCGTAATGCTGCAGAAAGGGATAGATATACTGCTGAACCCACTCAAAGACATGTTCCAAGCAAGTCTTGCCTTAGGCTACATTCCCCAAGCCTGGAGAGTGACTAAAGTAGTATGTATCCCTAAGCCTGGTAAGAGCACCTATACAGAAGCTAAATCTTACAGACCTATCAGCCTAACGTCATTCCTCCTTAAAACGTTGGAAAGATTAGTAGACAGATACTGGAGGGATGAAGCCCTAACTTCACTCCCGATTCACAAATATTAACATGCTTACCAAACAGGGAAGTCATGTGAAACCGCCCTACACCAACTAGTGGGGAAAATTGAGAGAACCTTAGAGCACAAGGAGTATGCAGTCGGAGCATTTCTAGACAACACCTCCTACCACTCTATTGAAAGAGCAATAACAAACCATCAGATCGATAACACCACGATAAGATGGACTATGGCAATGCTCAACACTAGAGTTGTAAAAGTCAAGTTATTTGACAAAGAAAAGACAGTGCAGGCGACAAGGGGATGTCCACAGGGAGGCGTTCTCTCTGCACTTCTGTGGTGCCTCACAGTTGATGAACTGCTGATCCAACTCAATAACAAAGGCTACTACACTCAAGGATACGCTGATGACTAAAGCTGATAATTATATGCACTCATATATACGAAAATATGCGCATATATATGCATACATTTTGTTGAGTATATGCACCCAAAGTTACAATATATGCAAATAATATGCTCTATTTTTTTTTAATAATTTGCAGTATCCTAAATAATGTAAAAATTTTAATTATTTTGTATGAGTATATTTATTTCTCTAATTTTTATTCATTTATTTTAACGTTTGACTATATAAACATGTACTGCCAACGCCAACTTCACGTTGTAAGCCAACATAAAAATGAGACCTCCCCTAACCCCACCAGACTATGATTCACCCAACACTCGAAATTTGACTCTTGAAATGGATTCTATGTTGGCTGATTCTTTATACATTGCTACTATGGAAAAAGTGGTGTTTGCTGGCATATTATGTTTATATAGTCTAATATTTTAACAGGGACTTTTCCTTTCCTCTGCTTATTTCGATAAGCGCACTGCACTTCAGCGGCAGAAAGTGAAAGTATATATCTCAGTTGCACACAAAAATGTTATTAATAAATTTAATGAAATAGTAAATGAAAGACACAAAAAAGTTCATATATTACAAATTATTGCTAAATATAACCAAATATTCAAAATCCAGAACATATGCTCAAAAACGTATAAATATGCAAAATATGCAAAATGAAACTTGGCTTAAACGATTTGTTTTTATATAATTAGTATACATATGCCAAAAGTTTCGCCAGCATATTAATTATACAAAATATGCATTTGCCATATAATATCAGCTTTACTGATGACATTGTCATACTGATTCAGGGTAAATACCAAAGAACCGTAGACAATGTAATGAAATCAGCAGTAAAGATAACCGAAGAGTGGTGTCTAGAGAATAATATTAGAATTAATCCCAGCAAAGCCACTCTCGTCGCTTTCACTCGTAGAAAGAACATCACAAACAGAATCAACATAAAACTGTTTGAGACAAATGTCAACTGGGAGAACGAGGTCTAACCATCGATTCCAAACTAATTTGGAACTCCCAGTTAGACAAAACAATCACCAGGTGCATACAAACATTAGTTATTGGAAAAAGAGCCATAGGTAGTAGGTGGGGGCTCAAACCGGAACTGACCCTCTGGCTGTACAAAACCATGGTTCGACCAATAATTTCATATGGAATAATCGCCTGGTGGCCCAAAATAAAACAAGCAACTGCGATTCACAAAATCAGCAGAATACAATATCTAGCTAATCGGTGCATCACTGGAGCCTTTAAAGGCACCTCAGGACAAGCACTGAATGCTATTTTAAATCTCCCACCTCTGCACATCTTCTTGGAAGGTGAAGCCAGAATGGCAGCCTACACATTACAAAGTACTGGTCACTGGATGACCACAGCTAATAATCTAGGACATGGCAAGATCATGTCACACATCAACAACCCAATATTAGAAATGGGTTCTGATCTTATAATCAAAGCCTATGACTTTGAAAAGAACTTTACTGTACACACAAGTTGGAATCCGGACCAACTACCAACTCCAACAAATAAGAACATAATTTTTTACACTGATGGATCTAAGTTTGAAGGGGGTACAGGCTCCGGTGTGTACAGTACCAATCCTAGAACCAACGAAAAAGTCAGTCTAGGAAAGTTTTGTAACATCTTTCAGGCTGAAGTACAAGCTATTAACGTATGCGCAAACATCAGCATAGAAAAGAAGCTGCTCAATCGAGACGTACACATTCTCTCAAACAGTCAGGCAGCACTGATAGCGCTAAACGCTTTCAGTACTTCATCGAGACTGGTCAAGGAATGCAAATTCAAACTTCAAACCTTAAGCCAGGAAAATACAGTCAAATTATGCTGGATCCCAGGTCACCAAGGTATTGAAAGCAACGAAAAGGCGGACAAGCTCGCAAAAGAAGCAGCCCGTAATGCAATGACCGGTCCAGAACCTGGTATAAGCATTCAGAAAAACCAAGCCCGCTCAGCTATTAATGAATGGGTCAATACCGCACACCAACTAAGGTGGAGAAACTACAATCAAGCAATACACTGCAAAAGATTGCTAAAAACTCCGAATCCACAAACCACCAAAACCCTGTTGAGACTGAACAGAACTCGAATCAAGCAACTAGTCAGTCTACTAACAGGTACTGGAGCATTCAGAGAATTTATGCACAGGATCAATATCTATAGAGATGAACCTGTTTGCAGATTATGCCAAGAGGATGATGAAACAGCCTATCATATCCTCTTTGAATGCCCAGCATTAGAGCGTAAAAGACACCAACTCGATTGGAGCCTTAACTCTATTGACAACCGCAAGCTAGTAGGGAACATTGCAAGTCTAGTAAAAGATACGGATGTCGGCCTGCTAACTTGAAAACTCCCGACAGTACAAAAAGCCCAAAAAGCTGACGTGCGCATGCCAGCAAAAGGCAGTCGTGGAATCTAAATCTAAACTAAAATCTAATCTACCTGATACTGTTACAAATACCACATGATACAAGAGCAGTGACTCTAAAGCTTTAACTTCAGCTCTGACTTTAGTCAGAACATAAATCTCCAAATTCAAGTCGCGTAAATTTCCAAAATAGGCATTTTCGAGATTTTTTAAAAATATTCGCTTGTAAACGAGATCTTGTTATACAATGTGTCCCAGGATAAGTGAAAGAAGAGGTGTAAATAAAAACAAAAATTAGTTGAAATTTGATGTTTTAGGGGCCAGGCCTGCTGGATTAGAAACTATTTTTTTAAATTTTCATTTTTGAAAGATCAAGTAGGAATTTACATGAGCGATAAATTTATTTCCTGCGTAGGTAAAGTGCATTTTCAGTAAATGATATCTAAAAATGTTATTTGAATAAGCTGTTCAGAATTAAATGAGGTCGTGTACCAAATATCAAATCAATCGAACTACGTTGATGTTTTTCTATTTTTGCTCTAATTGCGTTCCATTTTTCAGTAACAGATATCGAAACCTTTACTAGATACAACTGTTCTGAATTAAAAATGAGGCTCGTATACCATATCCTAATTCAATCGATTTATCATGTTTCATATAGTGAAATAATAAATTAAATCAAGTAGGTTTGTCATGAAACAAAAATACTTATAATATGCCGATTGATTCATAATTTGGTATACGAATATGATTTTTAATTCTGAACAGTTTTATCTTGCAAAAGAATTTGCTATTTTTGTTACGGAAACTGACATCCAATGAGAAAACACGCAGCAAAAATGGAAAAACATAAGTTGGCCGATTTATTTGAAATTTAGAACACGGTAATCACTTGTAATTTTGAATAACTTTTTAAAATAAAATTTATCCATTAGAAATCCGAAAATGCACTTTACCTACGCAGGAAATAAATTTATCGCTTATGTCAAGACCTACTTTATTTTTCAAAAATGAAAATATGTCAGAAAGTATTTTCTAATCAATTAGGCCTGCATTTTAAAACATCAAATTTGAACTCGATTTTTTTTTATTGGCATTTTTTTTCACTTTTTCTGGTACACTATTATCCAAAAAAGTCACCAACTGGTAGAGAAATCAACGCGGGGAAGATTCTGTAATACAAAAATATTATTCTGTACATACGACGCATCGAAAGATAGTATGCTTCTACTCTAAAATGCCAAATATAAAATCACAGATAATAAAAGCCATATGTGACCTCCGAAAATGCGGCAACGTCGCTGGAGGTACCAACGCTCTGACAGTCTCCTCTTTCTGTATATATAATGGAGGTGGTTTCACACCTTCTACGTGCCAGTATATGACAGTTTTTAAAATGAAGAAATCGTTTCCCCTCTTTTGAAATTCTGTACCCTGACATCCCCCTTATTACAAATATATAATTTTTTTTAGAATAACTGGAGAAGGAAACCCGGAGGTCAGGTCGCCACTTTCGTGTGCCGGAGGTGACAGCTTAACACGCATCGATATATATATATATATATATATATATATATATAGGTACATTTCCATCGCTAAGACCTCCGCTATACTCGCGGGCGCTCAAGCCTCCACCACACCTGGTGCATATGTAAGGAAACTAAAAACATATTTGACTTAAGGGGAGAGTGCGTAATAAAGGTTTCTATCGAGGGGTAACACTTTCCTATAATATTTTAGATTGTATGATTGGATCGCTCTCACCTCCTACAATATATAACATTATTCGCACGCTGAGACCTCCGGCGCTGTTGCCATTTGTTTCACGTTAAAGATAAGTGTTTCAGCATTTTCTCGCTTATCCAGTCTCCTCTACACCAGGAACTATGTCGTTCTCCTGGTCAACCGATTACGGAAGTACTAGGAGAATGCAGAAATGGAGCACAAACCCCCTCGGCTAATACTGCTATTCGACTAGATTAAGTGTAAGTTACTTAAGCAAGGTATTTGACTAAGAAAAAATATATCACTTAAAATTTTCATTTTTTTAACTTTAAAACGTGCAATGTGAAACTATGTTTCGGTAATTTGGAATAAAAAGTTTATTATCAAATAAATACAATAAAGATAAGTCTCTAGTTGCAACTTATTATGCGGAAACTAATGGAGCATGCACATTGGTTGCCTTTAAAAAAACATTTGCAACAAACCTACAAACTAATTTATTATAATCTACTGCTCTACAAATGAACTGGACCATTTGCATATATTAGTGCAATTTTTAAAAATATTTTTCAAAAGAGGCAGTCATGGCATTTTTTGTAACCTTTCATGATTGTGTCACTATAAAAAGCACTTCTTTTCAAAATTTGGTTTAAAGAAAACTAAGTCCATTAATAAAATATTATTATTTTAAAATTTTGAATTTTGCGCAAATGTTGATAGCACATTGCATACAAAGTATGCCAAATCGGTGCTGAACATTTTTAAACTTTCCGAGGAGACTCAATGAACTATTAATTAACCGTTTTTTTGTTCCTTTTATTTTTGTGAAATATAGTTTTTGTATAATTTTATTATTTTTTAATTTTATGAATATGATTTTGTTAATTCTTCAGTTGAGATTTGAGTATCCTCAGTTAAATATATTTAGTATGCGTATACTATAAAACAAAAGCTTTTATATACGTATATATATATATTTTATGACGTAATGTAATAAATACAATTTTTATGGGTGGTCCAGTTCATTTGTGGAGCGGTATAGTTAGAAATAAATGAAAATTAACACATTATTTTCATAGATCTCACTTAAGATGACGATTGAAAAATTATTCAAAGAGAGCGCTATTATCGATTTGGTGCTTTTTTAAAGAAAGCGCGGCGTGAAATGTACAAGGTTTCTCCAGTTTTAATTGCTATAATTTGTTTAAAGAGGTTTAGATCTAGCGGATAATACCATTTTCTACATCTTTTGCAATGATTTTCTGTGCTAAATGTATCTAATTTTGAATATCTCAACTTTAGTAGACACGCTTGGTACAGAAAATCAATACAAAGGATGTAGAAAATGCTATTATCCGCTAGATCTAAACATTATTGAACAAAAATGATGGCTATTAAAACTCGAAAAACTTAGTATATTCACGCCGTGCTTTCTTCAAAAAAGCACCAAATCGATGGTAGCGCTCTGTATGGCCAATTTTTTAATCGGATCGCCATCTTAAATTATTGGGTAAGACTGTTGCAAGTGATAAAACAATTGCTATTTTTTCTGGTTCAATTTCATTAAATGCTGAAGTTTTGATTTGACTAGCACAGGGTCCCTTGAAATGCAACTCTTATCCAACAATTTTCGGATTTCCGCCGTCGACGGATATATGTTCTTTTCCTTCACTTCCAATCGAGCTAAGGTATTTGTTGCGTCCAGCTTGCACGCGGTGAATGTTTGTGATTTCGAAACAGTGTTAGAAACACTTTCTTTATGTATGTCGTGAGTTCATAATTTTACATGCCTTCTCAGATAAGATTTTTTATACAAGCCCTTGCACTGCGTGCATGGATAATACTGGGGATCTTGGTCCTGATTTTTGTTGTCGTCATCCAAATTCCTGCGTGCGGGCACAGTATCACCGTCGATATACAGCGTGTTTTAAACGAAGTGTGCACTATTGCTAACTTCTTTATTATTGGACCTACGATATCGGTTAAATTAGCAAACTAGTAGCATTTTTTCTGTTGATTAGAATGGCGAAAACAGAAAAACAATTGAACATCGCCTTCTCGAGAAATTTGGAAAAGTTTACTTTTGTTAAATGGAACACCCTGTATATTTCGCGATCTAAACATAAAAGTTCATATAAGGTCCGGGCCTAAAACTGAAAATGACCGAGTTATTCCAATTATTTACTTTTAGACGAGGTGGCTGTGTATCCATTAAATAAAATTTATGTTTAAATAAACATTGTAAATAAATCTAAATAACATTATTTATTAGACAATTAAAAAACAACTTATTAAAAGAAAAAACCTGTTACTAAAAAAACAATTTTATGTACATATGTCAGAAATACACAGCCACCTCGTCTAAATAAAGAAGTTGAAATAATTCGGTTATTGTTAGTTTTAGGCCTGCACCTTATATGAACTTTTATGTTTATATCGCGATTTTCAATCGTTTTATATACAAATATACAGGGTGTCCCATTTAGCAAAAGTAAACTTTTCCAAATTTCTCGAGAAGGCGATGTTCAATTGTTTTTCTGTTTTCGCCATTCTAATCAACAGAAAAAATGCTACTAGTTTGCTAATTTAACCGATATCGTACGTCCAATAATAAAGAAGTTAGCAATAGTGCACACTTCGTTTAAAACAGGCTATATAGTTCGAAGTGAGTCTTTTTTCTTAATGCTGCTATTGCCTTTTATTTTCCTTGCTATTTAAAGGCTCTCTCAAAATGTTTCTCACCTCCTTTTCGCTGGAGTACCGTCTCATAAGATAGTGCATAAAATTCTTAGAAATGGTATCCTCTGCGTAAAAGATACATTTTACAAGGCGAGTTTTCTTAAGCTTTGCTTCCTTGATATTACTGGATAAGGACGTGGCACCTTGCGACACATTTACATTTGGTCCCTTAACTTGAATTTTTTGCAAAATATTAATATGTATTTGGGTTTTTCTCAATTCCCGGTTTCACCCGAACAACATCTTTATGATCTATTTCGCTTTCAACAGCGTTGTCATAATCATCGCTCTCAGTCTCGCTTGTGGCTAACGCATCGCTGTCAATTTGAAAATTCTTATCGTTTATGTCATTATTAAAGGATGCTAAAAAAGCATCTGACTGATATCTTTCTGCATTGTTTTGCTGTGTTATCAAGAGGGCGTTTGGACCTCCCAAGTCATGCATCTGGGAACAACGCATTGCAATTTATTTCCCATAGATTTCAACTTTTACTTGAAACAGTCAAAGACTAAGCTAAAAATAAATCATAAGAATGCGAGAATGAGAACGAGAAAGAGCACGAGCAAGAAAAAGAAAGAGATAGAAATATTAGGTTGACGTACACAGCATCCTTTTGTTATGTTATCCTTTTCCTTTTTTAAAAAACAGTGCTTTCGAAAAGTAGTCTAGAAATTCGATAAAATTGTTGCAATTTTTTTTCAAAATTCCTGAGACGTGTTAACAGATTCTGCGCAGAAACTTATTGCACTGAATTTTATTGTCAGATACTGTGCACAGAAATTTATTTTTGTCTGGACACCTGCACAGAACTTTTTATTGTCAGAACTTTATTTTCTTCTGAATATCTACACAGAATTTTTTTATTGTCTTGATGCCTATACAGAAATTCATTTTTGTCTCCAAACTTACGCAAAAATGTATTCTCGTCGCTCAAACTCCTGAGACATGCCAACAGATTCTGTTTAAATGCATTTATCTGCAAACGTCACAAAAGTGAACACTTATGTGTCTTTATTGACAAGGTAAAAGTGTCACTTTATCTGCTTAAGCAGATAAAATAGCAACTTTTGCGTACTTTATGTGCCTAAGCACATAAAATCGGTGCTCTCTTTCTTTCTTTCTATGTTTGTTCGCTATCTCCTCCGAAGATACTGGACCGATTAAATTGTATGATGGCTTAAAATTTTGCAAATTTTTAGACTTAGATCGTAGGCCGGTTTTTATTTTCAAAAAGAGTACGAAAAAGTTTTAATTTAATTAAATCCTTTAAGCAGCGGAGCGGAGCATCTGTCGCCGTGGATTATGGCGTGACAGTTGCTGAGGCCGTGTGCTATTAGCTCGGGTGAGTCAGTATGTTCAAATATCATTATAGTAGCTCGTTATTTGAACAACAGAGGTTGGCTCAGTGGTACAGTGCTCGCCTGTCACGAGGGTGGCCCGGGTTCGATTCCCGGCCGATGCATCCTTTTTTTTTAATTTATGTTAATGAAATTTACCTGAATACGTTTGCGGATAAAATAGTATATGTTATTCAGAGTAAAAGTGACTTTATGTGGCTTAGCTGAATTATTTGCCTCACTAACGTTCGGCTAAATAAACTTCAGCTTCACCACATAAAGTATCACTTTTCCTCCTAATAACATAATCTACTATTTTTTGTGATGCTTTTTGAATTTTTTGGGTTATTTTCGTGACAACGGTAAAGTCTTCGATATATTTTTTTACTCTCAACTTAAATTTTTAATTGTGGATTTTGAAAGAACTGCACTTACTTTTTCTACATACAGTAATGCAATGTAGAAGGTATGCTGCAAAAGAATCTTTTTGAGATAAACTGCACTGTTCTTCATTTGAAACATTACTTCCGGTGTTATAAGCCGCACTTCCATTCGGATTCTGTCGTTTAAATAATCTACATTATACGAAGTCGTAGAAGGAACATTTATTAGATTTTTCATTTTTCATAATTATGTATTTACCAAACACCCTCCAACCCTTCGACAAAACAACCCCTAAATAACCTAAATACTAAAAAGCTTGCAGGTCACGGTGGATTTATAGTACTAAGACTACCTCGTCTGACCGCTGTATATATTTTCCCCCACCCCAACTCCTTTTTAATGAGACAACCCCTAAATCTTGAACAAGTGCAGATAAGGGTAACCCGGTTATGTTCTGCTATACGCCATTTACCATAGGAACAGCGGCTGAGTGTTCTGGGATTCCAGACATTGTTCACTAGAAGACTGCGAGGTAACTTAATCGAGACTTATAAAGTCTTGAATGGGTATTATTCTGTGCAAATTAACATTTTTCTAATTAGTAATGATGAGAGATTGCGTGGACATAATTACAAGTTTGTGTGCGAAAAACTTAGTATACTGTGTCGACAGCAAAAATAGGGTTTTTTTACATGGAACGGTCTCGATAGCAATGTTGTGAACTCATCTTCAGTTATTTTTTTTTAAAACGCATACGATGAGCTGAATAGTAAACATTTTTATAAAATTTATGAGTATGTTCAATATTTGAATCCGATATGTACGTAGAATATTAATTTATTTATGTTATGACTTTGTTTTGAGGTCATGCAGCACCCTTCTATCTAACAGCATTATATTTTACCCTTTAACCTCACCTTCTTTTGAGGAAAACATTCCCTAAATTTCGAGACTATTACAAATCTTGCAGGTTACGATGGTTTTATGGCCCTAACGCAATGTTCCGTTTGACAGCATAGTTTCTTACCCCCCATTTGGGAAAAATTGGGGTAACCATTTAAAACAAATAGCAATGACGTCAACGTTGCTACAAAAATGGCAAAAAAAATCAAAACCTACCTCAAAAAGTGGCATTTGAACAGAATCTCTTGGCTGTCTTAGCGATTTTGAAAAAAATTGTAACAATTTTATCGAACCTATACATTACTTTCGAAAGCACTGTATAACTTTAAATCCCTTAATGCCCGTGATGACCCACAAATACCTGAATATTTACTGCTAGAGTTTCCATTGAGGAAACAATGTTGACCTGTACGGTAACGGCACTTGTCGAAGACGATGTTGTGGATTGGAAATCTCTGTTACAGAACCATTGCTGGTTTCGTCGATCCCAAGTCGTACAACATTTGTACTAGAAGAGTGAAGTTAGAAATGATAGTTGGTGAACTACGGTTAAATACTCACGTAAGACGGTGCAAAGTATCTTCCATTCATGAAAACAGTTTCACTGGCAAACAAAATATTCAATGAGAGATTGCAGTTTTCCTGTTCTTCCTAAAACGGCCGGTTGTTTGTACGTATCTCTGCCGTTAAGAGAACGATTACTTTTACTACGATGTTGCCAAATGTAGGAGGCGATAAAGAGCGATGTTTATCTATAATTGTTGCGAAAATATGGAGGAGGTAACAACGTGCCAAGTATAAATATAAGCAAACGACCGTAGCGCTCGTGGCGAACGGTTGAACTAAAGACGAATATGTTTCGACAAACAACGGATCTTATGACCTCCATCAGAAATTTGAGAGGTAGATAGCTGCCATTTAGTCTAATGCCCCACTCTTTTATTTCACAGGATACGTTATCACCTCCGAAACCGGAGGTGGTAACGTCATATATGAGGTCACAACGTACGCTGTTTATATAAAACGGAGGCGTTAAGGTATAGGTTATGAATATATATATATATATATATATATATATATATATATATATATCAGGAAAAGAGTCGGGCTGAGCGGGCATCCTTGTCGTAATCCTCTTTCTGTCCAAAACATTTTAGATGTGTTTTCATTAATTTTGACAATGTTTACGGTTTCTTCGTATAGTTATTTTATTCGGTTAATCATGTGTTGGTGTATCCCTTTCTTTCCATCATTTTCCACAGTTCTTGTCTATTCACCATGTCGAAGGCTGCTTTGAGATCAACGAAAAATGTAAGTAGCTTTCCTTTCTTCTCTATTATTTCCTTTTCTATTATGTAGTTTAGGATATATTGCTATAGCTAAGGCATAATTTCTATTTTTATTTCACAAAATTGGTTATTTCAAAATTACATTTATGTTTTCATAAGTTGTTTTACAGTAACTAACTAAACAAATTTCTATTCCTATTAGATACAATTCTTAGTGCACACTTCCTATATTTTAAAATAATACTATTACAGGATATTCATTCTGATTATTATTAACACATACATTTATCTAATGTTACCTTGGTTTGTTCTTTATTAACATTTAATACAACCATTAAGTTTAATTATTTCAATTAATATCGCACTATCAAATGGCTCCCTTCATTCTATCAATTAGTTTCATTATTCATATTCGAAATTTTACACCCATCAAGATCTAATTATTGTAACCTTCCAAATTTATTAGTTTTGAATATTTCTTTCTTATGATTTACTAGCTGAAGCCCGCGGCATATGCCGCATTTAAAATGTAGGACGAATCTAATAACTTTTGTTGCACTAAAGAAAGTTTTAAAAGCACGCTAGAGATTGGAAATTTTTGGATAGCCTTCCTACATATTGGATACAACCGATACTGCTGAATTGAATAGTGTCTTCTGTTTTACTTCCTTTTACAATAAAGGAAGTATTGGATTCACCCCAAAAATTCGAAATTGAGTTTTCAACCGATCTTCACGTTTCAGAGTCTCCTGAACCCAAAAAACATATAGTTTTTTATTGGTCTGTCTGTGTGTGTGTGTGTGTGTCTGTGTGAGGGTCTGTCTGTGTGTGTGTGTGTGTCTGTGTGAGTGTCTGTCTGTGAACAGAATATCTCAAAAACTAAAAGAGGTATGGGGTTGAAACTTTATATATAAGTTTTGTGTACTATGTAGATGCGACAGCAAGCTTTTGAAGAAAATCGCATAACTGGAAGTAGGTGTTTACTCTTGTGATTTTTCAGTTTTTTTTCGATTTATTCAAAAACGGTTCTAACGATTTTTTTCAAACTTCTCATTTGTATTACATTTTTAATGTGTATTGATGTGAGATAGGTGATTTTCCAGTTGAACCACTCTAAAATGGGTTTCTTTTGTTTTTTAAAAAAAAAATTATTAACTCCTATTTTAAATAGAAGATCCGGTATATTATTACATTTTTGAATTCCGCTTAAAATTATAGAGAAAATTTGTCTCTTTACCTAACGCTCTATTTTGCACCGTTTTTGTACAATTTGTAATTTTTGAAAATTTTTGACCAATGCTTAAAAATTTAAAATCAAATTTTTGACTAATTATAAGATCACTGTAAAAGGAAGTTGTGTGCGTGTATCACACCAGATTTTTCTGTTCAGTTTTAAATGATAATAATTATTGTTACAATGCTGTAAATTGAATTAGTAGAAATGTCACTGGGACAGTTTCCAAAAACTAAATTCCTGGAATTTGCTGATATCTTCTTCTTCTTCTTCTTCTTGGCTGTTTTAGCTCTGGTTTCGGCGGCATAAGTTAAGATGGGTCTGACGCAGGTTTTATAGATCTGTACTTGACTTTCAACTGACATGTGCTTATTTGTCCATATCACGTCTCGTAGGTAGCCTGATATCGCAGCCGCTTTCATTGCTTGATTGCGAACTTCCTCGTTTAGGTTTCTCATGCTAGATGTGTGTACACCTAGGTAGTTAAAGTTCATAACTTGTTCAATCATATTATTATCAACGGCCAATTTACATCGAAGAGGTTCTTTCGAGATAGTCAATGATTTTGTTTTTTCTGTTGATACTCTCATGTTAAATTCTTCCGCTGCTGTTTTGAACCTAAACAATAGTCGTTGCAAGTCATTTTCATTTTCTGCCAGGAGCACGGCATCATCGGCGTAGCTAGTGATGTAAATTACCCAGGTATTTATTTTTAGGGGTAAATACCTGGGGTATTTATCCGGGTAAATACCCAAAATGGGTATTTAAGCGGATATTTATAGACTCATTTACAAATATTATAATCTAATGTATCTATCTAATGAGTATAGTTGATTCATAACTGAAGGTACTCTATTCGAATTTTATAAAAATGTTTAAGAAAATAGCTGAACTGAGAACATTTACTGCCCAAAATACAGATGGAGACATAATTATACAGGTTTTGCCTAAAATTGTACGGAACATGGCAATTCCATGAGTTGGAAAAGATTCAAATACTAATTACCATAAGAGTAACCGAAATGGAAAATGCAATAAATACTTTGGTAGCTAGGCAACAAGTAGCTATTATACCTACTTGTTGCCTAGCTACCAAAGCAATTATTGCATTTTCTATTTCGGTTACTCTTATGGTAATTAGTATTTGAATCTTTTCCAACTCATGGAATTGCCATGTTCCATATAATTTTAGGCAACCTGTATACAACAGCAATGAGATAGCATGAAGAAGAAACAGAATTCAATGATTGAATAAGAAAGAGATGAACATACAAACAAATATTTGAGTAAACTTGATGTTCATTTTAATTATGGCATATGTCAACAAAATATGCCTACTAAAATAACTTTTTTTACGGTTATCTCTTATTCAAGTATTATGTGTTTTTGCTCATGCTATCTTATTGCTGTTGCATACTTATGGTCCCATCGGTATACAGCGTTGTTTATATTATTTTGTGATATTTTTTGCCTTATTAAGATTGTTTCGTAATATGTCTATCAGTATATATTAATGTTAATAATTATAAGGATTATTTCTTCAAATTAATGTTATGTTCATTTTTTTAAAATGGAGTCAGAGCCGTCACAATGTTTTTTGTAATCTCTAACAGGCGCAATTTATTGCGTCTAACTGTTTATTTCCACAAACTTCGGCAGCCAATGTTCTTTCCCGATAAATGAGTAATTTACCTGGGTGAATGCTTATTCAATGTTACATTTAAATTGTTATTTTACATAAAATATTCCAGTGCATTTATATGTAGTTTATTTATTAAGATAACATTATGATGTGAGTAAAAGTTTAGCTTAGCTTTCTAAATATTACACATTTGATAAATACCCAGTGTTAAGGTATTTACCCGAGGCAGGGGTAAATACCCAGGTAAATACCCATTTATAAATACCGTACCCACTGGGTATTTACCCGACTCACATCACTAGGCGTAGCACACTATTTTTATTTCTTTATTCCCCATCTTATATCCTCCGTTCGCTGATATCTAAAAGCACTATATTTAGACAAACCTACAACTTTCTGAAAATAGGGACAAATAAGTACTTATTTGCTTTTGGAATATCCCAAATATAAAGGAAATATTATGTTTTATTGTTATGATTAAAGCTGATAATTATATGCACTCAAATGTACGAAAATATGCGCATATATATGCATATATTTTGTTAAGTATATGCACCCAAAGTTATAATATATGCACATAATATGCTCCTCATTTTATTTTGAAAATAGGTAGGAGTATTCTAAATAATGTAAAAATTTAAATTATTTTGTATGAGTTTATTTAATTCCCTAATATTTATTCAAAGACGACATTCGTTTTAACGTTTGGCCATATAAACATGGACTGCCAACGCCAAGTTCAGGTTGTAATCAACATAAAAATGAGATTTTCCCTAACCCCGCCAGACTATTATTCACCCAACACTCTTGAAGTGGATTCTATATTGTCTGATTCTTTATACATTGCTTCTATGGGAAAAGTGGGGGTATCTGGCAGTCTATGTTGATATAGTCAAAGATTTTAATAGGGACTCTCCCTTTCCTCTGCTTATTTCGATATGCGCACTGCACTCCAGCGGCAGAAAGTGAAAGTATATATCTCAATTGCACAGAAAACATTTAATTAATAAATTTCATGAAATAGTAAATTTAACAAAAAAATCTTTAAAAGTTCATACATTACAAATTATTGCTAAATATAACCAAATATGCAAAATCCAGAAAGTATGCTCAAAAACGTATAAATATGCAAAATATGCAAAGTGAAACTTGGCTTAAACAATTTGTTTTCACATAATTAGTATACATATGCGAAAAGTTTATCCGGTTTATCAATTATACAAAATATGCATTTGCCATATAATATCAGCTTTAGTTATGATGGATAATTTGTAAACGTATTTAAGTGTCTACTTCCTATTCCAAAAACTCAGGTAATCAACCCCACCTGTAAAACTACCTGATATCAGCAACATTATTGCTTAAAGTTCTTGGTGTTCAGTCGCTCTTGTAATTTTGTCTTGGTATATTGTTTATTTAGCTTGGCGTCTTGTTCTTATAAGTGGTGTGTGAATCAACATGGTAAGTAAAATGTCCATCATATTACTTACTTTTTCTACAAAAAAATATCTAATTGGCTTAACTAATGTTATTACACATTTATATTTGTCAATAAATTTCCTGAACATATTCTACCCACGAGATTTAAAAAAGAGTGCTAGTATTATTGCATTTTTTTTCAATTGATAACTGTAAATCAGTCTGATTTTCTGGAATCCTTCCAAATTAATTTTCGAAAACTTTACTAAAACCTCTTTCAAAGGTACTATAATACTGCCGCCTCATAACGATAATTAATATAATCGCATTTACAAAGTACATATTCAAAAACCTTTCTTAATTGTAAGTATTTACTTTAGTTCTTAATATTAAAAATAATGTTTTATTAAATATCACTACTTTAAATAAATTGAGCAATTTAATTAATTCCCAATTTTATTGCAATTTGTCATCTCAATCTTATTTCTCAATTTGCAGAACAATTCTACTGGTATTAAATTACCTAAAAATTATTTTATTACAGGATAACACCCAAGTGAGAAAAGAGTAACAATAAAATGTACTTATTATTTTATTATTAATTAGAAAAATATATATATATATATATATATATATATACAATTCCAATGTTTCATTAAGGTTGGCCTTCTTTATGTACATCGCTCGCATTACCGTACACTGCGGTTCACCCAAAAGAAGTCCTTAACTTCATACTTGTAACATAAATAGCCTATATTTCCTATGAACTAAAATTAAGGTCTAACTGGTCGTCTATGGATGCACTTGTCATAATGGTTTTTAAATGAGTAACGTCAAAAGCAATCTAAAATTTTGAATTTTTACTTTTCTAGGTTGCACAAAAAATAGTATGCATTATTTGGATTAAAAGTGCCTCTGTTTGACTTGCAATTTTTGAGTTAATATATAATTAAAATAATTGCTTGTCAAACAAAGTGACACTTTTAATTCAATAAAACAATTACTATTTTGCTTGCAATAAACATTTTTATATAGAGGTTGCCTAAAATTGTACGAAACATGGCAATTCCAATTATTGTCTGAGATTGGTAATTCCATAACGTTCGTGATGCTCATGAGGTTTTTTGCACGATAGAAATGTATTTTTATTCAAACGTCAGTAAAATGTGACATTATGCAGCAGAATAATATGTTGGTGGCACTGTAAGTCTATGTCAAATTCGATGTTAGCAGGTTAGGTTTTGCATCGGTCTGTGTCAAAACCAAGAAGACTATACTAAGGAGACGCAACTCCCGTTTCGAAGCGAACCGCTAAAAGTTGACAAATAAGGCGGTCGTGGTGTAGCTTTATTCATTCACAAAACTCGTGAACTGTCAATGTCTAATATTTACTGAGTGTAGCTGGAAATTCGGACCATGTTTTAACAATTAATAACACACTTGAAATACACTCCATTGGATTAACAACCGTAAACTGACTTTTAACCGGGATTACAGGTTAATTTAGCTCGCTTCCAACTCTCGAACAGCAGCGAAAACAAACGAAAATGACCGAAGTAGTTACACGCTGTCAACAGTGCCGCGACGGCTATCCCCGGCATAGGGGCCGCTTTTATATACAGCCGTCATAGGAAGTTGCATCTCCTTAGTATAGTGTTCTTGGTCAAAACTGATGCAAAACCTAACCTGCTAACCTCCAATTTTTACAAAAATCTAAATGTAAACCCCAATTTAATTTTCATTGTAGTTAATAAAACCTGCTTTCTAATGCAGAACTTTGTTGACGACGGTGATAGTTTAGACACCACATCAACAATTACGTTAAAAAGGGCTAAATTATTTATGCCTGTACAACATTTTACCCTATATTCAATATTTATAATATCGGCAATGTCAAACTTCAACCACTTATCTACAAATGTGTTCACTTGCTCCGCTTTGTCTTCATGCAGTTTATTACTGCCAATCTGCATATTGTGCAACTCTAACAGAGCATTAGCTGCTTCCATCTCGGGTTGTTCGGTATTTGATGGGCCTGTGTTTTGTGGTTCCTCCATAACAGTAGTAACACGATTTGTGAGTTGCTCCGTTTTCCTCTTTTAGAGCCTATTCAAATGCGCCTGTTTGCTTTGGACCGTTTTAAATGATGGCGATTTGTCGACACTTCAAAGGGACAAATTTTGGAACGAATTGCAGTTTTTTTCAGGCATCTGCGCTTGTCGACATAATCTACAAGTAAACAATCATATTGAAACTGAATACATTAAAAAGAATTGCCAAAAATCTAAATGTAAGCCCGAATTTAATTTTTATTGTAGTTAATAAAACCTGCTTTCTAATGCAGAACTTTGTTGACGACAGTGATAGTTTAGACACCACATCAACAATTACGATAAAAAGGGCTAAATTATTTATACCTCTACAACATTTTACCCTATATTCATTATTTATAATATCGACAATGTCAAACTTCAACCACTTACCTATCTACAAATGTGTTCACTTGCTCCGCTTTGTCTTCATGCAGTTTATTACTGCCAATCTGCATATTGTGCAACTCTAACAGAGCATTAGCTGCTTCCATCTCAGGTTGTCCGGTGCTTGACGGGCCTGTGTTTTGTGGTAACACTAGTAACACGATTTGTGAGTTGCTCCGTTTTCCTCTTTTGGAGCCTATTCAAACGCGCCTGTTTGCTTTGGACCGTTTTAAATGATGGCGGTTTGTCGACACTTCCACGGGGCAAATTTTTCAGGCATCTGCGCTTGTTGACATAATCTACAAGTAAACAATCATATTGAAACTCCTAAATTATGAAATTAATGGAGTAAGCTGAAGATGTTTAACATCAAGTGGCACTTGCTTAATTAACATGTATCTTTAAGGCAGCATATTTATGATTATTTGAAGCCAGTGAAAATACAAACTGGCAAGACCTACTTACCGGGTAATATAAAATCTTCCTTCACAAAATGCTTACTGCAAACTTTCATATGGGCCGACACGGGTTTCCCTATTTTTAGACGTATTTCCCATGTTTTGCACAAATTTTTATTATTGCGCGGAAAACCGTGCATAGGAACATTGTCCGTGCAATAATTTTTACACTGCAACACACAACAGTAATTATTACTTTTATTCTTTTTGGTAGAACGGACGCCATTATTTATCCCGAAATGAGTAATATCGAACTTTAGGAGGCTGTGCGAGCAACAGTGTTGTCAGAGGTCCTCAAAAAATTGTACCACGCGGTATTATTACAATAATTAAAGGAACAAAACATAACAATAAACACTATGTTTGTAGTATTAATGTTTATTAAAGCTGGTATGACACGATAATAAACTTCTGCGAAAATGTATTATTTTCGCAAAAAATTAGTATCGTGTCATACCAGCTTAAGATTATATTTAGCCATTAATAAATGTCTGGCAACGCTGCTAATATCAAGACCACGCCCAAAATGGTAACTACACATAGACCACGCGCATAAATGTTTGACCTTGGGAATTGTTCTGCTTTATTATAGAGTTATGATTATACTACGTCATGTATCATAAGCATAACATAAAATGTTGTTTATTGCACCTCTTCCCTTTCTGAATCCTGATTGTGTTTCTTGAATAATGTTCTTTTCTTCCATTTCTTGTTTTAGCTTTCCTTCCAAGATCGTGGCATATAATTTATAAGCTGTATTCATTAAGGTTATTCCCCTGTAACTCTTTGCCTTGTCTCTGTCTCCTCTTTTATATATCGGAATTATTATCCCTGTTTTCCAACTTTCCGGAAATCCTTTGCCTTCCCATATATTTTTTCATCACTCTGTTAGTCTTCCGATTATATTATCTGGTGCGTTTATCCATACTTCATTCTGCAGCTCATCTACCCCGGGGGATTTGTTCTTTTTTAATCTCTTTATTTGGCATCTTACTTCCTCTTCCTTTCTTGTTGTTGTCGTTGTTGTTTCTATTGCTGTTTCTTGTCTTTGTATAATTCTTTCATCTCTTGCTTTCAGTATCTTCCTAAAATGTGTTTCCCATATTGTCATCTCTATTTTGTCACTTATCTGAGATTTTGTTTTCCTCTCTTTGTTGATGTACTTCCATGCTTCTGTTTCGTTCTTTATTTCCCTTATCTCTTTTCCATATTGTTCCATCTTCCTCTTTATTAGTTCTTTGTATTCCTTCATCTCTTTTATATATACATTTTTGCAACTTTTTTAATTTTCTTAAACACTCTCTTACTTGCTGCTTTTTATTTTTACATTCTTATCCCATCAAGGATTTCTACCTATTTTCCATTTCTTTATTGTCTTTTGTTCTTTCACTATATTTTGCTCAATCTTCTCTGTGAGTGCACTTTCTACTCCTTCCTTTCTGAATTCAATCCTTCTTAAATTCTCTTTGTATATATTTATGATGTCTTTTGTCCATACATTTTTATTTATTCGCCTATATTCTTTCTCTTTTGATTCAGGTTTCATTGTTTCTACTGTTAAGGGTTGATGATCTGACTCAGTTCTCTCCCCTATTATAAGGCTTTTGATATCTTCTAGGCCTGTATTGTTGGTTATTGCATAATCAATTACCGTCTCTCCTCTAGGACCTATATACGTCTCCACTTATATTACCATTTAAAATATTCCATCCTCTTTCTTGTATAAATTGTATCAATACTCGTCCTTCTGTGTTTTGTATTTTGTCTTTGGATTTTCTTTTTTCTTCTTCCCTGCCTTCTCCTATTGTTCCCCACGTTTCTGTTCTTGCGTTGAAATCTCCGCCAATTAATAACTTATATTCTTCTTTTTCTGTTATCTGGTCTTTTAGCTTGTCTATAATATTTTCTATATTTTGATTACTGTATACTGTTATTATTCTCCAGAAGTCTCCCTTTATTTTTAATATTTTTCCTGAATTCCTTCTTGTTGGTTTTGTTCGTATTTTGCCTCTTGCATTTCTTCAATTTCTTTCTTTATCCCTGTAATTATTCCTCCTTTTGCTCTACCTTTCTTGTACTGTTTTGTTGCATATTTGCATTTCCGGTTGCAATTTTCGGGTAGTTGTTGCTTTATCTTATCCCAATTCTTCCCTTCTATCCATGTTTCATTAGGTCCTATTATCTCATATCCTTTTAAGTATTCCCAAAAATCTTCATCCTTATTTTTTATTCCTGACACGTTCCAGAAGATTACTTTTATTTCTGTTTCACTATCCTTGAGTTTTAATTTGTCCTTAACCTTTCCTTGTCTTGCTTGTCCATTGCCATTGCTTTTCGTTATCATTGTTTTCCGTCCCGACTCCCTTATTAGCTACTTTTTGACTTATTTTGGTTTCGGCCTGATGTCGTAATAGATCTGAGGGTCACGTTTAACTCTTCCTCTGTCAGTGGTTCTTCTAATGCAAGTTTGTCTTTTCCAGTTTTCTTTTCCATTCTTGCAAATTCGTGGGGTGCTAATATTGTCTGTGTCCAGATTTTCTTTCTTGGTATTGCTCCTTTAGGTGAGTGACTCTCATCATCCGTTGATCTTTCTCTGTTCTTTCCTTCCTTCGCGTCTGTCTCTTCTTCCTTTGTATTTCCCTCTTCATCACTTCTGAATGCTTCTTCTGAAGTATCCTCGTTCCATTCTTCACCATTTATTATTAATTTATTCCTAATTATCGTAGCCCTCATTCCGTTTTTCCTTGGTTCAATTATGTGTGGTAGTCTTTTCTTAGTTTCTCTTGTTTCCCTGTCTAGGTCTTGGCTTGCGCCTAATCTGGTACCCTTTAGGCCCTTTAAATTTCGTAATATTTCGATCTTCCTTATTTTTTTAACGATTTCATGTCTTCTTTGTCGTCCTCGGGAATTCCAAAAATTATCAGGTTTCTCTTCCTTAATTCATTTTCCAGTATTTCAATTCTTTTTTGTTGTTGAATTGTTGTTTCTTCCAGATTTTTTATTTTTACCGCTTGTTGTGTCATATTCATGTTTGTTTCGTCTATTTTCTTTTCCATTGTTAGTAGCTGATTCATTATATCTTGTAGGGTAAAATTTTTATTTCCCGCCATGTTAACAAATTTCGGTTGCTTTAATAAGGGTTTGTTAATAAATTCTTGGTTAATTACCACGGCTGCGTCTTCTCTATTTCTGTCGCCGCGTTCCGCGTCGACGATCTAGTTTCCTGCTCTCACCTATTCAGTTCGGATTCGAGCCCAAACCGGCGCTGGCTTAGCTCGGCTACCAGAAAATAGATGGCGCTGTTCTGTTACCTTTGTTACAGTCACTTTATAGAAACAGTCTGGCCATATGAAATGTCACTGATGACAGAAGACACAAAATGGCCGCCTCCATTGGCGGGTCAAAACCAGTGGCGGTGTTGGGAAATACTAATATTTCAACGAAATATCTAAATCCTAAGTAGAAGTTAGTAAATACAACATAAGAAAAAATAAAATAAGCAATGTTGTATCAATAACAAAATATAAATTTTATTTATAGCTGAATAATAATAAATCTACAAAACTTAAACCAATTACCAAACTAATTTAATTGATGGCAAGATTGGCAAGTCGCAATATGTTTGACATCAACAGTATGCATTTTCTTTATATAAAATGATTTTATATTTATATTTTGGTCTTTTATGCTATTCCAATAGTGTACAAACAGTCTTTCCAATTTTATAAAATATTCGAATGTTGCGTTATTACAGAAAAACAGCGTATTACTTCTAAAGCACTTGATATGTGTTAATTTAGCATACTTTAAAGATTTATCATACTTTTTTGATCCTATACTACCTAAACATTGTTTGCACACAGTATAATTCTTCTTAATGCTGCTAACAATGTACCCCCAAATGTTATACAATGAATTTAGTTCTGTGTAATTTAGATCTCTAGGTTGATCACAGTTTTCTAAATTATCTGGTAAGTAAACATCTTGTTGGTCGTTGGAAACTTTCTTGGGAACATAGTCCAAAAAATCTGCTAGAAAACTTCTATCATCGTCTTCATAATTGCTTTTTGATACGTTTTTAAGAAATTGGGAAACACAAACTAATTTTAAATTACATATAAATTGACAAGCATTAGGAATAACTTGTTTCGATCTGATAATGCTAAATAAATTTTCAAAACAGTCTTGAGTAAACCTCGATGTCAGTAAAAATATGTATCCCCTTTTGCTAAGTAATTCCTCGTGAATGTCTAGTATGGACATAGTAGAAATTATTGCTCCCGCTTGCGACGGTTTCCAAATTCCTTTTTCACCAACCCTAATATCGGAAAAAATATTTATAAAGTCTTTCAATTTTCTAATAGTATTGTCTTAAACATCTGGTCGTAATTTGCTTATAGCCATAACGGGGTGTCTCGATGTCATAAGGTGAAACCACTCTTCAATTATGTCAATAAACCATGCAGTGGTTTCATATTCTGGTTTACCTAATTCGTGTGACAGAAATTTTAAGCCACTGCTTACATCGTGATGCATAACGTGAGCAGAAGTAGACACTTTCATCGTTTGAAAATGTGAAGGATATAAGTCTTCCTGTGTTAGTTTAGGCGCCAACATAAATCTCAATGTTTCTTGATGATCGACCAACTCTTTAATATGTTCAGACTTCGCCAAATTACTAGGTAAATTGTACTGTTCCTGAATACGTCGATGAATTTCGATAATATTGTTATTGATTAACATAGATTTAATATTTTTAAATAGATGCGGGACATCGGCTAATATATATATATTTTACGAGAAGGGTCACAAGAATGCATAACAAAATTTTTACTTCTTGAAAATCGGCCCGCTTTAATATCCCAAATTCTCCATAAAGCTTGGTTGGACCCTCTCATATCCGATGTAATACTAATAATATTTAATCCAATTGCCTCTGCTTTACGAATAATTTCAATTAATATATTTTTGTAAATCGAACCATCCATAGAATTGCCAGTAAAATAATAAGCCACAGTTTGCTTCCATCGGGAAGTAATACCAGCTAACATTATAACAAGAGCGTGAGTTGCTTCTCCGGTGCGCTGGGGTAAAGTTATTTGACCTAAATATTTATTTAATGAAACATCGTAGGTTCTTCCCGGCGTTATAGTAATTTTATCTAAAGTGATTCCACAGTCTCTTTGCTGAGGTGCCGTAAAGCAATTCACTTTTAGTTGTAAGAACGTAAAGACTTCGTCTAATATGCCTGATTCAAATTTCAGATTTTGTAAACGCCTTCTCAGTGTTCTTTCTGATGGTAGCGGAATTCGTTGACGTCGAAGTTCTTCGTATCCATTCGTACCACACAGAAATTTTACTTTTAAGGCATTTTTCACTGTTATGTTACTCCACTTCATAAATTTTGTAAATCGTATTAAGCAAATTGTTTGATTTTAGATATTTCCGTTCTCGTTTCAGTTTCCGAATGACCCTTTTGTACTTGAGATTTTGAATTAGCAGTTTTTTGTAACCTTTATTACGTTGTTCTAGCTTCTCCTTCAAATTTCTAATTTCTTGTTCTAGCAGCAAACGAGAATCTACCTCAGTTGGAATGCAGTCGCTTGAACTTTTTATTGATGATGATGGCACATGTATATCAAAAATGTTATCGTTTTCTGTGTAGGCAGAGGCATTTTCAGTGTTTTTAGGCTCTAATGTGGACGGCGTGAAAGAAAATAACGTTGGCACAGCATTACTTTTAAGTTTCCGTTTCCCGTCAACACGCACTTTCTCCCACATGGATTCTTCAAAATGCTGTTCACATATTTGTGAATTCTCATTAGGATACCAATTTTCCCGATTCACCTGCTTGGCCCACAAGTCTCGCCTAGTTTTGTTCCTCGGAAAACGTTTCATTTTAATTTCATGTGCAGTTTTATTGTTGCATCGGAATGCACAACAAAACCCCATATCTAAAACTCCAACTTTGATAAAATCAGTTTTAGGGTCGACTTATTAGCTTACCGATAACGAAATGTATTGTTTCCAGCAGTTTTCAAATATTATATTTGCAGATATACAAATTTTAGACAAGCCTGGTGACAAATTAACATGTGTAAACGTCAACTTGATGTTTTCAACATGTAATTGTCAAGATGATGGAAGACACAAAATGGCGCCGACCAATAGAAAACGTGACCAGGTATGGCCAAACTGTAGTAAATAAAGCAACTGTAACCTTTGTTAGAGATCCTGTATATAGTTTACTAAGAGTTGGGCAAACAGCCTCATTTGACAAGCAATTTTGATCCAAATTAGATATTTGACATATGTCGAACAAAGAGGTTATAGGAACCAATCTTGCTAACTTGCTTTTGATGGGAGAGTTTTCAGAGTATTGATCATTCTTAGAATCTCTAGAACCGATATACGCCCAATTTAGTTAAAATTTAGATTTGCATATGCGATACTTTCGGTCGTAATATGTTACAAAATATGTAAAAAAGGCACTTTTATCACACATGCCGTGGAAAAAGTGATCCAAACCAATCAAAATGTATCCCGCTGTTTGCCCAACTCTTAGTAAACTATATACAGGGACTCTAACCTTTGTTAGAGTCCCTGTATATAATAAGGTAAGAGTTGGGACATGTGCGATGCCCGTTTTTTATTGGTTGGAACCAATCTCATGGAGTATATGTTTTTACACAATTTGACAACTCGTTTTCAAACTGAATAACGAAATATCAAAGTTTATTTGCTGTCACTATGACAGGCTGCTCAGCACTTAATTGTAGTAATACAAGTCAGGCATTTTATTTTCACAAGTTTCTCAAAAAATCAACGCTAAGAGACGTAGTGGAATAAGAAATTCTTAAATATGGATGGATTTCGCTTGTATAAGCAGCATTTCACAGGAGACCAATGGCTAACAAAATGTCAGTGACAAGAATATCTATGAACTTCAAAAGATTATAGAAACGTATTAAAACCAAGTTTCAACTATACTAAATGTTTGCCGATTAGTATTTTAAACCATAAGAAGATTTTGAGCAATGAACTGACAAGAGAAGAAACCATAAAATTGAAAATTTAGAAAATATTTTCAATCCTGCTCAAATTAATACTATTCATCGCAAAACCAACTGCTTCATTCCATCGTTCAATGAAACTGCCAGGGCCGCATTACATCTTAAATTTACCTTTGGAGCCAGTGGTTATAATAGCTTATTAAAGCTGCATTTACCATATCCTTCCGTTTGAACATTAAATAGAAAACTGGAATGTTTAAAACTTGAAAGTGGAATTTTACAGGATGTATTTACATTTTTGAAATTATATGAATCACTAAGAAAGTATATACCTATAATTACCCTGGACAAAATGACTTAGAAAAAGTACATAGATATGCTGCGTGGCTTCTGATAAATTTGTTGGTTGGATTACTCTCCCGAATCATACTGTGATTGCTACTCATGATTTAGTGTTTATGTTAGCTGGAATTACAAGCGTTGGAAGCAATTAAAGTTTCTTCATACCTAATACGTAATATAGGTATTTTCATTAGTAAATAGTAAATGTTTAAAAATAATGACAATGTCAAATCGAAGAATTTATTGACATGCATATTGTCACGCAAGGGATATTTGTCAAATCAAACAAAACTGAAGGTTAACAAGCGAAAAAACCTTCGATGAGGAATCAAGTGGTATTTGACATTGGTTCCACATGTCCCAACTCTTATCTTACTATATACACTTACTATATACAGGGACTCTAACCTTTGTTACAGTGCCTTTATATAGACAGTGGCGACAATACAACTAAGCCACACCCCCGCCGCCATATTTATGCAAATTTCTAACGGGTGTTCATTTAAATCTGTGATCAGAGTCGACTGTGATACGTGTTTTACGTTTGGCAGTACTGAAAACATTCGAGATTTGCAGGTTAGGATTTGCGTCAGTTTGTGTCAAAACTGACGCAAAAGCTAACCTACTAACCTCGAATTTGATATAGACTGACAATACACTTCAGTACTGCCAAAAGTATAACACGAATCGCAGGTGATTTAGCCGAAACATGGCGGCTAAAATCACGTGATCTAGGGAGCCAATCAAAAGTAGGACACCCCATTGTCGCCACTATCTATATAAAGGCACTGTAACCTTTGTCAGAGCCAGTAGATATAGAGAGTACCGCCACGTCCGCCATGTTTATTCCTCTGACATATGCGTCACTTTGAGGTTTGTGACACAATTCCGTCAACGTGACGTTTGTTGGCAATCCAAAATTTTACTTGCAATTGGCAAGACTGTAAGTCTATGTCAAATTCGAGGTTAGCAGGTTAGTTTTTGCGTCAGTTTTGACACAAACTGGAGCAAAACATAACCTGCTAACCCCGAATTTGACATAGACTTACAGTCATGCCAATTTCAAGTAAAATTTTAGACATACCTCCATCAGTCATTGCTGGTGGGAACAAAAATGGCGGCGATAGCGGCATTTTCACGGATCAAAGAATGGCGTTACTCTCTATATCTACTGGCTCTGACCTTTGTAGAATTTCTGCTGCAGCTTATCTTTTCCTAACCCCTTTATTCTTAGATTTTATATCGCAATTAAATCTTATTGTATCTTTGTTCTTGACTCACCTTCAATGGTGCTTGTTCTGGGACTATTATACTTCCTTCCCACACTGTTTCTTCACTTCCAATTGCCGTTTTAACACTTAATAGCTTTTAGAAACAGAGCATCAATTACAACCTATGTTCACATCTATGTGACTATTCTACTAGTACCGAATTGCAGCAACTTGGTAAGCAAGTGACTATTTTGAACAAATTAAAATATTTATTAAAGAGTTTACACAAATTGTATTTTTTATCCTACACTATCAGAAACCTAAATTTTCTCGGCTCTATGAAAACGAGAAATGGCAGTATTTCCCAGCTAGCCAAGAAACAAATATTTGTAGGCTAGCCAAGAAAATAAGCAGACACAGTTAGCCTTGCAATGATATGGCACTGTAAGTCTATGTCAAATTCGAGGTTAGCAGGTTAGGTTTTGCATCAGTCTATGTCAAACTGACGGAAAACCTAACCTAATAACCTCAAATTTGACATAGATAACAGTGCCACCAACATATTATTCATAGGTTTGAATTTCCACAGCCGCCCCTTATGTATTTATGTATTTGTATGAACATATTTAGCTTTCTGACAGTGTAGGATAAAAATCGGGAGTGTGCTCCCCTAGACTTTCTCGCATTCGCCTTGTTTTCTAGCAAATTTGAAAAGTTTATTGCAATGCATATACATACAGTGATAAAATTACATTTTCACAGGGCCGTAGCTACAGGCTTGGGGGCCCTGGGGCAACAAATAATTATGGGGCCCCCCTGTTATCTTCCCCTTTACCTCTACATCACTTTCATTTAGTAAGACTTTTTTTAATAGGGTTACTATTTGGTGTTTTTTTTCTGTTAATATAGAAGAATGGGTATTTAAAACAGACAAAACACATATTTACTTCACATTGAGTTTAATATAAAACTGTATTTAACGTTTAAACAGGCTAAGTTTAGTTCAAAACATTTTAAAGATAATTTCGTAAAAAAACTTCCTCCGTCTTCGGGGGCCCCTATGTTCGGGGGCCCCGGGCGCTGCCCCGGTTGCCCCGGTGGTAGCTACGGCCCTGCATTTTCAGGTAACCACTACCTGTTTAGGTAAAGTGCCGCTTTAGGTTAACCTATCATACTGAAATTTTGTATCTGAGAGTTTTTCTCAATAATAAATGTATGTGCAAAATTTCGTGCAAATACCTTGAAGCAAACTGGTACTTTATTTAAATGGATACCGCTACCCGATCATGCTGAAATGTAATATCTGGTAGTTTTTCTACATAAGAAATGTATGTATAAAATTTTGTTCAAATATCTTGAAGCAAACTGGTACTTTACTTGAATAGGTACCGCTACCTGTTTAGGTAAAGTGCCACTTCCGGTTAACCGATTTCGCTCAAAATTTGACAGGAATCTACAAATTTTGAATAATAACTATGTACATAATTTCAAGAGTCTAGCTTATTTCGTTTTTAAGTTATCGTGTTCACACAAACACACACACGCACACACGCACACACGCACACACAAACACACACACAGACATAATTCGAAAAATGGGTTTTTCGGACTCTAGGAGGTCTAAAACGTCAAGATTCGTCAAAATCTCGAAGTCGATTTTTTTGACGATTACAATACTTTCTCTATACTACCGTATGCGAGAAAGTAAAAAATATATGTAACCCATGGCGATAAAGTAGCCACTTTACCGCCTAGGTATCCAATATACTATTAACATGTGTAACTAAGCGTTGAGTCTTTTTAATTTGGAAAATGGGTTTGGTTCGCTGAATAGTCCTCCGAAGACTATTCGTAGTCAAAGTTAAGTAGACTATTTTTGGGGTGGTATCACTCATGTTCATTGCGTGTACAATAGGACGAGTTGCGGAGTTGCTGTAAAGCAACTGAATTAGATATCTAAATTTAGAGTGGTTTAGCTACTCTATTAATACGAATCTCGATCAGCTAAAATGGAATTATTAAGATATGAAGAATGTTGCTTGCGTTAGCGGGTATTACTTCTCTAACCGATTTAACAATTGTATGCAACGCTCTTAATGT
This sequence comes from Agriotes lineatus, assembly GCA_940337035.1. Lineage (NCBI taxonomy): Eukaryota > Metazoa > Arthropoda > Insecta > Coleoptera > Elateridae > Agriotes > Agriotes lineatus. Next base: position 67,474,425 of record OW679200.1, on the reverse strand, counting down.
TTGGCAGTATGATATATCGTGTTTTATCACCCACTAGACCTTCGTGATACCTACTACCCCAAAAATAATCGACATAACTTTGAGTACTTATAGTATTATGATGGTTGCCCTGAAAATTGTTAGTTATTAAAAGACTGTTGAAGTTGTTAACAAAAAATCTTTATTGTTTTTCAAAATATTCTCCATTCAGGCTAATACACTTGTGCATTTTTTGAAACCACTTTTTAAAACATTCGAAAAATTTATTTTCTGAAAGGTCCTCAAAAATTCTTTGAAATTCTGTAACTGCTTCATCTGCGCTGGAAAATCATTTACCTCGCATCATTATTTTTTAACAGTTGGAAACAAAAAAAAAGTCGCACGGCGCCAGATCTGGGCTATACGGAGGATGAGTTACCAATTGAACCCCCGAATCTTTCAAAAAATCCAATGTTCTGGCAGCAGTGTGGGCGGATGCGTAGTCATGATGGACTAAGATGTTACGCAAACCGGTCCTTTGGCGACCTGTCTGTAATTTTCCAAACATCTGTGGTAAAGCCACTTCGCAGTACCATTCAGAATTAACAGTTCTGCGATCTTCAAGTGGAATAACAGCAACAGGACCACTGCGGCGAAAAAAACAGCAATCATTTTTTTATTGACGCTTCTGCCACGAATTACTTTTGTGGGCAAGTCTTCATCTTTGAATACCCAAACACTACACTGCTGTTTAGTTTCAGGGTTGTAACTGTATACCCAAGATTCGTCACATGTTACAATGTATACCACTTGCTTGGAAGATCCTTCGTCAAATTTTTACAACATAAATTTACACCAGTCTACTCGATCCTGTTTTTGACTTTTTTAGAGCAAATGCGGTATCCAACGGTTTGCTAGCTTTCTTACCCCAAGATGTTTATGCAAAATGGTATTCACCGCCGAGGATCCAATCTTCACTTCCTCCTGAATCTCCCTTGAAGTAATATTTCGATTAGACTGACTCAAGCTTACCACACGATCAACATTTTCTGAACAAGCAGCTTCCGCAGGGCTTCCTTCGTCTTCTAGCAGCTCTCGCCCTTGTCAAAATTCGCAGAACCAATGACTAACAGCGGATAATGAAGGGGCAGCATCGCCAAAAGCTGCTAACAAATGTTCATGGCTTTGCTGGTATCCTAACTGTCTTTTATAGTCATAGAAAATCATAGCTCTAAAGGCAGTTTGCGGAATGCTCATTTTAACTGAATTAAAAATGCACAACTACTTAACTTACAAAATTAACTACTTTTCACAAGGAAATCGTAACGTTTGACAATTGTGGGTAACGAATGTCAACTAATGTGGCATTTAATTGTTGCAATTGTTTCTAGCCAATTGAGCTTCCATGGCCTGCTACTAACTATTAACAGAGCATCCCTCGTATATATCCATTCACAAAACTCGTAAACTGTCAAAACGCTGTCAAGTTGGTATCCTGTTTAAATTCTGGTTGGAACTTCTACTTACTGATTTTGGCAGCACTGAAACTTTTGAAATTTAATAACTTATGTCACACTTTCTTGTAAAAAAAATCTCCTAAATGCTTTAATTTTTGTGCATACACTTCAATTGCAATGGAACAGAAAAGAATAAGGGTTTTATTATTGGAAAGAAAAAAAAGGCTATAGTTAATTATTACAAGGAAAAACTTCGCTTAACTTTTGACACATGTAACATAACCTAATTGTACTATTACTAGAAATCACTAGATTCAAAGTACATTCCCAAAAAAACTGTAATTTCTAGGTACACTCAGCAAATATTTAAAAAATTTGACGTTGACAGTTCACAAGTTTTGTGAATGGATAATAAGTGACTATTCAGTTCACCTGTCATCTGTCAAAAAGTGAAAAATGAAAATCCAAAATTTGACGTTTCTTGACCAATCAAGAAAATATCAGCGGATATATCTCCCTAGAACAGAGGTGGCGAACCAATGGCACGCGTGCCATTGATGGCACGCGGAAAAATAATTTGGGCACGGCCTTAATTAAGGAATTTAGGTACCTCATCGAAACAATTTTTGCGGCTACATTTGAGGTCATAGTAACAAAGTTCATTGTGAACAAGGCTACCGGTGCCGGAGCGGCAACAGACTGCGCAACAGAGATAGGTAGATTTCACACAAATTTCTGACCGAACGGATGAGAATGAGCTAGCGCGGGCGACGCGGAGGGACGGCGACAGAGGCGCTGTTACGCTTAGTTTGTAGTTCGCATGCAGTATTTGAAATAACTAGTTGGATTTTACTTTAAACATTTATTTTGTAAGTTTTCCCCTGGATCGCTAGGCAGCCCTATTCAAATTTATTTTTAAATATTGAATAAATTTTCCTCTGCGTAGGCTAGGCAGCCCTATTTTCATCTTGTGATAACATTTTTCAGCAAATTACAGCTATGTTGCCATCAATGTAGACCACTCTGCATTCCAATAATTTTTCTGGTGGTCCTTTTCCAAGTTTTTGGAGATTTTCATAACCTGAGTTGTGTTGCGTGTGGTAGCATTTCTCGACCTTTCCCATCCCAGCCTTCGCTTGAATAAGTTGGTTGCCCCTCGGCTTCGTGCGTCACCAGCTTAATTATAGCTTGGTTCCCACTGAACGTTAGGATAATTGTTTATGATTGCAATCCTTACATTCACTACGCTCTTGCGGAATTTTGGGGCCCACTTTCGTTGTTTGCACGGCACTCCAGGCTAGTCTTCTTCAGTTCCCGTCTTTTAGCTCGGTTATGTAACTAGGAATATGTATTTTTAGCCTATTTCTACCTGGCATTATTTGAGGACACGTCATGGCCTCATTAACCGTTTCTTTAGAAAAAATGGCACGTAGGTAGATCAATAAAGGTTCGCCACCCCTGCCCTAGAAGGTATTCAAGTGACTATTTTCAACAAATGTACCTAGTTTTTATTAAATTGATTTTACTTTTCTGTTACTATAAAAATTGCGTACTTTGTTGCTAGATTTATTGAAAACTAATTTGAAGCAATAGTTTGGTTCTTTGAATAGTTTCTCGAATACTTTCCTTAGTCAAAGTTAAGTAGATTATTTTTGGTATTAGTAGGTACTCATGTCCATTGTGCTTGGGATTAGGACTTGTGCTAGCGCACTCATCCAAATCGCACCGAAGCGCAATGGACATTCATGATACCATCGCAAAAGTAATCGACATAACTTTCACTACTCGTGGTATTATAATAAGTGACTATTTTTACTATTTTAGCCATGGTTTGTTATTCCTTTTTTTCCATTTTTGTTGATTCTCGTCGTTCCTATAGCTTCTATGGCGTTGTGAATTATGTTTTCTTTGATTTTATTAAATAATTGCAAACTAAAATTGGAATGCTGTGATGGATACGTCATTTAGAGTGGAAGAGTGTAGAAGAGCAAGTAAAAGTGTATTGACGAGTAAGCTTGCAGGAAAAATTGCAGTAGGGGGCCTCAAAGCTAGATACATTGATGCGATTGAGTCAGATCTGCCAACCATAGGAGTGTGAAGGTGGAATAGAAAGGCAAGAAAGCAAAGTCAAGGTGAAAGATCCTTGAAGAGGCCAAGGCCCACAAGGGGCTGAGGTGCTAGTGTTGATGATGGATAAATTAAATTAGTTGCAGTAAATTCTATTATCGATAACAAAGTTTAGAGAATTTACTGTTCCATTCCAACTGCTGCAACGATGCTACAAATTATATACATATAATCAGAAAACCTTTTACCCTAAGGTGTAAGGTGTGTTACATTAATTTACATTTCAATTTACTGTATGCACAAACTTTGTCCATTTTTTTATTTACAGCTAACTGTTTCGCTTCTGCCCATGTTCTGTTTCTTTTCTTCAATATTCCTGCTACTTCGCTATTCCAAGTCTTTTTGGGTCGTCCTCTTGTTCTGCTTCGATATACCCCTGTTTCCCATATACACTTAACTTGCCTGCTGTTCCCCATTCTGCACAGGTGGCCAAACCATTTCAGTTTTTGCTTCTCTAATATGTTGTTAATTGCTTCAATTTTTAGTTCTTCTTTTACTACGTCATTTCTTATTCAATTTAATCTTGTGATGCCTTTGACGCTTCTTAGATATTTCGTGTCGATAGCTTGAATTTTGCTTCTCATTTGTCTTGTTAAGACCCAACTCTCACTTCCAGAAATTAGGATAGATAGGTCTGAAGATTGTTTTATACACTGTTAATTTCGTTTTCTTATCTATCTCTTTTTTACCTATAAACGGCTTATTTAAACTATGATATACTCTTGCAGCATTTGTAATTCTCTCGTTGATCTCAGATTCCATATTTCCCTCTCTGTCTATATGTACTCCAAGATACTTGAATACTTCTACTTGCTCTATTTTGTTTTGGTATAGTTTAATATTGATGTTCTTCTTTTCTTTACCTATCATCATTACTTTTGTTTTATTTGTGTTTATTTTCATATTTCTCTTTTTTAATTCCTTTTCCCATATCAGTAGATTTTCTTGCAAATCTTTCTCTTTTGCGGCGCATATCATAATATCGTCAGCGAAGGCACAATCTGTTACGCTTACCGGTGTTAATCTATTGTAACCTATGTGTGTGTTCTTGGTTTTGGTTGCTGTTGCTTTGATTACGTCCATTACTATTATAAATAGTGTTGGGCTCATTACACCACCTTGCCGTAACCCATCATTTATTTCAAATGTTTCGGATTGTACATTATCTTTTATAACATAGCTTTTGTTGTTCTCGTATAAGCTCTTTATTCCTCTTATTAATTTTGGGTTCACATTTTTTTGTTTTAAGCTTTTTCAAACTTCTTTTTGCGGTACTCTATCGAAAGCTTTTTCAAGGTGTAGAAAAGCCATGTATATTTCTGTGTTTTTTGTTCTGTTTTTCTCTATTAATTGTTTTATGCTAAAAATATGATCCTGGACGCTTCTCCCTTTTCTAAAACCACTTTGTGTTTCTTCTAGGTGTTCTTCTATTATTCTTCTTAATCTCTTCTCCAATATGTGTTCATAAGCCTTAGATACCACACTTAGTAGTGTGTTACCTCTATAATTTGAACAATCTCTACTATCGCCCTTCTTGAATATTGGTAGAATTATCCCTGTCCTCCAGTCTTCGAGTACTTCTCCACTGTTCCATGCTTTATTGAAGATTTTTGTAAGCATTTCTATGCCATGTATCCCTAAATTTTTCAGCATTTCTGCTTTTGACTACTTTGGTTTGTATATCTGTTTGTTCTTCTCCTAATGTGAGGATGGTTTCTTCTTCGTTTGGTGTTTGGGGTTGTTCATCTTGGTTTAGGAGTTCTCGGAAATATTCTCTCCATCTGTCTATAATCTCGTTTTCTTCAGTCATTATTCTACCGTCTTTTGCTTTCACGTGGTGTAGTGTATGGTTTTTACTTTTCCTTAAATTCTTCAGCATTTTGTAGAATAGTTTTTGGTTTGTGTGGCTGTCTGCTTCTAGTTTTTCGCCGAATTCTTTCCATGCTTCCTGTTTGGCTTGCAATACCATTTCTTTTACTATTATCCGTTGTTGTTTGTACACTGCGTAGTTATCTTGTTTTGCGTTTAAAGTATTGTTTCCATTCGCTCTTCTTGATTTTTACTTGGTTTTGTATTTCTTGATTTCACCATTTAGTCTGTTTCTTGGAATTGTTTATAACTGTTGTTCCACATATTTCTCTTGCTGTTGTGAGAATTATTGCTTTGAACTGGCACCACAATTGTTCTAAATTCATAGTTTCCCATTGTACATGTTCATTCTGCATCTTTGTTTCAGTGGCTTCTCTAAATTTGTTTACTGTTTCTATTTCTTGTAATTTGTATGTCTTAATAGTTTCTTTGCTTTTTTTAGGGTGTGATTTCGCTATATATTTTCTTTCCTTTTCTATGTCTACTCGGATTTTTGCTATCACTACGTAGTGGTCACTGTAAATTTCTGGCCCCCTTCTCACTTTGACATCTAAGATTTCTTTTCTATATGTTCTGTTGATGAAAAAGTAATCTATTATTAACTTTTCATTTCTGCTTTTCACTTCTCTTGTAAATTTGTGTACCTACATTCTTATGTTTATAAAATGTATTTGCTATTATTAAGTTGTTATCTACGCAGTAATTTATAAGTCTATCTCCATTGTTGTTTTTGTGGTTCTCGCCATGTTGACCAATTACATCAATTGCGTGGTTGTTTTTTCTTTTCCCAACTCGGCCGTTAAAGTCTCCTAATATTATTATTCTATCATTTATATTTTCTATTGTTGCTGTCATTTCTTCCCAGAATTCGTCTTTCTTATTTGCTCTTTTGTCCTCACTTGGTCTGTAGACTATTATTAAAGTTATCTTGTTTCGCTGATCTAGTTGGAATTCTACTTTTAAGATTCCTTCTACTCGAAATGAATTCCCATGTTTTTAACCGTTTCACATGCTCTTGATTTATTATGCAACCTACACCCTCTGCTGCTCTTGCTTCTGGGTTTACTCCACAGTAAAGTAGTATGTGTTCTAATTTTATCATTCCTTGTTCTTTTTTCTTGGTTTCAGTAATTGCTAGTATGTCTAGTTTTGTTCTTTCGAATTCCTCTACGAGTTCATGTTCTTTATCATTCAAGCTTCTTATATTCCATGTGTCCATTTTTATGATCTTTCCTGGTTTTCCTCTGCCTTCTTTACATTTCATGTTTTTCATTTGCATGTCCTTTTCCATCGCCATTTCCGTCTTCTTGTGTTCCGTGGGTATCGCAATCAGTTTTTTGGGACATTAAGTACTGGTTTTTCTTTAATGATTACTTCCTCCAGTGAATTCTTTCCCGTATCCCACTTCCATTCTTTTCCTTCTATGATCAGCTTCTGGTAGCCAACTCTAACAGCTTTTCCTTGTTTTCTTTCCTCTTCTGCTCTCTTTCTGATTTGTTTATCTATATCTCTCTCTTTTTTGGATAAATCACTATTAATAAATATCTTTGCTTCTCTGTTATTTTTCAGTTTCATCTTATTTTGCATTATCTTCACATTGTCTTCAAATCTCTCTAATTGTATTAGGCACATTTTTGGTCCTATTTTATAGGCTGTTTTAATAGGAACATCAACCCTAATTCTTGTTGTATAAAGTTTATCATTCCTTCTTTTAATTCAGCCGGGTTACTGTTATCCTTTATCTAATAGACTTGTCTGTCCGTCCGGGACGCTGTTTCAGCAGCCAAACCGTAAGAGATAGAGAAAAAAGTTATTAAAGTTATATGTTTGGAATGGTCATGTCAGCTCAGGAACCGAATTTCAGTCACGTGACACTTCCGGTTTTCGAGAAATCACGTGATTTCCGTCCATCCGGGACGCTGGTCCGTCTGGGACGCCTGCAGCCAAACCGTAAGAGATAGAGAAAAAGTTATTAAAGTTATATGTTTGGAATGGTCATGTCAGCTCAGGAACCGAATTTCAGTCACGTGACACTTCCGGTTTTCGAGAAATCACGTGATTTCCGTCCATCCGGGACGCTGGTCCGTCTGGGACGCCTGCAGCCAAACCGTAAGAGATAGAGAAAAAGTTATTAAAGTTATATGTTTGGAATGGTCATGTCAGCTCAGGAACCGAATTTCAGTCACGTGACACTTCCGGTTTTCGAGAAATCACGTGATTTCCGTCCATCCGGGACGCTGGTCCGTCTGGGACGCCTGCAGCCAAACCGTAAGAGATAGAGAAAAAAGTTATTAAAGTTATATGTTTGGAATGGTCATGTCAGGTCAGGAACCGAATTTCAGTCTCTAACACTAATTATTATCTTAATTATCCTAATACTAACTTTTTAGGTTAGATTCTATGCAAATTTTATCAAGCACAATGCAACTGGTAGTTTGCTACCAACAATGACGTCATATACGTACGTGTGGTGAATACGCGTTCTATTTGCAAAACGGTCTTTTTTGTTTTATTAAATGAGACATTTGTTAATTACTAATCCTGTTACTACAACATTATTTCATCTCTTATCTCTTTCTAGTTGTTCTAATCTTGTATTTGTATCTCGTAGTTCGTTTTTGATCTCTTCGTAGTTCTTTTTTATATTGCTGTTCTCTTTCATTATGGCCTCATTTTCCAACTTTAGTTGCTTTAATTCATCGTTGTATGCTCGTTGTTCTGTGCGTATCTGATTTACCTGTAATGTTAAGTTTTGGAGCAAATTTAGTATTTGATCTATTTTGGCATCTTCTTTTTGCTGGGATCTTCCTGGTGTTCTATGCAGCTTCCTGCTGTCGGGGGATCTACTTACACTTTTAGGTTTCTTTGCTTGGTCGCTACTCTCATCGTCTTCAACTCCCCATCTCTTCCTTTTCCTCTCATCCGTTGAAGAATCTTCACTATCGCATTTTACTTGAGTTCGTGTCACCGACATTTTAGTCTATTTCGCACTCACCTCTTATTTTCCTGTTCACGGCCTTGCTCTGCTCAGCTGTTCACTGTTTACACTTGCGTTATCAGTATCAGTGCTTAGCTTAATTCAGCTAATTACGCTTGTTTGGGTGGTTCTTGCTCAAATATTAGGTAGGTATGCACTTCCACTTCTTTTTGCACACACTTTCACTCTTTCTAAGTTTCTTTTAACTTGTTTAATCGCATTTAAACTAGCACTGCGTGACGAGGACGAATGCATGGTAACTGCGTCGACGCTATCCTACAAATTCAAAACAAAAATAAATAACCCATACTATTGAAATAAATGAAACACGATGCTTTATTAACCATATTATATGTAGGTACAAGAAAAATTAAGGCACATTTCAATACATTTCTGACTGGCCTATTTACAAAATCATTCACACAAATACGATATGACTATGTATAGTTAAGTACTTAGTTGCAACCACTCGATATGCTGACCGATTCAGACTCAAAACCTGATGTGGGAAAATTTAAGACATCACATTGCGTTGTTATGCAGGAATAGTAGTTATGTTTTAAGCTGCGTCGCTGATTAAGACAAAGTTCATGCTTTATTAAGTAGAATTATTTTATGAAAATTTAATCAGTTACAGCTTATATTTTCCCACTAGATATGAAATATTAAGTACCGTAATTATCTACCACAAATTTACCACCTAGTATCAACATTCATGTACATATAAAAAATTGCAATATTCAATAGCTATAAACTAAAATTTCTATGTAAATGCACTGATAAATAGACTCCATCAAGAGTAATGCTTGCAACAGTTTTTATTTCACTTAACGGTTTACTTTTAATTTAAAAATACTGGCATACACATAAAATATTAATATTACTATCAGTATGATATACAACATAATATGGCCATGTTATATTATAAAATACACACGAACTAAAAACAACAAAATTATAATAGCTTTTTCGAGATTGTCAGAACATGATCTAAGTTTTTGAAGCTATGGAGATCCGATTCGATGAATAGGAATGTATAAAAATGCTTAAATATACTTGCCTAACTTCCCGTAATTTTTTTTTAAATTAAAAGATTTTTGAGCAAATAATCAAAAACAACCTAATGTATAATAATAAATATAAATACTACATTTTGCCACTAGCAGTGAAGGTGATTTACAGAGAATAAAGAAATTAATCGAAGGTCTACCCATTTATGTGAATGCTTTCTAAAATCACTCTTAAACTAGCGGCATCGTTCTAGTTTGTGCATATCAAGGAAAATTATATACCATTTAATTAAATCTAATGTAGGTATGCAAAGCACAGTAAATATGCTACTTTATTTGAAATTACAGATGCCATCACTTAAGTACGTTGTGCTACATGATCTACTTTTGTAATTATTTCACTTTAAATGCAGACACTATTTAACAATCATTATGATATATCTAATATGTTCAACACCATGCAAAATTTCATAAAGTTGTGGTAATCAAGAAATAGTTTCATTAAATATACGCTTATTGGCGTCATCCACATAGAGGATTGTATAAATACTTCATTCTTTGTTTTCTAAAATATAGAACGATTTGAATCAGTGCTAAATTTCAGGTCACAAAAGAACTTGCCTTCACTCTTCTCGGAGCATTTATTTATTTTAAGTTTCGATGAAATGTTCAATTTGTAATATCAAAATAAAGCAGCATATCATGTACTTTGTTTAAGTAACAACAGTTATAGGAAATAAAATATTTAAGATAACCTATTTGAAACAAAAAAAAAACGATCAACAACAACAAAATGATAAAAAATTAGACATGGGTATAATTTAAATATGAGTTATTGTAATTCCAACCTGGTGGACCTAATACTAGCGACAATTCCACTAAAATTCACTTGCCGAAGGTGAAATACACATCTAGTTTTTGATACATACTACCTGCTAGTTTGATACAAAAAACATCTGGAGATATGTGGCAATCACACCCTTAAGCAAATGTTACAATCTCTACATTATTAAAAATGTACAACCATCGTAACAGTTTTAATATAAAATTTTATATAACTACTATCAATGATGTAAAACAGTCATTTATAGTATTAATTGAACAGTAGATGTAAACTTGACTATTTGTGTTTATCATCAGGTCAATACTACCTTAGAATTTTAATTTTGGAATTTTGGCAGCGTAGACTACAAACCAACAAATCCTTAACCCCCTCTTCAAAATAAAAAATTATAGAAAACATACTGAAACTAATATTTAAGTACAATCGTTTAAAACTAAAATGGAATGTCTAAATTGAGCACATGCTACATTAAACAAACATTATACAGCACAAGTACTCATTTGAAATTGTTATATAGTAAAATATCACTTGTTGATTTCAGTTAAGTCTTATTGAGGAATTAGAACAAAAGAAAAATCCAGCAAAAACTACTAACCACTTCATTAAAGCACTTCGGCAGAGCAGTCAAACGCGTGGTTTAGTTTTTGAACGCTGAAATCACATTTTGCACATAATTTACACTAAGTTTGCATAATTACTTCCATTTCCTTTTATCTAGCATCCCGTCACAGCTTGCTGCTGTCATAATTTTCTAGAGTCCAGTGTTGCTGCTCCACGTTGTTGCTGCATGGCTCCATTACTAACTTAGTTTTGGCAGCGTTAATTGCTAAGCACTTATCACTACTTCCATGTCTAAGCAATTTTGTTTCTTCGTCATAGTCCCAGAATTGGTTTCCTTTTGAACCATGGCAAGGATAAAGGATCACTTCTTGGCCGCTGTAATCCAGGCAGGCCTCGTCACGACGAATCTCGCCAGTCTTACTATACATCCAGTACTGAAAAAGCAGGAAATTTGGTTAGAAACACACAGGATTAATTGGAAAAGGTCCTCGTAATGAACTGTCTCACCTTAATGAAAATAATCAAATACTTTTATTTTAACCTATTATGTTACTATGATAATAACTCCTTAGCAACGAGTTGCGTTAATATGCATTTAACAGCACTAGTGTTGTTAAGAAAAATAACATACCGATACTTTATTAGCATTGAATCACATGTTGGCAGTACTGACGTGTATTGTTGGTGGTCTATGTCAAAAATGGCGTTTGCAGCTTGACTTGCAATTGTGGAGCTACATATATAGGACAGACCGGTAGAGCTTTCAACATCTAAATTGCATTAAAAAATCCAAAATTGAATCGTACTTCGCTGTACATATCAACGAGAACGATCATCTTACATTATTTCAATAAAGGAGTGAAGCTCAACATTGCTGAGTGTTTGGAGATAGTTTTGTCTAACAAGTCACTGGTCAATTTAATCGATCAATTAATATTTGCAGGTTTGGAGTATTTCAAAAGTTTGTCGATCCCTTGAGTATTTTTATTGTGGTTCTTTTTCGCCTTTTACAATTTCTTCTATCGGCGTGCATGTTCCACCGTGGCAATTGTAGCCAGTGTGTGCTGTTTATTTGTGATTTTCTTTGTTTGTTAATTGTAAGTCATTTTTAATATATCAGAAAGTTTGTTTCATTGTCAATTATTTTGTAGAACGTCCCCTGAAGATGGCATAAGCCGAAAACGTACGGGAATTTTGAAAAAAAAGTATAAGTGGATCAAGACGAAATCTATAGTTTTATTTATATTTTAAAATGGTCCACAAAGATTTTCGTATTATTAATTGATTAATTTATACTCCATTTACTTGACATCTGCACTGTCAAACTGACATTATGTTGACAGCACTGCTATTTTTCACATTTTAACAATTAAATTATTGTACAGTCTAATAAAAAACACATTATTTTTGAGGTATAGTCAAGACATTTTATTAAAATTTGACACTGACAGTGCAGATGTCAAGTGAATGGAGTATATGTCAAATTCGATGTTAGTAGGTTATGTTTGGTTTGTTATTAGACACAAACTGAAACAAAACTTAAGCTGCTAACCTTGAATTTAACATAACCTGACAGTGCTACCAACAATACAGTATTGAGTGACTTATGGTTTTTTCTTACTAGTGATACCACCACAGCCATAGCAGATATATGTCTGCTGTTGTGTCATTAATAAAGATTTTTTTCAATTTTCTTACAAAGATTAGTATTTTAGGATAAAATAAACCGTGTTACAATATACGTAACGTTATCTACTTTCTACATTATTCGAAAATTTTAAAGAACTCGCTCCTAACGTCGCTCGTTCATTCAAACTATTCTCTCGTAATGTAAAAAGCATGATAACGTTACTTGCATCGTAAATTTTATTATACAATTTACATTTCGTTGTTTCCTAACCAATGTACTAGAATTGTATTTGTGAACCGTTTGGAAAAATATCACCAATTCAAGATAAAAATCGTGCGTAAAACTAATTATATTCAAAAGTTTCTATTTTCTGCAATTTCTGACGTAAGTATTAAACCATCGTTCAAACAGGTAACTCTATAAATTGAAAATTATTATGCTATTTAATATTTCTGATATTTTCTACTGTTGCAAATGAATAACACTTTCATACAGGATGCTACTTTGAATTGTTTTCTTTTTTATGATACAGTTAGAACAATAAAATATATATATCAAATATGAAGCAAAAAAAAACTATTGCAATAACTGTTATTAACAAAATAAGTTAAACACATAGTATCTAAACATGACACACATGCAACATTACAATTTTTGCACGAAAGAACATCAGTAAGTTATGCTTACTGTTCTAGAACGGTAAGTTAAAATTGGAGGTTAGCAGGTTAGGTTTTGCGTCAGTTTTGACACAGACTGACGCAAAACCTAACCTGCTAACCTCGAATTTGACATAGACTTACAGTACCAGCAACATATTATTCTGTGGTATAATGTCACATTTTACTGACGTTTAAAGAAAAATACATTTCTATCGTGCAAAAAACGTCATAAGCATCACGAACGTTAAGGAATTACGGATCTCAGATAATAATTGGAATCGTTGCTTCGCTCCTCTTCTCCAAAAAATTGTCTTCGATTGGTAAAATGTCCTTACCATTCTTAATACTTAATATACTATTTCACAAAACTATTGATAATATAATGTAACAAAGTAAAGAAATGTGTAATGACAGGGAAACAATACACAAAAAGCTGAGAATACTTTCACTGTTATGAATCGATTTCTGATGCATGCAACCTGTGATGGCCGTTTTTGATACAAAGTTGCAGGACAGTAACAACGAACTGTTTGATAAAACGATATAGTTCAGTTCAGGGCAGCAAATTAAAAAGAAAGCTCTTTTGTAATGGCCAATATTTTAGAAAACGTTATCGCTTTATTACGGCAACTACAAATGTCAAGACATCATTAAAGAAAAACAGGTTCACTTACAGACAACTGAGGTTAGTTATGATAAAGGCGATATACAACATACACATAATACATACCCCTTAGGTCTTTAAAAAAAATCATAATCACAAATAATAATAATGACATGGAACCTCCTTACTAGGAGTCCAGTCAAATTAAAAAATATAAATCTCTTCCTTACATTACTAACAATTTAATCAACAAATTAATAAACATAATAAAGATGTAAATACATACTACTTTATTAATTTTAAATCTTAGATCATCCATACCGATAATATTAACATTACATGTAGAAACCCCTCTTTGTTGTGTTACATTACCTACTTGTTGTTTGACATTTCTTTGAAGTTCTCCTGTATAATTATTGACTATTCAAAATTCCCACTTGTCACTGTCTAGTGACATTTAAGTCTGTTTAGTTACTAACCAGATATTAGTCACTCTAAAAAAAGCTGCAAACAAATTTCAATATTTTTTAACTTTTGAGTAAATAATTTACTGTGACTCAATAGGACTTCGTAAGTATTGAACTGTTAACCTCATGTAGCAAATTAGATATTCCTGTATTTTGATATGTTTTATCAGATAAAACGATAAAACTTATCGTAATAGACCACTGCCAAAAAATGACATTCAGAGAACAATTCCTGTATTTTGTCTGTGTCGTCTTTATGAAGCAATAACATTAACTGTCTGTTTTTCTTTAATGATGTCTCTATATTTGTAAACTTTATTGTAGTTGCCGTGATAAAGAAATAAAGCTTTCTGAAATATTGGCCATGACAAAAGAGCTTTCTTTTTGATTTACTGCCCTGAAGAACGAATCCCAATTACTTACTGAACTATATCGTTTTTAATACAGTTACTTCAAGACAATGAAAATTAAAATAGAGATCTATCAGTCCATTACTTCCTTATTTAATGTTGAAATTGGCATAAATAAACTGAAAAGTGAACTCTAATATGGAGTAAAAGAGCCTATTTTATGAAATTTTTACAATTAGAACACTGTTCAGCACAATAACAGAGAACCTACACATAAAAATATAAATGATACTAAAATAACTAAGCTTATGATAAAACCAAACTAATTAGACTGTACAGTTTTAGATCCAATAGTTTCAGATTCGAAAGAAAATAAATTTAAAAATTGTTGATGTAAATTAATGATTTTGATCTACCACTTATTATCACAATGCATTCCAAAATTTAACGGAATCAAGACAAAGTTGACAAATACAGTATTTTATTAGTATATTTAGCTTTTTTGTTATGTTGGTAACGCAACGTGTACTGACTGTTTTTGAAATACATACACAATAATTGTATGGAAATCTCTGTTGCGCACAGCATGTGATTTGCAACTGAACAGGTTCATTGAAATCGTTAACTGACTAACCGTAAAAATATACAAAACATTAGACACAATACACTTGCTATTCTGCACTTTATTAGTTTCAGAATATTTACTTTAAACACTGAATAAATCTTCATCAAATCCAAATTGTTTTGCTGGATCTCTTGGTTTGATCTCAGTATAGTAGTAAAAATGTCATGCCCGAGAAAAGAAAATAAAGGTAAGAAATTACAAAAGTAGCTGCAAAAAGCATCGGCTTAAATTTACAAATATACATACATATGTATACACAAACCATCCTGGATTGGAGGTGAACAGTTAACCAAGTTTATATGCATTTAGGCCTCAAGGTAGGCTGATTATGCAACTTCTAAGCCACATTTATAGGTATCTATAGAGTGAAGACCAAGTGACCATGGAATATAGGCAACCCATTTAACACTGTAGCAACACGTTTACAAAACTTATCTGACAAGTGGCAGTTGCGTGCTACATATTAAGAAACTGACAAATTATAGGAAGCCACTTACTCGACACTATTCAAATTAAGTGTGAAGAGAACTGTTGTTGATGTAAATGAAATACAGTGTAACTGATCACTGGGTTTTTAATCTTTTTCGATTCTTTTGTCTATTTTTGTATATGGATTATATTATTATTTTTAAAATATCTCAACAAATTGCTTTTCTAATTGATTTAAATTAGTACAAAAGCCAAAAATAATAGCAGTTTTTGATTTAAGTTTTAATGACGGTCCAAATATGAACAATGATAAGAACTAAGGTGTTTTAAAATAAGTTAGAATCAAACACAAGAATGAATTCTGTATGTCAACTAAGCAAAATAGGGAAAACTAAGTGACAACAGCGGTTACCTAGAGACCCTTAAAGGTCTCTATGGTTACCTATGTTTGATTTGAAAAAAATCTATTTTTTGCAATGTGCGTGGTTATGATATGTTCGGCGATATGATGAAGTGTACACTTCAACATTTATCTTTATACCCATACACCTAGAGGGTGCAGCCTGACCAGCTCTTTGAATCGCTACCACAGACGTGATTCAAAATATGCAAATGTTTTAAAAACGCAATAAGCGACTCATAAATTGTAGTATTGTTTTTTAAAAATTACATTTTGTAAGTGAGCTCTGCAACATTTACTATGCTCTTCTATGTGATAACGTATTTTTTATTTAAATGAAAATTAGAATGTCCTGCAAAATCTGATATGTTTGATGAAGCATATTTTCATCTTTCAGGATATGTTAATAAACAGAACTGTGAAGTGGGCTTTGCAACAGCCTATGCAGGTGCATGAACACTTGCTACGTAGCAAAAAAGTCACTAAAGTACGTTTTTTCCTATAAAAAATTTCAAGGTCAAGATAAAATTGGCAAAACTGCTTTTTTTAAATTATTACAACATTTTTTTTCGTCAGGTTTTTCTGTAAACGACTTGTGCCATTATGACATTTAAAATTAAATTGTCAGCTTTTATTTTTTGAAAATGAATACGCGTAAAAACAGAATCTTTTAAAATTAAATGTAAAAAAAAGAAATTCTGAGGTGACGAACTGTTGCATCTGCAGTCTAACATGCCAGAAGAAGAAGTTTACGAAAGATTACCTAAAAACAAGACTCCTTTAATGCCAGATTTAAAATTTCCCACCAATTTTTAGTTCTAAAAAGTTACTAAAACAAATTCTACCAACATATATTTTTTTAATAATCCAAGTAATGCCAACATAAACCCTAAATTCTTTGACCTTCAAAATGTTTATAGGAAAAAAACGTACTTTATATGTTGCAGCAGTCAAACCGTAACTGTGGAACTGAAAATATTGGCGAAGGTGTTCAAGCTGCAGTTACAAATATTATAATATTCGTCCTCGCATAGAAAAATGTATTCAACATCGCTTCAACTAACTTTTAAAATGGAATTTTTAAAAAGTAATCAAAACAGACTGCAACGCATGAGTTTACTGAGTATTTAAAATGTTTGTATCCCATCCTAAAAAACATAACATCCTTAGGCCGCACTCTGTACATGTAGCAACTGTATTAAATTTTTTTAATCTATACAGAATTCACACCAGCGTTTTTCAACAACCTTTCAGGATTTGTCTATACAGGGTGTCTTATCAGTGTGTGAACGGATGATAGCCCTTCACACAAGCAATATATTAAGATTCTGTTTTGGCGGGGCAATATTAGATACACCCTGTGGACACATTTTAAAATAATTTTTTAAATTTCATTTAAAAAGTAGGCTTTTTAAAATTTATTTCAGTGTGTGAAATGGCTTTTCTTTTCACTCGGTGAAAAAAAGTGACACTTTGCTTTTAATTTATGAATGAACGGTTTTAGAAACAAATTATTTATTCGTTTCTTCATTTTTACTTCCTTTTACGATAAAGGAAGTATTGGATTCACCCCAAAAATTCGAAATTGAGTTTTCAACAGATCTTCACGTTTTAGAGCCCCCTGATCACAAAAAACATTTTTTTTCATTGGTCTGTCAGTGTGTCTGTCTGTCTGTGTGTCTGTCTGTCTGTGAACAGAATATCTCAAAAATGAAAAGAGGTATGGCGTTGAAACTTCATATATTTTTTATGTACAATGTAGCAAGCTTTTTAAGAAAATCGCATAACCGGAAGTAGGTGTTTACTCTTGTGATTTTTCAGTTTTTTTCGATTTTTTCAAAAACGGCTCTAACGATTTTTTTCAAACTTCACAATTTTATTACATTTTTAATGTGTATTGATGTGAGCTAGGTGACTTTCCAGTTGAATACTTCTAATGTGGGCTTCTCTTGTTTTTTTTCTATTTTTTTTATTAACCCATATTTTAAATAGAACACCCGGTATATTATTATATTTTTGAATTCAGCATAAAATTTTAGAGAAAATTTGTCTCTTCAACTAACGCTCTATTTTGTACCATTTTTATAGAATTTGTAGTTTTTGAAAATTTTTGACAATTACTTAAAAATTAAAAATGAAATTTTTTACTAATTATAAGATCACTGTAAAAGCAAGTTGTGTGAGTGTATCACACCAGATTTTTAGTTTTATTTTGACATGAACAAATTACAGATTTCAATAAAGACGTTTCATTAGTTAGCAGAAGTGACCAACGCACTTGACTAAAATGAAGGCAAATAAAATTCTATACAAAATAGGCTTGGACTTGAATAATTAATAAAATTTAATAAAAAAATTATAGACAACTAGTGTTAGCGTGGCTATTTTTCACGCGTGTGGAATAGTAAACTTCTCACACTTGTGGTCTAAATAACTATTCGTTTATACCAGTTGTGCACTAAACAGATGTTTTTTAATTTAAACACCCATATGTTATGGCAATTTCGAAAAACCACACGCTAAAGGGAGTGAATTGCAAAAAAGCGGCCCATTTCAGATTTTGCACGCCAAACTGTTTGTGATACTGATATCAATATTTCACAGAAAATAGTATAATACGCAACAAGTTTAGAAAAGTGATGTTTTACTGAACAAGTATGGCTGGTTTGAGTATGAGCGTTAGCGAGTACTTAAACCACCATACAAGTTCAGTTAAACCACTTTTCTAACGTGTTGCGTATACTATTTTATCGCATTTCATTTGGTAATGTACTTCATTTTTACCTTCAAAATCGTTTAGAAATGTGGTACTTTTCTTCATTAGCAACACTTTTCTGTGTAGCAACGGCTATTCGTTTTATGTTTGCTTTGCCAGTACTGAAGTGTATTGTTAGTGGCACTGTATACTCCATTTACTTGATATCCGCACTGTCAGTGTCAAATTTAAAAAAAAAATGTCTCGACTATACCTCCAAAATAATGTGTTTTTTATTAGACAGTACAGTAATTTAACTGTTAAAATGTAAAAAATAGCAGTGGTGCCAACATGCTGACAGTTTGTCAAGTAAATGGATAATAAGTCCATGTCAAATTCGAGGTTAGGTTTTGCGTCAGTTTTGACAAAGACTCACGCAAAACCTAACCTGCTAACCTTGAATTTGACATAGACTTACAGTGTCACCAACAATACACTTCAGTACTGGCAAATGCATAACATCACCTGGAGCTGCTTATTATACTTTAGTACATAGAAATGGTTATGTTTTGACATTTGGTGTCACTTTTATGTAAAAATTGAATTTTTTACATTTCTTATGAAATGCGATAAAATGGTATACGCAACACGTTAGAAAGTGGTTTTACTGAACTCGTATAGCCGTTTTAAGTACTTGCTAACGTTCGTACTCAAGCCAACCATACTGGTTCAGTAAAACATCACTTTTTTAAACTTGTTGCGTAATACCTATTTCAAAAGATCAAAAAAAAAAAAACTGATCCACAGCGGGCTGTCGAAATTCAAACGTATGAATATGTTGGTGGCACTGTAAGTCTATGTCAAATTCGAGGTTATCAGATTTACAGTGCCACCAACAATATATTTCAGTACAGCCAAACACAAAACGAATCGTTATTGCTATGCAGAAAAGTGTTGCTAATGCAGAAAAGTACCACAGTTCTAAACTATTCTGAAGGTAGAAATGTAGTAGATTACCAAATGAAATGGGATAAAAGTTCTTTTAGTGCAGATTTTATACATATGTGGCGAAATTACTTTTTGTTTTTTAATATACAGGACTTTTTAACATTCGGAATTCTTTGAAAAACTTATTTTTCCGTCGACCTACCTATAAAATGTGATTTTACGGACGCATTTACGTACGAAAACTGTCACTTTTTTGGACACCATTAACTTTTCGTCCGCAAATGCTTTCCGTCCGCAAACACTTTACGGCCGCACTTTACAGCCGCAAACTCTTTTCGTCCGCAAACACTTTTCGTCCGCAAATGCTTTTCGTCCGCAAACGCTTTTTGTCCGCAAACGTTTTTCGTCCTCAACAACTCTTATAATTCGGACCCCACATTAATTTTTTTTCAAATTTTGACTGTCGACGGAAACATTTAATATGCACCTCGGACGAAAAGTGCTTTCAGGCATCGTCCATAAAAAGCCAGTTTTTCGGCCTAGATACATAAATAAATATTGTTAAATACAATACTCTGTATATTTTGGTCTTGTTGGATAGAGATTGTTATAAGCTTTGATTATATAAGGTTTGTATAGGGAAAAAAGTAACAAGAACATAATTACAGCTCCACATTTTTATCTTTGTTGAAGTGATTTTAATATCCAGAACATTAAAATAGAATTTGTTCTAATTATGGTACGCATTCGTATTTTTTGTTCAATCAAACCCAAAAATGTAAATAATATAGTATACATTTTTACCATTATTTTTATTATAATTATTGTTATTTTTAACAATTATTGTAACTTTTTCTGATTTACTTTAATCTGTACAAACACGGTATCATAAGAAAGCTTATGAAAATACCGAACAAGACCAAAATATAGTGGGTGTTGCGTTAAAAAATTTTTTTTTAAGTTTCGCAAAAGTTAAAATAATCCTTCATATTAAAAAACAAACAGCAACTTTGTTTCACATGTATTGAATCTGCACTAAAAGAACTTTATTTTGAAAACACCTAATATCAATATCAAAAAGGTTGGACGCCACAAGCATCTGAAATTGATCACTTTTTGTAAATAAGTCTCTACAGCGCAAAAAATGGTTGAAAATAGACCCATATAGTTTTATATCAATTTGATTAGCACTGTAGTGGCATTCCAAAAATGTCATAATATACAGGGTCCGGCAGAATGACTTATCCATTTTAAAAGTTAATTCATTTCATAATATAATGCGATATAAATTCAAATCAAGTTGCCATTTTTTTTGCGATAAATGGAAATTTAAGAAAGTTGTCAAAGTGTTTGCGAGAAATGTCAGTTCAGTTGTGAATATAGAGCATTGGTCAAATATTCAACGTCCTTTTGCGGTTGAAGCTTATTTTAAAAATAACAATTCTGTTGTAACCACCCAGCGTTTATTTCGTCGTTACTTTCATTTAAATCCACGAGATGCAGTTCCTAGTCGAATAACAATTAAAAAGTGGGTACACAAGTTTCGCACTACTGCCTCATGTGCCAAAGGAAAAGCAAAAGGAACAAACTCGTTCTGTACGCATACTTGAAAATGCTGAAAGGATAAGAGTAGCTTCAAGAGTGCCAGCAGCGAGAAGGAGGTCACTTGACTGATGTAGTGTTTAAAAAATAAAATTTCAGTGTTTCCTGAAGAAGCTTTTGTTTGATTTTTGAATAAAAATTTTGCCGTTAACAAAAACAACTCAATTTAAAATGGATACTTCATTCTACCAGACCTTGTACTAGGCGCTTCATTAAAAAAAACATCTTTAGCGCAACACTCTGTATAAACGAACATTATTTTAAAATGTGCACAGAGGGTGTACCTATCATCTCGCACAAACATAATTTTAATATATTGTCTGAGTGGGGAGCTATCCTTCGTCCACACATCGATGAGACACCCTGTATGTAGATGTAGTTCCTAATTTAAGAATGGTATAGGACCTAGGGTCAGATTATTAGGACATACTTATGGAGGACCATAATATGTGAAAAATAAGTAATGGAAGATTTACATTGTGCAGGAAAACAAAAATGTTAGCTTAAATACATGAAACTAAAAAAAGGATCAAACTACTTATACTGATATTTTTAGTAATTGCCCACTATATGTGTCATGTTTAAAGAACGGTGGTAAAATGCTAATACAAAGAATGCTTACTAATTTTTTTAGAAACTTAATGAATTTGTTTAAAACCTATTAGTCTAAGAGCTGGTAACATTTTTTAGTGATGATTTAGTTAAGGCCTATTTTTTTAGAGAATGTTGCGGGAGGCATGTATAAGTGTCAGCTGTAAGGATTATCCTTGATAATCGGAGGGAAACAGAACATCCCCCATTTGCACATGTCAAATTCGAGGTTAGCAGGTTAGGTTTAGTGTCAGTTTGTGTCAAAACTGTCGGAAAACCTAACCTGCTAACCTCAAATTTGACATAGACTTAACAGTGCCGCCAACATATTATTCATACGTTTGAATTTCCATAGCCGCCCTTGTGGACTTTTTTAATGTAAGTTGCCTCCCACAACATTCTCTCAAAAAATAGGCCTTAACTAAATCTACATCCAATTTGTACGAATTTACATTAGAAGTAACGTATGGGACATAAGTTTTGAGAAAAAGTTTGCCTTGAAATTTCTACTCGCTTTTGATGTCTCATCTAGTTACCATGAAACCGGTAAACAAATCATGTTTTGTTTTTATTGATAAACGTCAAATTTATTCAATAACTTAGTTCAAAATGTCGTACAAACTTGAAGTTCGCAAAAGTATCTATCGCTGTGTTGGACGGTTGCCCAAACGTGAAATTGTTAACTTGTTCACAGATCAAAATGTTAGCCAGGCAACGATTTATAGGACAATAAGAGAATGCGAAGAGGGTATACCTTGCACTAATTTGCCGAAAACTGGAAGACCTCTTGTTTTGGCAAAAAACAGGATTAATAAACTGTTACAATCCGCTCAAGACAGAATTGGCATCTCTAGTCGAAAACTAGGTCGCAGTGTTGGGGTCTCATCCAAGACCGTCCAGAGAATTTTGTCCAGAAATGCTGTACATTATAGAAAAAGAAGGGAAAAAATTCTCTGGACGGTCTTGTATGAGACCCCAAAACGGTGACCTAGCTTTCGACTAGAGATTCCAATTCTGTCTTGAGCGGATTGTACCCGTCTATTAATCCTGTTTTGTTCCAAAACTGGAAGACCTCATGGTCTTCCAGTTTTCGGCAAATTAGTGCAAGGTATACCTTCTTCGCATTCTCTTATTGTCCTATAAATCGTTGCCTGGCTAACATTTTGATCTGTGAACAAGATAACAATTTCACGTTTGGACAACCGTCCAACACAGCGATAGATACTTTTGCGAACTTCAAGTTTGTACGACATTTTGAACTAAGTTATTGAATAAATTTGCCGTTTATCAATAAAAACAAAACATAATTCGTTTACCAGTTTCATGGTAACTAGATCAGACATCAAAATCAAGAAGAAATTTCAAGGCAAACTTTTTCTCAAAACTTATGTCCCATACGTTAGGTACCTATTGTTTGGATTAGTTGAAAATTTGAACAGCTACCTCAAAAATTGTGAAACTTCAGTTCAATTAAAAACAAATATCCGTAATAATTAATTTGAGTAGTAATATTAGTTTCCAACAAGTACAAACTGGCACACGTTTCACCAAAATTGAGGGTGACCTCTTGCAACCCGCCTGTAGCTACAATTCCTAAAATAATAAATAACAATGTCAGGGCATCCGTACACGATAAACAAAACTCCAAATCGAGTTGTCAAAGCGGTACACCTGAGACAGTTCAATACGAGTATAAGATGACCTTTCACCCCTCATTCGCATTTGCCGCCCCTACGAACCTTCGGTTACACCACCACCACAATGAAAATCGCTGATACTGCGCCAGATAGTTAGGAAACTGTTAGGGCTGCGCTATTTACACGGCGAATTACAAACAAACAAAGAAATTGTAGATGCGAGTATTCACGCTCTACCTATCGAAAAGGGAGTTTAAAGTAGCCAATCGTGAGCGATCAAATTGCAAAGTTAAATAAAATTGCTCCTCGTCACATAAGCACTTTTTGAGTTCGTTGAAATGCAGCGAGATCGTAAGGAATTCGCTTCAGCGACAGTCACGTTTCGGCAAAGAATTAAAAAGTTCGTGCCGACAAAAGTAAAATAGCGCCGACATCGGATGTCGAAAATTCATAAATGAGATCAAGATTTGTAATACAGCACGTTCCGCAATATTTTTCAGATGCAGCAATGTGCTGAAATTTTCATTAGATCTTCAAAACTTGTATTACGTGCACGTGTTTCTTGAGATGTTTCATTCTGTCATCTAAAAAATACGCCAGAAAATACGAGTTTTGTACCCGTAACCGACTGTAACATCTAAAATAATATGGCTTTTTAAAAAATAAATACGTCTGCTCTTTCTTATTAAATTGTGTTAAGCCTAACTATTATTTTAGGCACACTGTAATATAGTGCATAGCTGAAAACTTAATTATACTGTGATACAGACGCTTAACAATAATTTTTTTTGAGCAGCTGCTGCTAAAATACAAAATTTTTAAAATATATTTTTTATTGATAGCATGTTTTCCAACATGTGCACATTTAACTGACATCTTTGCAAAAAAAGTGCTATACCGGATAGTGACTCACGCGACGTAATATATCGATTGCAATGTTAAATCTTGATTTATCTGTTCCCTGCCAAGCTCTGCCGATTTTTTAACTCTTACGACTGAAACTCGTAGTTATTACGCAACAAGTTTTTCGGGTAATTCACAGTTTTCGTGTCATTATTAATTTTTTTTCTCGTTAAAATATTCAACGCGAGTAGTTTCCCCCATTTTGGTTTTGAAGGTAATCATCAGAAGTATTTATATTGTCCATGTAGTTCTACAATTATGTATTTTTCTGTTAATCGTATTGCTTAGATTTTAATTAGATTTGGACATTTAAAAATGCACTTACTTTTATTGCGATAAATTCATTTTAACTAGCATAGATAGAGATTTGATAATCAGTTGTAAACACCAAACAGCAATGAAAAGTCTAAATGCAACAGTTTTAATTTACGCGCTTTTCCCACTTCCCGATAATGGAAATTTTTAAACAATAATTTGTATGGATGCATTAATATCTTCCGTACAAAAGAGTCATGTATACTTGAGCTGTAAAATAATTACGGGGGCAATACCTTAGCATTCAAGAATTAACACTAAAATCGCAATGCTGCGTTGGGTAAGTCACCAACCGGTATATGGCTATTTGAAAATTGCAATTTAATAGTAATGAAATGAACAAGTCAAAATTACTCATATTACTCAAAGTAAGTACTTACCTAAACATATGTATTTAAATATACCCCATAACCACACCACAAAATATAGCTAAAGGTTATGAGTCCGTTACCTACTATATACTGGGAACAAAATGTAGTTCAAAATTTAACGCCGCATATAATGGTGAAGCATAAAATGCGACTTTGTTGTTATATCGGCCAAAACACATTCAGCAGTAACTTTACAATCAAGATATATAAAATTACCTTCACAACAAGTACGAGCTATTTGTTGACAACAGTCGGTGTAATAGCTGCAAGCTACAGCGCGGAGCGTCTATAAATTAATAGAATTTAGTGTTTCATTGAGTCCAATGCTGTCGCCAGGGCTTTCGCAACATACGCCCATACACTAGAAACGCTAAAATGGTTCGTAAATAGTTGAATCGCAGTTTAAGCTCGTCTACAAAGAGCTCTAAAGCCATTTTAAAGGTGCACTATTAGGGAATAATTGTAATTATAAATAATTTGATCATCTTTAAAAATGAATTCTGAGTGGCCATTAAGGCGATTTACATAAACGAATCAGTATCACAGTATAGTCGGAATAACTGAAACGGCTTGATTTGTTTAAAAAGTTGGCAGTAGCTACACTATTGCTAATGCACAAGTGACACAAAATGTTTGGCAGCATTTTTTGGCTTAATGTAGCAAGTAATTTTGTTGACTACTCCTCTCGATATATGCAGAAAGACTCAAAGCAGCTTGTAAGGCATATTCAGCAGTCACTTTAATATCTGCTGTTGAGATAATAAAACGTCACTAAATTTTGAGCTTTACCAGAACTTGAACTCTGGAAAATTCTAGAGAATGTCAGCGAATAAATAAAGGGCAATAATAATCGCTGGGACATGATTAATATACAGAATCCTTCATTACTGCGGAAGTATCCAAACTGCAATTTCAATGAGCTCCAGCCAGCGCGAACTTTTCATTAGAGAAATGGGAATTTAATGTTGAAAACAAAATACATAAAGCAAACGGAGCCATATATCAAACCGCGTTCGGTTGGTTTCAAACGCCAGCGCGTTAAATGATTGATATAAAAAGTTTATTTTACAGTTTAACATTTCATTACTTAAGGGGTAGATGTGAATTGCCACGTCAAACATTAATTTTGTTTGTTTGAATTTTCCATATGCTCTCGACACTTCGCCATAATAAATGTAACCACGACCATTTTACGGATATTTTCTAATATTAGTAGAAATACGTTAAACAGCAGCTGAGCTGTTGTGGACGTTACAACAAATCGTTTTATGGCGAAAGTTTTAATAGCGCAGTTGAAGTTGCTATTATTGTAACTGGCAGATTAATTAAAGTGAGAGAGAGCCCATCAGCTGTAATAATTTACGACGAAATCGGGCAATTCTGATCGCTGAAATAAACGCACCCCTATTAAGCTGCAAGCCAAACAATGCTATAGGACTATAGGATTTTTACAGAAGAAAATGCGAATAAACGTCAATATTTACAAGGTTTAGTTTAGCAGGCTACAAGACTATAATCGGTAAAATTTATACGTGAGAGGAAAACAAATACAGTTATCGCAGCAGAAATTAAATAGCAAGGGTCGCAACGACTCGAAGAAGTTGTTAAGGTGGAACTTTCCGTTTTGGATTCAACAACATTTACGCGATTTAATTGACTGGCGGTATAATAAAAACTTAATGAAGTTTCCTCGTATAATTAATTTAAATTAAATAGTACTGAAATTTGTTTGAAACAGGAAATTTTTTCATGAATTTAACGACTTCTTGCTAAAGTAGAAGGCAGGTTAATGCCTTTTCATGTTTATAGGGAATTAGTTTTCATACTTTACTGTCACACAGCACATCTAAGCACATTTACGTATTTTAAGTTCAAATATTCACGAGGGAAGTTCCACCTTAAAGCGCATTAGGTAAAATTAAAATTTTAGTAGACGGAAGCCCTATTGTCGAGTAGTAGAATTAATAACGAGTGTTTAATCGCATTCCACAATCCCTGTTTCCCCCAACCGTGTGGTGGTGGTGTTACCTGGTTGCCGCCCTGGCTGTGGCAAGGCCAGAGCCCTACGGGCTTGTGCATGTCTTCCGGTTTGCAGGCAGAGTCAAGACAAAGTTCCCGGTCCCCGTTAGCCACCTGTAACAGCACATAGTGCGTGAGTAAAGAACTTTGGTATTACCTGGTTGCCGCCCTGGCGATGACAAGGGTAGAGGCCTGCGGGCTTGTGGAAGTCGCTCTTGCGAGCCGGCGAGTCCAGGCAGGTCTTCGCGCCATAACCCAAGTTGCGAAACTATTCAAACATAACTTTATGAACATCTTGTTATAGACAATAGCAA
This sequence comes from Agriotes lineatus, assembly GCA_940337035.1. NCBI lineage: Eukaryota > Metazoa > Arthropoda > Insecta > Coleoptera > Elateridae > Agriotes > Agriotes lineatus. Next base: position 67,447,063 of record OW679200.1, on the reverse strand, counting down.
AGACATGACGTTGAGGCTTTCTAGGATAAGATCCCAAATAAGGGGTTGTAGTTTATGCGTGTTAACGCTATTACAACTGCGACGGTTTAGTGTTTGGTGATTTACAGGGATATAACATGTCACATAATTCACGAAAAGTTCTACAAAGCCTCCATATTATTGTTGACTCTTTTTAAGCAACTGAACGAAGCACATCACTCTTTTAAAACATATGTAGTTTACGTACAACCCCAATTTATTTTCCTCCTTCCTCTTATTTTGAGCGACTGACTTGCTTCTATGAACTCTTTTGTCTTCAAGAGGAGAAGAGGAAACATTCTAAATTAGGGTTAACGATTTTCACAAATCTGTTTATCATAATTGAGACCAAAAGACTTAACAGACCCTCCAACATACAACAATTTGCGATGTATCATTTTTAGAAAGTTGTGCATTGAATTTATGACCAGACGTATAAATGGCATCACTTGACTAATATTTGTAGTGCAGCTGCACTATTTGTAACCTTAATCTTAAGATATCACGTTGTGCTCAACTTTTAGTAAACATATTTCTTAAGGACGTGATAAATTATTTTTTAGGATACTGCATTGGTAACTAGCGTTTGTAACAATGTAAACGCTAGTTACCAATGCAGTATCCTAAAAAATATTATACGATACACGACCGGTAGAATTTTTATGGCCTTGCCAAACATACAAGTCTCGCCCTACGGGCTCGACCTGTAAAATATAGGCGCAGCCATAAAAATGTTGCTACCGGTCTAATACCGTAAATAGCTATTAGCTCAATAACTTCAGTTTGAAACGGAAATCTGGCTCTCGTGCTTGGATGGTTTGTATTTGCATGCTTTTTCATTGTTACTTAGGTTTAATCAGTGTAATTTATCATAGCCGAAAGAGTGTGTTCAGCGATCCAGCAGGATCCTTCGAACATAGCGGGTTTGCGGAGGACAATTCATTAGCCAGCGGGCCTTGCCTAAAGCTACGTGTACGTGAACGGCTCGGAGTGTATTGTACGAAATCGCCTATGGCTAGTAAAATAAATACCGCTGAAGAAAACGTTACAGTGTTCAAAGTTTGGTGCATAAGAGACGTGACGTCAGTCGTTATTGCGACACCAGAGTAGCAGCAAGGGATTCTCTCGTATCGTGTGTGGTGAAGTTCCATGCATCACGCCGTTCAAGCTTTGGGTGACGCAATTCGAGTTTCAACCTGAACCTATAAAGTGCCACTGGAGTTATATACCGGGTGATCATAAATGGTTGTGATTTTTATTTCTTAGGTTGGTACTGTTAATGTTGGTTACCCTGCTGTCAATTTTCTCCGTACGTCACAATTGACATTTACATAGGCGTGCGCACTTAGCAAATGTCAAAATGACGTTTCGTTTATATCGCACGCCAATGTGTTGTTCTAAGTATCAGGTCTGCCAAAGTAATATTTTGAAAACGTTATCAACCTTCGAAAAAAAATCACAACCATTTATGATCACCCGGTATATTACAATTTCCATTTTCCTCTTAAAAAGATAGAAACATTTGGTACTACATATTTTTCACCCATTAAATACATGGTAGTCATTATTTGGTATGGCGGGCGCATTTTGAAAGCAGCTAATTGTAGTACACGTAGCATTAGTCAATTACTTGCGACTATCTCGTGTTTTATTTAACAATACCAATAACATTACCATGATATATTGATCATGCGTAAAGGGTCTTTCCAATTTGAAGTCATCAATGAATCAATTTTGGAAAGCATTTTACTAATTTTTAACAAAATTTTTACTAAAATTTATTATCTGTACCAAATAAAGTCAAATGTTAAAGAGAACAGTATGTTATTGAGTATCAGATTGTATATCTTGATTGCATAATATTTAACCAGGTTATTCTTGAGTTAAGGTCTACACATTACCCCTTTTCTGTGACGTAAAAATTTTCTCTCTTTAATTTCCAATAAGGAACTGGACGAAACAAAAATCTACAGTTTTTGGTCAGGTCCGCTCTACGTATGGTTTGTTTTATAATGCTGTCAATGTGACATTTGTCCAAAATGACAGTAAAATAACGTGCAAAAAACAAGCACGCGAGCAAGGCTAAAATCTTATTTTAAGAGTTAGGGACTTCGAAGACGAGAAACGTCGGATTACATAAGTCAAGAATGTCTTGGTTTGAATAATGTGCTATTTAGAGCATCTCTTACATTAAAGGTCAGGTATATGTCAAATTCGTTCTGAAGTCTACTATCTGTGATCTAAATAATCTTTTTTAATTTCACTGTAATATAAGACATGTTTTGTTATTTCTGACGTCACAGAAGAAGGCTAATGTGTAGACTTTAAAAACAAGCAGAAAGTTCTAACAAATGTCCGAAAATTTATCGTTTCTGAGATGCAGGGGGTACAAATAAAAATAAATCTAGGGTCTACTAAAAAAATAAATTCGTATCAACATGGTTTCGGAAATGTTTTCTCTGGAAGATAGGATGATGGATTCACAATATTAGGCCAGTCAAATTGTCGAAAATACCTCGTTTTTTTGACAAAAATACTACCTGAAAAGTGAGCATGTAGTTTTATACAGCAAATCACGTAGAATTGAATGAACTAAAAAGTAACAGCTGAATCAGTGGAGAAGTGATTCAAAATTGCCGTCAAAGTAATGAAAAAACGGTTTTTTGCATATAAAAGAGCAAAAAGGCGATTAATTTTTTCCAAAAAAAAAGGCTTGTTTAAAAAAGTAAATAAATTAAGCTGTCGATGGTCAAAATCGATTCATTAGAAAAAAAGTTATCGCTAAAAAACCGCTAAAAATGACCGATTTTTTAATTATTCTTAACTTTAAAAAAAACCTATATAGAGTTGAAATTTTTAGAAAGCATAGTACTCGATGAGCAGAAAACGCACGATTTTAAAATTTGCAAAACTGTTGATTACTTTTTGCATAAATAATTTTTTTCGAAAATAATACGTTTTCGCAGAAATTGATTTACTCAGCTTTCAGAAATCATACAGCAATCAGCATAGGCTTATTTTGTTTCTTAAGAGTTATACTACCACACTCAATATGAGCGAACAATTTTTTGCACTTGCAAATATGTGCAAATTTAATTTGAACAGTGATCTTTTTTTAGGCCACAAAATGTTGAATATTTTTGTCAATTTTAATTGTACCGAAATTACATAAGCACCATTCGATAGCTACCAATTTTCTCCGAAATTAAAAAAAGATTACAGTACGACCCATAGAAGCCGAAGAATTTTTCTTTTGTAAATTGCTGCTCATTCAGTTATTAATATTAACGGCTGAAATTTACACACACTTTAGCTGAAGACTTCTAGTGTAATATAAAAATTATTTCGCAATTATTGACCGTGTATTATTTATTGCGAAGCGGTTTACATTTTAGGCGTCGCAAAACGCATGTTCCGTTCAGTGCGAGTAAACGCCGAGTGGAGCGGCCTACTCCGAGTTTCTCCCTACAACGCTTAACGCTACGCGCCACAGCACCGCTCTGAACGAACATGGGACGCCTAATGTAAACCGGCTCGCAATAAATAATATACGGTCAATAATTGCGAAATAATTTTTATATTACACTAGAAGTCTTCAGCTAAAGTGTGTGCAAATTTCAGCCGCTAATATTAATAACTGAATGTGCAGCAATTTAAAAGAGAAAAATTCTTCGGCTTCTATGGGTCGTACTGTAATCTTTTTTTAATTTCGGAGAAAATTGGCAGCTATCGAATGGTGCTTATGTAATTTCGGTACAATTAAAATTGACAAAAATATTCAACATTTTGTGCGCCTAAAAAAAAGATTACTTTTCAAATTAAATTTGCACATATTTGGAAGTGCAAAAAAATTGTGTGTGGTAGTATAACTCTTAAGGAACAAAATAAGCCTATGCTGATTACTGTACGACTTCTGCAAGCTGAGTAAATCAATTTCTGCAAAAACGTATTTTTTTCGAAAAAAATGATTTATGCAAAAAGTAATCAACATTTTTGCAAATTTTAAAATGGCGCGTTTTCTACTCATCGAGTACTATGCTTTCTGAAAATTTCAACGTTATATATATATTTGTTTAAAAGTTAAGAATAATAGAAAAATCGGTAATTTTAAGCGGTTTTTTAGCGATAACTTTTTTTCTAATAAATAGATTTTGACCATCGACAGCTTAATTTATTTGTTTTTTTTAAAACTACATAAGCCTATTTTTTTTGGAAAAAAGTCATCGCTTTTTTGCTCTTTTATATGCAAAAAAACCGTTTTTCTATTACTTTGACCGCAATTTTGAATCACTTCTCCACTGAGTCAGCTGTTACTTTTTAGTTCATTCAATTCTACGTGATTTGTTCTATAAAACTACATGCTCACTTTTCAGGTAGTATTTTTGTCAAGTAAATATCTAATTTGACTGGCCTATATTGACGGTTATGGCACCGAGAATAGCACAGTGTCTCAGCAACAACGCATTTCCGGACCCATGTGAATTTGAAGAAAACCCATAAAATACTTTTTTAAATTTGCACACCCTGTATCTCAAAAACGATGTGTTTTCGGACATATGTTTATTAGAACTCTTTTGCTTGTTTTCGCCCAAAAATACTCTGATTAAGTATTATGTACTGAAGGTGGGACACCCTGTATATGACGTTGCTTCTTACATCTGAATCTCCATTGCTTTATATTTTATTCATTTTCTTATTCCACCTCTCTCAATAACGTACTATGTATATAATATATTGCAAATATAAATCGTATTTAATGAGCCATTGTCTGTTTGTATAACCCATTCTGAGTATTTGACTTGTGAGTTGCAAGAGAACGTAAGCTTAAATGGTAATTTCCCCTGGTCAGTAATGCAGAAACGAGGATGAAGTCTTCTCTAGGTTTGATCTGAAAGTGTTTTGTAACTGTGGTCTCATTGTGTATGAATTAGTCGGCCTATTTCCACAGTTTATATTATTGAATCGCGACGTTTCGGAAGCTAATTCTGCTTTCGTCATCAAGCGTAGTCTTGAGAAGGACTGGTTTCGCACTTGGAGTTGGTTTTTAACTGCACAAGTATTGACACACTATGTTTACAATTAAATGTCAAAACTTGACATTTGATTTTTAAATGACATAGAACCTGGAACCTTTCGATTTGTAAGTCGCGATTCAATAATATAAACTGTGGAAATAGGCCGACTAATTCTTCTCTAGGTGTTTTCGTATATTTGAAAAAAGTTGATGTGGTAGTCACAGTTCAATTTTTCGTAATTTTTAACAACCTATACATATCATGTTCGTGTGAGCACTTAGTTAACGTGAAATAATATTTTGAACAGTGTAGGTCTTCTGGGTTGTCAAATAATATAAACGTCGACCATTCTTCTTCATTTTGTTTCTTTAGATTGTGACTCTAGGTATTTTTATCCACCTTGTATTGAATAACGTCATGACATTTGGTGGAGGCGCCTAGTTTTCAGCACATTCAGTTGTCTTTTTCTATACGCAATTTTTCGTATTTGCTTAAGAATGACCGATACATCAAATAATTACCATCATGGTGCGATCTAACGAGTACAACAGAAATATGGAGGCTTATTCTACCTGAAAACATAGTTTAGCAAACTATACATTGCAAGAGTACCTGTAATGGCGTTTTTTGGGAAAAATTCATGTACATAAAGACACACTAAAATTTACTAACTGGAGTGTCAACCATTATATGGCGGAGTAGCATTTAATAAGATTATCTTTGGAAATCTAGCCGCCTTTTTTAGTATTGAACTGGGCAGTATAATACGGATGTGGCCATAATTATATATAACAGCAATGAGATAACATGAATAACAAAATAGAATGCTTGAGTAAGAAAGAGATAGCCATACGAAAAAAAATATTTTAGTAGGCATGTTTAGTTGACAAATGTCATAATTAAATTAAGAGTCAAGCCTTCTCGAATATTTGCTACTATGTTTATCTCTTTCTTACTCAAGAAATACGAGTTATTTTCTTGTTCATGTTATCTCATTGCTGTTATATATAATTGTGGCCCCATCGGTAGAATGGACAGATTAAAGACGCTGTTAGAACAAGGAAATTTTGTGTAAAGATCATCTTTGTGTTACAATATTAACAAGATGTTACACTTAGACGTACTTAATCAATATGTACACGTACTTAATAAAAGTATAGCTACAGTAGGTCTAACGAATTTAAAGCTACGGCGGTTTCGCATCCTCTTCATGCTATCTTTGTTTGGTTCATGTATTCTACACAAACAGCGCATCGACTGTTATCATACTTAAAACATGTATCACCAGTCATATTAAATCCACCACACGCTTCCCGATACACTTTACAAAATGTTGAAATGGGCCCTCCTGTATCTAATTTTTCAATTAAAAACAGGAAATGAAAGCGACGCAATTTTGTTCGGAGTATTAAATTTAAAACAGCAAGAAACATTTTCTATACAATTCCATTTTTATGCCTGTAGGGAGAAGTAGTGGTTAAAACGAATTTTAATCTTACTCACTCAGTTTGACGTGTAATCCACTGCATAGAAATTTTAAGCGCTATGGGCGTATGCTCGTTAAATGGACTTTAATACGGAATTTTCACACCCAAGTCGTTCTTACTGGAGTACCTACTGATCCTTCTCTTGTATTACTCCGTGGCTTGACTGTATACAATAAAACCAAGAGTTTTGACTCCTTTTAAAACAGATACCACTTAATACGACACTAAGGCGGCACTGCAAATAAATACATTTTCCTCTTAAGTTTCAGAATTTCATTGATGTATATTGGAGAAGCCGTGACATTCGCGTGAGTGCCGGAAATAATTCAATATCAAAGCTTCTCACAGCGATAGCAAAATACTAACAACAAAATTAATTGCGATAACTAGCCATCGCAAATGGCAAATGTAATTGTGAGCTGAGGTATGCAATGGAAGGTTGTAATCTCCAACAAAAAACAAATTAGCTGTCACAGCCAGACCTGCCCTTTTGAAAATCCGAAGATAATAAAAACCTTTTCTGGTTTAAAATAACCATACGAACCTTTTAAATGTCGAGCCTCAGTCACGAATACAAAGAGCAAGAAATATTAATACGTACTAGGCACGAGTTAATAGGCGTTTGCGCACGGCAGCAAAACGGAAATTCAAGAAACTCGTTCACCAAACAAGACGTTGTACTTAGCAAGTGTCTAGCATTGCTCCTTTTGTTTCTTCTCCTCGGGAGAACGTCTTTCGAGAACGCATCGCCTTACAATGACGAATGTCCCTCTACGTGCGTCGCTTTAGGAATTAAGTCGGCAATTTATTAGCTTTTCTGAAATTCATTGTAAATGCTTCAAAAGTGAACTGCAGCATAAAATCCTCGGCGTGTAAATTGCAAGCACACATGTTCGCGGCAAATTTATTGCATTCGCGTCGCGCCTTTTCATACGCTTGATGTTGCATGGCGATATAGCTTTCCGAATATTTTGAATTTTACGGGCTTACGGGAATCAGGTTTTGTTGTTCGCGAGTGACTGCTAACGATATCGAACCTTGGAGAATATTTCCGGAATATGCAATAAGACGTGTAACCTGAACCCTTTTTGTAAAATATATAGCTACGCATGCCATATTAGATTTGTCGTTCTGCCTTAGTATTCCTTACATTATTTTATTTGAAGAAAAGCAGCTTTATAAACAAGTCGTAAATCTCAATCTGCCGCAAATAAGTGTTTTAAAGAAACACATATGTGTCAACCCAATTATGTCACGATCTACTGACACAAAGCATCCTTAAATCTAGGAATACAGTTGCTGATATGATACTGATCATTCTATAATTGAAAAACAGCCTTGGAAGTATCAATTCGCAAATCACAAAGAATCGCAGATATAACTAAGATGAATAAAAATATTCCGAAGAAATTTTAAAAAATAAGGAATGAAGCTAGATAGGTTGAGATTTAACAGAAAAATGTGTTCCTAAGGGTGACGTGGAATACGCTTACGGGCATACAGCATACAATCAGGTACACACAGTATTCAAGAACTGCAAATTTACTTCCTGAACAATAAAATTAAGTATTGAAACGGATATTTATTTATTTTTATTTATTTATTTATTTAATTCGCACTCAGCCAACAGCCGTTAGGCCAATTATAGGCGTCGCTGTGCAGTTATGAGGACTTCCAACCCCACTAACGACTGTCATGATGTTGTATGACCGCCGGGACCAACTTTTTTCCGTGATAGCCGTATCTCTCGCCTGTGGTGCTTATTTTCATATTTGAAGGATATAGCCAACCTGTATTTCCTATGCTGTATCATGTATTCTAGAATAACAAAAGTACGTACAGCCGGTCTAGTACGATAAACGAAATGTAAAGTTTGATTTCGCGGGTGCAGCGTTAAACGCAACGTTACGCCCTGAGCCTGTCCGCGAGACGAAGAGAAATTCAATTTCGAGGCATCGTTCTTTGGCATTTTAAAGTTCAGCTTCATTCGTGGGCCAGGTCCAGGTGGAGCCTGCGACTCCAAAAGTGCGCTGGGCGAAAATCACCCAAAAGCAAGTTAAATAGAAGTCTGTAGCAAGTAAATAATTGCTGCATATAAGTTAAAAGTGCAGCGAGCAAGCGTTTACGAGCCAAGTAGACGCATTTTTAACGTGTACGAGGTGAGCCTACAAATTTGCAAAGCATTAAGTGTTTCAGAAATGTCCATTTTGGTGCAAATTCAGCAGTTCTTGAGCACCTGCCAGAAATCGGAAATTCCCAAAATGGGGTCTGGTTATTTTTTATACATCACACCATCCCAGGTTTGGATGACGCAATACGTAGAGAATCAAAAGGTACTATGATATCTCCAGGAGGTGGTTGGAGCACCCCTTAGGAATGCGCTGATGTGGTAAATTTGCGTTCGGTTTTATTAAATGCAAGCGATTATGAACAGGGCTGGCTATAGCCACGACCGTCTTTAAATATTTTTGACTTTTGCGCTTTAAGGGAAAGTTATTTCGGCGATGTTTTAATGTTTTATTGATGATGTATGTGTGTTTGATATCTGGTTAAGCGTGCATGCGATCCAGATATCTCGCACGTAGGTTTTTTTAGAAATTAATCCTAGTTTCCTTTGACATGATTTCTATTTTTATGTGTGTTGAAGATAATAAATAGATTGTGTAAGCAAATTGGCTTTTCATGTGCATTATTAAAACTCTTGCACATCCTAATCTGAATACGTCATCACCAGCATGATATGCAACGGCGTTATAATTTAATGTTCAAAATGAGGAATTTATCTAGATAGGTTGAGATTTAACAGAAAAATGTGTTCCTAATGGTGACGTGGAACACGCTTACGGGAATACAGCATACAATCAAGTACACACAGTATTCAAGAATTGGAAATTTACTTCCTGAACAATAAAATGTAAATATTGAAACGGGTCTTGGCATCCCTCGCCTGTGGTGCTTATTTTCATATTTAAAGGATAGAGCCAACCTTTATTTCCTGTTTTTTATTGCGTATGCCAACATAACAAAAGTGCATAGAGCCGATCTAGTATGGCAAACGAAAAGTAAAGTTTGATTTCGCGGGTGCAGCGTTAAACGCAACGCCCTGAGCATGTTCGCGAGACGAAGGGAAATTCAATTTCGAAGCAGGGAGCAAGCGTTTACGAACCAAGTGGACGCATTTTTAACTTTGAGAATCAAAAGGAACGATGATATCTTCAGGAAGTGGTTGGAGCACCCCTTAGGAATGCGCTGATGTGGTAAATTTGCGTTCGGTTTTATTAAATGCAAGCGATTATGAACAGAGCTGGCTTTAGCCACGACCGTCTTTAAATATTTTTGACTTTTGTGCTTTAAGGGAAAGTTATTTCGGCGATGTTTTAGTGTTTTATTGATTATGTATATCTGTTTGATGTGTTTAAACGTGCATGCGATCCAGATATCTCGCACGTAGGTTTTTAGAAATTAATCCTAGTTTTCTTTGACATGATTTCTATTTTTATGTGTGTTGAAGTTAATAAATAGATTGTGTAAGCAAATTGGCTTTTCTTGTGCATCATTAAAACTCTTGCACATCCTAATCTGAATACGTCATCACCAGCATGATATGCAACGGCGTTATAATTTAATGTTAAAAACATAATTCATAAATTTAGGTAAAGTATAACAGTTTGTGGTTATTAGCAGATAATCAGAACAAAAAATTCCCGTAAAATTTCCCCGTTAATACAGAATTATATCTGAGAATATTCGTCATATCTGGAAACGAAAAAATTTCTCGTAATTTCTCGTTTTTACTAGCTAACTCTACAGTGGTGCAGATGATCAAGAACAAAGCTTTCCAGGTTGAATTATCCGGCCTAGTATAAACTGTAGCAATACATTTTCCTCTGCAGGTCAGCATTGTGATTATCCGAAACCCTTTCAAAGACACGTTCTCCCATCCCGGCCTGTGCTGGAGGCGCTCAACCAATGTACTTTGTCGTTTGGCATGCGAACAAAGCAGAAAAGAGACATGTCCGTCTACAAAAATACAAAAGGAATTTTCTTTATGTGTTCGCTGGATGTCATTTGTTTATCTTGTCGCAACACATGCAGGCGCCACGCTGGAATACGTCCGTACGTAAAACCGCTTCACCGTGAATATCGACATAATTTTACTTGCAAAGCATCCGCTTTTAATGGCGAAACGGATGCGTCTCTTTTGGTTTATTCAGAAAAACTTCGATTTCATTATTTCACTAGCCAGATAACACATTGTATGTTGCCGTAGAAAGTTGGATGCGCGTTCGTATTCTGTACTACACCAGTTTGAATTTTGCCTGTGTAGTGTTCAAACTAGTTTATCTGAAGTCGAGATTCATGTACACGAACATTGTAACTGTAGTAAATGCAAACCTAATTTAATTTAAAGGGGTTTAATTATTATTAGTTGTATGAAACATCTACCTATAGACTACCAAGACTGTTCTGTTGGGCTTCTATGCTATACAAATACGCTGTTTCTAGGATACGCCAATATACACATATACGAAAGGAAGTAGTCATCCTTACTTATATTTTTCAGTCATTTGAATAAAATTTAGTCATTTAATATAAACTGTAAAATATAGCCTGAAGTAACACTTTAACTATAGTAACACCGATAAATGTTGTGGAAAAATGTATAGAACTATGATTTTAACAGAAGACCTACTCATCCTTTATGACGCTTTATTATCAGTTGGTGTGACGTCATTTGGTGATCAGTAAGAGCGTGATAGTTCGGCAACTTCTTCTGAATCTAACATAATTTCGATTAGTCGACATGACTGACATGCAAAAGTAAACATTCATTTCACCGCCATCGGCATTGAAACGTTTTCATTACTTTGTGTTTCTACTACGGTCTTGGTTTACTACCTACTTTAAGAATTTTGTGACATATATATGAAATGGCATTGAATTAAAATACCACCGAATCGATTTACCACCGATGTGGACTTACATCCTATCGGAACTACCACCGCCTAGGTTTACCAACGACTGGAACAACCTACAACCGCGTCCGACGGCAGTTGACGCAACACATCTTACGTGAACAACCACTAAATTGGATTTCTACCGATATTAATAATTTGGTAGCAACTTCGTATCTTTATGAAGAATTGGTGTTACTAGACTTTAAAAGGCTTCATATTTCGAAAAAAACGCATATACTGCAATAAAATGACCAACCTTAAAAATGGATTAGGGCAACAAGCGGGTATCACGCGGTATACCCGGAGATTGGTCAGGGCGGCGCCGAAGGAGCCTCGGTGAGGCGCACGGTAGCTCGCAGGAGTGCGTTTTAACTGGTACCTAGATTTTAATTTATTCAAAACGATAACTTATACGACCTTTCCTTACTCATCTTGCGCGCTCACTATTAACAACGCTCAATCTAGCAGCAGTTTGTAATGATGCTGCAAAGAAAGCAACCCAGTGGTATTTCCATTCGGTGGCAAATTCTACAATATTGCTTTAGTTAGTAGTAAATCTATGTGGTGATCCACTCAGTGGTTACTTTGAATTGGAGGTTAACTCAATCGGTAGTAATCCACACTTTGATAAATATTAAAATAGCACAAAATCGGAAGTAAAACCACTCGGTGGTATTTCATGCAGTGGTGTTTAACACAGTGGCCACGAAGCTGGTCGTAGTGCACATCGGTGGTGATCCACATCGATGCTACTGTATATAACCCTTATAATTTGCTAGAATTTTAATTTTAACTTTAATAATGGCCAGTATTAGAGAAAGAAATTGATTGTTTCGACGAGCTTACGTTATTCCCGCATTTATTCGATCCATCGACTCCATTTAAGCTGCCAAAATTATGGAAAAAATGTTTGTTAATTATGAAAAATACCTTAAAAGTATTTAATTTTTCAATTGTTGCCAGAAAATTCACCTGGAACTGTTTATATATCACTATGTGTATATCATATTTGTAAAAGAAGATTAGACTTTGAAACATAATCTTGTAGAAAACCCACTATCATTGATTCGAAATAAGTTTTGAATTATTTTATCAATTTTTTGCAAAAACTTCTTTAATCTTCATAAATTCATTTCAAAATTTAAGTCTTTATTAGTAAAATTTTCTTTTTTTATTTATAAGAATATCCAATACAAGAGCATATTTCGCAGAAACTATTTTCTAGCTATTCTAAGTGAAATAGCTAAGTATTCTTATTATTTTATAGTAGAGAAGGTTACTAATCTATGCATATCTATTATTTCTCTTAAAGGTGCTAAATAGATGAACATTTCCAGATTTACATAAAACTAGAATTTTGTTTTTGGAAATTTATATATTAACCAGACAACTTTAGTAATCTTGTAGGGTTACATCTTTTTCTTCTTTTTCCATTCCGATTTTAGGCGATACGCCGGTTTTGTTTTTACCATCTATTCCTTGATCTACCTACACTTGTTTTTCCCACGGGTTGAAATTTCAAGAGATGGGACGGCTCATGGTCAGCGATTCGCCGTAGGTCAAATTCGCCGTAGGTCAAATTCGCCGTTTACCGGATTACTGTAATAATTACAAAAATAATATGTAATTATATCTCTGATAAATTTTAATCACCACGGTGTTTATCTATATGTTGAGTTTTAATCCATTTAAAACTCTTTCTAATTGTTACTAAACCGTGCACTTCCTGGAAATCATTGTGTGGAACTTATAAGTAATGTTGTTTTTCTATTTCAAAACGATGTAATTACAGTTAGACCATTGTAAAAGAATCAACCTTAACGTGTGAAATAAGTTTCTTTTTGTATTTTATTTGCACTAAAATGCTCTGACGGCGAATTGTACCTACAGCGAATCGGCTACGGCGAATCGGCGACGACGAATCGGTGACGCCCAATCGGTGATGGCGAATTGTCGTAGACCCCATATTTCAGCATGTATTCTATTATTAGTTATTCTATTTACATGGTTCTTCCAGTTGTCGCTATATTCTACTGCCTTTTCTGTTATGGAATATCTACATTCCTAATTCTTCAGGTAGATCTTAATTTCTAATTCTGTCCTCCCTTGTGCAGGTCTTAACGAACCTTAAGAATTTCATTTCTAATGTTTGAATATTTTGTGAGTCACGTTTTTGTATGCGCAGCTTTCAGAACCCTACAGCAATGTAGGTGCTGTCAGTAAAACTTTGTAAAGTTTGAGCCGTTTCCCTAGTTTACTTTCCTAAGATTCTACTTATTGTTCTACATATTCGTTGAAATTTGTTTTCATAATAGCATCGCATTTTTAGTATTGCAAAGGTGTCAATTGTTGTAGTACATTTGTATTATTTAGATTTAGAACATTCTAATTATATAATTATCCCAGAACATTGTAAAACTAAAATTTTCCAGAAATTTACGTTACAGGATTGAATGCTACGAAAACGTGTTTCTCAAGCTTTCTGGTACATGAAGGGAGCAAAAATTTAGATATTTGAACTATAATCGATTTTACCATAGCATGTCAGCCTATAATAGCATACAACAGCACAGCAACTGAACATCGTGTTAGACGACGTAACATTATTACCAACTAATTATCGGCCTAATATACATTAGCAAGGCAGCTATTCAGAATTACTGTTTCACGGATACATCAAATAGCCCAACTACAAGCTCATTAATGTTCGGAAACCTTTTACATCCAATTAGTATCCATACAAAAGCAACACTTGTACACTGTCATGTACTCATATAATAAACATTATGGACTTGTTGAAGAGGGCATAAAAGTGGTACTTTTATGATATATCGAATAGTTTAGGAAACGTTAATGATTTCAATTCAGGGTATGAACTATGCTCATTTGTGCTATAGATGCTGCGATGGTGCCTTCATCGTTAGCATAGTTTCATTGCAGTAGTTCAGATGTGGAAAGAACAAGAATGTAATCAGCTGTAAATTTTGATAGAAGGCATTATCCTATTACTTGTAAAATATGTGCCATTTAATAGCGTGCGTGAAGCGTCACGGTTGTGAAATAAATTTTCATGGCAGCTTTAAGGCCGCGTTTTGTAGATTTGCAGTCTGCTAGAACGCCGTGATATTCGCGCGTTGTTGATCAATGGATGACTTATTAAAATTCGCTGAACTTAAAGAATACCTTGTTCAATATACGATTCCAGTAAAAATACTTTTTTTATCAACGAATGTTTAAGAATATTGAATCGTTATTACACTAAGTCAAATAAATGGAAATGTATACACTAATATTCCACTTTAAGATAACAAAGCAACAGTTTATCGAGCATCGAAAGCATATTAAAGTAGATATCCACATTTAGAGACTTAAAATATACACAACTTGTTTTGAGTGCCTCTCAGTGAGTATAAACGCTCGGAGACACCAAATGAGTAACGGTGTTAGTTCATATACTATGAAGTCCCATTTAACACATACTTTCTTGCTGTGGCATTCCAAATATTGAGTTGAATCTAGCAATTAACTGATTTAATGAATCAAATACCGTTATCAATAACCTGCCGTTGCTTTCTAATTTCCTATTTCATTCATCTGTAAAGGAGGTTGAATATTTCACTATTTTAAGAATTTAACCGGAATTTAGACGGAATACAAATGAAGGTGGTACTTTGAACGTACAACGGGAAACAGGAAAAATGGTAAAATTAAGAGGCACTTTAGTGAGCATTTATTTCAAGAAACGTGTTGATAAATGGAAATTACGAGCTTTGAATAAATAGATATTCCTTATGTCAGGGCGATAGAATGGAATGGACGTTTTCAAGCTCACAAAATTTAACTACGTTAACTAATGAATAACCAAATAAACTTTGCGTTGTAGTCGGAAGGATAGAAGATTCATCGTTTTCGTGTTCTCGCAAAAAGAACTTCTCAATAAGACACTCTTGAAACAATTACTGGTCGTTGCTTTGTCGCTAAAAAGGGTTATTTAAAAAGAGTGGTAGGAGGCTGTAAAGAGGCTTGAAGGAATTCTAAAATGTTAATTTCGGCCATTTTCTGAAAGGGTAATTCGCTATCTTCAAGAAAATCTACCACCAAAAATGGTATAGTAAAAACTGTCCTACTTCCACGTTCCGTAATAATTGTTTCGCTTGTTCTTCTCGAAAAGTTCGTTTTCCATTCCTTTTTTCTGTTATACTACAATACTCTCTAGCCTGAGGTTTTCATGTCATCAATATATCGAATGTATAACAGTAATAACAGTAGTTATTTATTCTCTCTCTCTCTCCACTGGCGCTACGCTCCATGCAGGTCCTTGGCCCTCTCTCCTTCTCCCTACGCTTTCCTCCTCCATCTTCTCACACCCATCTCCTTAAGGTCTTCCTTCACATCTAGTTTGCCACTGCCCTCCTTCTTGGACTGGACCACATATTCTTCTTAATACTTTTCTTTCGAAGCTGTTTAGGTTCCTCTCATCTTCTTTCTTCAGCACCCACGTTTCACTTGAGTATGTTACTACTGGCTTTATTTTTGCCTTGTATATTCTTTTTTTTTTGCATTTCTTGAGATGTATCTTGATTGAAATACTTTCTTCAGCGCGTAGTAGCTCCTATTTCCTGCTGAAATTCTTGCTTTTATTTCATCATTTATTTCATTTCACTTGTTAATGTGCTTCCTAGATACTTGAGTTTTTGTGTTTCCTCAAAAGAGTGGTTGTTTATTTGTATGTTCGTCCTGTCTCTCCTGATGTCTCTGTTCATGAGCATATACTTCGTTTTTTTCTTTATTTACTTTTAGTCCTGCTTTCCTGGTTTCTCCTTTAACTCATTGTACGCTGTTCGTAAGGCTTGCTCTGTTCTTGCTAAAATAACCACGTCGACTGCAAACGCCATGTACTGACAGGATCTGTTATAAATGCTACCTCCTGGGTTTATATCTATTTTGCTTATGTACTAGGTTGAATAGTGAGGTGGAAACTGAATCTCCTTGTCTAAGTCCTCTTTTGACTACAAATTGCTGCGTGAGTTACTCTTGACACTTTACTTTATTTTTTGTTTGTGAAATTGTCATTTTTGTTAGCTGAACTAGTATTTTTGGCATCCCGAATTCTCCTATGGCTTTTTCCATATATTTTCTGTTAATACTATCGTATGTCTGTTTGTAGTCGATATATAATTGATGTACATTGATATCATATTCGTAACATTTCTCCAGTATTGTTCGAATTGTGAATATGTGGTCAACTGTTGATCTCCCGCTTCGGAATCCTGATTGGTATTCCCCTACTATCTCTTCTGCATATGGTTTTATCCGTTTTGCTATTATTTAATTTAATTTAATTTAATTTATTTCGCACTCAGCCAACAGCTGTTAGGCCAATTATAGGCGTCGCTGTGCAGTTATGGGGACTTCCAACCCCACTAACGACTGTCATGATGTTGTTATGACCGCCGGGACCAACTTTTTTCCGTGATAGCCGTACCACGAGGCGCCCAGAGATGCAGCCGTGGAACTCCCATCCAAGTTCTGACCTGAGAGAGCGTTGCTAAACTCTGCTGATCAAACGTGGACGCTTGTTCAAGCTACACCACCCAGTACCAATTATTTGCAGCCATTACTTTATATACTATGCTTAGCAATGATATCCCTCTATAGTTAAAGCATTATAGCTTGTCTTTTTTTCTCTTATAGATGGGGCATATTATTGAACTTGTCCAATCCTCTGGCATTGTTTCTGTTTCCCATATCTCCGTTATTAGATGGTGTATCTTTGTTGTTAATTCATCTCCTCCATATTTTATAAGTTCAGCCGCGATATGTTCTCCTGGTGCCTTGTGGTTCTTTAGTAGGTTTATTTGGTTTTTCACTTCTTCGTTTGTTGGTGATACAATATGTTGCTGGGGTCCATAGTACTGGTGTGGTTTTTCATAGTCCTCTTCTGTCTCTTCCTCCTCTTTTTCATTTCCATTTAGCAGTTCTTCGAAGTGGTTCTTCCAACCATCTAGTATTTTTTCTTCGTTTCCTAGTAGTTCTCCATTTTTGTTTTGCAAATGTTTGTTCCTGCCTGAAACTGCTCTTTTCCTTCTTTCACTCTTTGGTTATTGGTTATTTATTAGTGAAACGGTATTTGACACCGGTACACCTAAGCTCAGTAACCGCGGGTCTTAGTGTGCAGTGTTTGCAAGCGTCGTCGGAAGCAATTGAAAAAATAAAGAAAGACATACTACGTGCAACATGCGTATGCAGCTAGAGTGGCATTAGCTGTGCGAAGTTTTAAAAAAACATATTGTTCCTTCGCGCCACCAAATTGAGCCAACGCCCCAACGTTGCATTCAATGCCAAGTTCTGCAGGGAATCCAAGGGCTTGGGTCTTTTAAAAGGCCTCGACATAATCCGCAAGTTCCGAAGGCGGCAAAATACCAGCTGCAAGGTCCAGCATCGGCGACGCCGTCAATTTCAGGCTGCCAGTACCGTGACTACATGAAGAAGCCGGCCACCAAGTATGAAGTGACGGATTGGCATTCTTAAAATCCAAAGCTGGTTAATGGTTTTTCGGCCTTTTGGATTTTGACGGAAGAAAGTGTTGCATTATACTGCGAATTAAAACCGGGAGGCGATCTGGCGCCGCCACGTCAATCGGCCGCTCATCGCAGGAGTTTCTGATTACCTCGCAAGACTTGGCGATATATGATGGGCAGGATTTTATGCGCTTTAGTATTCGCGTATAAGACAATTATTTTTCTTCTTTTTTATATTTCCATATAAAAAGTATGTGTCATAGTTATTCTAGTTTTTGATGACTGGTAAATGCGCAGCAGAGACTTCGCGTACCGCTTTCTTGTTGTATTTGTGTGCATTTGAAGCCAATGTATTTTTGTATTACACTGATTGTGAGCTTCTATTTGAGTAGAAGCTTGAAGTATATATTTTCAGTGTTTCGAACTACATGGTCAACTTCCTAAGCTTTGTTACATTGTGTATCCGTAACCTAGCTTAGGAAAAAAGGTAAGAATCTCTTGTCAACTGAGCTAGCTGGCAATGAAATAGCAAATAATTATACAAGTTAAATTCAACAACGGACTAATAAAAGCACCATTGCATTACTTGTTGAAACAAAACTGTAAATACTGGGTAATGGACGCTTACCGTCGAGGAAATCTTATTGCAGATAAGTCCAGCAAATCCAGATCTCCGTTAAAGAAACCTTGTAATACCTAATTGGGCCTCTCCTAGCAATAGATGACTTTCCATAAACTATTATAAATAAACTCAATTATGACTTACGTGATCGAAACTAGAGCAGGAATAAGCAGAACTGAGAGATTACCAAGAAAAAAATTTTTTGAGAATAACTTTAGAAGATCGAGTGCTCAACGAAATAATTACACAAACGTGTGAAATCTCAAATAAGTAGAATGGGAAAAACAAATAAGGTTATGGAAATAACACGTAATGATATCAAGACTGCGAAAATCGTGATGAATCACAACCAGAATGGCTGGGAAACCATTAAAGATATGGAAAGAGAACTGAGGACAGTCACCACAAAAACCAGATTAAGCCCAAAAAGGTCTTAAACAAGAACAAAGAACACATAAGTCAACGTATTAAAAGTCACAATAATTGTTTGCTACTATTATTTAATCCACTGAATCGATAAAAGATAATTGGATTTGTTTTAAATTTCCCTACCAACAACCGTTGCCCCACGGCACCGCTCACGCATTACTTCAGGGGGAACGGGCGTCACTTAAACCTAAGCCTTAATTAAATAACAATCTAGACCGCCCGCGCAGGAACAATATAACAAATGTTTGGAATTTTCAAATATCATATCGTCTCACACTACCGTGGAAGTTTCGTGTCGACATTCCAGTCGGATTTTAGGAATTATTGATGCATCGTTCCCGCATCCCAATGCAACCATGAAATTCATTATCGAAGGCCGACCGACGACCGAAGTTCATTTTGGGATTTTGCGCACATTCGTCCACCATTTTGGCAGCTAGCGCTGTACTCGACCCAGCTAACATCATACCTAGCACTCAGACTCTGGATACTTAATATTTTCACCTTGGTAGCCACCAACGCATCACCCAAGTGTATTTTGGTAATATTATATCACCTGGGTTATAATGTGTTTTTTGTTTGTAGCATGACATCTTACCATTCATATATAGGTTATTTTTGTAATAAGTTGCATATTTTAGCATATAATTTTTCGTATATCAATTATCGTGGATATTTGAATATGTTTTAACAAATAGATAACAGTTGTGAAGTAAGTTTTAGGGCGTAATCCTGAAATAGCCCAGGCCATTCTTTGGTGCCCTGCGCTAAGTATAGCAATATTTTCCTTTACGGAAAAACCTTTTAACAAATTGAACTCATTGCCTGTTACGGCACCGGCTTTCAGTTGGGCACGTAAATGTTATTTGAATAAGAGTTTTAAATTACTGGTCGACTTTTAATGTAAAGTGCAGTGCAGCGCGCGTATTTTGAAGATAAACGTACAAAAATACAAAGGTAGACTCAAAGTCCGGATACGAGCGTATAAAAACTCCACAGTGGTCGACGAGGTTTTTCTTTGCGACCTTCACCCAAATCACCTTCTAGTCTCTGGATTTTCATACGTCAACACCTTCGATTTCAGAGCAAAACCCCGCCCATGTCCCACTGCAGCTGGTCGTATATACTTTTCAGATTTGTTTCAGAGTAATTAGGATTTTCGCACGTAATATCTGACTTACTACAAGAAAATGCTCTATAAAACGGCATAAAACTACGTTTCAATGTAGGTATTATAGTATAGAATATGGAGATCGTATATTTGTTGAAGGAGAGCAATAAGTTCTTCCTCTACGTATTCTTTCGTATGGAGTTTATTCCTTCAACGTCTTGCGTACGGTTTTGTGCTTTTTACGAGTATAAGATATGAATGGGAAAAGCATATCACTAGACTGGAGAAGAGAATAGTAAGAAAAGCAATAAATAGTAAACCTAAAGGAAAACGAAATACACATTTGCACACGCAATATTTGCCAAGGCAAATATTAAAACCACTTTAATTTCAACAAATTTTCCATCTACCTTGCAGTAAAAATCATATTGCGGCGCAACCTTTTCATTTCCGCATGTTAGTGTAAATCCAGCCGTCAAGTTTGCATATTCATAAGGATATTCGATTCGCCTTTTGCAATGCTCGTCACGAGTCTGCAGCCGGAAAAACGTTGCGGGAGAATTACTCAGTGGGGAATACGAGAGCAAACTAGATTAAGAAATATGCAGAAATTACTCTTTATTTGGCAAGACAAACTGCTCCCAACTACGGAACATAATGCAAACATGCGAGTTAGGGTTGGCGATAACAGTGAAGGGTACATAATTAACTAATGCTTTGGAAGTGCCCCCGACTCCCTTTGCGCTGTCAAATTAGAGTTCGTAAAACAATGGAAGCATAACGGTAGCCTATTTCAAATTCAAAACTTATACTCGAACAGGCAGTTTATCATAAAGCAGTCCAAAGGAAAGTGATCGAATTTGACACTTCCCGCCCAAGTTTGATCCCTGTTTGATCGGTACTTTAGAACTTGTAATGCTTTAATTTACTCTGGATTTCGTTGCTGAAAAACTGAGCCTGCTTTGTTTGCAATCGAAATATTTCATCGTTACATTTCCTCCGCCATTTACTGTGATTAATTTATTATTTTATTCGTGTCTTGAACGATTTCATTAGTGACGTAGAGTATATATATGTAACCGATTTCCAGACTATTGTTTAATATAAAGTACTTGGGCGAATAACGCGACATTTTAGATATTATAGAAACAATGATTATCCCCAACTGAGTTTTAAAATAATCATTCAATATGATGACACGATAGAGCGATGGACTACGGTTTTCAGGTGATATTTCGTTCAACATGCAAACAGTTTTACCTTCTTCAAAAAATTTATCGTCTGTAGCTGTGTAGTCTGTTTCTAGTTAAATACCTTAAAATTGATTTTAATATTTACATACCTATACGACCAATTTGTATTTACTTGTTTATTATTAATTAGATTTAATCCTTGTAATCTGGCATAACTAAAAGGGCGAGTGCAGCCCTACAACATGCGCGACATGTGAAGCGGTGTTTGCGGGGAATCTCAACTAAAGCAGCAGTAGCCAGCGAGATTTGCTCCACAGTGTATGTCTATAACGGGCGAAGTAAATTGTAAAAACAAATGAAAGTGCTTAGGAAAGCCTTGCAGCGTTTAAAGTGTGTGCGTAGCAAGCAGTGTTTACGTTTCAAGTAAATGCTATTTCGATCCTGTACATGGTAAGTATACATTTGCAAGGCAGCAAAGCAGTTTCGTGGCGTTCATTTGGTTACGTTCAAGCTGTGTTGCGATGCTTTCACGAGCGCAAAGGAATGCGATTCATACACAAATAAGTTCGTACGGGAATGCAAATTCGGGGTTTATGCATGAAATCCCAGAGCGGACTTTTATGCAGTTTAATGTGTTCTCTTTTAAGGACAGTTATTTCGGAGTTATTTTAATGTTGTGTAAATGTACCTCTAAGGCAGATACAATTGGCCTGCTACTGTTCATTTGTAAATGCGATTAGCCCTGAGGTGTCGCACTTAGATTATCGATCCTTGTTTAACGCCTGTATGTTTAGGATTGACCATTCAGTCTAGGGTTTAATCATAGTTTCTTTTGATTGTTTTATATGTGTTTTAAAGGTCAGAATATTTGTGTGTTCAAATTTCCGTTTCTTGTACATATGTTTGAAGTCAGTTGCAGCCCTGAGAACACTACAAATTCAGGTCAGCTTCCTGTCTTAGCAGATATTTGCACTTCAAAGCCACGAGGTGGCAACATTTTTTATCGTTCAAGAGTATCATGTCTTACTTACTATTCTTTCAATAACAATGGTAGTGTTGCAGAAATATTTCTATATTTCAGTGATACATGAGTAACATCCTATCAATACTAATGAAGATACTATTTCAAGTACTTGACATTATTGAATCATTTTCAACCATTGCAGAAATTTCTGGGGAAAGCCGAAGTTCATCTTTCTTCCAAAGCAATCAGCCCAACACTTGGAAGAATACGTATTATCCCGTTGCAGAAAATATTAGTCCTCATACAATTCCTGGCAGGAGCCGCTCGTCCACATATGGATTCCAATCATTTTCTGGGAGCGGAAATATGTTTCCAAGACAAACGGAAAGCGAATGTTTTGTTCTCAGCAGGAGAACAGCAATTTCATTCAGTGGCTTGGCACTTCTTGGTCAATACGTTTCCTACATGAATACAACAGCAATATATTTAAAATTCTAAACACGAAACTCCCTCTTAGGTTCCGCTATAAACATGAGCGTCAGCACAAAAAGGCAGCGGCTTCAATCGCAGCTTTGGAATCAAAGTGACGCCAATATGTCTCTTTGTTGGGTTTGAAAAATAGCACTTCAGCGTAAACATTGACACGAGACGCGCTTGTGTTTTAGAATCAAGCCCCAAGCCTTTTTCTTACGTCTGAATGCCGAGAAAAGGAAACGGGATTGCAAATGGCGCGCGTTTGTTGCGTTAACGCTTTTGCACGGCAATGAATTTATGGGACGGCAGCCCAGTACCGTTGATTTATAGCTGGAGGTGTCGCAGATTTACTGCGATTTATGCCTAAGACACTCTGCGTATATGCTTGTTTGTAAGAAGTGAAATTCCGAGGATTATTCCCATTCTATTAATTATCACCCTCAGTAGCCTCACTCAGACCAACAATAGACAATAACATACACAGTTCTGTTACAATACAAATAACTATCATCCTGTACCTTTAGTTATTATCATTCCTGTATTATTTACTGCTAAACATAACCGCAACAGGATTGCCTTATGGATAAATTTCGTTTGTTTCAGGTTTTTAAAGAAAGGACCTGACCATGAAAGGCTGTTATTTAACTAATATTGCTATGGTTAATGTCGTAGTAAATCAAATTGTGGTTCGTAAAAGAATACTTCTTGCTCAGTGTCGCGCACCATTTATAATATGGATACTAGTAGTCATCTGCCAATGTTGCATACATACCTTTCATAGAATAGAAAATATAGCAAATGTATTGCGGTTGGGTCTTGTGTGAAACAAAAGCAGAGATTTTAAAACTATTTATTTAAACACTAGTGAATTGACATTTGACAATGTGAAAAAATATGTCACTTCGGAATTATTAGTAGACCCAGCGTTTGCTTAAAATTGTGCTGCTTAAAAGGTCATGTGTCATTTATGATTTCTTACGTTGACAATTACGGTACTGTTACCTGGAAGATATAGAAACCACAAAGGTAAAATGCAAACTTTATAAAACCCCTTTTAGCAAATGCTCCACTATTTTGTCTTCTATATGCCAACTTTAAATCTCTTCATTCATCCCAGTCTTTCGGTTCATTTTATATTATCAACATAGCACACTTGGAAACTTCGTTAAATTTCTTTGCCACACCACGGTTTTATTATTGCCTTATGGCCTTTCCCTCTTTTCACACTTATGACTGATCATCATATCTACATCATGACATTCTATTTTATTGCTGATATATTGACTATTGTTGCCTTTGAATGATAATACAATATCCATCGTTCGTTCCATATAGCTTTCTATAATTTGGATATTATTAAAAGTCCTGCTTTATGAAGGTCCACAATTGAGTTTAAAACGCTAGTGCAGAGAAAACGCACATATTAATCACTTTTGTTTCAATGTGTACGAAAATTACTTAATTTTTTTAGGGAAAATAACAGTTTTCCAAATGTCGCGTAAACTCATTTTTATTCATCTATTTACTACGATAGTTTGTTTTTCTTCACTAAATGTTGTTTTTGTACGATCTTCGTTTTCTTCAGTAAATTTATTTCTTATTGTATGTTTCCCAGCATCTTTGTTTTAATATTATTCATTTCCACCCCTTCTCGCCATTTCGGTTTTGTACATTTTCGTTCTTCCCCAATTTAACTCCTTACTAACTGCGTACTAAGATTAATAGTTTTGAGAAATATTATCGTTCTTTGTTAGAATATTTTCCCTTACATAAAGAGCGATCGTTGCACTGTACGTTTGAACCGTAAATATATATCTTGATACATCAGCTGTAGTTAATTCCGCATGTTTCTAGTGCTTTACCAATAGCCAATATTTTCATACTGTTGTAGCGGAGAATCTACAAACATGCAGCATACTTAAATCGCTTTTCGAAATGCATACAAGGGCACCAATAAAAGTGAAAACATCGTGAAACGGCTTTGCACCCTAATCAGAGAATGTCCAACTTAAAACATTACGCGATGTGCAGTTAAGTGTCTAACGTCATAAACTAAAGACGCCGTGTGGGGTGACAAATTACTTCCGCGACTTCAGATTAAAAGCCACTCAAAACACGGAGCAAAACTACAGAGGATCCGAGACATCACAGCAGGTACTTGCACAACCCTTCTCTATACCAAAAGACGCCAATGCAAAAACCGGCAAAATTACGCCATCTGCGCACTGCAGGAGATTCGGCTCCAAATCAAGCAGCTGCTAAACACTTTTGAATAACAAAAGAGGCAATGCAAGATCTGGGGCACTCCAAGTTAACCGCCAGAGACCAGAAAAAGGCCTTAGAAGACGGAGCACAATGGTTTATTGTAATTTTGAGGGGACGAAGGATTCGCCCAGCAGCCAAGAAACGATAAACCATCCCTCCACCTGTGTGGCACCAGCAATCATTCATTCATTCGATCCACTCCCTTACATATCAACGTATTCAGCGACTGGCGCTCGGTGACCCTTGTGGCTTGTGCACTTACAACCCGTTCGTTGACTTAGAATTTTTTGCATAAATGGTAGCGTTTAACGTGTTGTAATAACGCACTCTGTGTGTATAATTGTAGTACTTACAACAAACCCGACGCCCTCAGGGCAAAGGATTCGTTAAAGGAGAAGAAGAAACTACATGTAGTGTTTTTTTTTGCTTTATGATTCAGGGATTTATATTATTTTGGCAGTGTACAACAGTTTAGTTATATGTATATATGTTTATGTACGTATTTGTTAACTGATTTTGTTTTCAAATACAAATCAGTGTTGTTATCCATAACGTACATCATTTGGTAATACTGAAGGTGTTTCAATTAACACTTTCCTGGTATGAACCTAGTGATTGATAGTACTTTCTGGGTTATCCTTATGGTAAAAGGTTTCGTCTCTTTTCCTGAACAGCAACATAATATTTATGGATCACTGCAATCTTCGTATCAATTTAAGAATAGAAACAGGAACACTGTAAAAAAATCCGGAGATGAACCCCTCGACTCTTGAAGTAATATTATTTCTAGAAACAAAGCAGATCCTAACCTAACACAGCCATTGTTGCTTTTAGCAATAGTTTGGTCGTTCAGTCAAATGATAGTCGCAAAGAAATCTATGAAATTGCATTTCGCACCATACTTATGCATCATCATAAACTACGCTATTTCTTGATACGAGCGTTATCATTTACATTTTAAAGAGCTGCACTAGCATTCCTCACGAGGGTGCTAGGAGCGACATTTTGCGATAACAACCCCCTACAATTTAAATCGCTGCCCTTTTACGTATCCCGGGATTTCCGGCTTAAATCTGATGCCCCAGAGCCGATTAGAGCGGCAAGAATAAGAGGTGTGCATTACTGTTTTCCACTGCGTGGTTTGCCGGCTCTTGCTTTACTCTGCTATCAATTTTACACCTGGGTAGCCAGATAAATGAACCAGCCTGCGTTAGTGGAAGGCTAAATTGCGATAGCACATTCAAATTTTCCTGTGAATAGTTCACATTTATAATAGTAGAGCTTCAGGCGTAGCTCTAACGGCGTTTAAAGAGAAATTTCATCTCTCAGGTACCAATCTATACAAATTTTAACTGAAAAACATATATCAACTAAAGTATAAAATATCGCACTAACTATAGATTTTCTAATCGGTTACGCGTTGTTTTTTAAAATCAATCCTTTCATTTCATCTATGAATCTATTGTAAGTGGAAAATTAATTTTGACGAATTCGTAATACGCTTCGGTTCCGTAGTTGCACTTGGTTCCATCTAACAAATGTCTGAGCTCGTCTTTAGGACTAATTTAAACTTCAATTTGTCGAAGGACGAAAATTCTAGTACAATTTGGTAACACCAGTTTTGGGTAATTTCAGGACCGGTACCTAGCTTCGAATTAACATATTCGCATGCCCATATATCATCTAAAAGCTTTCACCTTTTTATCCGTTTATTCGCTACTGATTGGTTGACACTCCAGAAGTAATACCTCCTTAAGAGCAGAAATAATTAGACCGACACATACCTCTCCGTTCGCGACTGCATCTCCCGGAACAAACAGCTCCGGGTAAATATTATCTAAGAACCACTTGAAGCTCTTGCACTTGAGTTTCTTCCGGAGATCCCTCCGGCTGGTGATGTCCCCGAAGTCGCCCTTGTCGTTGCCGATCCTTTGGTAGTAATACTTGGCATAGTCGTCCAGCCAGACCTCGGCTAACCTGACGGAATTCCGTCGAAGGACGTTGACGCCGCTGCGCCACTTGTAGGGAGACCTCTTCCTGAAGATATGCCCCACGTGCGAGCACGGAACGATCTCTAACGTGCCCCCACACATCCACGTTTTGAAGGACAGCTCCAGGTTTTCGCCGCCCCAGATGTCGAAGCCGCTGTCGTACGTGCCCAACCTTTCGAAGAATTTCTGAAACAACGAATACAAGTATAGAACAAATGTATATTAAATATATTCAGGTATTTATATATCATCATATATCATCAATAGCATAAGGTCGTTTTCACGACTATTTTCACATAAATATTTTTAAATATATACACGGTTTATTCTTTTATATAACAGTTTAAAAGTGTCGGAAGTGATCGGTTCTTTGCGGAGAGAGCATCAGTCTTGGAAGAATCTGGCTTCCGTTCCGTGAAAAAAGGTGCTACTTTGAAATAGTGGCCGGTGAGCTGTACAGAAGTAATGCAGTCCTGCAGACATTGCAGTTTGACTATTTTGGTAGTCACGACGTTAATACAAAAGACAGCAGCGTTATCGATTGGTGCAATAGCAAAGACATCGCCGTGGAGAGCTGCAGGAGCCTAAGTGTAGGTATTGCGCAACTGGAATTCCTTAGTCATCATTGCAGGTGAGTGATTCAATATCTTTTGTAGAAATGCGATAACAGCCAACGAAGAAGCAGTTATTTACTCGTGCTTTTTTTGTGTTCGGTCCGCACTGCGCCTGACCATACCGCAGTAGATTTTCACCATAGAGGCATCGTTGAAGCAGCTGTTAGAGCGATTTAATATTATTGTTTGGTATGCCAGTGCGGTCATGTGTGCTACGTGGACTAGTAGCATAAACAAATCATAGAAACAGCTGTCGGGTGTGTGATTTAATAATTATTAATATGAATGCGTAATAGAAACATCTTTCAGCGCGTACATTGATTTTATTGTTAAAATAAACTCGCCTTGCCTTTTACATGAAAATATAGTTATTTGTTGTTAATTGAGTGTACACAATTTGCAGACAGATTATTTAACTCTAAAATGAGCATCTCTTAGTAAAAATAAAATCCTAAAACAATATACAGAAAGTATCAGTACCAGTGCTCACATATTCCAGCGAGCCAGGGTGGGATGCCTGCAGCGTATGTGAGGAGTTCGAAATTAGAAAATGAAAGAAGGGAAGAACGAGAAGAAAATCAGTACACTGAATGAAACCTGGAAAAAAATACATGAATTTATAGCAAAAGGAAAGAAATGGAAAGACATTCGCTACACAAATAGCCAACACCGAAAAGTAATAAGGCGTTCTAGATTGAGCAGGTAAGTCTAAACAGTAGGTGCTATTAGTGTGTCTACCGCATGCTACGACTTGAAGATACTATTTGTCACTGAGAAAGAAATGACGAAACAGGAAAATGAAGAAGGCGAATGCTACTGGAATATTATTCTAAGGAAACATTCACTATTTATTAAGGATTTCTAACAAGCTTCTCGAATAGTGATTTGGAACTAAAAATCTCTTCTAACCGGTCTCTGTCCTTTGAAATACCATTCTGGTAACTATAGCTCCCCTAATTTTAATTAATCTTCCTTAAAATTTTTATCATATAAGGAGACAGGGTTAGCTGTGATCTATTATAAACAGCCTAAAGTATTTTAGCTAGTGTTATTAAAGTTTAGTATGAATATAGTTATTGAAGACAGTGTAGCGAATGCATAATCACGTGCAACGTCCATAAATTACCAAGCAAAAAGGCATACACAGGAAGCACAGGAAATGATAAAAGTGAAAACTTCAGCTCGACAAGCAACTAATTTTGAACGTAATGCTACGCGTGAATTAGTAACTACTGTCATAAATTGGATAATTAATGTCGCGAGTGACGAACTGCATCCGCAATTGCAATGTAAAGCACGCAATTTGGAACTCAAATTTCGGCGACCTAATACTATCTGCGATCAGCGGGGTTTCGGAGAATAAACTGCAGGTAGCAATAGAGACCGGCTGCTCAAAGATCGAGGGAACCCTATTGGCTGCCTGCAGATAAGGAGACGGGTAATGAAATGCTCTGGCTGACGCAAGGCGTTCGGACAATAACAACCGTACCCGGTCGGTGACAGACGTGCGGCTTCAGCAAGATGGTAATATAGAAATTATCCGGTTTAGACACCGGGAACAATGCCTAATGACGATTTTCTAAAATAACGAAAGTTTCAAGCAGCCACCAGAAACAATTACCCTCCGCACTAACGCAGTTCACGTGAATTTTTTAAATATCTGACCTTGGCCAATCGTCTGTTTTTGTATATCGAACTATTGACGCTTATTTATATATTATATGAGCGGATTTTGATAAATATGCCATATGCAATGATAAGATATGCATACAAATAAATATTTTCTTCGAAAAGTGATCCCACCGATGCGATGATGGCATTTAACTTACTGATGTTATTTGGGTTAAAAGTACATTCTTCATCTTTAAAACAGCAAACCGTAGTGAGAATTCTTTAGGATATTCTCATAAAATAGTTTTGCGATTAGAATATTTATGTGAGGTTGCAATGCGCTATTTCACAAGAAAATTGCTTGACAAATACAAAAGCCTCCGATTTGCGCTATCATGTTTGTAGCTGCAATATTTTGCAACTATCTCGCTATGAAAATATCCGTCTGTATCGAAAATTTTAATCAGCTTAACATTTAACAACAAAGAATTAACTTCTGGAAACAAAGTGGTCCTTACTTAAATTTATTGACACGCCCTCGCGAAAGATTAGGCTTTACATCTTAATCCCGATCATTCGGCCGAAATAAATCAGCCCTGATTTAGCAATTAATCCTCAAATTAAACACGCACTTTACCAAATTGAAATGCTGCTTTACAAGGGCAAATGTAAATTTACCTCTACCTGCCATAAATTTGCGAAAAAGGCCTGGGAAGCCTGTTTAAATTTGAGCTGAATTCGAATAGCCGATATTGGCTTTAAAAAAAGTAGTCAATATGCTGCTGCGCAAAAAAGCTAAATGCTTTACACCACGTACGAATACATACATGTGAGAAGGGTTTTATTTACTATGACAACAGAAAACCAATTTATCGGCTGATTGAAACTTGGAAAATTCGTATTCCAAACTATCAACCGCATGGTTTCCCCATTTTCTTAACAAACACACGCTACATCTACTTTTTGTATCGACGATTTATGACATGTCCACTTCTGTCCGATAGAATGACGCTTAATACTTCAACAGCTGAAACGTGTACTATTTCTGAAGTTTCTGCAGTAATACAACAAAACAATGCTATTAAATCAAAAGGATAATTAGAGAAAATGGGCAAGCAGATTAAATTGCACAGTACCCTATTTGAGACCACCGCCCGCTTAAATATAATAAGTAAACACTGTTTTCTCTATCCACTCGAGAATCTATGTAAATCAGAGACTGCTTGGATTCCCAGACTGGGCTTCATAATTAGAATGAGATGTATGAGTATAATGCAACTCCAACGTGGGGGTAACAATTCCATTTAAGTGCATATGCGCCATGTTTGCAAACATAATCATACAGAACTGCATTAATTTGAACTCGGGAGTAGACAGTAAATTTCTAGAGGTTCGACACTCCGAAATGTCTGCTATATTATCTCAAGCTTTCTCAATAATTGTTAATGATAATGGTTTAAAATAACACCTATTTCTCTGGTGAGATTAAAAATCTCTTACAGCTTTTATTTATACATTCGTTTATTACACATAATTACTTTCTTTTTGAGCGTTATAGATTTTACTCATGAATTTTTACTTATGTTATAAGTACAGTTAGTAGTGATAAACGGTACTGAAAGCTACGGCTGCGTCATGAGGCCCCGTAAATATAGTTCTACAAAATCATGTTCAGTACGAATGATATTTGCTTCACTTGAGCAGCAGGCGGGTGACCTTTTAATAGACAAAGTTGTCCAAAAATTACAAAACGTTATGTTGAAACGGGCCTTGATATATCCCCGCCTGTGATGCTTATCTTCATACTTAAAAAGTTTTTTCTATGTTTTATTATTGTAGATAGCGTTGTAATTAAAATAGCAATAGTGCGTAAAGCCGACCTTGCGCTATAAGAGTATTGTTAAATTGAATTGGTGTGTTCAGCATTAAAAGCGATACTAAAGACTGTTCGCGGGATGAGGGAAGTATTAACTTATAAACCATTATTAGAATGCGGTCCTTGCCCGACTGCGTATGTGCCCACCTTCTGGGCCGGCAGGGAAGTGAATTTTTCCATACGAAGAGCAAAGCAAATACAAGCGGCTTCGACAGCCTCGCAGGTATTCGTAACGGTTCTTGTGGCGTTCACAACGCAGCGTTTGTTAAAGCCGACGCCTTCTTCAGAGAGTACAAAAACGACACGCGAATTGTGACACCCAAAGGGTGTATTTGTGACGTTCTAGTATTTCGCGAGGAAAGCCACGATGCGACCTACACTTCCCATAGACACACTTCAAGGTAAATTTGATATAAAAAAATGTTCCAAGTCAAAACGCGACAAGGCTAGCGTTCATCTGTGAGAATCTTTTACAAGCGCTTTAGGAATGCGGTGAATTCGCGTTCAGTTTTAAATGCACGCCCATATGAACAGAATTAGCTACAAGATAGCCATTTTTAAGACTTTTTGACATTGATGCTGTATGCGTTTTAAAGACACTTATTTTAACTTAATTTTTGATGTTGTTCCATGTTCGTTGTGCACTTACGTGTTACATAGCTGTGGCTGTTGTTTCATGTATGTACTTACATGCGAGTAGCCTCAGCTCTCTCGCACATAGGTTGTTTTACAAGTTAATCCTATTTTCGTTTATTTGATTTGTTTTCATAAATTTTTTGAACTCAATATATTGGTGTAAACAAATTAGCTTTTCTTGTGCATTGTTTGAAGTTAGTTTCAGCCCAAGAACACCGCAGTAGAGACCAACTGTTTTGGTAAATACTGACACTTCCTATCCACGAACTGGGGTATTATTAAGAGAGTTTCATGTTCACTGAGCTAGCAAGCTAAACACAAAGAGCAAATAATATTTAAATATTTAGCCGTGCGAGACCTGATATTAAAATTTAAAGGTACTACGCGAGGGCCTAAACCTCGTGTACTGTTACAATGTCTTTATTTATTCGAAGGCATTTTGAAGCTCAATCCAATATCAAAAATTAAAATGGTCACAGCATA
The DNA here is from genome assembly GCA_940337035.1 of Agriotes lineatus. Classification (NCBI taxonomy): domain Eukaryota; kingdom Metazoa; phylum Arthropoda; class Insecta; order Coleoptera; family Elateridae; genus Agriotes; species Agriotes lineatus. The sequence goes on along the minus strand of OW679200.1, from coordinate 67,414,795 downwards.
TACGAGTACACATGAGAATGAATGTCAGATTACAGAAACTATTCGGCCAGGAAACATAAAGTGCAAACACAAAAATGTTGATCCAAAATAAATTGAGGCGATGCAGAAACATTGTCATGTTAGAATATAAAGCAATAGGAGTATAGAAATTATGGAACAAATCAAAGTCCAGAACGCGTTACGCCTATACTTTGTTTTTATGCTACATCGGTATGTTGTCTTTTAACAAAATAGTAACAAAATTTGGAATTTATTGAAATGGAAAGGATTGGCATAAGAAACAGAATTGAAAAGTATTGGGATATAGGGTATTCATAATAAGTCAACTCGGAAATTTATTTGATCACTCAATATAAGTAATGAATGATGGGACGTTATAAAAACTAATTTTAGAAAAAAAATGCAAAAAGGTAAAAAGGAAAAAGTATTCGAAAATCAATTAAAGCAATACACAAAAGTTAATATTGCATTATAAAAGATCACACCTTTCTTCATATGTAAAAAAAAACGTGGAAGGATATGGAAGTATAAAAGCGTATCTGTCTCTAAGAGCACTTTACAACTTACAACAAAAACAGAAAGACAATTTCTAAATTAATAAAATTAAGAGATTTGTTTAAGATTAGCAGAAGAAAGATTCGAAAGTATTTAAAGTTTAACTCACATATATAAAATCAACAGAGCGTTACACATAGAACTAGTTAGAACATATACGTATACCCATATATCTCGTGAACGGTGTAAGACACGAACATTTAGAATCAAACTGAATTGAAAGGATGTTGTAAAATTAAATTCATATAAGGCATTTCAAAAGTCAGGTCACCTAGAGTCAATAGAACATCGAAATAAATAAAACTGGTTGAAAGGTGTATAAAGAAGTATGACCTCAGACTATTAAAGCTAAACTGGTGAAAGCTGTGGTGTGGGTTAGGTTAATTATTATTAACCGTGGATAACAATAACACCTATTTTGACTTGAGAACAAGAATAAATCAACACACACCAACATATACAAATATGAAGCAGTTAATTAAATAGAGTACGCGTACACACATTAGTAATTACGAGAAAATGCGAACGTCAGCGCACGAGTTACACGTTCTTAAGGCATATCTTGGAAGCACAAGTACAGAGTACCAAAGGGGATCGAAATTCTTAAGCGGATAGACGAACGGGAAACTGTTTAACTTCTTTAACACTCAATGTCTGAATACAAAATAATGTAGGCGCCAGGCCGTCTTCACGTTTTATAGCCCCCGCTTAACGGCTTTCTGAAGGAACCCGAAGAATTCTTGAGGTACACTGTTCTATTATTCTGCTTCTAGAAAGCTAGAATTTCGAACCTCGGTTTTTATTGCGGTCCTCCCGGCCGGTTACGTCAATTTTATTTGCATTAAATCTGCGGGTGGCCACTTTGGGGCTAGAACTCGGACTCGCCTTTTTTATCTAAAAGAGTTTACGTGCAGCTGCGTTCCATCGAAGTGAATCTGTTGCAACTCGCAGATTGCGTAATTACACCGCTTAATGCGTGGTGTCCGTTGTATTCACAAGGGCTGAACACGTTCTTGCTGCGATGCCTCTGAATTTCCGCAGTTTTAAAGATACTTAGCCTAAAAAATAGTTGGAGACTAAAAAAATGTAAATGAAAAATTCCGATGATTAGAAGCATAAAACGTCGGCAATTTTTCAATCTTCATATCAGTAAAAAGAGGTTAAGAAATTTCGACAGAAGTTGACACTGATTAGATGCATCTAATAAAACATGGCCCTCTATGTATTATGTACAAGAGGGTGGGCCATATAACTTGGTGCCTCTTACTACTTCGAACTGTAACCCAACGTACATATATCACGGTAACACAGATACCCAATATTTATGTAAAAGATATATTAATCAAAGTTATAACGCCTTTGGAACATGGCAAATTTGACAGCTACAAGTGATCTTAAGAAGTACAAGAAAAAAATGACATTATTTTAATGTATGGTGAAATGGTAGAAATGCAAGTGCAATATTATCCACGTCATAGAGCATCATTTGAATATAAGTTCCGTCAGTTTTATTAAATGAGTATGAATGTTTCAGTCATCAAAACTCTGATCAGCGTATTGACTATCTGTGTTGCCATGGTATGTGTACGTTGGGTTGCAGTCCTAAATAGTAAGGGGCCCACTGCATTCAGTTCTTCTTTTAATGTACTCCTATCCGGTGGTTTGTGAAACTAAAAATTGATTGATTATGATGGGCAAAATTGAATGCAGACGAGAAGTAGGGAAAAGATGTATGCCATGGCTAATACGCGAATTGAAAAAGTTATAAATATCAACCACTACGAGAAATGCAATAGCAATCTTTCAACATTCATTCTTTAAAAGCAGCACTGTAGCTTCAAATTAAAAAAAAGTACAACAAAAGATCTCTGTACCAGCAACTGCAAACCATCTGTTTCATAAACATAGCAAAACTACGTAATCTTGGATAAAGTTGTTGCGGATAATTGCTAACATAATCATTAAAATGCAAGTTGTTGTAAAGCCATTTGTAATTCAGACTGGCATCTTCCAGATGGCGTAACTCCCACGAAGGGCGTCATAAAATTAAACTTATACAGCTTCTTCCTCATATTGTAAATCTATTCATTAGGAAACTGCAACTTTGTACGTATTAAACAATCCACATAATAGAATTTACGGAACGAGTTATTTCCGTCGTTTAATTTGCTTATGAAGTAAGCGCTGCAGTAAATAGCTATAACTCGATAATCGCAGCATCAACTGGCATTGTTAAGAATTGCAACGCATTATGATTGTGCCAATCGAGATAATACATTTAGCTGTTCATTAATTTCCATAAATCCAAATGAAGCTCCTTTTATTACGGTGCAGAAATAAACGGAACAATTTTGCAACATAACAGATAGTGGACTTTTTTAAAGTCATTTTTTACGTTGTTATTCATAACAGCCGTAAAATTTGTTACACTTGAATAAAATGATATCGCTCTTTCAGCTCTGATTTTTAGGTTATTTTGAAGAAAACGTTTCCTCATCATTGCCTTTTCAGTCGCGTGAAAATCCCAAGCTGTAAAGTGGATGGTTTTCAACAATAATATTGTAATCAGGTTTCCATGGTGTAGGCAATAGTGTGAGGGCGCGCATTGTCTTGAAGCATTCCCATTTGTAGGTTTTACTCAATTATCGCCCGTCGCATATTCATTCTTACTAAACTGTGCTTTCTGAAAAAAATATCATAAGCTATTCTTGTATGCGACATAAGAAGCTACATGAATTTCATCAAGTTTTTATGCTTGCAACGGCAATTCAAAAATTCCCTCTTCCGTTTGAAGCAATACCTTTAACTGTCCCATTATGTAAATTCCCGGATGATTTTAACCACAATGAAAAGGATATTTCTTAGCGGGATTCTCGGGTACTTAGGTATTTAATAAAGAGAGAGCATTAACAATTGATGTTATCCAGGCTGCAAAAGAATCTAGCAAGAATTCAACGGCTTTAGGAAGAATAATCCAATTACAGCGTGCCCTATAAACCTTATTAACGTTTTTCCAATAGCGCTATTGCGCCTCATTTCTCGAGCTAGCGGTTTAATTGTGTAATCCGACTGATTAAAACTGTATTAAATGGTTATCTGGATAATAAACTTTTATATTTAGGGGCATACCATGTTACTTTTAGGTCCTCTTTATGAGTTTCTGTTATTTCAATCCGCAGAATCACGCAACCCTAATTATCTATACATGATAATGGATATCATTTGGATAATCATTCCATGACATGAGTGTGATACACGGAAGTATGTGATCACAAAAAATATATCACAAATAAAAATATATCAAAAGTGGTGTCATAATCTTATGCTAATGAAATAGATACGGATACAGAAATTCAGTTACAACCAAAGGATCTCACTTCACTACGGTGATCTACCAATTTAGACATTACCACTTGAAATGTTTTTTGTTCAGTGCACTCAGAGAGGATTTTGCTAATATTTAATATCCCCTATTCAAATTATGAGTCACTTTCGCAAGGAGTACACAAACAATATATCCAACATATTTGTTGTTTTTAGAAGAAAATATTTCGAACTATTCCCTTTAATAGTGCTCTCTGAAGTTCAGGAATTCGTCAATATATTTTATTGATATCTTCTCATATTTTCAAATATATCAAATGCTGCTCATAGAAGCCAACCTGCCTTTTATTCCCTTGTTTGACTACAATGCCTGTTAAACAACAATAACATACGTCACGGTAGCGTCCAGAAAAGCAGCGGATAAAACCAATAGGCGTCAAAACCGCCAATTCATGATATATACTGAACTCCACACTTCCACACTAACAATTCAGTTCAGAGACTTTGGTAAAAGTAGAAAGGTGAATATTTGTAGGGTATTTTATTAAGAATCTATTTTTAATTTTTCTTAAGCAAAATTATGAAATAACAACGTTGACATGGATTTATAACTAAATATCATGTGTTATCAATGAAATTTCTGTAGATGTTCGTAGGAAGCAGAAAAAAATGTAGAAAAGGATGCAATGAACTATTTTCTATACTGAACCATCCCCGCAACTTATTACAGGATTATATCTCCTATTAACGTCAATTTGTAAATTACAATCACTAGTTCAATACACAGTGCTTTCCTAAAGTAGTGGATAAATTCGTTAAAAATACAAGGAATAACTTTTAGAAAAAACGCTGGGACCAGTCGATTTTTATTTTTATTAGCGCATTTTTTCAAATATAATTATACATACAGGATGACCCGCGTAGGAGGTATGACGTCGTCGACGTCATTTTTAAATGCAACCCCCTTTTTTATTACGGAATTTGAAAGAACGCATTTGTTACTTACGCTAACCTGATTTTTGAATATAGGTTACATAACTAAAAATTCACAAAAAAAATTAAAATTGCGGTCTAGATTTTCACTTAATTAAGGTTTAGGTTTAAGTGACGCCCGCGCCCCCTGAAGTAATGCGTGAGCGGTTCCGGGGGACAACGGTGGTCGTTAGGGAAAAAAAAAAAAAGTAGCCAAGACGACCGACATGTTTTTTATTGCTTGCTGTCATTGATAAAAACGTAAAATCACCTATACTCAAAAATCAACTTAGCGTAAATAAAAAAATGCGTCCTTCATCTTCCGTAATAAAAAGGGGGTTGCCATTTAAAAAAACATCGATGACGTCATACCTCCTACGCGGGTCACCCTGTATATATAAATTTTATTTGAAAAAGTGCGAAAATAAAAATAACAATCGACGGGTCTCAGCATTTTTCCAAAAGTTATTCCTTTTATGTTTTTAACGAATTTATCCACTGCTTTACGAAAGCACTGTATACTGCTTAACATGCTTTAGTTCTACACATTATCAACGTAAAGAAATAATTGCATGCTTATTAAGTTAGTTATTGGCTATGATTTAATAGTAATTTACGATGCAAGTAACGTTATCAAGCTTTTTACATTAACAGAATAGTTTGAATAAATGAGCGACGTTAGGAGCGAGTTTTTTAAAATTCTCGAGTAATGTAGAAAGCAGATAACGTTACGTATGTCGTAATACGGTTTATTTTATCCTAAAATAGTAATCTTTTTCAAAAAATAGGCAAAATTGTTATTAATGACACAACAGCGAGACATATATCTGCTATGGCTGTAGTGGTAGCACTCAATACTGCATTGTTGGTAGCACTGTCAGGTTATGTTAAATTCGAGATTAGCAGGTTAAGTTTTGCGTTAGTTTTTGTCAAATAACAAACAAAACCTAACCTACTAACATCGAATTTGACACAGACAATACACGTCAGAACTGCCAACATGTGATTAAATGCTAATAAAGTATCGGTATGTTATTTTTCTTAACAACACTAGTGCTGTTAAATGCATCTTAACGCAACTCGTTGCTAAGGAGTTATTATCATAGTAACATAATAAGATAAAATAAAATATTTTACTAACTCATTCTTGTATTAGACCTATTGCTTCCTAAGTTGGTAAATTGGAAGATAGTACACATTTTCCTATTCGTATTTCAAGCAAAAATGTTGATCACATTTCCTTTCATTTTATTAACAAGCAGGTAAATAGTACACATAATCTTGATGAGTATATCAATAAATAGTGCTCCAAAGTGTCAATAATATCGATATAGGTTGTAAAAGACCAAATAATACAATGGCTAAGACATCCAACTAAAGTGCTAAGAAATAGAATTGCAAGGAAGTTACTAGAAGGACAAATACATAAGACTCCAAAGAAAAGAAAGGTCAAAGTCTAGATGCAGGTTCAAGCAGAAGACTCGTATAGTTTGGGAAGTGAAAACTAACAATTGACTTTAAGGATTGGAAACAGCTAATTAATCCTAGGTGTGTAAGTTATAGTGGTAACGCTAATTAAACTATGTAATGAAAACAAATATTAATTTTTCCTTAAATATTTTAGATATATTTAAATTTCCCACTTCTAAATATTAAGGAACTAATTATGTTTATCAATGTGACATTTTTCTTTCATCAATATTGATATTAATATCAAAAATAATTTAAAAGAAGATCAGATGATGCAAGCTCCTTATCGGTACTTCGTTGGGATACAGTGGTTTTTGCCACTCGCTCTTATACACGCCCGCTCCTTAAGACACATTAATTTATTCGTTATAATCTGTTAAAACAGTGTGGTAGGCCGTTTTCATATCGTATTACATATATGAACGCGCCATATATGCGACGCCTTGAGCTACAGAGAATTCACAAAGGAGACGACAACTAATAATTGCAAAGCCTAAACGGCGGAAATTGGTTTAAAATCGAGTCAGTGATTTATCAATATTATTAGCGGAGAGTGCGAATGAATCACAGAGCGCCGATATGTGGCATTTCAGACTGAAAGGTGTAAAAGAATAACAATTTGCATCCGCATCTTTCGATAACTTTTAAACAATCTATGTATGCATGACACTTAGCCCTACTTATGGTGTAGATACGTTGCCGCTTAACGTCTATTACTAGCTACGAGAATAGAAATCGAAAAGAACATACAAAGAAACGCGATAGATACCGTCCAAAATTTTTCAGTGCTTTCTTTGCATATTCCACACAAATTGGCGCAAAAATCATGCTAATAATTTATGTTGTTCTCGAGATACAATGTTTACATCCGTTCGGGAGACACCTTCGCTACTTAATTTTCCGACTTTCCTTTAATGATAAAGCGGTAGGTGTCTTTACAAAAGATATGCAGCTTTATGAGACCTTTCATATAATTTTAGGTTGATCACGATTGATTGAGCGGTTTCGGAAAAAATTACAAATTAATAAAAATGGTCGAGCCCGAAAGTAATACTTCGGCATAACCTTGCCCTTTACTTAAAACGCACTATATGGTGTTCAAGATACAAGAATAATGGTTACAGTCACTACATTCTTCCAAATAGGAACAAAATCTTCTCGAACTGTAATATTACACGAGCGATGTTACTGATAAACGTCGAATTATAACGCCAAATTCCACTTAAAACAGCAATCCACTTTCTATTATCCTTCTATAGTGGGTAACTTTTAGGGCTTTCCGATCGGTCAACAGGTTGTCCCTTTGTTTTTATTGTGCGGTTCGACTTCCGCGCTGCAAAAAAACAACAACGCACCAACGAATGTCGGGTCTCGTCCATTCCGAATGCAAATTCACATTAAGGATGCACGGAACTACACACAAAAAAATCGACACGAAAATCCCGTTAATACCCTCCGCCAGAAAAAGCAAAAACGCGTAATTCTGCTTGAGCCCGGTTCCGAGAGCGTCGGCCATCGAAAAATCTCCGACAAACCGAAAATATATTCGGAAAGTTCTAAGGCTTCAACAGCATTCCATGCAAATTGAATTTATTAGAAAAGTTTATTTATAAAATAGTTTAGAAACTCTATTAATCTTTGAAAATCTGCGAAATATTCCCTTCGGGGCGTTGAGGATCCTAATAGACCCTATAGAAATATATATCGGGAGGTAAAATTGAATTCTCCGCCAGGCCAAACGCGGAACGAGGAATCGCAAAGTTGCCCTGGAAGTCACAAGAGCAGTGTCCGTGTCGTCGTATCCAAATTTAGCTTCGTACTTTATTAAACTAGCATACACCGCACCCAAAGTGTTCGAGTGTTTGATATGATCAATATTTGTCTTGTCTGTCCACAGCAATTACTTACTGCTAGATCGAAGGCCAAAAGCCTGATAGTTCTACTGTTCATGCAAAAATAAACAAAAAATATGTTTAGCAGATTATTTAATTATTTTCTTTTAGAAATCAAAAGTCATAACATATGTTAGCGACATTAGATACTATTAGTGCAAAAACCAAACAAACTTATGGTTGAACAACGATCGCTACCAAACCAAACCAATGAGTTATAGAAGAAGGTAGTGCGTAGTGACACTCTTGTTGGTGCAAGAATAAAGTAACACCTTCTTCATGCAAGGTATGGTATGGTATGGTTAACCAACAACCATGATTTTATTATCTTCTCTAACAAATGTTACAATATGATACGACAGGAATACTTAAATGGATCAATAATAAAGTGTTTTTGATGTATATCGTACGAGTAGGAATTTAAAGCACGAAACGCCAGCTGAGTGCGAAAATTACACAAGTACATGAAATACACTTTCTTGTGAGTTTTGTGAACTAGTATTTCTACGAAAAACAAAAATTGTTTATTGGTTGTGTTATCAAAAATTCACTTATGAAGGGACCTTTCGAATATTCATATTACAGCTGAAACTTGTGCACTCAAGACTGCTTTAGTAGCATCAATAATTATTGAAATATACTTCATAGCTTTTGGGGGTCGAAAGTATAGTAGGGGTATGTGAGAAATAAAATAAAAGATAAGCCATGAAAAAGGAAAACCAAATTTGGCATATTAGAGAAAAAGAATAAAAAATAAATGGGGACAACAATGACTTTACAGAAACAAAAGCAAAAGAACATAAATCGTTACACAAGGTAATGTCGTGGGCTGCTCAAGCGAGTAGGACGGATGAGCTAGCAGAGAATTGCAAGATGAGAAGAGTTTAAGAAGCAAAAACCCCAGTTAGAAGTTAGAAAGCAATGTAGAAGCAACAACTATTATGTTTCTCCATAACAAAAACGGAAATGAGCAGTTGGAGAAAAGACAAAATAAAGGAATGGATCAATTAGAAAAGAAAATAAAAAAGAAAAATACGATTTGGTATACGCTAGTTGGCAGAAGAAAATATCCAAGCACTGAGTACAAAAATTATGGAGGCATTAAAAGTATTGGAAGTGGATTCAGACTTTAAAAGGGAGGTTGAAAAAGAAGTTTCGGAATGTCCCAGAAGCCGAAAACAGACCAAATAAAAATCGAAGATAGCAAAAAGCTGGAATGTGCTGATATATGGCAAAACAAAGATCTTACACAAAAGAAGTCAATCAATAGAGCATGAAACAAACAAGATAAAAATAATACAAGGTCAAACAGAAGGTGAATAAAGTAAAGGTAAGTGGTGAAGGATATGCTTTAGCTGGAGAAGAACGGCGATAAAGGAGCAGAAGTGTCGCGATATTTCAAATTGTAGAACAGCCGTTGAGTAATTCTTCTTTAACGATCACTTCAAATGAAGTCGACCGCTGCCCCCGCAGTCCAACGTAAGTGGGAATTACGTGACTGCAGGTTTAGGGCTTGAGTTTTTCGGCGCTCGAAAGAAAGCAAAATTGCAGTGCGTAAGAATGTCGTTTCATCAAGAATAGTCGTATACCCGAACGAATCCTTCTCGCTTGTTACGACCTCGATTACGGTCGAGGCTGGATTGACGTTTGATTCCCTTACGGATTTTGAAATAACGGGGTGTTGCTTTGTCGACGTACATGTATCGTCAACCACCGTCCCATGTTAAGTAGATTTTGTACTATTCTCGAACTTCATATCCTTTTTTATCGCCGCACCGACGAGGCTGGGACAATTCATCACTGCCCAGCCATCTTCCGAAATCGACGTAGACATCATATCCGAAGGAGGGGGGGAGGGATCTGCCTAATTGTCCTCCAGATGTTAAGTAAAACGCTTCTTAGACACGAACACCGCTATCAAGTACACAGCACTGCAAGGTGATAATAAGGTAGACTTGTAAATTTAATCTGCATGAAGCTTTAATGCGTAGACAAGAAGTGCTTTATACAGAGTGGAGCGCGGGAACTTGCGTTTTTGAGAAGGACGGCGTGAAGTCTCAGAGGGTCACCGACGGTGGGAGATGGTCTCAGTGGAGAGGGGCCGATGGGAAGTTTGTGTTCCCACCCGTTTTAGTCACGAAAATGCAGTGGTCAGGGGAGGAGCGCGCTTTTGCCGTTGAGGCTTATTTTTCTAGCAATCGCTCGATCAGCGCGGTGCAACGTGGTTTTCATTTACGGTTCGAAATACCCCCGCTAGGTCGTATACGTGGCCGGCAATTGATTTTAGCGTGGGTGGATGCATTCAGGGGTTCAGGGAATGTGTCCAGGGTAAGAAGAGGACCACAGAGAACAGTTACACCACCGAAAAACGTCGAGCAAGTTCGATTGTCAATGCTGCGATCTCCCAGGCGATCTTCCCGGAAACATTCGGTTGGTCTTGGCATTCCTCACAATGAACTTCATTTGCACCCGTACAAAATGGTTATGGCCCAACAACTGACGGAACGTGATTATGCGCGCGCACTTGTCTCATTTATCCGCCTGCGATTACCTTCTTTGGGGTTATCTCAAATCCCTGGTTTATAGCAATCGCCGCCAGACCCAGACCCCTACAGGACAACATTCAAGCGGAAATTGCCAACTTACTGGTCGCCATGCTTCAAAATGTGGAGATAAACTTTCGAATTCGACTTAACCAGTACATTGATAATGGAGGACGACATTTACAAAACATTCTTTTTAAAACCGTTTAATAATAAACTTCCCATATTATATTACAATTAAAAAATAAAAATGAAGGGTTTTCAAACCTGTACAGTTGTATATTTAATTTTGAAAAAGCACGTTGCTGCGCTTCACACTGTACTTGCGAAAAGTGAATCTTTCATTTTAACATTTGAGTTAGTCCAGAAGCTTTATGGTGTACGTTGGAGTATAGTTAAAATTAAACAACCCCTTCAAGGTACTCGCTTGTTAAATCATGCAGCCGGCACTGGCTCGTGTATAATATTTTAGAAGTTAGACTGTATACACAGTGACGTCACTTAGGGTACTATTACGTTTTTGTATTTGTAACATATAAAGCACGAGATTTTGAACATTCAATATGCGCGGTTGTTTGCTTGTGTTCTTACCCTTCGCTGTAAGGCCACTTATACGAAGCCTCCCAGGTATTCTAGACAACTGCCCGAATAAGCTGACTGACAAGAAATTAGGTGGCGGCTTAGACAATCAGTTTGAACTATCAGGAATCTACAAGTCTATCGTTTTTACATTGCAGGGTCGATCGAATTTTGGGGGCTTAATTGTGGGCTTACGAATAAGCAGTTACAGAACACCCCCAAAACAACACCAAGCAGGAAAATAAATTAGCCAATATTAAAACAAAAAAACATGCAAATAGATGACAATAATCGTAACGAACAAGTGACATACCAAAATTTAAAAAGCAACAAGCACTATTAAAGAGGTGTAATCCATCTTGAAAAACACAGACGTCTTTAAGACGTATCAATTGTGCATAATATGAAAAATCTTCTGAAGATAACAAAAAGGGAAAAACTGAGAGCGAACAAAATTATATTGTGCATTCTCAAGCAAGTTACAAAAACAGTTGGTTCAGTGGCAATAGAAATCGAAAATCATGGACCAGTAATTAACACTAGTTTATGGTCAACTGGAAATAGTTACTTCCATGGGAGATAGGGCCTAAAATATTTTTATGGCGTTACTATTGTCACTACTGTACGTATAGTTGCTTAATACAACTTCACTTATTTGTCAAAATCACTGCATTCAACTCTCTTGTATGCAAAAAAATAAAAATCCTACCTTATCTATGCTAAACAGCCCCCCTGCCATAGTAGGACTCCACACAGGTTCGGCACTGTTTTGATGTTTCTTTTTTTCCTTTTCTGGAACAGCATGCCAGTTGAACTGAAGATTCCAGTCGAAGCCGCCTACATTCACGCCGCTGCTGTCACGCCAATGATACTCTAACGTTGTGTCATCGATCACATCGATAACAGGGCAGACAACGGTTGTCGAATCGCGAGCAATACGGTCTAGCAGGGGTTCTAACCACCCAGTGGTGCATTCACAGTGCGAGTCTAAGTAGGTGAGTACTGGAGCCGTGGAATGCCTTGCTCCTGAAATATATAAAACTAATGTAGTATAATGTTTACAACGTGCTGTGAGTTCTAAATGGTTGTCTTTATTCCAGTCTAGACCACATGTGTAGCCAACAGTAATTAATCATGAATCAAAGTATTCAAATCTCTTTTTGTAAGTTGATACCCTAGAATGACAAATATGATTCTTTAAAGAAAAAGAGCTACGATGCGAAAAAAAGGGTGAACATTCGAATAAAAATCTTCACCAACAGTTGCTTGTTGCGTTTATTGCGATCAGTGCCTATATCTTTACCCTTGTACTCATATGAGTATTTTGTATGTGAATAAGTGAAACAACATAGAACTATCAGCCAATTTGATTAACGTTTAATCAAGATATTTTAGACATTGACGGGCCATTCCTAACACTACGGTGATATCGTTTGAAGTTGTAGTACTTTCTCTTTTGAAATCAAAGGTATATTAATAGAAGTTTTCCACGCAATATGGTGGAAAGAGCGCCAGAAAATTTGACTTACCTAACAGTCTTGCTCTTATCAGTCCTTCTCGTTTATGTGCTCTGATAATCTTAACTTTAGGTTCCTTACGCCAATAGTCTACTAACTGCTGTTTCAAATGATCCATGTCGGAGTAGTCATCTACTAGGACTACTTCTTGGATCAGATGTGTTGGAGAACGGTCGAGAACGGAATGCACCGTCCGCAGCAAAACAGACCAGGCTTCGTTGTGGAAACATATTATCACTGAGGTGGCTGGGAGGTCTTCCAGGTAACGTCCTGGTGCTTTACACCTGAAACAAAATATTTACATTAATCACGTAGTCAAATATCAGTTGAGGCAGGTCTAAAATTAAGATATTGCCTCTCCATGAAACTTTTTACAGCATTATCTAATATTAACTTTTGAATGTCTTCTGTGCTGAAGTTTAGCCTAATTTGTTATGCGCAAGATGTGTACAATAATATTGCCGACGTGTTAACGGCAATAGACTGCATTACTACCCACTTACAGAAGTACTTGCAGAAGTAATTAATGTAACTCCAACTCGCATACATATTTCATGAGCGTTTAATGGTTTTTTAATACGCACTAAATTATGATCTGCCTGTACTACGTTATTAGCGTAACGGGAGCGAGCACGCTCTTCCCTATAGAATAATAGGATTAATGAGAAAATTCCCGGAAATTCTCAGAATGCACTGCTGCAAGCAGCGATACCTTATATGCATAGAGTGGGATACTGAACTTTTTTACTAAATGTATCTGCGATGTCTAAAACACAAGATTAGATAAAGCTTTTCAAAAGGACTTACTACAAGGCGGTGCTGTGATGTTCCTTAAGTTAAGAAATTATTCAAACTTGTTACTGCAGAGCGGTTTTCTTCGACAGGTAAACATTGTAAGCACCTGTGTTCATCACTTTTAAAAATTTAGCAGTACTTAATCATTATATACTGAGTAAAGTAACATTTTTGGAAGTAGATTTCTAAATATCTGTCTAGGGAGATTATTATTTAGTCAATTTATTTAATAGGCTAAATACTATGTGTGCATTATAATATAACTTAAGGGAGTTTCAATGCTGAAACCCTTGAAGCTGAAGTTTTTCCCAAGGCCCATTATATCATTACTGAAGCTATCATGAAAAGAAAATAACAGTGTTAAACAATTATCGCTAACTCCTATCGGCACGAACATTGAATATGATGTTGGTTGCATGTACCCAAGTGCATGTGCGCCCGATCGCTGTGAACATAGTAACTTAAACAACAATTACTTACTTTATATCGCAAGTGCTAAACAATAGTGCACGAAACTTTAATGAAATGCAACACATGTGTGCAAATCTTGACCATTAAATCTAATGACTAATTAGCTACATAATAATGATTACAAACGTCGATAATCGCCGAACAATCGAAATAAAAGGCTGGGGATACAATGAAACAAACCAACATGGCAAGCGAAACAAATCATGCCATTGTGGAGTCGATAATGCATACCATGCATTGTTAGGGCATTCCACTTTTGCAATAAAACACATTTATTGGCAAATTCACCTATAAGCTAAATTTTTGAATAACTAAAGCTATTAATAAGCTTAAAATGAGAAATTGTAACTAAAAATTTTGATGAATACATTTTTAAATGAAAATAATATCGTAGGTGGTATCTTTAAGATTTTCATTGTTCCATATATTCGTTTATGAGTAGGTACGCTGATAGTCACGACAGAATAGTAGCATGCATTTACAAAATAATATATTTGGTTTTAAAAATATGTACTCGGAATGTTATAACAAACTCTGCGTGTTCTAAGTTTTCAAAATATCCCCTGCTTATATTATATTAATTACGCAGGAGTTCTATTGATATCTTAAAATACGTTTGAGATAAAGGCATTGTACTACAGACTAAAATAAATTATGAAGTTGATTATGTATAAACTTTTCATCAACATTACGTCAAATTACCACAATTTAAATTTGTAAGAATTAGCCAAATATTTTAAGCAGTGAGATTGTGTCTGCTTTTTGTTTTTTAATGAAGTATCAAAACAGATTTAATATTTCATTTAGTTTTATTTCAGTTGCAGTGAAGACAGGTGGCCACATGTAGCATCCATAAATCACCCCGCGAAAGGCCTGCAAAGGCGGCGCAAGCGATCACAAAAATGAAAATCAAAACGACAAGCTCTGCATGCTTGAATAAACGAGGAACTAATTTTGGATGTTACGCTACGCGCAACTAAATGATTACTGTCGTTAACTAAATAATTATTGTTCCGAGCGACAAATTGCATAAGCAGTTCGAGTATAAAAAAGACGCAATTTAAACATCTCGGCAACCTTACGCATCTGTAAACTGCGGGGATCCGGGGGCACGCGTATAAGACCGTGGGGTAGTAAAACCCTCGAGTGACGCAAGCGTTCGGACAAGTGACCTAGTACCTTGGCCTGGAAACATCCGGTTGAAGCAGACGGGCAATAAAGAAATTCCACATCTCCGACATTAGAAGAAATGGAGTACATTCGAGAAAACGCCACCGACAAGCAATAAACCACCCCCCACTTATGAAACTGGGGTATCTATGTAGAAATATAGTTCATTAGTTCATTACCATATGAAATGCGATAAAATACTTAGTTACTTATTCTTCTTAATAAGATTTTGTCCTGTTCTTCAAGTTTTAAGCCGCTTCTTGTGATGTAGAGGTCCAGGAGTCTTTCCTGGCAATTTTGGCAATCCTGTGTTCTTCCATTCTTTGGATGTGTTCATTCCACTTTCGACTTCTTGTTCTACCCCATCGTACTATGTCTTCAACGCCACATTCTCTTATTTGCTGATTGTGCACTGTGCCCTTGTTTCGATGCTATATGCTAACACGGGCCTAACCCAGGTCTTATATACCTTTACTTTGCCATACTTTTATTCCTCTAAACTACGTCTCTTAGGGCCGGTTGCAGAAAGCAATGTTAAGTCTGGTGTTAGCTAACATCGCGTCAAAGTGAACAAAATCGCATCAAATTTTGTTTACTAATGTATTAGGTACCATAAGCATTTGAGATTTGATTCGTTTTTGTTCACTTTGACGTCGCGTTAGCTAACACCAGACTTAACATTGCTTTCTGCAACCGGCCCTTAATGCACCAGATATAGCCGCTACTTTATTGCCTTGCTGCTATGTCTCCGTGTGCAGATCTCCCCGGCTTGTTATTATTGCCCCTAGATAGGAGAATGCCATTACCTGTTCTATTATTGTGCTGTTTATTTCTAATTTGCACCGTGTTAGTTCCTTTGCGATGGTTAAACATTTCGTTTTATTAACATTTACTATCATGTTGAAACCAATGAATTGTTTTCTCGTAATTATGCAGTACTCTCCGCCTGATTGCAGGCAACCTTCGTTGTTTCTCGAACAATACTGATCGCAATTGAAACAGTTCTAGTGGAAATACAGGTTTCTATTTTCTCTTTGGAAGGGTCGTATTTAAAATACCGGTTCAGGGCTCTGTATTATCGGCACCAACAACTTCCGCCGTTGTCGTGAGATGGCGTTAGGGAAGCGTCCTTTTTCGTGAAAACTTTCTTGCTAAGATGTCCGCCCGCTAAATTGGTTTTTTGGACAATCTTCGAGGTGCATCGTCTCCCATGTAGGAAGCTGAACTGAAAGAAGGGTTCGTAAAGGACCCAAAGAACCTAGTGGTTGTGGCAGCCGTTATTGTAACATCCTTTCCGTTGATGGGCCAGGAAAGATTACCGAGACCTCTGATAGTGTAAAAGCACATTTTTCTGTTAGGCGATTATCAGGCTTTCCTGGGTAAGCACGCTTCTCTCTTCTTATTCGACCACTAATTTTGGTTGTGTGTTTGCTCAGCTCCTTGCTTCGGGCTGAGATCATCCCAAAGTCGATTGCTGTAGTCCCTCGCACACCCCTCGGAGAGATTTGAGGCAGAGTCCTGTTCGCGGTGGCTCACAGCTTCCCGTAGGAGCAGCCCCCTGGTGTTTGGAGTGACCTTGTGATGCCGAGTCTGGTTTGAAACCTACCTCGATTATTTTGCACTTTGTTATACGAACTCTCAAACGATTTCGTTGTGCGGCATAGTATTATGTTCGTTAACTGCTAGGATGTACTGGAATTTTCAATTGCCTGCGTTATCTTGTTTAGCAATTCATATAGGGTTCTTTTATTAGCGGCTTCACCGCAAGTAATTGTTGTAATCAGGTGTCACACGAATTGCGAGCTTTCGCTGTGCTTATTTTAAAGTAATTTCGCCGAAGCTCATTTTGGATTGAAATTTCGCTGAGCGAGTGGCAAACCTAGTTGCGGTAGTTCCATGCTCCTTCGGATTAATTAAAATAGCTGGAACAGTATTCAGCAGTGCTTATTTCCATAGGGCAGACAGATCTGATTGCTTACGTGGGTATTCGTAAATTATTAACTTGATACATACTAAAAAGTGGAACGCAGTACAACGGTGACATTCTCTTAGCCTTCGGTTTGCTATTAATCAATGTGTTTTGGCCAAATTTAGTGCTGAAAGTAAGTCCATTTAGAAATTAGTTACGAGGCCGTCAGCGTAGCTGCGATTTCGGATGCACCCGATTGAATCTGTGAAATAAGTAACAATGTGATATATATTTGCCTACTGTGATACATATTTATTTTGTGCTAGTCTTGTCTGTGTACTTTATGCCAGTAATTACAAAACAATTTTATGCCTCCCTGTTATCCGATCCATTATCTATTAGAAATATTATACGATTTATCACTCTGTGGGTTTTGTTTTATTGTTTACGTTGCATTGCTATCTTGAGCGAATTTAGTAGTTTGTTGCTTAAACGAACGAGTGGAATATAGGCTCAAAACCTCTTGGCGCCCTTATCCGTTCGATCTTTAGTTTTTTTGGAAGGTAAGTTGCCCACGACCCTTCTCCTGACTTAGTGCGAGCATGTTCCGATTTACCATCGGCAATTGTTGATGTAACAATGTTATATCCTTCTGCAGCTTGTTTAAATTTATACAGGAGTCTTTGTAGACCATTCTCCTTGATCTTTTCTGCTCCCATTCTATATCCCTCTTTAACGGATTTAGTTTTTTCTATGATCTGATCCATCACTAAACAGAATAGCAACGGGCTTAGACTGTCACGTTGCCTGATTCCACGGCCTACCTTTATTGCATCGGTTAGCTCGTTGTTACTTTGAATTTTTGTAGAGTTGCCTGTGTTGAGTGTACGTATTATGGTTATTATTTGTCTTGGTATATCTAGTTGTGTACGGAATGTTAGTACATCAGGTAGTTGTACTCTGTCAAAGGCACTAGATAAGTCTACAAAGCAAATCTAGACAGGATTTTGGTATTCTATAGCCTTTTCCCTTATCTGTCTGATTATGAAAATAGCGCGAGAGGTTGGTCCATTTTTTAGGCACCCTTGTTGTTCTTCACTTACGTTTGCGTGTTTATTTATTTCTGGTAAATAATTTCATCACAGATTCTAGTAACGCTATTCCACGATAGTGTGTTAGATTTTTCCTGTCTCCTTTTTTGTGTATAAGTGCAGTAATGCTAGTTTTTCAGTCTGTCGGTATTTTCCCATTTGTAATGATTTTTTTCAATAGTAGTGATATTTGCAAGGTCAGTGATTGTCCTCCATAAAATAATAATATTAAAAAGTCTAGAACTGCTACTGAAGAACATGAAAACGTCTAGAGATTTTATGAAAACTCGAAGATGTCCATTCTTATTCACATATTCGAAGCTGCCAATTCTTTCACTAGACTCCATTGAAATGCTTCAAGTAGCTGTTAAACGTTCCTTCTTAGTTTCCCCTTTTCTCCATTCAAGAATATACTTTTGCTTCCAGCGCAGTTGCATGACGAGGGTTAAAGTTATAATTTCTTGTATTGCATTCAAAAAGAAGTAACCACATCCTTGCACATCCCAGCTTGCAAGACCTATCAATACGGGGATTCAACAGGTTTACTATTACTACAACTACAGAATTCAATTTTATTGCAGAGACATTTTCTTTTCAGCCCATCAGATTCGAAGCTGCCAATTCTTATTTCGTAACGCTTAGTTTAAAAGCTCGCAGTAGATGTTTCGTTTCGTCTTATTTTTCGCTGTTCTTCACAAGCGAATAAACCTGGGCTTCCATCGCATTCAGCTGACATGGGTTTAAAGCTATTACTTCTTGTATCGGGCGCTCAAAAAGAACCAACCACATCCTTGCACATAGCTGCTTGCTCGACCTGTAAACTACGGAGTTTCGACAAAACAAATTCCAAGGAGCGAACAACCGCATCCATACAAACATGCAAACAAGCAGTCTTGAACATAATTCCATTTAGCATTCCCATTTTATCCGTGCAATAAAAGCTTCTTGGAAGTTTGGATCCTCACCGCAAAACTGCGCCCTCTCGTCAAATAGGGGATTGAAGTGAAGCAACGTCTGCCGAGCATGTATAAGTGGGGCTCACTTCATGTTTATCTTCCCTCGCGGTTTTGCAATATCTGTTTTCATCCGCTGCTAAGTAATTTTCATTCATGCGAGCTGAGTACTCTTCGGGCGCTACCACCGACTATATCAGATTTCGAAGAGTTTCCATTAGGTTCGCGATATTGCGGATTTGCGAGAAATGCCACAGAGAAGATGTTATTTTTCTGAGGTTATGATTGAGGGGTGATTTGGATCCTTCCAAGCGACAAACGAACTAAATAATAAACCTTAGGTTCGTCGTCCTTTCAGAGCTGCTCGTGTGCTGTTAATCATCGCAGCATTTTCATTTCAGCTGTACTTTTCGTTGTATTCTTACGGATGAGAGTGCTACATGGATGAACATAATCAGTATTGTTCCCAAGTATCATTAATCTATATTCAAGCGATTTTGTAATATAAAATGCACACAAACAGGAAATTGCGCATTACAATTTGTAAAACTGATTTTCTGATATAATCAATAATAATCAGTGCCTATGTTAATAGATGTTCATAAAACATGAATATTCTAAACATACCTTTACGCTACAATAAATGGATGTAATTAATTTCTTTGTTAAACAAAGTAGTTATTGTGTTGATTAATATACAATTCAGTATTGACAGAATGACGCACAATTAAATCGGTACGAAGTCTAGACAATACACGTCACAAACTATAGCTGATAAAATACAACTGGTAGCTCTAAAGATTAACTGAATTAAAAGCTCAACTGCTCCGATGACAATATATCGTGATATACAGTACCTAATTTCTAAATTATACATCAAATCTTATATACTGACTAAATTATCGCTAATAAAATCCTTGATATCCGTTCACCAACATCACCAAATATAGGTTTCACAACTGCAGAGAAAAGTAACAACTGAAGTGATCAAGTGTAACTCGATGCTACAAATTCTTAAGCAACAACCCGAGTTTAATCCTCGGCCGTGTTAAGAAACTATAAAAATATAGGGCGTTAGTAAGCGAGGCCACTGCTCGAAGGGTAACGTCAATACTCCAGCAATGCCAATAAGGCTAACAACGACGACTAAGCCTAATGCCGCAGAGGAAAAAACTACCAATATTAGTCAAGAACATCAAATCAAATCTTTCACGTATAAGAGAACCATCAAGAATAATGATATTAAACACACAACTGAAATCTCTATTCTGAAAGATGTTACATGATCGTATTGAAAAGATATTCAAAATCAAGTTATTGATTGTTTTAGAGCACAAGCATAAAATAAGAATAGCATTTCAATATACAGCCGGTACATGTTTCTAATTAGTTTTAAGTGCACCATTGGAAGTCTTAAACGCGCCGCAATATGTTTCTGGATTCCCCGCCAATATGCGTAGACGCATACCACATTGCAGTGTCGGAAGCGGTCGGGATTTTTCAGAGCAATCACCTGTTTTAAACTCGCGGAGAGCCAGTGTGTGCCTTTGTTCGCGGGCACAAAAGAACGCCGGACAAGCAAGTTTTGGAAGGTGGTCCGAGCGCTCGTTGAAGGCGGAGTTCCACATTTCTTAAAGAAATTCAAAAGCAAAGAAGCATTGTAATACCATTCGGTTAGCTGTATAGAGGTGCCGACGTCCTGCAGACATTGCAGTTTGGCGATTGGGTGGTCAGGAAGCCAAGAAAGAAGCCGGATCATAAACAGCGCAATAGTGAGGACATCGCCGGAAAATGAGCGAAATGTGGATACAGGTGGTTAAGTGGCTGTAATTCATCAATCATCTCTTAAAATGGGCGATTCTGACCAGATTAAGTTATATGCAAGCGACCATTGCAGCAGACGTCGAAGCTAAGTGCGTCATTGCGCGCCTACGCGCGCTTTCTTGTACTCCGTGCGTATTGAGACTGAGCATATGCACAATAGGCTGCTAGCATAAAGGCGTCGTTTGAAGCAGCTGTCTGGAAGTGATTTAATGTAATGGATCTGTGCGAATTACGTTAGCAAATTTGCGCAGTAGAAACAGCTGCTGACTGTGTGACTTAATTAGGGTTAAAATAAATTCGTTGTAGTTTTTTGGCGCCAACC
Organism: Agriotes lineatus; assembly: GCA_940337035.1. NCBI lineage: Eukaryota > Metazoa > Arthropoda > Insecta > Coleoptera > Elateridae > Agriotes > Agriotes lineatus. The sequence goes on along the minus strand of OW679200.1, from coordinate 67,393,408 downwards.
GCTTCATGGTTTAGTAGTTGATAGTAGTATTATTTAAAATTGTTCCTTTAGCAGGAAATATATCTGCTTATTGTTCATTGGAGTGTTTACAAATTAGCTTTTATTTGAATCGATATTTGGAGCTAACATCTCGTTACCATAACAAGGGTCACACTGAGGTCAATAAAATAGCAAAGATCTCATTGCTATTGAACTAGCTCGTAGGAAGTACTTTATAAACGTGTAGTGTCTCCTTAAGCCCTGTCACACACATAGCGACGTAAGAGAATCCTTGTTACAATATGAAGATAACAAGGGTTTCATGGATCAGAGATGCCATAGTTCTATTACGCCAAAGTAGAGAAAAATCAATTGAGATTAACACTCCACAATATATCACTTTATCTAAGACGTTCGATAAAGCTGATGTGACAGTTATAGCAGAAGGAAAAATAAGTAGCAGAGAAGATCCACCAACTACTTATAACACCAAAATTTACTTTAAAAACAACTCCCACAAAAACACAAATAGCATATGCCAATTAAGGAGCTTCAGCTTTGTTCCATTCACCTTAATAATAAGAGCAGCATAATAACAGAAGGAGTCATACATTTAAGCGAAAGTAATAATAAACATATACAGTGATTTCGTAAAGTAGTGGATAAATTCGTAAAAAATTCAAGGAGGTATGACGTCAGCGAATTGGAAAAAACCTATTTTTTACGTAAGCTAAGCTAATTTTTATGTATAGGTCACATGACCAAAAATTTAAAAAAATTGCAAAATCCTAAATTTAATTGCAATGATAACTTCTAAAACAATTAAATTAAATGTTTAAATTGTGTATCGTTGTCTGCCTGACAGTAGCCGACTGCCATGTTTTTTTATTGCTTGCTGTCATTGATGAAAATTTAAAATCATACTTCCTAAAATTAAATTTAGTATTTTCCAATTTTAAAATTGCTTATGGAATCATTATCTATCAATGTAAAAGAACATTTTGTAAATATACGCGACAATATTCACAGAAAAACAGGTTCTTTCACAATTTTAATGCCTATGCATGAATTTAAATATAAAGTTGCTTGTATAGAAAATATAAAAATGAATATTAATTTATATACTATTAACTATACAATAAACTTGGGTGTGAAGATGCAAAGTAGCTTGTCAGCATATCAAAGACCATTTATTCCTGGCATAGCACGTTGATTGGTGCATGTATAATTAACTAGACGATATTACATCCATGGTGTCTTCAACATCCCTCAATCAAACTCACATACTTATTACACGCAAGGGGTTTGATATTTAACAGACGTTTCATTAGACAAAATGCCTGCTTTGATTTACCCTATACTACTAAATTATCCTATATCAACATATATACTGAAATAATCTTACAAATATACTCGTATGTGTGGCCCATCAAGAACTTTTATATCCATGAGTTCAATTAAAGTTCGACAAAGTTTTTATCAGTTGTGGTAATATGCATAAAAGATCAAATGAAAAACTTGAATATTGAAGTTATTGTTCGAACAAATAATTAAGCAAAACGAATCTTTCTAAAAGCTTCAAGAACTGCGATGCCACCACGCCTTCGTGCAACCCTAAGGAATAGAAACCAACTTATCAAGAAAACGTTCAATCCATCTTAGAAGTTAATGTTGAACATCGGCCTCACTGTACCTACGTTCATATAGCTCATGCTGGTGAAACTGAATACACCAATTATTCCATTCTGCTATTAGATGCAATTTCACATAAACCAAGGTTCTCATTTCCGTAAAAATATGGAGCATTATTTTTATCGCGGCTGCCATTTAAGGTTTTGCATAAACCGCGTTATCATGCGTGTTTGCAAAAGGTTATTTACATATTTATAATGTGTACCGCTGCGTAAAGGGAGATATTGGATATTAGAGGTATCGGCGACTGCCGGTTCCGCTCCACCCAGCCAGCGTTCCACGCGTCAGTTTCATTATTGGTTGCCTGAACTTGTATATGGATTTTACTTGGCGGGAGGAACATTACAACAGATAATTTACCCCGGCGTTTATGTGCCCCGATACGGCACGTGTCCATGCCGGAAATTACACGTATGCACATTACGGACCGGTTGATGACTCTATTCAGCTTGTGGTAATTACTGTGAATCGACGTCCATCCATCCGTACTTCTCCTTTTGCGTAAATAATCCAGTGCAACTAATTCGTTGCTTAAATTGCTTTGATTACAGAATTACTGCTAATCTGGAGAGACAATTGCACACATACATCTTTACTTCCAGATGTTCAAGAACATACATACAACAAATCTTCAAAAATCTGATACATATACGTTCTTCCTTTTATGGATTAATGGAATTAATAAATATGCATATTTTAAGATACCTTCAGCATCGACAGAAGGATAGTACTTTGTACAAGTTATATGTTTCCAAGTAAAAGAACACGAAAAAATGTATTCTATGCACCATAACTCAAGCTTTTCAATAAATACGAAAATTTCGATTCTGTGAACAATGATAACATCTAGTTATATCAGATAATGAAAATTGGAAGTATATATCAATTTAATAAAACAGTTCATCTCCTCTTCTTCTTCATAAAATGTCTTGTCAGACATGCTGTGACTTAATATAGCGTGTCGGGTATGTTTAAGTATACGTGCTGTTTTGTATCGCTCTTCTAACAGTATTTCGCCATCTTTCTCAATCTCTTGTTGACACAGTATTTTGCCCGGCTACACCCGAGCTCAACAACAGTAATTAGTAACCTTCGAATATATAGCCAATTTGTAGGTTTATGTATTATGTAATATTTAGACATAAGCCTGTCTCTTTGTTTTGCTTAAATTGGAATAAATTAACTGCCAGTGTATGTAAATTTCCGTCATTGGTTAGCCGCGGTGTTTAGAGTGCACTTTTTGTGGTGTCAATGGAAGCAATTTAGAAAGTGAGAAAGATATACAACTGGGATACCGCTCTAAAAAAAGTGCATTTTAGTGCGAGGTGTTGAAAGCACGTCCCAGATCCCAGCACTGGTGTTCTGAGTCGGCTTCATGCGTAATTATACGGGATTTGAATACCAGGCGACAGCATCTCCAGCCAGACCTGTGACTTCCAGAAAGGGGTTCACGCCGTTAAGCTACGTGCAGAAGCCTCCACCAGCTGGGAAATTCGTATATTGCATACCTGCATGCAATTAGTAAAGGTTGGTGTTATTTCCGTTTGAAAATGTACAATTAAGGGAAAGTGCAACATATTTTGTCATCTCGCGTGCCAAAGCGGTGACGTTTTCCGAGTGCGGCCTAGAGCTATCACTGCAACCTGTGACGCCAGGCATCTATTCATCGCATGTATACGGTTACATTTCCTAGATCAGGAAAATATTGTGAACCAGGGTCGGCCTTCAGACAGAGGCGGCTTTTGGGTTCTTTTGCTATTGTTTAATTATAAATGTATGGATAGTTGTAAATGCTACTTTTTCAACGGGTAACCGTGCGTAGAGTGAAGCTACGAGCATATTGCCCGAAGCTTTCATGTTATTAATTAACATCGCTTGCGTCGTCAATGGCCAATTATTTTATGTATTCTTCTACTTGATTTCCTGTTTATATGTGTGCGTTTAAAGCCAATATATATTTTTATGACACTAACTGAGAGCAGATTGACTTTTATTTGAGTACAAGCTTGAAGCATTAGATTTCAGGTTGTGTACTATAAGTTTGTAAACTTCAGGAACTTTGTTTCATTGATGTGTCCCTATTCACGAACTATGTGGTAGCTAATTTTAATTCGTTGGTCAATCTTCCAGAAAATTTACTTATGTACGCTCGGGTGAAATTGCCGGCCGCCAGCTCAGTCGAAGAAGGTCTTTAAAGGATTAGTCGGTAGAACAAAACAAGAGATAAATTTCCAGCGCTCCAACGAATTTTTATCAAATAACGGCGAGTGCGCCCAGGTGTTCAAACGAGAATTCGTAAACTCAAATAGCTTATACACAAATACATTTCCTGAAAGAAAACCTTCAAATAAGGCATGTTGCCGTACCTAAATCAAACCCTCATAGCTGGCATAATCAGAGTATAATTTCAGAATAATCACAGTAAAAAAATCACAATATATATATATATATATATATATATATATATTCAGATCAGAATCGTAGGATGTCCCAAATTATATACTCCGGTTAATAATTTATCACTAAGAATATGAGATACCTCAGACAAAAATTACAAGTAATATTTACAGTTTTACACAAAAGTTTTGCCATAGTATTATGCACACATTAATATAAATCGACGGCAGGCAAAAATTACAGCATAAATTCCTGTGGTTTCTTGGTTTCGGATGAAATGCAATACGCGTTGCAGATGTGGACTCAAGATCGACGACGCCACGGCCTCCGTTTGGCCCAATTTCGTGCGGCAGAAAACTGGTGGCCAGGGGAGATTTGCAACACGACGGCAGGGACTTGAAACCGCTCCAAATAGCGTAGGTAAACTTCACACAACCAAAAACTAACGGCAGTCCATAACTCCTTCAAATTTAAATACTTCTAAACCGACTTCATCTTGTTTCGTCGATCGATATGGAAAAGGACGCACTTCGAGACTATCGCGAGCTAGATCAAACTTTCGCAGCAAGGCGCGAAATACAAACTGGGCACCAAAGACATCAGAACCGAAAAGATGCGTAACAATACGAAATAAATACTACAGATCTCGAAATGAATCGTGACATATATTAAAGGTAAGAGGTCTCTTATAAACCGAGCTAGCTAGCAACAAAGGGGCAATAATTATACAAACTAATACGACCATGAGGCTACCAAACCTCCCATTTCAATATATCTTGCAACGGTGGGGTTCGAACCACAACAGCACTCAGAGGCACCGTTACAATGTAAGATGTACAACTTTTTCCACCCTCTGATCTACTACTTTTTGTGGAACGAATTATAAGGACACTGGCTAAAATATGAAAGGACAACAAACCAAACACAAAGAAACTGCCCAAAATATAACCGTAAAGCTGTTTTCATAATATATGAAATAAGCAGGCCAGACACAGGACCTATCGCTAGTCGACGAGAAAAAGATGGTTTAAGGTTTTCTCATATTCTTTTAGTTTTGCAATCGTATCGGTATTTCTTTGTCATACCTTTATGCACGGTATTAGTGCCATTTGCCTTAGTGATGGTTCAACTTCCCCTGTCCTATAGATAGACATATCATGTCGTATAGCAGGAAAATGAGCCAAAACTGATGGTATTTTAACAAAATTAACTTGGGAAACTTTAGAGTATAAACGCAGAACAATTAAACTACCAGAAAATGAAAAAAGATCAGATGACCTCAAAGGGTCCACCTGGAACAAAGAGCAAGATTTAACCATATCAGACAAACTGAAACTTAGTTAATGCGAAGATAATAGATGAATGGAGGGCAAAAGAAGAAAAAATGAGGGACCAGTCCAATAACCTTTCGTTGAAATTAGAAACATAATATATGCTGGTACAAAAACTGGGAATAGTAATAACAATTTAATTTTAAGCAAATCAAAACAAAACCATCACGTATGTACTAGCAAAAATTACTTAAGACAGTGACAAGTGCTAATCTTTTGGTGTCGAAAATTAAATCAGGGTTTACGGGGTTTGCTTGGGGTACTTTAAAGGATAATCTAAATATCATACATTATAGTAATAGTCGTTACTACGTTGTTCGAGGTAATATATCTAATTTTTCTGCATTCAGACACTAATAACTAATAACATTGCTCGAGGAGTTACTTTTTTCTCTCACAAGCGATCTCAGTTTCTACTCTTCTATTTGAACTTGAAGCCATTACACTATAAAAAACTGTACATGCTGCAGCCCCAGGACTTGTAGTAAGGATATGCATATTGAACCAGTTCATTTCAATGGTAATCAGGACCAACCACGTCTAGACGACATCATTTGCAGGAAGCGAGCAACCCCATATTTTTCAGTAGTTGCTTCCGGAGGCCAGTGATATCCACAGCTCTAGCTATTCCTATCAAGTTGCTGCAGTTTCAGATTAAGTGACCTGAAATCGCAAGCTCAGTTCCTTCAGGCTTATTCTAATTAAATTCGCGGGGATGTATGCACTGTACTAACAGTGGAAGGAACAGATAACTATGTACGTTATTAGTTGCAGATGGAAATGAGAAAACCACAACATCTTTAGTCTGGATATAAATAGACAGGCAATGTCTGAAGTAGTCAGTAATCTAGATATTATATTCTACCTAATCAACATTTAAGAATAATTGGTTTATAATCTGACAGTAGTAGATGGCACAGCTAACAATACTATTAATATGAATTGAGGCATTAAGATATTAGTTAATTTGAAATACCATTTAGATAATTGCTCTCTGCATAGTACGTACCAACGCATTGAATCACTTCAATCAGTTAAAAGACGATTTCACATTAAAACGAGAGGAGGGCAACTTCCCAAGAATTAATCAAGAAAGCGGTTTACACTAACGAACTTTAAAGGAAGTTCTATCGAGGGCCTTTGTGCTTCCTAAGCAAGTAGTTGGGAGACAAATGCGCACAATTAAAAGTTTAGCTTCCGCGGAATGCACAACCGACTCTTAAAATTCCTATCCATTTTTCTTCGCTTCCTTGCTCAGCTTCCTTACTATAAATCTCTCCCGTCAGGATGAGCTGGGAACAGACGGATATTTGTGAGATCCCAAAAGGATCCGAGTGAAATCGTGCAGATAATCTTGGATGAAAGGTTATGATTACCAGGAGCGCGAAACTCGCAGAGCGGCTGTTAGAGGCATACAGGGTGATTATTTAAACGTGCATAATTGAGATAAGTGCTGCTTACATCTCAAAGCGGTGAAAAACGACGGCCCCCATTATTAGGGATGTCTGTAATTTATAACATGCAAGACGATTGGGTTTCAGCAGGAGATTTCCCACTGATCCCTTCAAGCACCCAGCCAATTCACAGGCAGCTAAACATTTAAAGTTATTAGTTATTTTGATCTGATTAATGGTTTCGCCATCTGCCATTTTAGCTTAGCATAACAAGGAAATTAAAGTAATCCGTTGCCGGAATTGCGGCAAATATCACATTGCTTAAACGTCAATTTTCAATCTCAAGAAAAATGGGAAGGTAGTATAAATTTAATTGAAGCCGGCGTCTACCCCTAAAGCCTCGGGCAAAGAAAGTAATTCTACGATAGATTTTAAGTTTGTCCGCCACCCTCGGCAACATTCAAGAATTGTTCCTCGGAACTCGCATGTTATTAACGTTCTCAAGCCGTGTTTCGAAACGACGAGGTTCAACTTGAAGGGAGGCACCTCAATATTAATATTTTATACGTCCAATTTCGACGGAAAGGGCCAGATCCTGGCTGCTGAGAACGCTCCCGATTTTCAATATGATTTTGGTGCATACAAGCCCTTTTATATTCAAGGTTTCTGAGAAGAACAAGTTATGAAATCGATATTGCATTATCAAACTTTCAAATTTTTCTATAATGTGTTTTACAGTGGCCGTGGTTTGTTTCGATTCTTACATATACGAATTCTCTAACAACTAAACTACATAACTATATTACTCTACCGGCAACAACTTGCTTAGCTAGCTTGGAAAAGACAAGTATAATATAATAATTAATTATGGTGCAAGTGTGTTATATTACAAATAAACAACGAGGGAAAACATGCCTGTCCTTATCAGCCCAATTGCGATCTTTGGGGTAAGTACACGTGGTCATTTTAGCTTGCTGCAGAAGCGAGAAGCCTTAAATCGCCACCAAATGACAGCTATTTGGTCGTATATGTAGCTATGACAGTATTTAGTAATATTGTAAGTTGTGCTACCTAATGTTCCTCGTTAGATTCCTTTAAATTGTCTCGGAGCTTATATTGCTTTTTGTGTCGAGATTATACTGCCACTCCGAGTGTCAGCATCTTCGATTGAGGTCCTTCAGGCTTCCTCGCACGTCACCTTTGCTTATTTACTTTTGTAACTATACATTTATCTGTATTTCGTGTTTGCAATTCTGCTGGCCGTTTTAAGCTGGGGAGTATGTGATAATAGTTATAATTATAGAGCGGAATTATAAGCACAAAAAAAATTAAAAAGCCTCAAAAATGTTTAAAAAAGCGTTAATTTAAGCAAAAAAAGCATTAACTCTTACAACAAAAGCATTATAAAAACGTCATAAATTAAAATAACGATTTTATTCACTCATTTAACTAATAACAATAATTCTGAAAAACAAGTATGTAATGTGACACTAAAAAAATCAAATGCAAACACAATTTATAGAAAAACTTTAAATGTAACACAAAAAATAAAATAGAAAACTTGGGCACTAAAAAATTAGTCTTTCAGAAAACTATTAATTATTAAATATTGTTCTAAATGCGCCAGTGTAAAATTTTTTTGCCTTTCACTTAAAATGTTTTTATATGTAGAAAAACTTCTTTCTACGTCAACACTAGTTAAATTTGCTACAATAGTCGCATCAATCTCAAAATCTGCAATTTCGCCTGCTCAAATTGTGGAAATTTTATCTAAAATTTTAGGGCCTTCTTATTTGGAAGAGAACCTTCTTACATTTAGAAAGAACTATTCTACCAACTCGCCCAGAAAAAATTTTTCGCAAGGTGTTTTGATTGATCAGGAACATGCATGTGACAATATTTATCCAGGAACATTTTGAAGGAACTATTTTATCATTTTTTCAGTGGTATGTTAGGTTTTGCAAAGATCGAAATTAAACTATGCTTGCTCCTGTTAACCTGTAGTAGATGCAAATGAAGTCACAATTGTCTGTTGTTTTGGCTAATTTATATACTTCTTTAATTGTTCTTGATGCAAAGTAGTTGTTACATGTGGAATGACGTATTTTTTAGTCGCACTGAATCTAAAATTATAGTACTTAAATTATTTTAAAGAACTTTGTAAACTCGTACAGTCTTAATACAAGCTTTGCAAAATAATTTATTGTTTTCATATTTTAATTCATTATGGCCTCTGACACAAAGGATGATAGGCGTATAACTATCCCCAGATCGGCCGTATCCGCTCTTGTCTGTATTTTGAATTAAAATCATACAAAACGAGAAGTAACCGAGTTTTCTGCGTGTGTGTTAACTAAAATAATACAAGGGAATACCCGAGTTTTTTTAAAATTCCCAGAAAACCACTGCACTGACTGCATTTTTAAGCCCGCCGCAGTACCGGGGAAAACTGCATGCCAGCAAAAAATATGCTCGCAAACGAACCAGACTGAAATATTCCATTAAGAATGAATTAAGCGGAAAATAAGTGCAAACTGAAAACTTAAAAATAAGTGCATAAAAAGGCAAAAAAGCATAAAAAAGTTAGTGTTAAATACTTCAATTTCCTGCAATTTGTAAACATTTTTAGAAATCATTTTCCTGCTTTTAATATTCAGGAAAATCGTAATGCTTAAAAATCCGCTCTCTAGTTATAATAGTTTGACTTTTCGGTGCACCCAGTTAATGAGCGTTTTAATATATATTTAAATTAAGCTACAATACATTCACACCCAAACAACTGTCGATTGAAATAATAAATTACGATCAATTTTATTGAACCATTTCTTCAATGTACCATTCAATACAAAGCCAACATTTCAGCAATTTTTGTTTATTGCCTTCTTATTAATACTTAGCCCTTACAAATAAAGAAATGGTCGAATAAAAC
>OW679200.1:67107009-67383586 GCA_940337035.1 Agriotes lineatus | reverse complement strand
TACTTGTCGCTAGCAGTAAATATCCGAACAATATACTCGTATTTCCACTTTGTTCTTCTATGAATTATTTTATATTTTCATCGATGTTCATTTTTATGACGACATATTGCATCGTAATTCTATATTCATATTTTGTACACAGATTCAAGACTCTACTTCTATTGTTGCTTATTATCATCTCCAAAACATACTAATATTTAAATTTGGAATTGTCTGTATCTTCATTTAGAGATAGTGATTAACTACAATAGAAGCGAACAAAACGTCCCACTAGTTGAGTGACACTTTTTGTTCTTGTTTTAGTCTTTCCTGCAGGATGACCAAGTAAAACAGTTTGAGTAGATTGGATTTGATATAAAGTGCAATCATATTGCGATGGTTCTGTATTTCAGCAGCTAGTATTAATTGGATAATTGTATTAAAAGATGGAGACAGCCACCGTTACTGTCATATGCTAACTCAATAACAATGCATTACTATTAACGTGGCGTTATTGGGTTTATGATTTATAAATAAACCTAAAACTAGAAACCTTAATGCGAACTTGGACTAAAATCTCTTTTCATTGGAAAGTGAAGATCAGTCACGTTGTTTCTGTTCTTTCTCATAACGTGGTATGTAGTTCAACGAAGCAGCGAAGACACGTACAACAGCCAGATGACCTGAAAGAAAACTACATTAATAAGGTACAATTCAATTAAGAAACGAAGGTGTTACGGTGAAATTTAGATAGATAAGTTACGGACGAGTATGAAAAGGGGTGTAGCTCGGGCATATAAAATTTTAATGTGCAGAAGTGAACTTGAATATGTAGATTTATAAACCTTGTTTGCTAAGTTTGAAACTGGAAGTGACAGATAAACTTATTTTTGACAGAGTATAGAAGTTATGATATCGATTGTGAAGAAAATTTATATTTATATTATTTTGTAAAAGTTATTAGGCTGAGTTCTTAGTGAAATTTAGGATTTAAAGATAAATAGTAAATAGTGTATTTCCATAAGTAATTTAGCTACTCTAATATATTAACCTGTACAAGAGCATAATTGATCGAATATTTGCCCAATAAAGTTATGTCCAATAATTAACTTGTTATTTGACTCGTACCTGATAATGGGAGTGTCAACATCTTCGACTATGGTGCAGATAACAGAAGGAGTTGCCGTGAGTCTGTAGAATTTTACCCTTAGATGTGTTGGAGAACTTCATAGTAGTAGAGAACGTCATAAATCATAAAAAGGTTAGATCAGTATTAAATATTGGAGACTGAATTAAAATATTTCTGAAGGATGATCAATACATGAAACCATGTAATTCGTAATAATTAATTACCTGAAATAAGAGGTAAATGATATCCAAAAATGCTACCAAATTCTGAGGTTAAGTAAAGTGTCAACGTACACTTTATATTAAAAAATAACTGGTATTAAGCTTGAACGGAAAGAATTGTTACAAATCTATTGCAATTATAAAATGCACATCCCGACCTAAGAGCGAGATTCATTTTTCAAAATTAATTACTGAGTTAGTATATAAAATTACATAAGGAAGATATAATTGGCGCAACGAGGTATTTAATGAAGCAGAAAGGGTATACTACCATCAATATTTGAGGTTGTCAATCTGATATTTAAAAGAGTAAATAGTTGAGCATGGTTATGTGAAAGGCATTTTGATAACAGACAAAATTAAAGTAAATTAAATTCATTCATATACCCACACATAGATCATAGCAATATGATATACCAAACTTCAACGTAATGCCATTAACAAACTTTTTTAATAATTGGCCATTCCATTCAATAAAAAATTGAAAGTTATCGTGCTTTTATGTTCACATCAAAATAGTAAAAGTTGGTGGGCTATTGTACTGCTTCCCATTTGTAATGGCTCTGTTTGTACAACGTGTAGGCAATAATTCCTATAATTTTATCGGATAACATCAGTTCATTGTCACCCTTCTTATCGTTTCCTGGACATGGTAATGGGCCCGTAAGTGGGCTCATATTATGGAAAATGCGAATTTTCCGTGCGTCGGTTCGCACAAAAAGCATTCTAAAACGTTAATTGCTATTTATTGCTGACGGCTGCCCTTAATCGCTAATCTGGCCAGAGCGTGTATCGCTTTTTATGCCGCGGGCTCAGCTCCCAAATAGGAATGAACTCTTTTTATGAACTGGAAGTTCATTACTTCATTGCTAGCTGTTGTTTTGCGGAGCTTCCTTTTAATTTCCATGCCCTCTCTCATTGATTTTCACTTACGAATTCCCGCTTTGTTATTTGCGCTGATGTTGATATAATAGCAGTAGTCCTGAATTTGTGTTATTTAAAGCGAAAAAGTGCTGTAATAGAAATATGTGTTGACAATTGAGATAATATACGAATTCAAAGCTTTATATTAATTAGAGTAGAATAAACGACACTCACCTTAAGCGAAAGGTGCATCGCCAATTAGCATTTTACACTAGTGACTAATACAATTAAATACGCAATTACAGGTAAAAACATGTAAAAGTAAATTACAGACTGAGAAGAGCTTTAATTTCTCTACATTAATACACCTGAAGCTTGCAGTAGGAATATAATTACCCCAGTTTTGAAGTCGGCAACGCAGTTCATAAGGTCGTAACGATTTATCTGATAGATCGGGCTTCTGCCTCCAAACGGGCTCTTACAGCTATGTTGCAGCAGGTTGAGGGTGCTAGCAGAGATCACCAACGAATCAACCAGGCGATGTGGCCCAAAATCAAATGATGCTTCCAGGACAGAGGGCATGAGGATCTCCCCAAAGTAGGCGGAATCGATGAAGTTTCAAATCTCCCAGGTAAAGCTAGAAATTCCGGAAGCAATCAGCTAATTGTACTATGCTCCCAACCAAAAATGGATTAACTACTGACCCTGAATTACAGGCTTTTCTGTGGGCAGGACGGCTAACAACTTGTACTGAATGATTCGGTTAATAGCCGTGGACGTGTCCAAAATCCGCTACAAGCGGAGCTTTCACCAAGAACCTTTCCAAATACCAAAAGCTAATCGGCGCACTGGGAGCAAAAATTATATGTATGTAGCTGGGCTGAAGCCAGTTGAGGAAGAGAACACTATACAAGCTGCGACACCTTGTTTCGTATTTCGCAAAGCCGAAACTAGGGACTCTTGTACGATGAGCTATTAAAATACGCGAAGCAAATACGAACATGCAAAAAACACTTGGTGAAGCTTGACGATATTGCAAATAACCAAATATCGATGCATATGCGAGCGACCAATTAGGCTACGTTTACACGATTACGACGCTTCAAATAAAGGAACGTTTACACGACTAAGATTTGTACAACGAAATAAATTCTAATGCTAAATACGGTTTTTCAACGTAACACAGTGTACCAGATATTTATTTACAAAAAGTTACTAATGTCTTGTAAAACAAATGAAATGTATTTCAGCTATAAAAAACCTATTCGTGGCATCTTGCTGGACTCGAGGGATTAGTTATGCTATTTTTCATAATTTTAATTCACTTAAGGGATGAAGAATCATGAACTGTTAGATTCTTATGTTACCAACTATGCCTTACGCTGCTAAAGAAATGCACATGCAAATCCTGCTCAGAATCAAAAATGTAGTGAATATAATGTCATTGGTATTATGCAGAGTAAGTATGAAGTAAGAAATAATGGCTGTGCTGATATTTATTTTATCACAAAATACTTTCAATAAGCAGTATTGATTGAAATGTAAGCTGCATTTTAGTACAATCAATTATTTTTTTGTGTTTAGCTGATAACGTCATCATCTTTTTTTCAAAATGAAACCTTGTATTTTTCTTCCATAATTTAGTAGATCTAGTAAGTACATAGTAAACACACACATTTTAGATAGTTTTGCTTCTATTCAAAATGTAACATTTTAAAATATACTTTATTTCCAAAATTTTTAATAAAACAAATTAGAAAATAGGCAAAATAACATAATTTATTAAAATTTGTCCATTTACATATTTTTCATCTGTATTTGAATTTTGTATCAAGTTCGAGTGTGTAATGATTCTATGCAAATCAGCTTTTGATTATTCACATATTAGTATTATTTACTGCAGATAGTGTAATGGAACTACAGTGCTAAGCTGTATCGATAACAAATATCAAGAAACGCATGCTTCCAATAGTTACAATTAACATTGATTAAAAATATAAATATTTAAATGTTGTTTTTATATTTCTCTAAAATTGTAACAAAAATTAGTTCTTTAGTGGAAAACCAATCTACGATCCGCAGCAAGTGCAAAAAAGGTGGTCCAGTTAGTTTAGTGGGAGCGGGAGGGCATGTTAGGTTGCAAGTAAAGGCTCGCTGGCGATGATCATAACAAAATTATAATTTGAAGATATGGGGATACGTCCGGATAATTTGTTAGGTGCCAGCTGATGTGTCTCGGCTATAAGAAATGTTCTCAAGTTCCAGATATCACTTACCTCATTTTCTAATATTAAAGGGCTTATCTTATTTCAAGAATCCACGTGCTATCCATTTCACAAATAACACACATAAAATACATTTATTGCGGGCCACAGCTGAACGCTAAATTCTCTATCTGCGCTGTGGCGTCACGTACGCCACACCAAGAAAAATAGCCCTGAATTCGTGTTTGCCCATGATGCGATTTCATAGGCAAATCAGTATAGATAGCCTGATGACAAGTTAGGAACAAGTGAACAAGCGTTACCTGCACTACGACTCGAATGTTCTAAAAATTTGTGCCAGCATAAAACGTGGAATTCTTGAACATCACGTAACATGCATAGCGTAAGGATCGCGATAATTTACAACATTCATTGCTTAACTAATATAGTATATTATAAATGCAGCAGTTCAGTCGGCTGCTATGGATTTAAGTTCAGGATAAGTCAACTTTCAGATGATCGAAGATTAGCTGACAGTAGAAGCTGGTCGGTCGATTTGTAGGGCACTGTAGGCGCAATGAAAGAATAAACAGCTGCAGCGGAACTACATCAATTTTCCAAATATCCGACCAGGGGTTGAAATAAAATACGACTCTACAACCACGAGATGCAAAACGGACTTTCAGAATTGTAGTTGTTTAATTTGAAAACGTCGATAATTCTTCGAAGAGCCGTCCATGTTCGTCTGGCAATACTAGGCTTAGCATTTTCTGCTGGTTTTGTTCTAGCATATAAAACTATCTTAAAGGAACCATAGAAACGCATCTATACTTCTAGGACACCTCATTAGTAAATTTACTGATGGATATTCTATCCAGGTGCAATTTTAATAAGTAGTTGTAAACCATTATTCTCTTAATTCTCTGAAAGTAGTTCACATCAAATTTGTATTCTATTTAAAAGAAACTGTACGGTAAACCATTATAATTGTAGAATATGGACTTCTAGCTGTGCTAATAGGAAAATACCTATCAGTTTTGTAAAAATTACATAGAACAAGCTTAATTATTGGTAAAAATAGCTTGAAATGTAAATAGCAATCGACGGATAGAACAACTTCAACTATTCACAATTTAGATTACATGTCAATTTTTTTTAAATTTGGTTTGTTTCTTTTCATTATGTATAAATTCTGATTTGCCCTAACGTAGAGATGAGAAGTGGGGCCTCAAAAGTTTCAACGATGCTTTCTTAAAAGTATGCATAGATAAGGAAAAATTTCAGTTAGGGAAGCTATTTGGCATTATAGGGCGTGCTCATACATGAAGCTTACGACCTAGCCTCGTTTCGTATAATGGATAAAATGTATTTGCATAATACCAAGGCGATCTATATAATGCTCCACTATCGTTCTATAAACCATTTAACTATCTGAACGCTATATTCTAAATACATTTTCAGAGTTCTTTTAAATGCAAAACTTTATTGAACAGCTTCAATGTATTTTTGAGCTCGTTGTCGATCATAAATTGCCGTTCCAAAATCTATAGCCTCTACATAGACTAAATGTCAGAAAATGTCTTGTAATTTTTGTTCCTTTAAAAATAAATGCACTGTTTTTGTAGACATATCTGAGCAAAGGCAACGGCTAAATAGAATTCTATTATTTTATTTGAAATACATAGTACAAAATTAACATACATTGAAAGTGGACTGGATAATATAATATTATATCAGTAATAATTATAAGTAAAATTGTTATTTGCAGAGCTGTTCTAAATACGCTAAAACAGAACACTAGTATTTCCTCACATAAAGAGGGTTGTGAAGTGTGCAAATTATTGAAAAATAAGTACTGTTTGTCTGAAACTTTTTAAAAGGCATTAAGTCCGACATTCAGCTTAAAGTATATTATTTCTATTGCATTATTAGTTGGTATTAGGTTAACACTTTTAATAGATATGCGTACAGTAAAGCCTACATCTGTGAATCACTCAGTAAAGTTATGTCAAAGGTGCATTAATTTATTTAAGGTATTTGACGTTTTTACAATAGTTGTGAAATTGTATTTCTTTTTTAACGTAGTCAATATTTTAACAACTTATTTATACTTTTCAATCATAACCCCCGCTGCTATGCAATTATATATGGTAATTTTAACAACATATGAATGGATTACCAATAAGTAACCTAAAACAAGATAATAAATTAAAATAGCGATGAACACCTTTTCGCTAAATGGTAGAATCGTAAAACCTTCAAACAAAAAATTTGAGCAAAATCGATCAAACCAGGTAATGGAACATGCAGGTGCATTTTTATTTTTAAATCTAGTCCGTTTCAAAATAATATTACAAGAACAATCGTTTGAATGCATGCTGGTAGTTGAAATAGGTACGGGTTACGAAGAGTGAATAATATTTACTCGAAAGGAATTTGCAAATTTTAAATTACGTTAAATTCATCTCTATTGTGAATAAATAATAATTCTAATGTTATACATAGTGGCACAATGGCTTTCCTTGTGATATAATAGTATCGGATTATTATAATTTGAAATAAAAGTCAGTTTTCTAAGTAACCGTGAGTTATATTATTCTATTGAGTATAGAATGGAATGATTCATTCATTTAACGTAGAATCAGTGCGTGAGTGATTGTTCTTGTGCCAAAGAAAGTTGTTTCTATTATCAAGAATAGAAATATATTGGGGAAGTTCGACAATGAGTTTCTGTAGCAGAGCTAATCAGTAAAACTGCCAGTTGGGAGTTCAAAACGGATCAGTTCAAAGTTCAAGTACCTATGAAAAGTCAGAAAAGGTCAGTGAACATTTTATTGAGATTCAAATGTGTGATTTTAAGCCAAGAAGTTTGATTTAATATAAAATTGTATTTAGATTTAAAATAACTATGTTTAGAGATTAAATAAGAAATTTATATATTTTTCTAAATTGAAAGTTAAATCAACTACTTGATAATGTTGGATTTTTATAGTTTGAAATTAACTTTTTTTAATTTATTAGATATATAATAAATAATATAAAATAAAGACATTACAATTTATTTTTGAAGGCTATTTTAATTTTATTTTGTAAATGGCAAGTCAAACAAGATAACTGTCAAGATTTGAAACGTTAAAAAGAAATATTTTTGAAGGTACTTGAATTGAATTCATATTTTAAATAAATAATATCCTGATTATAATCACTGTCTACTAGAGGAAAAGCGCATATCAGTAAGAATTGTTAACATAAACATATCGATTTCTCTGGGGGTAAGGATTCTCATTGCTTTGAGCTGGTTAGTAGTGGTTGGAATTAATTTCATATTGACAAAAGGTAAATGTCAACGCTTATCAATAAATTGAAATAAACGTCAGCGAGTAGTTTATACGTTTCATATGATGTAATAAACAGTAACTATCGGAAGTAAGTCAATTTACTGTATTGAAACAACATCAATACAAATTTGTCATATACGCTACAAAACAAGGGTATAATACAAAATGTCTACCAACTAGTGGGGCACAAAGGATATTTACAATATCTTGATAAAGGAGATATTACAAAACGATACCAATCAACCAATCACCGATTAGGGTGTTTGTAAAATAGCAGTCCATAATTTAAATCCGAAATGAGAAAAACGCGTCTTATCAAATAGAACAATTTGTTAGGAGCAAATTTAATCGACTGTAATCAGTGGCTTAAACGATTTGCAATAAATAATTTTTGACAGGAAGTGGATTAAAAATTAAAAAAATAGTTATATCTGGAAGGTAAATCTGCAACTAGTGAAAGAATTGTCTCGATGAAAGTACGGTCGTAGTTCTCTATTTTAGTTTCTTGGTGTGAAGTATCACGTCATTACGGTTACGAAGTGCAATTTTCCTGAAATATGGCCTCACGGCAGTTGAGAGTTTAATTAAAGCGAAGTGGATCCTGTAATACCTATCGTTTTACGCTAATTAGCCAAAGGTTTTCTCAGCTGCGTAATTCACTAATATCCGAGATAAAGTAAAGTAATTAAAAACTGATCTTTGTTGTGCGCCGGATCTGAGTAATTTATGATTTAATTAAAATAACGCGATGTATTAATGAGCAAAGTTTAATTTATTATTAATTTTGCCATAAATAATTGGCTGGGGAATGGTGCCATACGATTTTATTCAGGGATAGCTTTAGAAAGTATTTTCTAATTGTGCACTTTCTGAGAACGCGCGCTTGACATAAACAAATTCTAAATCAAAATGATTTAGAAAAAAGGAGTTCCGATAAGAGGCATTATTTCATATTCCTGTATATTGAAATGTTATTATAAAAATATATAACTGTAGGGCCTTAACAGTTTGAAGGATGCAGAAACATAGCTAGTTTGTCATCCTGATTTCTTCTATATATTTGAACTTTTTAAAAGATATTACACATAAACTACCAACATCTTTTCTTGAAATATTAGTCGTACTATCAGTAATAATACATTTTCTATGCGTAGTGTACTCCTCCTTTCAATAACAGACTTGGCGCTTCGGTGATTGAAATTTTAATCATTCTTAATAAACCTTATTTGTGAAACTAACCTATTTACATATCTAAATTCATGTAAAAACAAGGTAGCAAGAACAAATAAATAACATCGCACAGTATGATTGTATGTTGGGAAAAATATGTTACTGTATAACAGTGGAGGTGTAACGTCAGAACCTTGTGGTACTCCACAAGTGAAGAATGTCAGCCAAAATATAGCTAGTAAACAGTAGAGATACATGAAAATTATTAGAAATATTAATTGAAGGTAGCCTAAACGCTTTTCGTATCAAAAATATTCAAATTTACGCTTTATAATCATCTTCGTAGGCATCATCTTGAGAAAATTGAAATGAATTAATCCTGTTGTGTTTGCTCATAAATGTATTTACCAACCTGTTTGCGCAGCATTAATTGATAATTGCCATCGGCAGACTGTATTTCAGCATACTTAATTACATTTAAACTTTTCCGCAGCCATGAATACGCAATGGAGCTAGATAATGACAGTTATAAATTACCGATGTTGTCGAGATGTATAACTAACCAAATTTATAAACATAAAGACACAAGACGGACGACGTTATTTTTCACATGAAAATCAACCTAAATTCATATAAATTGCATTCGCGTACGCTCAAGTAATTGATTTTCTTTCAAGTGGAGACGTGCAACATCTAAACTTGTTGAATTATTTATAATTTACAGGAAGTTGCTTTTAAGTCAATTCTAAAGTTTCAATCTGTTCCGAAATTGACCAGCCCTGTTTTATCAAATGTAAAGGGGGCTCCCATAATCAGAATTGCAGAAACGTTCCGTTTTCGCACAAACGATCTTTGGAAAAATGAAAATTTAAGCTGCATAATGAGGGTTCTGCGCAACAAAGCGGCGGTTTCCTGATAACACTGCGTTGACAACAGCGACAAGGGAATAATATTTCCGCTTCCTGGGATAGCACACCAATTATCGACTCTTAAACGTCCCGCTGCTGCTGAATCAGTCCAGTTGAGTGGAAAATGTTCGACCCCACTTTAATGCTGTTTTAGTGATTAATATAGTGCTGTAGTTGGTTTGCACGTACTAATTAAAAATTAATAATTAATTATGAGATTTTGCAATTCTAGGAAATTGAATAATTAATGCTATTTATTTTACGGGCTGTCCCGTACAGTTGTTCCTTTGAGAATTTTCTAAAGGGCTACATAAGCAAAAAATTTGTGTGCACATATGGCCGCCGATAGTTCGTTATAAATAAAAGATGTTTTTTCAAGAATCGCAAGCTCTTTAAATTCTCTATATCAGTTCAACTGTTTACTGCTTGTGCATACACTAAATTTACAATATGATCCAAAAGTAACAATCGATATTATACAGATCCTGTGATCTCGCTGGCTCTGATTTCCAAGACGGTATTTATTTTTTATTTATTTATTTCGCACTCAGCCAACAGCCGTTAGGCCAATTATAGTCGTCGCTGTGCATTTTATGGGGACTTTAACCCCACTAACGACTGTCATGATGTTATTATGACATCCGGAACCAACTATTTCCGTGACAGCCATATCACGAGGCGCCGGGAGAAGCAGCCTTGGAACTTCCATCCAAGTTCTCACCAAAAAGAGCGTTGCTTCACTCTACTGATCGAACGTGGACGCTTGTTCAAGCTGCACCACCCGGGAACTTGTTATATATTTGTATGGACCGTTTTGCACATTTAAATATTTTCGGAGAACCTTTACTAGACACCCTGTATACATATTTACTTCACTTAGGAATTTAGGCATGGTTTTTATTACTTTATTACTATAAGCTCGATTTTGCGGTACAGAAAAAATGTGAACCAGGTTATTTTGTACATATCTCAATCGTTTACCTAAACACACGCCATCAGTAAATAAATTCGACCTGATTTACGGCGTAAATAATAAATGTGTAAATCGATACTGTATAGATCTCCTAAATATCTATTTTTAGCGTAGACGTTTACCAAATAATCGCGCGGCTATAAACATCCTCTAAATATTTGTTCACGTTTGTGAAGAAATTGAGAGTCACTCTAACTAAGTACTTGCATGTTTTTATGTACGCTGAGGTTAATTAAATATCTCATTTTTTTTCTATAGGAGAGTGTAAAAAAATAAAAACAATGGGGTACAAAGTTTTTATTTATTTTTTATTATTAAAAATTGTTTTCCACCTACGTAATGGTACAAGGGTACAAGTCGGCGTCCATAACCTTTCGTGGTATCACAACATTTAAGATTTTAGCTATGAATAAACATTTAAAATATTTACCATTACATGGTCAACAACTCAAAGTATTAAAAGTAATAAATAAATAGAAAGAGTTTTCATTTGACACCATTTTGTTACAGATAATGTTGTTCAGGCGAACTTGAGTCGAATTTCTGCTTCAAATAGCATACAGCTATACAGCTATTTACAGTAGACCTCTGTTATTTATAAGGGGCTTCAGGGAACAGTCAATATTAGTCTATTATACCCAAGTGTCCAGCTGATTTGAATTTGATTTTTTAAAGTTGAATACAGAATTAAATAGTAAGCTGCAAAATAATACATTTATTAAAAGTTTGAATAACACAAATAATACAAAAGTAAAATTTTATTATTTTTCTGAGTGACTTTTTCCATGAAAGTATGCCTTTGAAAACAATCAGTATTTTGTGTATATATTGTAAAGTGTGTAAGATTACATTTTTGACATCTGATAAACAATTCCTCATATCGTTTATATAACTATGGTACATATATACTACCTTTAAAGGGGGGGGGGGGGGTGAGTACAACCCTACCTAGCTCTAATTCTCGGTAGAATAAGTCGTGAATAAGGACCACGCAGCGGTTCTTAGGGTTACAAAAAACTTCATTAAAATAATACAGAATGGGCGCCAGTCATTATACACAACATAAAAGCAAATCTAGCTACCAGATCAAATCACCACCTACCTTGTATGCCTTTTACTTCAACCTCAATCTTAACACAACACGATCAGGTTGATGAAGCGTGGTAGTACAAATAACAAAAGAAGATATAAACCAGCAACGGTATATGGCGTTTTAATATTATCAACAATGTCACAATTATCAAATGTAACTCAAATGAGTAACTAACAATTAAATGCGTTGGACTCACCCAAATCAAACAGTCACAACTATAATGAATTACTAAAATTCGAAACACATTGTATACAACAGATTAAAAATTCTAACATCAGCAGCATTGAGCGGGGTGCTGCGTGTAGGGTTTCATACAGGGTACATACATGCTTTCAGCTATTCCTATGTGATAACGCATGGGCGTTGATAAAGCTATGGATTACGTTAACACGTGCGCTTTTATATTCAAAGGCCGTTATTTCATATATATACAATACATTAGCAGGCAAATCGCCTTTATCGACACAAGTGCTTTTTTTAAACGCCCTTGGAAGCAGTCGCCAGAATAAAGACTTCTGCAGAACGCCGCATTCCTGGTGGAATTTATCTTGCACGACCTTGGCCCAAAACTCACGCTGACCGCATACAGAGAAAATTTCAACAGCGGTTTCAGTTAGGACATCACCCCAAATGTTAAGGCATTACACCGGATGGTAAAGCCCTAATTACCACATAATTAGTATCGAAGAAAAGAAAAACTAGGAACGATCTCACCAAAGATGGAAATCGGCCTCAAGTAAATTTTCCAAAAGGACGCTGCTCGAAGCTCTCGCAACCCATTAGTGCCCAGTGTTGCGTTTGCGCAACAGGTGTAAGTGGTTGACTTAATGACATCTACTGGACAACGAACAAAATAAATGAATTTAAAACCGACGAAATCTGTTTATTTACAGTTGCCTCTACTGGCTTCAACACATTTACGAACTGAAATAGGACATGCGCATTCAGAATGAGGCTATCAAACATGTGCTTCGAGTTGACGGCAGGATTGCAGGTGTTGTTAGATACATAAAAGCCAAAATATCGCGACTTTTGTGAATAATATTAATTTTTTTTGTGGAATTAGTGTTTGGAGATACCATTTGTGGTGTGTGCACAAGGTGAGTCCCAAATTTTTTTATTTGTGACTTCTACGTACGTTTATTTTTTGTCGTTGCGTTTTCGCAACACCGGGTACATAGGTATATTTTGCTTACATTGCGTTTTCGCAACACCGGGCATATACGTATTAATTGACTGGTATTATTATTAGTTAATTTTTATTGCGGTCAGTTGCAAAAAATTGTTTATTGCACTGCAGTTTTTACTTCTTACTTTCAGGATCAAAAACTAACATCAAAATGGACCAATTGCCTTGTTCTTCAAGCTCCCTTCGGAGCTCAACTCAACCTACGATGAAGCAAAAGACAATATATACTTCCAGAACCCACAGAATAATGTCAATGCTTGAGGAATCAAATATCATGGAGTCAGCTAGTAGTGCTCGAGTTTATTTAGCTCCTCCTGATTCCCATGAATTAACCGATGAAGATAGCGGTGATGAAGATTTTGGTGGGTCCTTCGACAACTTGAGCAGCGCCCAGCTACAATCGGAAGCAGAAGCAGTTTTTGATATTTTTGATGAAGCAGACGATATTAGAGTTGATGAGGGCAATATAAATATCGTTGAAGAAAATATTGAAGCCTTATATGACCCAGCAGCTATCGAAGTATTAACAGAAAAATTCAACAATGACTCTAATTCAAATTCCAGAGCAAAGAGTGTTAAAAAACTTCAACAAATATTATCCAAAAAATTGACAAGGGCTTCTAGAAAATGGATCAATACTGACTTACCGATAGATAATTCGCTAAGTACCACTCTAAAAGAAAAAAATTCTAATTGGAGAAATGTTTTGCCATCATTTTATTCGCGTCCGCTTACCCCACTTCAAATATTTGAACTCTTCTTCAGTGATAAACTTTTAACCCATATTGTAAAAGAAACAGTTCGGTATGCTCTTCAAAAAGGCGCCCGACTAGAATTCGGTGTGGATGAACTGAAAGTCTTTATTGGTATTTTATTGGTTAGCGGATACAATGTTAACTCCAGAAGACGTATGTATTGGGAGGAAGCGGATGATGTTAAAAACATTAAGATTTCAAATGCTATGCGCCGTAACAGATTTGAAACTCTGATGAGATTCCTTCACTTCAATGACAATCAAAATATTGATCAAAATGACAAAACATACAAACTTCTACCCTACATTGAAATGCTAAGGGAATCCTTTTATGAGTATACCATTTGGGAAACAGAATCTAGTATAGACGAGGCCATGATTCCGTATTATGGACGACATGGGATGAAACAACATATAAAAGGAAAGCCAATACGTTTTGGCTATAAGAGTTGGTGCTGGAATTTAAAATATGGATATCTTATTGATTTTCAAATTTATCAAGGCGCCAAGGGTCAAAAAAACAAATATAGAGAAGAATTTGGACTAGGCAGTAGCATAATTTTGCAGTTTGCTGATGAAATCCCTAAAGTATCGGTTGAAGAGTACATTCCACAGGTTTTATACGCCGACAATTATTTTACTTCCCTAAATCTAATAGACCAATTGACTGCTAGGGGCATAGGATATGTTGGAACTGTAAGATCGAATAGAATTGAGAAATGTCCACTAAATGATGTAACGAAAAAGTCGGCACGAGGTCACTTTGAAATACAGTATGACAGCACAAATAACGTCTTGCTGTGTAAGTGGAATGACAATAGTCTGGTTACTCTCGCTTCCAACTGCATAGGTGCACACCCAACTTACCAAACTAGAAGATATTCGTTTGCCGAAAGTAAAAATATAAAAGTCGTCCAACCAAATTTGGTAAAAACCTACAATGAAAATATGGGTGGAACAGATAGAATGGACCAAAATGTTGCATATTATCGAACAAGTATGAGGTCAAAGAAGTGGTACTGGCCGCTTTTCAATTGGGGTCTTGATGTTGCTGTCCAAAACGCTTGGTTGATTTATAGGAAAATGAGAGAACAAGTTGCAGATCAACCGGAAATGGATTTGTTACAATTTCGCCGAAGTATTGCCAAAGGATTGCTAAGTTGTTTTGGTAGAGCACCAAGTAGACCAGGCCCGGTGCATTCAATCTCTAAAAGAACATCATTAGATGTTCGTTATGATAATATTGGTCATCTTATTGGGTCCCAGGCAAAAAGAACCCGATGTGCCATGTGCCGTTCTACAACTATAAGAAAGTGTACCAAATGTAGTGTCGCTCTTCATGAAAAATGTTTTGTTAAATATCACACAAAATAAGAAATAACAATAAAATAAATACTTTTCTTACTTACTTAGTTTTGTTTATATTGGTATCCTATATGTCCGGTGTTGCGTTTTCGCAACAGCCGTTTTTTCAAAAACTAAACCACTAATTTTCAAAAAACTCATTAATATGTTCATTTTACATTATTTACAGGTAAACTTTTTGCTTATTTCAAAAAAGTAGAAAAAAAAAGTTCTGGGCACTAATGGGTTAAATTGTTCACAGAGACAATTTACGGTCAGTGAACAGCCTACTTGGACCAAGGCATTCAAATCTCTCAAGAGGCTTGAAATTGTAGGCATTCACGGCTGCCCTTGATGAGATCCAGGTACGCTCAATTATCGCAGGTTGCGCACCTTTCGGGAAAACAAACATTTCTTCGCGCGGCGCTCGGCGAAAAGAGGAGCGCGCGTGATATTTATATTAAAAATGCTAGCCAGCAGCGAGGAGTGATTCACAAAGAACGCACAAATGAAATGGCGCGTTACACATACTTTTAATGCGGCAACATATCAAGGTCATCAATTTCCGATATAGGAAATTGAATGAAGTAAGCAGAAACATGTATAAACCAACAAATCGAGAGATTTTTTTTAAAATTCATATTTGGATGCATTGTACATATCAGAAAGTGAGTGAGTGAAGTAAACACACGGCTTGTTCGCTCTTTAAATTTTCGAGATTAATAACGTTAAACTGTGAGTATATAACTACCAAAATCACACACTAATATCACTAATTCCGCGTGCTGTAGCTCGTATAAATATCATCTACTTGTTGAATTTATTGTACCCGAAATAGTGCAACTTTGTGAATAGAAATAATTTTGAGGTTAAGTGTACTCTCGACCTACAAACTTTTTATGTCAAAAACAACTATAAGTTACCCTTAACTGTATTACACTATCGTTGGATCGACGTCTTAACCAAAAAGTAATGCCTTTTTTATGCAAAAATTGTAATGAACCTGCTGATAATGCATCGCTTACCACACATTGCGATGGATGCAACGCACTTGTTCACCATGCCTGCTTGGGGTTATCTACTGATGCAGCAAACTGTTTAACTCGCTCAAAATCGAAAAACATCAAATGGTACTGCAATAAATGTAGCAATGCTGATGATAAAATTGATCAGCTTAAAAACTTTCTGGTAGAATTAGTTGATAAAAAATTTCAACTAATCGATACAAAAATTCAAGAACTGAACGACAAGATTCTTGGGGAAAAAACAGTTGCGGCCGATAAATACGAAGAAATCGTGTCCGAAGCAGTGGAACGTGTTAAACGGTCAAAGAATATAATTATAAGCGGTATTAGCGAGAACGATGAAGTCACAGTTGCTTCCGATAAAATTATCAAAACAATTAAAGCTGATCACGTATCGGTAGTAGCAGCATTTCGTATTGGAAAACCTGGTCCACGCCCAAGATTAATAAAAGCAATCTTAAATAATGAACATGATGTAAGTTATATTCTACGCAATAAAAATAAATTGCAATCAACTACATACAAAAACATAAAAATCTCGAGTGATGAAACACCTATACAAAGAAATTATATGGTAAACTTACGGGAGCAACTCAAAACAAGGCAGGAAGAAGGCGAATCTAATCTCACAATTAAATACCTAAAAGGGATACCTAAAATTGTTAATAAAATTGGCCATTCTTCCGCAACTGGCTCGACTTCAAAAAAGTAAAACACCTCTCGGTATGCCACCTCAATTGTCGTTCGTTAAATGCATCGTTCCATTATTTTGCAGATCTTGTATCTGCACAAAATTTTGATATAATTGCAATCTCTGAAACCTGGTTAAATCCAATAATTTCGTCTACAACTATACATCTTCCGCATTACGAAATAATTAGAGCCGACAGACCTACTAGAGGAGGAGGAGTGTGTCTTTATATCAAATCTCATCTCAAGTACAAGATTGTTGATTTACACTTCTTAACATCTTCTAATTTAGAGCAGTGCTGGATTATTCTTACTGCTCATAAGTTAAAAATTGCAATTGGAGTTGCGTATCGTGTACCAAATACTCCTATTTCACAGTTAGATGAATTAGAATTGACCTTAGCAAATTTAACTATGGATGTAAATGAAATTATTTTAATGGGTGATCTGAATATTGATTTTTTAACCACTGATAATAAACTAGTCTATCTTAAGAATATTCTAGAAATGTTTAACCTAAAACAAGTAATAACTGAACCAACTCGTATTACTGAAACGTCATCCACTCTCATAGACATCATATGCTCAAACAACCTGCGTTCTATTTTAAATAATGGAACAATGGATCTCGAAAATATATCCGATCATAAACTAATATACTGCGACCTGGACTACAACATCGAATCGTCTAAACACGAAATAATACTGAAAAGAAATTTTACTCTCTTCAATGGAGATGAATTTGCACGTGATGCCAGTAGCATAGACTGGAATTTTATTAACTGCTTACCCGATATAGATTTAAAACTTAATTTTTTCAATAACGCAGTAGTCACTCTATTTGATAAACATGCTCCACTACGCACCATAAAAGTAAGAAACAGTAAACCTAAACCATACATAACAGACACAATAAAAGAAATTATTCGTCTCAAAAAACAGGCGTACCTTAAATTTAAGTCAAGTGGGCGTATGCAAGACAGGCGCTACTACAAAGATTTAAGTAACTATTTGGGATCTGCAATTAAACGAGAAAAAACCGCATTCATAAACCATCAATTACAGATTTATAGAAATAATCCTCGAAAATTGTGGACACTTTTTTCTTCTTGGAATGTTCACAATAAAGAGAAAAATATTATAGATCCTACATTACTTGTTGATCCTAATACGATAAACACCTTTTTCGCGAATGTTCCTGTTGCAACAGTCAATACTGAAGCTTTGCTACCGTTTTACAATAATAATACTAGGCCTGGTATTGACAATGAATTGATCTTCACGGAAATAACTGTAGAAGATGTAGAAAAATATATTAGAAAAATCAAATCCACCGCAGTGGGTGCTGACAGCATCAGCTTAAAGATGCTTCACCTTGTTCTTCCTTATGCTAAATATGCTCTACGCGACGTTCTGAATTTTTCTTTCGCAACCAGTTCTTTTCCAAAAGTGTGGAAAAAATCATATATTCGTCCGTTAGCGAAAACATCAAAAGCCGTACAGCTTAGTCAACTTCGGCCTATAAGTATCCTCCCGACAGCTTCCAAAATTATAGAAATGGCAGTTTGTGATAAACTCAATGGCCACATAGATAGTTATAATATTCTACCATCTGTGCAATCGGGATTTAGGAAGCACTACAGCACAGCGACTGCTCTACTTAAAATAACAAACGATGTTGTACAAGCCATTGACGAGTCTAAAGTTACAATTCTTCTTTTACTGGACTACAGTAAAGCATTCGATTGCATAAATCACGACCTTCTACTTGCAAAACTAAAGTATTACAATTGTAGTGAACAAGTTATTGATTGGTTTCGCAATTATCTTCATAGCAGGACCCAACATGTCTCCATTGGTCCCGAAATATCTGAAGAATTGCCAGTTGTACAGGGTGTACCCCAAGGTAGCATCCTGGGCCCAATCCTTTTCACAATATTTACTGCGGACTTATCACATTATGTTACATCGAAGATACAACTACATCTTTATGCAGACGACACGCAGCTGTATTTATCCTGTGATCCCCACCTTGTTGATGATGCAATTAATACCATAACTGAACATTTAAACCTGATTACTGAGTGGTCTAAAAACAACGGTCTTATAATCAACCCGACTAAAACAGAAGCCATATGCATCGGTTCCAGTGCAGTGCGACGTGTAGCCCTCTCAACAATGACTGCCAAAATTCGTTTAAGTGATAGTGAAATACCATTGCGTGAGTGCGTCAAAAGTTTGGGTGTAATATTAGATAAAAACTTATCCTTTTTGCCTCATGTGAATAAGAAAATTGCTGTTTGTTACGGAAAGTTTTCGTCTTTATATCAATTTAAATCATTACTACCATCAAACACCAAATGGACCCTTATGAATACCTTAATTTTAAGTCATCTTGATTATTGTTCCAGCATATATTTTAATTTTCTTACGCAAGAATATAAACATAAACTTCAGGTACTTCAAAACTGCTGTTTTAGATTTTCTTTTAATGTTGAGCGCCGAGAGCACATTACACAACACTACAATAATCAAAATATACTGAAACTTGAAAATAGGTTTTCTCTATTCTATAGTTGCTTGTTGTATAATGTAGTTCGCAATAATTGTCCTGTATATTTAATGATGTTGTTAATTCAAAGGCATACTGTACGTAGTAAGACCCTTAGAAATGACGACTATTATTGTATTCCTCCACACAGAACTACTAAATTTCAGTCTGGATTTCACTATGTGGCATGCAATATTTTAAATAGATTGAGATAGCATAAACTTATTTAGGAAGCAAGTAAAGTCACTTTTGTTAAATAGACAGCTTGCATAGTGTGATTTTTGTTTATTTTTTTCATTAGGGAATGTAGACATTTTAATTTATTTATTAAGTTTACTCTTTGTATCTACGCTTTTTTTTAAGTTATTGTCTATTTTATGTTATTAAGTTCGTCGGTAATTAAATTTATCTGGCGTTTGTAAATAATCTATTCCACCACTTTCAACTGCATTGACTGCATTTACCTTTATTTTTTTTTTTTTTTTATTTTTATATTTTATATTAGCACTTTTTTTTTAAATGAATTTTTGTGCATCATTGACAATTTATTTTGTTATAGGCAGAAGTGAAAAACGGTTTTCCGATACTTCGCCTGTTGGGCAAATGTATATTATTTTGTTCAATAAAGATCTATTATTATTATTATTATAAATACACCGTTTTCAATTTTAAAACTGAATATTCAGTATAAATATAAAAAATAAACGGTTTTAATGTAATTGAAATGGTTATACAAATATGGAATGCTTTGAAAAATAGAAACAAGAGACAAATTAGTCACAGAAACAATAAACCTAATGGAATAAATGTGGTTAAATGAGTAGAGAATGGAATATGTATACGGAACTTAGAATACAGTAAAAAAGGTGCTACTATTGAAGATCGGTACGCGACATTTGGGCGCCGCCGTTTGGGCGCTGCCGTTTAGGCGCCGCCCTTTGACCGCCGGACGTTTGGGCGCCAGCAGTATACATTTTCAAATAGTTTGAAACTTCTAATAATGTTGCTTAATTATTTTTAATAATTCCACATAATGTCTTCTTGTATCTGTCATTAGTATAAACCATTTTACCACATGAACTTAAGAGATAACGAGATAACAGAGACGCTTCGATAATTTTTGTTCTACATGAAATATTTTCATAAGAATTTGAAATAAAATTGTAGGCTTTAGTTGTGTGTAATTATTATTAGTAAAGCATTTGCCTTGTTAAAAAGAATATTTGCGAAATTCTAAAGTTCTGTTAAATATCGTTGCAACAAACATGAAGTGGACGGTTACCTAAAAAAATATAAATACAAGTACATTTTACAAATACGCTTTAAGTTGCTAAAACGTATTTAAAAGTAATGTGGTTGTGGCTATTTTAAATACGTATAAAATCAGAATAATAAAAATATGTATCATACGGGGCTAATACAAAATTTTCAAAAAAAGGATAAAAACTCGAATATGAGGCCGTGACTTTGTATTTGCGCATAACTTTTAATTCTAAACAACTGTTCTCAATAAAATTTTGCTATATTTTTTTAAATAAGGTAACTTTATTCTTGAACGAATTTCATAGTTTTTGTCCTGCCCTGTATGCTGTTTGACTTAGAGCCGTTCTAAATACATCTGATTTGGTTATCAAACATCCACTAACTCCTGGCGGTATTTAAAGTTCGGTTGTACAACTAATAAAAAAATGTCCCATTTGTTGCACACTTAATGGACCACACTGTATATCAAATCTATTACACCGTGAACAATGTCATTTAAAATTTCTTGAAAAAAAATAATATTTACAGAAGAATCGTGGACTATTTTTATATTTCTAAATTTCGGCGCCCAAATGTCCAGCGCCCAATCGGCGGGGCCCAAAAGACCCGGCGCCCAAACGGCCAGCGGCCAAACGGCGGAGCCCAGACGGCGGCGCCCAATTGTCCTGCTACGATTTAAGATAATGAAAATATAGAAATCGTGAGAATTAGGGAAACAACAAATGTAATAGATAATAAACTACATCGTACAAGAAAAAGAGATGCACTACTAGAAGCCCTAAATATTTTTTAACAGACGTTTAGATTAGGGACAGGTACCAATAGATAGACAAAACATGAACCTCATATTAATACGTATAACAAAACACATTTTACCATTATACCTTACTTTCTTATTTTATTCTTTACTCAACGATGAGGACTTGCTGGCATTAGAAATAATTAACAACAATGTCACCGAGATGTATGGCACTGCGTCAAGTGTGAGCGGTCAGCGTTCTAACCCGATCTGTCCATCTCTTGTTGGAAGTTAGAAGCGTTCCAAGTTATTGTGATGTAGTTTTCTAATTTTGGTGTTATAATTTACAGTGTTGCGGCTAAATAAACAGCCAGTGGCGCTTTCCGAAAGGACATATGATTACTTAACCTGTTCTTAATTTTAGTCCTGTTTGAGTAATTTACGTTCAAATGTTTGAGAGTCATTAACTGTTATCTTTTAGCAACGTATGAACCCTGCCATATAATAGGTAGGTATAGGAATAACATTTTTGTCTTACTGTTCAGTTTATGTTCATTATACGTATATGCTTATATTTAAATGCAATATGGTTGGATTAACTTAATTTTTGTTTTTCATTTATGGTGTTGGCATGCGACTTCCATTGTATGTTTTTTATGTTTTATTTGTGTAACAAGTCCTAGTGGCGTACAAGAAATTAATCACAAGGTTAGGTGGGTGGATGGACGAGTTTGGACGTCGTACACAGCTATCGCCACCAAGCAGCAGCTTTTAAAAGATTTCTAAAAAAGTTTGTAGCGCCCTCCCTCTTGTTTTTCCAAAAATCAATAATTAATTCAACAGCATATCGCCCCAATTCACGCTTTACCGAATCTAACCCTCCCTCCTGACGAGTAGCAGGCAAACTTCCTGTTACAGGGACTATTGTAGCGTAGTTGGGGTGAATTTTGTTTGTGTATTGTCAAATTGCCTTTTCAAATTTACCGATTGAAGCAGCCCCCACGTGTGGCCTGGTAGTAGTGTCGTAAATACCGATTTATCCCGTAACATGGTTAGGAGCCACTAGAACAAATAGATACAGAAATGGCAGGAAGATTTGTAAAATGGGGAATTATAACCTTCCGAAAATATACTGTAAATACAGATCAAAAAGGCAAATTTTGTTATATATGTAATTGCATTTTGATACTTGCAGTTTAAAAGCAGACGGGTAACAAAAGTTTTAAATTGGCTAACACGATTTACAAAGTGACGGTTCTAGACGCTTGGAACAATTACGTTAGCTAATTCTAAGGCTTCTATTTATGTTACATCCATATCTCCAGTCACACAGTCGTATTAAGGGATGGAATCTTACCAATAATTTTAATGTAATTTAATTTTAGCATTTGGATAATTATGCTTATTGTACTTCGAATTCATTTGATTCCAGTGATGAATTTTTGAAAATGTATA
The DNA here is from genome assembly GCA_940337035.1 of Agriotes lineatus. Classification (NCBI taxonomy): domain Eukaryota; kingdom Metazoa; phylum Arthropoda; class Insecta; order Coleoptera; family Elateridae; genus Agriotes; species Agriotes lineatus. The sequence continues at coordinate 67,360,697 of OW679200.1, read as the reverse complement.
ATAGTTTTACATGCATAAGCAGCTGTTAGAAGGCTTATTTCCCATTAAAGCAAAAACTCTCCAAAAGACACAATTATTATTGTCTCAACTTATCTGCTACGAAAGAAAATGAGGTATTTCTTGCAGATTAAAAGAATGTATCGGTTTTTCGAATACTGAATGCTATCTACACGGTGGCAGTTATTTTATGATATTAAACGTACGTAAAAAGCTATCTCATAATTATAAAATATCGGTTGGTAACCCATTGGAGTAGAAAGTTGATAACATTGTAGCAACGTACAGTAAAAATATTAAACTTTCAGAATTTATAGACCATACCAATCACGAAATTTGAACTTCGCTCTAATGGGCAATCCATCTACAATAATAGAAGGCCCTAACGGGCATACAGTACAATATTTATCTAAGAAGCGTGCTCAGAAAGTAAAACGTGCAGTTGCTGATTAACTGTTCGTATTTTCTCTCAGCTTGAGACTAATACAACTTAGACATAAAGAAATTGAATGCCACTGAAGATGGCTGGTTTCACAGCTCTACTAAAAATTGCAAGATAAACAATAGTTGACACATTTGAATCGATATAGATTGAAAAAATAGCTTATGTGGTGAACTTTTAAGGATTTCACACTTTGATACAATAGAAGTAATAGAAGCTTTCGGATAGTTAATTTCCAAAATTGTATATTATATTCTAGGGATAAACGGTTTTATTGTTTCAGGATTATTTTTCAAATACGAACTTTCTAGTGATATGATAAATCGTGACTAGTCTGACCAATTAATTGTCAATGTGTGATCTACGATACTTGGAAAATTAGAATCGTACTATTCCCACGGATAGGAGCCATTTAAACCAATTCATCGCGCTACTTCATACCTACAGGTTGATTTATCTGGCATGTAGCCAACATAACTGTTGGCCGATGGAATTCTTGCACCGGAGCTTCTGTAAATCAGAAGGAGCAGTTATAAATCAGCAATTAGTGTCATGCTGTTTAGAACAATCTGTAAAAGTGCGAAACACTTGCAGTAACAGCTTGATAGGCGTCTGAACTATTATTAATAACAGCTGGCTATTCTTCAGTTCGCTTTTCCTGTTTATGGCAAGCAATTCTATCAGGATTAGTAGAACAAAGAAATTCATGTCAAAACGAATCACTTAATATGCACGTAATTATTTAAAAAGCGCCTTAATATTGTAATTTGAAGTTCAGTAGTAAGTAGAAGTTTTTATCAACCTGAAAATGCATTTTATGAAGGATAAGTGAAAGGAACAAATTTTGTTGTGCAGGAATTTTAATATTGGTTAGTTAAACTAGATTTCAATCCACCAGACTAAGAAGGAAGAAAAAAGGACTATGCTTTTAACCTTTCTTCTTCTCCCACTTCCAACATTTCTTACACGCGTAAAATTTTGTCGAAAAGTGGCACAGCATCCTGTAGCAGTAAAGTTTGTGCGATTGCAGTTAGATGTCGCTAAAACAGGTAAACCTGATCGTGAACGAAGGAAGCCGCTCGATGACGATGCAGGGTGATGCACGCACTCACACAGATTCACTCTCTTCAGAGATAAAGTATACAAAAATATCTTTATTCAAAATGGTTAATTAGAAATAGTATAATTCATATTTCCCGCCCAAGATGTCTGTTATAAAGGTGGATGTTTTTGCGCTTCAAGGTAGGTCAGTAGGAGTTCAACTGAGAAGAAGAAATTTAGAAATACAGCAGATGGTACCCACGTAATTAAACATACTAGAACTCGTCACCACGATTAGATACAATAGAGCTAACGTCTTTGAAGAACAAACAGCTTTTTATTTGCAAAATATAGGTACAGAGCCCCGATGTTATTAGAAAATATATGTGAGTTATTTATAGCGTGGTGATAATAACAGTGCCAAATTTAGAACATATTCGTTTGTTAAGGAATTTGTTGTAGGCAGAAAAAATAATAAAAGATACACAAATAACAAAAGATAAGGCATGAAAAATTTGACACATCCCCACAAATCAAATATTGAGTCACAATGATGCCTCATCTACGGATGGAATGCCATTTCAATTACGGGCTACTGGGTGGGGGCGTGATTGTCCAAGATTTTATATTAATAGTTCGCCGTTCATACTGCCGGGTTTGCTTCATCAGGAGTTATCAAAAATGTAGTCGGCAGTATCAATGAGGAAACGTCAAGAAAGAAATCTTAGACCAACACGGTATCACCTGGAAGCCTATAATTCAATGGACAACGGCCGTGAGGTCAGAGCCTACATTAAAGTTATTTAATGACAGAACATTATCCATATGGTTCCGGGTGGTGTAGCTTGAACAAGCGTCCACGTACGATCAGTAGAGTTAAGCAACGCTCTTTCTGGTCAGAACTTGGACTGGAGTTTCACGACTGCTTCTCTCGGCGCCTCGTGGTACGGCTGCCACGGAAATAGTTGGTCCCGGATGTCATAATAACATCATGTGACAGTCGTTAGTGGGGTTGGAAGTCCCCATGAATGTACAGCGACGCCTATAATTGGCCTAACGGCTGTTGGCTGAGTACAAAATAAAAAAAATAAAGAAAATATTTTATAAACCATTTCTAAGAATCAAGATCAAGTTTCTAGTTCAACTGACAATGCAAGGAGGACGCAGGTTTGGCAGTTACTTTGATATTTTTTAATAAAAACTAATACAACTGTACATCATTAATTAGCAAAGGGGAATTAGAAATCCCTGCTTCGAAGACCTCGTGTGCATAAGAGATCATTATTTTTATGGAAAGAATAAACCATCTAGCGCTAATATTACTTTCTTCCGTTATAAGGATTACTATGTGGTTGTGATTGCTTCTTCATTTTCTTATTTATTTTTATTTTTTCCTTCTCTACAGGGCGTTTTAGTACAAAATTTAAACAATAAAAATGTACAAAACAGACATTATTATTTATCAAAGGAATTTATTCTAACGCAGAGAAAGTATACAAACAAGGGTTTTAATGTACAAACATAGCGTAATTTAAATTGCAACAGGCAACTGGCATCCCTTGCTTGCATTGCTTATTTTAATATTTAGATATATATCCAGTTTGTGTTGACATGTATTTTCATTTTAAATTAGTAGTGGATCGCTCTATTTTCTGTATGTAGCGTTCGATACGGATCGGGGAACTTGAAGTCAGTCGCCGGCGGGTTGAACCCGATATCGCACGTTTGCAAGCGACTCACGGTGTAAAATAGTTAGCGACAAGCTAAATGAAAGCAGCTTGAAAGCCGCCCATTAAATAGAATTCGTTGCATATAGTGTTTGTGTATTGCAAGCCGTGTTTGTACGTCAAGTAATTGCCATTTTAATAGAGTGATGGGTAAGCACGCAATTGCGAAGCAGCCAAAAAGTTGTGTGACGTCTCGATTGTTCCATGACGTCATCAGCCATAGAGACAACAGTCATGGCCAGGTAGTTTCTCGGGGTATTTGTCGAAAACTTTCATACGAGTCATTTGAGAGGTGACATAATCCAGTCCAACAGGGCGTATTTCCAATTAAGTGTGAACGATAGCGTTCGTTTCGCGACCGTGAAGAAATGCGATTGATAGACAAATAAACACGTACGCTATTTGTGAAGCCGGGTTTCTATGCGTCAAATCGAGAAGCTGGACTTGCATGCAGTTTAATATTTGCGTATAAATGCAGTTGGTTTAGCGTCTTTTCAATATTGTTTAAATATAAATGTATTACAGATATAGTTCTGCTATTGTTTTATTTGTAAATACTGGTAGCCACGAGCTGTCGTGCGTTAATAATCCATTTTTAGTTAACACTGCAGTGCTTAGATATGGCCATTTACTCCAATATTCTTGATTGTTGTATGTGTGCATATTTAAAGGGTCCATATATCTATGTTTATTTTGTGTGTACAAATTGTCTTTACATGTACATATATGCTTGAAGTTGATTTTAGCACTGAATTGTAGGCCAGCTTTCCGTTTTTGACGGATATTTACGCTTCATATCCACAAGAATTTTATTTGAGCTCGTTGGGTACACAACGGGGGCAATTCATTTATAATATACCAAGGCGTACGAGATGTCTCATCACAATCTAACGTCCCAATAAAGGGATTGTGAAATTCTTATTTCAAAATGTGCCCTTAAAATTTCACACACTCCCCTAAACGGTGCCGGAAATTTGGTATGATGAGTGTACAAAATGTATGCAGGAGTCTCTACAATTTTTTTTCCGAATTTTGGTTTTTTAGCTCTTCAACTCTTTGAGACGATGGTGTGTAGATTTTAAATGTGAGAAAGCCTCGCAAGACAAAGTCTAATGGGGTTAGATCATGCGATTTGGGCGGCCAATAAAGGTATCCAAACACTTTATTTGCGGAAAAGGTATCCGTGTGCTCATTAGAGTAATCTTGTTGAAATAATTTCCGATTGTTATAGACTGAATGCCTGCGTAGTTCGGGAGTAAAATAATTCCCCAACATCGCAAGATATTAGTCACTGTTTACACTAATTACACAGCCACTTGCATTTTCAAAGAAGTACGGACTGATGATTCCTCTTCCTGGTAAAAAGATCATCTTTGGACTGTGCAATTGACTTTGATGCGTTTGATATGGATTCTCTGGGTTACAATAGGGAGTTGTCAGTCTTCAGAGGAGAGCGACGTTAATTGCATCCCAAAGTCAAATTATCACATAGCTCAGTACTGATTCAATGAACTGCGGTAAAAGTTCCGCCTTGATTCGAACCCAGGACTTGCATATTACAAACCTGGCAATCAACCCACTGGGCAACTATCCATTTGATCTAAACTGATCTACCCACAATCGAATTTACTGTGATACCCTAATCCATGTAATATTCCACAAACTGTTCAAGTGAGTAAATTATCATTCTCAAAATAAGCTTGGATGGCTTACACATAATGTGCAACTGGCCACTGCTCCATTGTACTTGGTAAATCCGCATACGTGAACCATCGAAAGGGTATTATTATTGATAGCTGAACTGTCCAACTGTAAAATTTAAGTTTGATTCTGAGACACCTTTGTTTCAAAAACGTTGGTAACTCTTAAAATTGTTAAAATTCAAACGGAAACCTTTCAATATATTTTCATCATATCCTTATAATATTTTTGAAAGATAAGGGAGCTGATAGGATATTAATTACTATAGTGGAGTCACCCCTCATCTTTCGTTGTCCCCCTTAGTTATGCTATGCATGTGAGTGATATTTGGAATCGAGTGTAAAAATGATGTTAATATTACTGCATGTAATTAATGTCATCATTGTTGTACAAAAAACATTGACTTCAATTCCCTTTTTTGGGGAACAAGTGGACCAAGTAGGATCATTTTTGCAAATTACATAACAATTCAATTGTAACCATAGCTCGCTGAAAAAATTACATCAACAATGTTATCGTTTAAGTCTTTGTTGAAAGCACATACAGCATTGTCAACATTTTTCCAAATCCATTACTTATTCAACAATCAACACCTTATATAAAAACCTATGCAGTCAGTGTTGAATCCAGAGGGTGGCCGGGGGGAAATCCCCCCCCCCCCCGGCAACATCACTTCATGTTCATGTTTATGGTATCTATAAAAGAATGGGTGGATCGCGTTCGAATAGATAAAAATACCACCCAGACCTTTCGTCCCCCCCCCCCCCTTCCCCCAGGAGTAAACAGTCTGTATACAGTGTCAATTTCGTCCATGCAAAAAATATCTGCCCTTTTGCCTGTCCAAGCAGGTAAACGCCTCAAAAATTTATTCGGACTAACATCTATTGGCCAGTGAATATCTAGTAGAGTGTCACTTATCAACAAATTCTGCTTGTAGACGTCAACCGACACGACGAGTGCCCTGAATAGAAGTTGCATGATGAGCTTCTTCATTGGGGAAGTTACCCTTGATACTACCATGAGATAAAAAAATGATTCTGAGCAGGCCTTGATATGTGTTATACATTTGTCAGTACTGAAGTGTATTGTCAGTCTATGTCAAATTCGAGATTTGCAGGTTAAGTTTTACGTCAGTCTGTGTCAAACAACAAACAAAACCTAACCTTTTAATCATGGTTAAAAGAATACAAGGTGTAACGTTCCGCAGAATGTGGGCGGACCTCAAATTCAACCAATAGGACATGGGCCCACAAAGGGCACGGTTGGTAGTACTGAAGTGTATTGTTGAAGACGCTGTCGATGTCAAATTCGAGGTTAGGTTTTGCGTCAATTGGTGTCAGGCTGACGAAAACCCTAACCTGCTAACCTCGAATTTGACATCGACTGACAGCGCCAGTAACAATATACGATCGCGGCCATGGTTACACCATGATGGATCTGCTGAATAGGCCCGTTGGGGATTGGTTGACATCTCCCCTCTACTCTATGAACGACTGCTCATCTCCGGGAACGTTTCACCTTGTATTCTTTACACCATGCTTTTAATCTCGAATTTGACATACAATGCCAATACATTTCAGTACTGCCAAACGTATAACACATATCAAGGCCTGCTCAGAATCATTTTTTTTTAAATCTCATGGTATTATTTATAATAATAAAATTCCAATTATTATTTTATTTTATTGCCTTCTATATCAACCTTACAGCGTTAGTCTTAAAAAAAGTTTTATGACCGTTATACAATGAAAATAACAAGAAAAGCATAAAGTGAAAACAACGAATATTTATGAAAATATTAGTCGTCGGGGGGCACTGAATTGTCATATAGGAAATCTTGTCTCAGTGGGTAAAATGGAAAATTTTGTGATAGAGAGACCTATTCGTGGCCTTGTGACCTCCAACTGTTTTGGATCGCTTTATAGCAAGGCGACCCTAATGTTGAACTTGAAGGAACAGACCCTTAGCCGACCCCTTTTCCACTTGTGTGCATTTCCACAAACAGCCCGTATTTGGCCAGCCATCAACAGCTCCTACGTGTCTAAAATTCCCAAATTGCGGATTAATCTGCCGAACGTGATGCGAATTAGCGAATGTGTCGGCTAGATTAGTCATGGCCCACTCCGCCAATCTTTTGGCCGCATTTAAATGCAAACAGTGAAGACGTTACCGAGCAGCGGGAGGAACAACAACTTTTACCTCTCTGCGGAGTTGCATTCCTACACCTACATCTCGGGGTTCCCCGCATTGTGATTGTGGTCTGAGCAGATGCGCGCCAGCGGCTCCGGTGGCTCCGGTGTCATTTGTGTTAGTATAAAGTCTGATTTAGACAGTGAGCGGTTCCAAACGGTTTCCTTATGATACCATTGTGTATTATAATGGGGGCGCTTTTGTTGCCATTATGCAAATTCGCGTTCAGTTCTCAACTTGTGTGTGATGTTTGTGCCTTGGAGGAATTGTGAACTCCTGCAGGCCATCGGTTATGCACAAGTAAGTAGCTGCAGACTTTCCGAGCTCCATCCGGTGCGGTTTATTTGTTTCTGATTTGTTGTCTGAACGAGCAAAGCAAACGATAAAAGAATATTTTTGATTAACAACAGCAAAACAAATGACCAGATGCTAATAGAATACTGATTGTACCGCCATTTGCAGAAGCGTGTTTGCCATCCCATTTAAATTTTTTACTGCTCTACGCATGTTTTTAAATATCTTAAATGTTTACAATAGAGGTGAAAAATTTTCACGCTTCAACAAATTACATATAAAGGCGGCCAGGTAAGGTTATTGAGAAGGCGGGAAGAGCAACTGCGGAACAGAAGCGTATTACAAAATCGTAAAAACTAACTTTGTATTTATAAGAAATTGGTTCATGAAACGAAATAGAGAAGGTGTGATAACAAATGCGTATCAATAGCTTTGATTAAAAAATGTTCAGATAAGGATATTTCATATATGTACGATATAAATTAAATTAAGAGACCCATATACATTGCAAAGTCCATAAATAAGTTTAACAGTCAATATAAATGCGCTCGTCTTTAGTTCAATACTGGACTACTCTTACTTTTACTTTCGCATTTTGTGTAGTGTCCGCTCCGAGCTTGAATAGAAGAAAGCATATTTACATATTAACTCATCCGTGGGGATCGCTATTGATTTGTGTTGTAGAGGTCGCTTGTTAAAAGTCGCTTGAAGGGGCTTTGTAACAATGAAAATGCTGAATAAAAACTTTTCCGATAAAAGGCGTGGCATTCCAGTATACCCCATTATTATTTTTGATTTTAGTTGAATGATATTGGACTTAATTACTATATTTGCTCGCTGCTAATTGATTTAGTTTCTGCTCCATATCTTTATTAAATCTTTAAAATAATTTTCGACTTGCTACAGCAATCGTTTTTCTTACACATTTTTCATTAATTATATATTTGTTTAAGTTGACAATATATAAGTGCAATGAATGAATACACTTATGTTGATAGTATTATATACTGTTAAGGTTTAGGAATAGAAAAAGAAGATGAAAAAATACTACAAAATGTACAAGATATGAGAATATCAATTTCATAAAACAATAATGCGACTAATTAATTTTTTTTAATTTAAAATAATTTGTTAATTATTAAGGAACTCTTTCTTCTAACATTACTATGTGTGCTATTATTAGCACTATGCTATTACTATAGTTATGTTGTGATAGGCACATTTAATATCGATAAACCAATTTTAGTGCATCATATTCATTTTATTGCTAGAATTTAAAAAAAAACTCTTCAACTCAGTATCTTGATATTTCAACTATCTATTTTAAAGATGATGGGCACCTTACTACCTAACCATATATTTCACACACAACTTCATAACTTGTGGTAACTCGTGTTATTCCCGCAGCCAGCTATTGTAAAACATTCATATTGTGACTAGTGGGTGCCAAAAATTCGCGAACGTAGAAACTGTACTTTCTAAACGCAGTTTGCTGTATCACAATTAGTAAGTTAAAAATAACTGCTTTTTCTAGAACTCACCCTAGAACTACCGCATTTTTACTTGTTGTCAATATTACTTTTTCAGAAATCTTAAAATGTAATATGGTGCAAAAGAACATTTTAGTCCTTTTTGAATACATGTAGGTAGTCTATATTGCATATTTTTACAGATATGTTTAACCTGATTGTTTTAGTAATTAATCCCATTACTTGTAGAACTGCTTTATTTACGCATCTGCGCAGTAGATTCAAGACGAGGCGAATTTGAATATGTAATTTTCGTAGTCTTGATTCGTTTGCTCTTCTACATTGAAATAGTTCTTAGTCTTAGTCACTGGTCGTGGTCCCCCTGGTACTAGATTTATTTGTGCGAACAGGAGCGAATAAAACAGGATGTGTGAACGATTTTTACTCATCATTTTTTTAGTGTTGATCACTGGTATATTATCACTGTTTAATTTTATTGTTCATATATCTTCTAGCAGCACAATCGCTACCACCACCATCATATTATACAGAGTGGTTAAAAAACAGCTACATCTAGTTGGTTTTGAAATTTGTTTGCTTGTAAATTTGTATGTGCCGCTATATTCTTTATTGTTCTCGAATTAGCCAGAACTGTCACTAATTAAACATCAATTTTTGACAAGAAGACTACTCACGTTGAACAATAACTAATTAATTGGTATAAACAACAAAATGTATACTTTACAAGAAAATATATTCATTATTGAGGCATATTTCCGATCGAGACAGTTTATAAATGGGGAATGGCAATATTCCTATGCCGAATGTAAACAACAGTTCCGATTGCAGTTTCCCAATAGAATTGTTGAAGATACTGTTTTGCAACACCATATTCGTCACGTTGTGGAAAAGTTTCAGAGGACAGGAAGCGTAGAAAGAGGCAAATCTTCTGGAAGACCGCGCATTGACCCAAATGTCATTGCAAATGTGGAGGCTCTTGTCGAACAAAATCCGCAAATATCAGTACGTCGAATATCAGCTCAAACGGGTGTTCCTATTAGTAGTCTTCAGGGTAATTTGAAGAAACGACTGCACATGTATCCGTACAAAGTGTCTGTGGTGCATGAAATCCGACCAAGAGATCATGCTAGTCGGGTACAATATTGTAACTTTTTTCAAGAAAACTTTAACAACAATGACGTTCTAGATTTAAGTTTCTTTACTGACGAGACATGGTTCTACTTAAGTGGATATGTAAATAAGCAAAATTACAGAACATGGTCAGTTGACAATCCACACAATCATGGTGAGGCTCCTTTACAACCGGTTAAAGTTGAAATATGGTTAGCCGTGTCACGCCGTAGGATAATAGGACCAATATTCTTCCATGGTACCATCAACGGTCAGCGTTACCGAGAACAGTTGTTGGTGCCATTTTTGGATCAAGTGCACCCCGATGAGTTTAATGGAGGTTACTTCCAGCAGGATTGAGCCCCGGCACACACATCTCGAGAAAATTTGGAATTTCTTGAAGAGTTTTTCCCCAACCGAGTACTGAGCAGAGGAATTTGGGCAGCAAATTCACCAGATCTTACGCCATTGGATTACTCCATTTTCGAACATCTTAAGAACGAGGTCTACAAAGAAAGAATTAATAACTTGGAGGAGCTGATGGATCGCATTCGAATTAAATGCAACGAAATAACACCGCTCACATTGCAGCATATCTTCGACAACATGAAACGTCGTGTGGCAATATGTATTCAAGAAAATGGTGATCACTTCGAACACTTACTTCAGAGAAGCAATAAATAGCGCTTTTCAGGACCACGATCTTTAATATTCCCTATTATTTGAAATATAATTTTAGTAGTATTTTTGTTTTTTCTGTAAAAAATAAAGGATTAATCACTTTTAAGTGGGTCTTCTAAGAATTTTCATTTTGTTGAATAATTCATTAACATGCACTTTGAAAGTAAACGAAAATACTGTAGTACACCACAGAACAAACTAAAGGTCACGAACCGATTAGACAATTCTTTAAAAGCACGTTATGTTATTTCTACCGCATAATAACATTACGCCATTACGCGAGAGCGGCATATTTCATTTTACACCAAAAATTCACAGCCAACTTGATGTAGCTCCTTTTTAACCACTCTGTATGTACTATGTATTGAAATGGTCGGATAACCGTTAATAAAGATTATTATTATTAGCTTTTGTATCTTTATGGATTTAATTATTTCCGTTTGGGTTATTAGAGACCTAAAAACATTTATTTGCCCTCGTCGTACTTGTCAAAGTAATAAAGGAAGGTTTAGGAAATTATATAATAAGTGTGAACTATGGTCGTCATAATAGTTATATTTTCACAAAATTCAATACGTCAAAAAGAGAACTAAAATATTTCAACTCATGTAGGTAACGTTACACGCATTAGCAATATGTGCAGACCATTGTGGGTAGTTACTGTTTTCATGTTCCATTTTAGTAGGAGAGTGTGTAACAGTGTTAATTTTAAACTTAGTTAACTGCGTGTTTTGCAGAAACTTACGGATGCATAAGTTGCAGCATTATTGTGTAGCGGATGCATGGTCACATGTAGCGTCCATAAACCCATCGTGAAAATGGACATTTCAGAACGGCTAGTTGTGCAGCCCGAATCAACGGGTAATTAATTTTGGACACAAAAGTGTCGTAAACTGAGTAATTAGTGTCGCGAGTGATAAATCGCTTCCGTAATCCCAAAGTAAAAGGCACACAATTTAAAACCAAGAACTCGCAAATTATGCCATTTACGAATTGCAGGGGATCTGGGACCAAACAGCAGGTACCCCAGGTACCCGCTCTATCCTTTTGGGCAGCAAAAAACCGACTGCGCAAGAATCGGCACAAGCCCATTGCGGGCCGCGTATAATGCGGTTAATAAAACGCTCGAGCGACACAAGCTTTGAAACTGTTTCGAAATATTTCATTTAGTGAGAGATGTTTTGCTATATACATTTAAAAAGTAACAAGGTGACCGTGTAAATAATTTTATTTAAACTATTTGTACCATATACTTGACGGCATGGTCATCATTTGTCATTTCTATCTGAGGGAATATTAAAAAAATAAAGAAGTAAAGTCTAAGGCGCTATTTTTCATGAAGTTTAGCTTCCTACCACAAGCCATACGACTCAAAAAAGCTTGTTAAAAGTTAGAGCAAAAATTGCAAAATAATTGTTTTGAGATACGTTTTTGAAATTATGTGCAAACACTTTCGCCCAGTTTTTCTAAAATATGGCTCTTTGACTGGTTAATATTTCTCCTGTAGCTTCTATACTTAGGTCATTTGTTCAAATTTCCAATTGCCGACACCTTCAAAATCTTTAATGAAAATAGACATATGAGTGTAATTAAGATTATTTTTAGATAGATCATCAAAAGTACATTGATTTTTCCTGAACAATTTCAAATGCATAGGTTCACATTGCTTTTATATATTTTATGAGGCGATGTCAGTTTGCATTCGCTATTTACTCGTTTTGCTTAATAAACACATTTCCAGTTAGCTTAGGTCAGGGTCAAACATTGCATGTCAGCTCCAAGTAAGAAGATTCGTTCTGACATTGAAATCAGCATAAAGTGAGTATTAATAGCGTGATTTTCTAAGCGACGCGTAAATCGATATAAACAAATGAGTTGTAAATCTGATCGTGACAATCCACTTTATATTGCACTTATATTACCCGTGATTTATGCTTTCAAAGGCAATCTGGTTTTCGTCGTGTTGTGTGGAATATATTTGATGAAAAATAAATTATGTACTTCAATCATTTTCAATACTATTCAGTTCTTTATCAAGCGCTAACATCATAATAGATAATAAATTATAGGAATGTGGCAACACGTTTGATGGATTTTTATTTTTATACAATAATCTAAGGAGTTGATATAGTTTAAACCACTGATTTATGTCAAAAATAATAACAACAGTCCGTGTAATATGTCAATTAAAGACTTATAGTTTTAGGTTTTTAACGATACATGCAAATGGAGACTCGATCTTAAATCACGAAAACTGACTTCGTCGTGTTTCTTACTCCTTTAGATAATTTTAAAAAATATACATCGTGTTTCTCAAAAAAAGTTAATTGAAAAAATATTGAAAAAAGTGTGTACTATAATAACAGGCATTCCAATAACAACTATAATATAATCTATGTCGGTTGAATGCACAGTGAATTTAGAATTAAAATTTAAAACTGATGTTTTTAAAATATAACCTTGACAAAAAATTAAATTGTTACCTAGGTTGTGACACTAAACATTTTTAAAACTAGGGGTAAAAATATCTAATATTGTAATATACTGACACAATAAAATTAAACACTTGATAATGCGAATTACATGAATTTGCAAATAAAAAAGCATTGCAGGCGGTGGGATTCTAACTCAGCGCGATTTTAGCTCCCAGGAGAGCAATTTCAACGCTTGTAAGCATCCCAGACAAAGCCCGCCCCCTAGTTTCGCATTTGTGCTTGCGGCTGGGTTATATACCACGCGCTGATGGTTGCCCATTTTTTGTCTCTTACAACATTTGCCCTGTATTCGTTGGGTTCCATTTCTGTTAAGGGCAAAGCGTGAGCTATGTGCAAATTATTACTTGTATCTATTCCTTGGTTAAAGGAAAAATAGACATTGTATTTTGTTAAGATGCTCACCTTGTATATATTTGACCGTAAGTGTATTCAGTTTCCAGCCCTGTAGACATATAATGTGTATGCAAAATATCGTCTTCCTCCAACAATTAGTTTGTGAACTATACTGCCAACAGACGGACAGACAGATAGACAGACAGACGAACAGACAGATGGACAGACAGACGAACAGACAGACGGACGAAATTAAGCAAACTTGTTTTTCGTCATCTAGGGACTCTGAAACGTGAAGATCTGAAGAAATCTCGAAAGCTATTTTTTTCACGATTACAATACTTCCTGCGTCTTTTAGTTGAGGGAAATAAAAATAACGAGGAATTTAACGTACATTTTAAATTTTAAATTTGTTTGTTTAATATTAGCAGTGAGAATAATACATTCTATACGCTAATATTATGACTTAAAAATTAACTAAGGGTGGCATAAGGAAGGTGTCCAGCGACATTGTTGGATAAGTAATTTTCAGTGTTCTATTGTTCTCCTGTAATAGTAGAAATTCTAGTAATGGATTAGTGTATGACACCTACTTGTCATCAGGGCCGTAGCTACCACCGGGGCAGCCGGGGCCCCCGGACATAAGGGGCCCCCGAAGACGAAGGAAGTTTTTTTACGAAATTGTCTTTAAAAAGTTTTAAACCAAACTCAGCCTGTTTAAACATTAAATACAGTTTTATATTAAACTCAATATGACAAGTAAATATGTGTTTTGTCTGTTTTAAATGCCCATTCTTCTATCTTAACAGAAAAAAACACCAAATAGTAACCCTATTAAAAAAGGCTTTCCAAATTAAAGTAGTGAAAAAGTAAAGGGGAAGATAATGTGGGGGCCTCATAATTATTTGTTGCCCCAGGGCCCCCAAGCCTGTAGCTACTGCCCTGCTTATCATGATGCTAGACACTCCTTTCGTATATTATATGGTGCTTAGGTAAAAGGTAAAGGTTCAAAGTCAATTTCCTCAACTGGGGGCGGGCTGCTGTAATGATCTTGCGTCCCTTTTCAGCCAATAACGGGAATTTCAGGATGGGAGAGAGAAGAGGGGTGGAAAATGGAAGAGAGGACTTGCGAAAACCATATAAAAACCTGAATCAGAACAGACGGCCACGGGAATCGAACCCACGACCTCCCCAATGCTAAACAGATGTGCTAGCCACTACTCCAGAGAGCTCGGTTGTGTGTTGCACATATTGTAGCTCTACTTGATGAGAATGGTTTAACACGTACCAAGATGCGTCCGTTATCATTCTGAAGATTTTTGAATTGAATCTTGATTTAATAGATGGATCTTTGGATATACATGCTCCTCCCCATAATTTTATCTCGTAGGTCCAGATGTGCTTTATAACTGTCTTGTAAAGCAGAATCTTATTTTCTAACGAGAGTTTTGAATTTCTTTTTATTAAGCAGTTTATTTCCTAGACTTTAAACCGATTTTTTTTATAAGGTGTTGCTTCCAGTGTAGTTTAAGCCCAAGATACTGTTAAGTTTTTACGTTCGGACTATTTAAAAATTATACGACGCTTCTTGTATTAAACATTTATTTACAACTATTAATTATTATTATTTACAAACACACGAATTAACAAGGCAGAACACAAATTACTTAAACTGGCGAACTACAAGCACTATTTCTAACAACGATACATTTATTTATTTATATGCGCTGGATCAAACATCAATTATTTATTTGGCTATTTACGACTTAAACACTAACGATTTATATGGTTATTTATTTCACTAGGGTTCGTTTATATCACGCGCGCTTCGAGTCTAAAGTGAACTCTTGTCTATTCCTGCTGACACGTATTTATATATCACGAATGAGTCGTTCCTAGAAACATCCAGACCTTGCTCGATTAACCCAGCGAAGCTGACGTGTTCGCGCGCAAGGTCGTTCTGGAGTGATCTGGAATGTTCTGACGCGATCCGGCCCGAAGGTCGTTACAATACTAAGTTTACTTTTGGTATATCTTGATTATTTTTCTGTGCTGTTGAGCACTTTCCCAACAATTCTTCAAGCATATTTAGGTAATCTTAGATGATGCTATTGCTGGATTTTCTTGGCTTGCAAGAATGACTGTATCGTTAGCAATTGGTCAGTCCTGTGTAGATTGTAGAATGATAAAACAGTTAATAATATAAAATGGATTTCTAAAGAGCAGTTAAAATTATTTTTTCTTTTTTTTCAGGTAAGCGATTGGTGGCTTTGGCGGTAAGGGTTTTGTTTATAATATTCTAACGAATTTTATGATTTTTGTGCATAGTGATCATGAAATTCGTTTTTTTTAACTCAAAAATCGTGAAAAAAGTACATTTTTATTAAACTATTTTATTGAAATGTCGATTTTACAGTTGCATATTCCGAAGTCCTTTTCGATTAAATTTCGAGTTACAAGAGATCACTATGCAAAAAAACTACGTGTACAACACGTTTTGAAAGTCCCTCGCCCTCATTAATTAAACTGCAAGTTCATGAAAAAAGTATGACTTCCAAAACTAGTTTTAAAAATTACCATTTCCAATTTGTAGGATTTGCCATTGTGACTTTTACTTTTACAATTTTCGTTTTGCTTCTGTTACTATTTTATGACTAATATCATGGAACATAACATCCTCTCCTCCCCCAAGACAAAAGGTAACTAGGTAGGAAAGCAACTATAACTCTATAATGGTGTCAGAATTATACTTAGCTGTAAAACCTCCTTGATCTTTTCAGTTATCCTTAAAACTATTAACACTAAAATATCATTTTATTCATAGTTTTTATATACAATATTCGTTTTGCTTCTGTTATTATTTTATGGCTAATGTCATGGAACATAATAGTGTCTACATAGCTACGGTAGAAGTGTTTAGTGTTCTAATGTTATGAATTATTTTACCATTTTTACTTGATTCTTGTTCGTTTAGTGGCTTTAAAAAACGCAATTTTAAATCTATCACGAGGAAACTTATTTGTTAACTAGCTACAGTATATTATTTTATTTCATTTTGGAACTCTAATCTTGTTTATTGGCACTCGATAGCGAACGTAAAATTTCTTTTATGGCCCTAGGGCCTATAAAGTTGCTAAGCAGTATAACAAAGACCAACAATGTAGTATAGCAACACCAACAATCTGCATAGAAACTACAGCACACCAAACGTTTGCAGCGCCAGCACAACGATGACGCAGTAGTCTGTAGCCAAAATACTGAATGCTTAAATTTTGTCCACTTTGAGAACCAAAATTAAATAAAACTCCGCTTCGCGTCGCGCTTTAAACATTCCCTCGTGCTATAATCTATTGATTATGCCCTTAATACATAAATAACTATTATTTTGTCAAATCTAAAAAATGATTTTATTTAAAAAGCTCATGTTATTCGCTTAGCTACTCGATAGCAAATTTATTGATATAACTTTAAAATCCAACGCTAAATTTGTCATTGAAAAATATGTCGTAATGAGAATTATCAATAATAATTTAAATTCATTTGTGGAGAATAATAATGTTTACTTGCTATCTACAGCAGTAATAATGAGACGTCCTTAATATATACGAAACATTTTCCTGACTTGAGAATAAAATTACTGTTTCTTTGAAGCACACCGAGCACAACGTGGGGCGTGTCAGAGCCGGATTAAGGATATGTGAGGCCCAGGGCTAAATTTGTTTAGAGGCCCCATTCCCATTTATGCAACGAGTACAAAGGGATCTAAAAAACCGAGCTCCGTGGCTTAGTGCGTAGCACGTCCACTTAGCATTCGGGAGGTCGTGGGTTCGATTCCTGCGGCCGTCTGCCTTGATTCAGGGTTTTAGGTGGTTTTCCTGAGTCAACAGAGTACCTTCTCTGAGGCGAATGCCGGGGCAGTATTTCTCCACCTTTCCTGACCTTTCTTCCAGTCTCCACCCCTCCTTTCTCTCACCCATCCCGAGTTTCCCGTTCTTGGCTGAAGAGGGACGGAAGGTCCCTATAGCAGCCCGCCCCTAGTTGGGGGAATTGAAATAACCTTTACCTTTTTTTTTTTAAGGGATCTAAATGATTAGAAACCGCACAGATTATAACCTTCGAATATTTTCGAGGGCCCCGAAATTTGGTGGCCCGGGGCTGCAGCCTCCTTAGCCCCCCCCCTTTAATCCGGCTCTGGGGCGTGTTTACTAATTTTGATAAAAAATGAGGGAACCTATACCAAGGAAGTCGAGTGGTATTCGATTAGATTATATCATTACGCCAACTAATTAGTAATTAGTACTTGGTACTTATGGGAATTAGTTATTGCTGACGTTGACGATTGTTCCGTTAAGTCCACATATACTTTAGTTCTATTTAATTTAATTGAATAACGAAAGTAAACACACCCAATCGAATATACCCCGTCGCCATGTTTAACTGGTGACGTAATAGAAATTGGGTATTCGTTTAGATAACCTAAATTTATTCTTTTTTTTTTTGCTTGATTATTGGCCATTAAGCTGCTGTAAACTCAGAATCAAGGTAAAATTTGATTGCGAACAATTAACCGAGCTGTCTAGTAATTTTAACCTTTATTATGGCATAGTACAGCTTCGCTTAGAAATTTACTTCGGAGTTTATTGATGCTTTCAGTTTAAATATCAGGGTTAATATCCAACATTATTAAATTCTGATACTGATGGCAAATTATTGTAAATGTCATGATTTTGTCTGCTTATTGATGTGTAAATATTACGTTTTTTTACTTGTGGTAATTATACACTAATGCCAATTTGCAGTTTAAGATTGCATAACCTTAATTACAGTGGTACATGCAGGGTAAAATGCTTTTTTATTCGTTTTCAAAGTTAAGCAAACGAGCTATATAAAAGCAGAAGAAGTTGCATGCAGTAGCGTACCTGATTTACATTTATTGCAAAATTTTCAATTATTCTCGCTAAAATTAAAGCATCTTTTTGAGATGTGTAATTTAGCATTTGCGCTAGTGGGAAGCAGCGATCCTTACCCAATTATTATCGCAATTTCGTGATACTCCATACCCGGAGCACCTACACGAACCTTTGTCATTGCATTTTTCGCAATTTACTAAATCCGAATTCTCACTCTTACCATGCTACCAGAATTTTGTAGCATGGGACCGGCTACTACGCCAAAGCGCGCTCACGCATTGTCATGTAAATTTCAGGAGGAGTTACTTCATCCTTAATAAGATTTAACGACTTAACTCTTTCTATTTACATTGTGTTGCGCCTAGCATCATAAAAGGGGACAAAAAGTATGGAACACAGCTGATTCAATGAGGCTGTTTACGGCCCCGGCGTAAATGCATGTTTAATGTCAACGGCTTCGAGTTATGGGCGACAAAAGTGAAACGTTTTGTAAGTTGGCTGTTGTTATGCCATTCGATGTTCGATTGTATGTAATCCTCATAAAATTAATTAATATGTGCGGCTTGAATCTAATTCAGCACGTAGACATAAACAGTGTCAATATTTTGGGTTTACTTTTGAATAAAACATACCTATTTTTTTACATTGTCTTATGTGGGAATAGCATCAAATGTAAATACTAATTGCAAGGGAAATAGTATATTACGCAACAAGTTTAGAAAAGGGATATTTTACTGAACAAGTATGACTGGTTTGAGCACGAGCGTCAGCGAGTACTTAAAGTGCCATACGAGTTCAGTAAAACAATTTTTCTAACGTGTTTCATATACTGTTTTATCCCATTTCATAAGAAATGTAATATTAGTTATTTACTATATAAGTAAGATAAAAGCGTAATTAATATACGTGTGTGTAAGCACACAAGTATATTAATGATGCATTATAAGACATGTATTGTACAAAATTTTATCTACAACTGCCCAAAATTGAGAAAAGTGCATTAAGAGAAATGTCAGATGACATTTTCAAAAATATTTTAGGCAAAAGTCATTATGTCATTCATTTGACACTATTTCAGTTAGGTAATGAAGTCATTACACCACTAGTGGTGTAATAGAAGTTTATTACATCACTAGTTGTGTAATGAACTTCATTACCTAACGGAAATAGTGTCAAATGAGTGACGTAATAAGTCCTTATCCAAGCAGTAGATACAATATTAAATTTTTATATAAAAGTGACACTAAATGTCAAAACATAACCAAGCTGAGCATAGCTCGTTCCTATGTACTAAAGCACAATAGCTCCAGTTGATGATATGCGTTTGGCAGTACTGAAATGTATTGTTGGTGACACTGTTCAAATTCGAGGTTACCAGGTTAGGTTTTGCGTCAGTTTTGACACAGACTGACGAAAAACCTAACCTGCTAACCTCGAAATTGACATTACATTGACTTACAGTCTCATCAACAATACACTTCAGTATTGCCAAACGTAAAACGAACGGCCGTTGTTATGCAGAAAAGTGTTGCTAATGCAGAAAAGTACCATAATTCTAAACGATTTTGAATGTAGAAATGTAGTACTACATTAATTACCAAATAAAATGCGATAAAAATATTTTATGTATACTTTCTACTAATTTGAAATTTTATACCCTCTCTGAAATATGTGGACATGGCTTAAATACAGTTTCTTAAAAAATACTATTTAACTCTATTAAACTCTATATCCAAATGTATTTAATTAAACCAGTATTCTGCTTTCAACTTCCTTTTAAGGAAAATAATTTGTAACAATGGAACACTTGGATTTGTATGATGTTCTCCATACCATTGTAAGTTCTCTCTTGAAATGACATTGCTTATTATCATTGGATTACCAGTGCATGAAACATGGATGTCACGACACGAACCAGCAGTGGTAAGGCCCATATATTTCTTAGAAAATTGACTTGCATTAGTAATTTTTCCCTCGTTCTGCGTGGCAGTTGATCGAGATATCAAGACAGAGAGGATCGAATTGGAAAATGTGTTCGCCAGGGAGACTCTGTCACTCCTAAATTGTTTATGTTGGGTTAGTAAATGTATTCAAGCAACTAGCATGGAAAGAAAAGGGTATAAAGGGCTATGGTTCATATTTAAGCCTTTTGCGGTTCGTGGATGATGTGATCCTTTCAAGTTCTGAAACTGAAGAACTAAAAAACATGTTACAACGACTACATGAACCCTGGCGAACAGTAGCCTAAAAATTTATTTTAATAAAACAAAGATCATAACTCAGAACAATGACGATAACATATAGATAGATAATAATGCAATAGAGAATGTAAACGAATATATTCATATACCCACCTATAATAAAGCTAGGTAAATAAAAACCAAATGTAATTTTTAATATCTGTGGCGATTTAGACAGAAGTAAATAAACAAGCAATGCTTTTTTGGAAACGATTCTAATACAATTACCTTTATACTGACGAAAAGCAAGTGCATGTACTTTTAATTAATAAATTTACAGTAGATACTCAATTTTACCACAGTTTTTATTTTTCTCTAAATCACAAGACACAAAATTATTACTAATTAATATCTCATTCTGGAGGAGCTCCGAGAGTAAACTGCAGGTAGCCGCTAAACCCTTTTGGGACGATAGAGGCGTCGGGTCAAGGATCGAGGGAACCCCATTGACCGCCCGTAGAAAAGGTGGCGAGTAATACTGCTGACGCAAGACACTCGGACAATAGCGATCTAA
Source organism: Agriotes lineatus (assembly GCA_940337035.1). NCBI lineage: Eukaryota > Metazoa > Arthropoda > Insecta > Coleoptera > Elateridae > Agriotes > Agriotes lineatus. The sequence continues at coordinate 67,339,532 of OW679200.1, read as the reverse complement.
CACTTTCGCTGTAGACGTCCGGCTTTGGAAAGACGGTAATAAAGCAATTCTCCGGCTTAGGAACCGGACACAATGTGTAATGGCACTTTCCTAAAAAAACGAGGGTTTCAAGCAGCCACTTGAAGAAATTACTCTCCGCACTGACGTAATTGACGAGAAGCTACATAAGGATAGACGGGAAAGTACCGAGGCATTCTAACTGTTCACTCAGTGTCGTTCATTCGGTTTACAACATTCGGGATTCCGTGTCTACGAATCGTGTAACATGCTTCCAATCCGCGTCAGTAAAAACAGCATTCGTTTACAAAGCCCTGTCGAAATATATGGGGCGTTTTAATATTATGAGAAATAGTTGTATAATCGCGCACTATATATAAAATAACTAAATAGTTGTTGTTTTCAAATAACTATCATCGCTATTAGCAACTAAAGAATATTGTAACGGATGTCATCCAAACCGGACCAAGCGTTCTATTATTATTACTTATAACACTTTCTTTTTTAAATTTGAAGCACAATACAGGTTTCATGAAGCGGATTTTGATATACATTTGCAAATCTGTGGTTAATCCACTTCCATATATTTTAGGAACACCCTGTCTTACTCGCCCTTCTAGCGTTTTCCCACCAAAGAGTAGGTCGATTATGTCGAAAAAAGAACGTTGTTATGAGTTAAATCTCAAATAGATTATGAAAAATTTGAATCTTTCCATAATCAAATCTAACTATTTATAAATAGTTGTACCTCCAAGCTGGCTATGCAATTTCGATACTCCTAATTATCGTCTCATTTTGTTATGTGCTAATATTTTGCCAAAATTTTAAAAATTAAATACCATACTTGGAAAAGTAGAAAAATTAATTAATTATTACTGCTCAGGTTGAGAATATTTTAATTGGGGTGTTCATATTACATAACTACCATTTAACTAAAATTGAAATTGTAAAAAATCGAATGAGTAATTCCAAACCCTAGAAGACATTCTGTGGTAGTGGATTTTTTTAAAGAATGCGATCGCATTTGCTCACCTATGCAATGTATTAAACTGTTTATTTATAGAATTGCAGTTTCGAATTGTGCAAACATTAGTTACGACAGAAATGCCATTAATGAAAAGTAAATAATCCCAACCCGTAAAAGTTAATTGGCACTTCACGCAAGTGGCTTAAATTAGCCGCGAAAAACAAGCAGAATAACAATTTCTGGTGATGCAATTTGCCAAAAGTCACCACATCGATGTTTATTCTTAAGTCGGAAATTGGAGAAAAGGATAATCGCATTGTAACACATCTTTTATTTTTAATAGCTATTTACTATAAAAGTAGTGATATGACACAATTAGTTAAAAACCCCTAACCACACCAATATTTAACAAACCCTAAATACATATTTTAAACGTCTAAGCTGTCATCTTCGGTAGCCTTGAAGAGTGAGACTAACCCGACAAATGCGGCCGAAGACATGCTCTTCACCAAATTACCAGTAAAATTGTTAAATATTTCTGTGGTTACGGGTTTTTAACGAATTGTGTCAGATTCAAACAACAGGCTCCAGCAGAATGATAAATTATGGCCCTATACAAAATTTCAGGAAGATCTACCCGCTTAGATTAAACCGTCATTTTTAATAAATACAATTTATTTTGTTTAATCTAAAAAATAACTGTTCAATCTAAGTAGGTAGATCTTCCTGAAATTTTGTATATGGCCATGTTCTAATCTATTATATTGGTTCAAAGCCCTTCCTGGTATATTCTATTTAAAATTTGGAGATACTATTTAGATGGTGCTTTTCTGAAAAGGGTGTACCATTTTCAATGGGGCTAAATGAGAATCTTCGTTATTTTTAGTAGAAGATAATGTGCATATCTTGGGGTAAACTTTTCGAGAACAGAATGAGAACGAATGTTCTTGTGGGTTCGAGCTTTGATTTGGAGTCATAGCTCACTTATGTTTAAAGCCGGGCACGGTAGCTCAGGGGCTATGCATTCTGACTACTGATCTAAGGGTGGCGAGTTCGATCCCCGGCCCCAGTGAAGTTTTTAAAAATAAGAAATACGTATGAAAAGTTCTACAGAATTCTTTTATTCGAAAGTGATGTAAAGAAGCTGTGGGTCATATGTTACTACGATGTGTAGCATATGAAGGATCCCTTGCTAGGGTTGGAACTCGGCAAATATCTCGGCAAACTTTAGTAGTATATAACTGGTGTAGTTTTTTTTGTGATCTACGGGATATGCTTGAAATAATAAATACTCAACATAGATTCTCCTTTCGAATGCATGCCTTCTTGTTCTTATTAGCTCCATGAATTTTTGAGAGTAGAGGTAAATTCAATCCGTAGATTTCGAAGGCGACGCACGGCGGATTTTGAATCGAGGAGCACTTCCTTTTTCCCTTTCGGCGAGCTAAGTCGATTCAGTTTGTATCGTGGGATTTGCTCCCATTTTTTATTTCAAAGTCATCGAGTACTAAAAAGTATTTACAGGTTTTCTGAAGCCGACGTCGCTGTAATTTCAACCAAGATGCAGACCGTGCGAATTTGATTTTCATTGAACGTGTATGTTCGCTCTCAACTTTAAGGTATGCTTTTTTCTATTTAAGTAAGCCCGTTAATTAGGCGATTCGCGTTATACGCACGCTAGGATAACACTAGGAACTGCAAAACCCGCTTGGCGGAGGCATGGGTATTTTTGTCATGAAAGGCATGGGTATTTTTGTCATGAAATATCTTATTCGCCACCTTGACCACTCTCGCTTGTTGTAGCTAAAATTTGTTTTGCGGAGACCTAAGAATTTTTTCTCCTGAGCGGATCCAAGTTCAGAGTTCCTGCAAGCTGAGTTCCCGTTCGTCGATAGATCTTGGTGAAGCGAAGCCGTTACTGTCGCGGAAAAGTATGTTGCCATGGGTGCGCCATGACATTATCTCTCACTTACAACTTTTATATTTATCTGTGAGTTCTGACTAAAAATAATGCGGAGGGACATTTTCGTAGAGCTTAAGGCGGATAACGCAATATTTATCTGATGCGGCATTGTATATTTGTATCTTTGGTGCGTTGTTTTATATGAGGCCTCTCGACAGACGCACATCGTGGTTCAAGTCAGAGATTAGCTTTTTGACAAGCACACACATGCTGCTTTTCAGTTAGGATGAGTTTTTTGCTGGTCGGTTGCTGCTACTCGGCTTGACCCTATTTCAGCCCTGCGTCATCATTTTTCTCATCCTTTGATTTTGACTGATTATTTTAGCTTCAAGAGTTTGTTTTTTGCCAGACGTAGCTTCTTTATATATTAAATGTACATTTTTGGATCGTTTTGAATTTATTGGCCCAGTTTACCATTTATCTGCCCACTTTGAACCAATGTTACCATTTAACCCCAGATTTTTTTCGCGAGCTTGGTTTAATAATAATTATGCGTCTAGGACGCCATTTATTTTGATATTGTTGTTTTGGGTAAATGTATTCACATAAAAGCCAAAGGTTCAAGGACCGTAACGCATCGTTATTGTTTCCTACTAGTGGTATTATGTTTGGACCTACCGATACCTGCTCGTTCTTTAGATTATAGATTATTTTACGCTAGAGCCAGTACACGGTAAGTGAGTTAGATTGGTTTCGTTGCTGTCGTGATTAACAATAGCGCCCTTTTAGGATTTGCTGTATTTCCATGCATATTAATCTTAGGGACCATCGCCTGATCCTTACCCATGACAACAAATCGCCAAGAGTTTTAACTAGTCCGAGGTGTCACGCCTTTTATTGTAGAGCGGCACAATTCTTAAATGTTTCCTTACTATTTTGTTTTATTATACTTAGAAGACCTATTATGCCATTAAAATTATGTAACTATATATTTCAGACTTTTAGATAACTTACCTTAATTATATATACGGATTGGTTGTGGTTAGTACGAACATAGGGACATGCAAGGCAATTTCCTTTTTACAATATAATGCACCGTAATTTTTTTGAAATATAGAGTACCTCTGTATAGTAACAAAACCGAGTACTTTATGTAGTTAATTGAAAAAAAGACTAGAGTCGATGAGTAACAAAATTAGTGCAAGTTAGATCTTGACGCGAATGTAACAGTAAATACTGCAATAATGTGGCAGCTACTGCTGTTGTTATGTACTATGTCCTTATGTTCACACAAGCCGCCACCAATCTGATATATAATTATCAGTGCCTCTGATACTGCTGCAAAATGGCAAAGGACTCTTCATCTTTCAAAATTAGTTTTACTCATTCTTGTTACTTAATGTATAAAAAACTAAGTATTAAAAGCGATGGAGTTTTTCAATTCCATTGTATAGTAGACATGTAGGGAAGCGACAAATTTAAGACAATATCTATATTAGGTACTAAAACTATACATGCGTCTACAACAGCGTAATCAACAGGTGAATCTGTAAACCGTAAAATATAGAGATTGGATTAACTAAAACAAGTGATTTTGTTTTATTATAACTACAGAATGAAAAAACTGACTTTTTCAGTTTTCCTTTTTTGCGTATTACGGGCCTTTTAATCCGACATTATTAAAAAAGAGCAAAAATGTCTAATGACGATATAACCACATGTAATTGTCATTTAAAAATCAGCGTTAAACTGAATACAATATAAAACTTCTGAGTAGATTAAAAATCTGTCTATAAAATTTAAAAGGCGAACTTTTAGACATAACAATTGCAATTATAGCGTTATAAGGTACGAATATTACGAAACTATAAAACAACAGGATCAATAGCAAAAATCCAAATTTGGGATGAACTTCAAATGTTACACCAGCAAATTGGGAGCTTTTCTTATCTGGGCCAAATGATCCGATTCTGGGGTCGTAGGTACATACATTAATATTGTAACGCATCAAATTTACCTAAGGCACAAATAATGTGTTACAATCTTTACCCCCATCTCCATAGCGTTTGGATTTGTGATAAGGCGATCTTAGCCGTTATACGCGGATCTAACGTAAACCAGTACGTCACGCAGTTCCATCTCCGACTTCTCTAAAAATATCCCAATAACTAGGTGCTGGAAGAGTATAAAAGGAGACTCCGCAGTCATTTTAAATCACTTGAGTCTTGAGTCCTGAACCCCAACCTGATCACCAGGTACCCTTCGGGGCCTGGCCCCGCTTTCTTAATCTCCGTCCTGATTTTCCTCTTATAACAGTTGGCTTCCGATCTTACTAGAAACTCCGTTTAAATTCAGCACCAGCTGAGATTTTCTGGTACCAGTCTGCTTCCGATCTTACTAGAAACTTCGTTTAAATTCTAATACCAGCCGATTTACCAGCCATTATTATCACAACCTTTGCATAAATTTAACTTTAAACCCGACTGACTTACCTACGTACTAGGAGAGATCTCCAGGTCAAACATAATCATCAACTCAGACGTAAGCAAATTGGCCAGCCTGTCGCGAGTCCGGATCCACCGAAAACCTTTGGTGCTCGCCGGATATTTATGGTCAAAGAGCCGGACTTTGTAAAAGGTGAAAAGTCTAGGTTATATTAATCCGAGTGGTCCAAACTTATTCAAAAATGAAACACATTAATTCAATTGAATTTGACCGCCCGCAAAACAATAACAAACGAGGGAACATCAGAGTACACCAGAGCTACAGATCACCTGCGCCTACGGTCTTCGAACGTTATTTGAGAGAATCCAATGACAGCCAAACCAGCCTGCAGTGTGGGTTTCCGAACGTCCCCAAAATAACGAAACGCAGAAGAAATTTTTATATTTATGTACATAGTATTTTAAATGCTATGCATTATAAAATTACGAATTGTTTTTGCAAATATCTAAACGCATTATACAGTTTATTCCAGCACTGTTATTTATTTGTTTTATACATTTGAATATCACGAAGCCATGGGCATTTGAGCTTTACCCTAGGCAATCCAGTTTAAATCTAAATGTAGCGAATTTTGGTGAAGTTTAAATAAGCAATTAAAAAAATAAAATTCAAAATTCTGATACCAGCCAGAAATATTACAATAAATGTACGTTAGAAAGTACATTAATAATCTCCACTTTTTCAGAATTTGTAAAAGAATATTGACATTTAATTTTACGACTCTAACCTGGAAGCGTAAAGATATCTTCGGTTTCTGCTGCCTCTTATTGATGTTCTCGAAAAGTTGACAATGTGCATCTTCTCTTAACTCTAAAAACAACAGCAACTACATTTAATCTTATCTAACATGGAATACCCTCTACACGATAAAAAAATATCCATGCTCAGCCGTTTAAGAAAGAAAGCGAATAAATTTGTTTTGCATTTCTTATATTGCTATAAGCACTTACAAAAGTGCATCTTTAGTTGTCTGTCGGACTAGAAATACAGCGAATTTGAATATTAAACAAGAAGTAACAATATCTTTAAAACAAACAAATGGTTCAAAGAACGCAATGAAAACTCTATGAAACACAGCAATAGGTAGAGTAAGAAGCGATACTTTTCGAGAAACGTACAAAGCCTTGGAGATCTTAAGCTAGGTAAGGGCAAGATTATGGTGATGGAGGTAGATCTATCATCTGACGGAACTAACGATGACTCAAAAACCTAACACGAAAAAACTAGGAAGACCAACAAAAAGATTTTGTGGGAGTTGGACATCGGGATCGCAAGATATGCTATACAAAGTTTTAGTTTCGCAAATTTCCGAAGTACTACTGTCTATTTACTCTCCTTTTTAAATTTTCTACCTAGGGCGATGTCTTCTTCAATGCGTCTCCAGAGAGTCGCTTTATACATAAATAATAGGTCGTTGATCGTATTTTCTTCATTGCGTTCTCAACTTCAATAGATCCGTCGCTTAAAAATTATCTCTTTACAACCTTGCACATCTAAATAAATCCTGACGGACGGCCTTTAATTAGAGTCAGAAATACCAACTGTGCAATCTTCCATTAGCGGCGTAAAGGTCGCGCGTATGAGCTGGCATTTCTCTAAAATTAGGGGAAACAGGGTCATGCTGCACGCTGCTGGCCATACATTACGATCACCGATACGAATCGATAAGCCGTAATAACTCAGAGCGGAATTTGCGAGTATTTGGCCCAGATATAAGTAAGCACAAGATATACGGAGCCTGACCTTTGCGCTGACCTTCAGCGAAGAGCAGGCCGACCTTTGCTCCCATACTAATCTAGCGTACCTGCATAGAGCAGTCACCAGCAGAATGCAGGATGGCACACTTTCTCGTCGCTCTTTGACTTTTAAGTGTACCAACGCTCACCTTTGTCTGTATGGTGGGCCTGGACGTCAGCTTCCAGCAGCTCAAGAGGCCTTTCGGTTTGTTGTAACGTCATCTTTATTTCCCCCGCTACGTTCATCAATTCTGAATAATTAAGCAGTTTGTTAATTCTTGAAGACTGTCTTTTTCTGGAGGCAACTTCAGGACGATCGTCTGCTGAGCAGGCCATTTATATATAATTCCGCGTTTACGGTTCGTAGGTTGCATACAGAGAAGCCTTTTAACTTCCTAGTTCTCCGACACCTTTTACAAAGCACTGACTCCCGTGTTTATGTCATACATCCCTGAACGTCCTTGCGTTCTTCCTTGCATTCTTGGTTACGTCATGCCTGTGTGCACTATGTGTTTATGCTATCGCGCTTGGGCAAAGTGCTCTTGGGAACGACAAACGCAATTTTGTTGTGTAAAACCCTAGGCCGATTAACTTATCACGATAATAGCAACTCGACAATGCAGGAATCAAACAACTAGCTAGCACGCAATCTATAACTGTACTAACGTTCACAAGGACGACCCTGAGCGTCTTTCCTCATTGTTTCCTTTAAAGCCTAAACTATCACTTAGCGCGGCATGGTGCTACCGAAAACCTTGGGCCATCGCTTTTTGAATTATGCTATTAAGTAAATTATGACATTTAATCTTAAATTAGGAAACCGGATTTGCACAACACTTGAGGCTTTAAATCGTTTAAATATATAAAATTAGAGGGGCAGTAATTTTTCTTAATGACTTGTACTTTGGATCATAATGAAGAAGCAACTTGCAATATTGGTGCATAAAACTGTCGATCTTAAGTTAGACATTTGTTTTAATTTAAGTTTATAAGCTACCTAGTTTCGAAAGTATCGTTGAATGAATGATTGATGATCGTACTAAATTGGTTTGAGGTAACTAGTAAGTTTCAGAATCTTAAGTTGTTTACTTAGACTATTCCTAATAAATGAAGTAATGAACAGGAAACAAAACTACCAAGTTGGCACACATATTTGAACTGCTGTTGGTGGAATAAATTAAGTAAAAGAATCGATGAAATGTATGATAAAAATAAGCATGTTGCTGAATGGAGGGGAAAAGTAGCAAGTACGATATGGATACGAAAAATAGAAACATACCTAAAAACATGAGAGAGATCAATGAGAAATTGGATAGAAGGCAGCTAGGTGAAAGTGTTTAGAGAAATATAATGGAGAAAATGGTATATTTTACTGTGTACTCTGCCTTATTGTACAATAGTAACACCCCAAATGCGAAAAATAAAAAATAGGGATGAAACTAAATATGAACTAGGCTTAATATAACCACTAATTAATCACAATAGTTAAGAAACGTCCAATTTATTATGAATTTATTACAAAATAATAACTAACATAATGATAATCAGGTTTTCTTCTTATTTCAGAACAAATTTTCGTAAAAATGAATGTATTTTAGAGGTGCAGTCACGCATATGCATTAAATTTACCTTATTTTTAAAAGCTAATTTATTACAGGTCAAAAACCGTACTTGTACAGGCTTAATGCGTTGGGAGGTCAACTACGTTAACCTCCGGTCAGCACACAACTAGTTCAGCGTTGGGTCGGGTCCACCTGATCTCGACAGTATGGCGCTACTAAATGTTTTTCAAAATTTGTTGTTTTATTTTTAAATGCAAAGCCAAAGATTGATTATCAGTCAAGTCCGCAGTCGTTGACAGATTGTTGTAATATGGAAATACTTACTTGACTTGTTTAATAAACCACTTTAGCAAACAACTCCTTGAAGCTAATTCGCTTCACACTGGATGGTTACATTCTTTTTTCGTTTCCAAGTCAGACTCAGGCTACGATCCTATCTTTCAGTCTAGGCCGGAATACATAGGTTGATTCTAAGGATTCGTTTCACGTCGTTACTTTACTTTACTTCAACTCACGTTAACTACAGGAAATTAAGGGCGGCGAAGACCCAACAAAGGAACTAACTAACAACTACTGTTAATAATGTAGGGGCCCTTATGATATAAGCAAAACAAAAAAGATAAAGTGCACCCCTTGCATCATGCACATAAATTACGCATGAAACAGTTTCTAAACTGAAGGTAACGCCACTGGGTTTTGAAGCACTTGTTTATTTGTTAACGTTAACAGAAAGAACAATTACTTTGCTTAATACCGGACTGGCTTTAAGGCAGCTTAGGAAAAACAGAATGGTGGTCCACTGAGTTGTGGCTGCACGCGCTGTTAAAACATCCTGCGACTTCGGCAGATGCCTTCACGGCTCGTGTAAGAACAAAGGGGATGATGTCATCAACTGAGTACGTCATTCGTTGTTGCACCCAAGGTTGGGCAATATTGAAAAATTGTTTTCCACTATCCAGAACAGATGTTTCCACAGGGAATTACTATGGAAATCTTTAAATTAGTGTCAATTCCAAGGTTTCGTCTTTTTAGTTTGCTCGCTTTATAGTCGTATTAACTAGCTACGCATTTCACACGAATACTTTTGGTACTTGAGATTTCCCAAAAAATGGTTTAAATTCGACATTAGCCGACACACTGATATCGCACTTCGAAACTGTACTTTCTACTTTCGATGAGTTTTTGTACAACTTTAGAAGCTGGTCTAAGAAATAGAAGACTGCAAACCATTTAGCGACAACCCCAAAAGGTGGCGCACTTCTATAAGTGGGGAAAGCCCGGTCTTGAAATCACTGGGTTGTGTAAGCGCCCGTACGTGCTTTCCTGGGTTTCCCTTGATGAAACGTACTCGTATTAATCAGACAAGTAACTGTCGAGAGCGGACTCTCTACTACACATTTGCTGCTATACATTTCTGAAGTAACATTTATGCCTACGGCATCCTCACCCACGGTTGTGCAGCAATATGCCAACGTAATACGTAAGCCCCCCCGTAAGTTGTGGGACAGGGTAACCGTCGCCTTTTTCAGGTAGTTTTACTGGGCAATCTCCGTGTGGTCTGCTTAGGGTAAATTGTTTCGGCTACTAGTCGGCGGTTAGCCTGCCCATCACCTCAAGCGACGGGCTAACGCATCTCGGAACTAGGACCAGGTTCGCCCAAGTCCAACTTCTCAGTCGACTGTCCCAACTCGTCTCGGATACTAGTACAGACCTCAGTCGACTGCCCGACTCGTCTCGGGTACTAGTACAAACTACTGGACCGACTGAACTGCTCCTAGTCCGACACCTCTAACGGCGGCCTAGAGTTTGCCCCTTCGATGCGTTTCTTTCTGCTCAACAAGCTGGAATAGCTTTGCCACGTGAAAGCAAGAGTACGGTTTTGAGAACAATGGGATGTGTAAGCGCCCGTCTCCTCACTGGGCTTCTCTTGGTGTGTGGGTAAGGGGTACACACCTGAGAGCCCCTGGGTGTGGAACAGAATGAATCAACACAAATAGAACAAGCTTATTTGATTTTGGCAATTTTTAAAAATAATAACTTCTTTCAAATATCGATATTCCGCCTCAGCTTTTTTGCAACTCACTTTCATGTTTTATTTTGGTTCTTGCTTCTACAATTTTCACATACTCTACTTGCATATATAGTTTGTCACATTATCCACATGTGTGTGATCTTTGAATGCCAAATATATATTTACACTCTGCAAAAACGTCACCGTATAAACGAAAGTTGGGTTCAAGATCAAAATATAGTTTGATAAGCCATAAATACATTTTTTTCTGCAACCGTGCTGAAAAGGTGATTTTTGTGGACGTAATTACCGCTGAAAAATTCGTTTTTTGCGGTGGGTATTAGTAACTGCCGCAAACTTATCGGTACACTTGCACACAAAATTGACAATTTGTTTTTGATTATAAAATGCATCGCGATGTTGTGTATGCACCTTTGCAAAATATTTGGCTTTCTCGGAATAGCGTGGCGGATACGGCTTCGTCACACTGCCCAAACATTTCTCAGTACGCGAGACAATCATTTCGCGGCCTAGGTGCACAAATAACTTTTAATGTCAAGCCAGGAATTACGTGGTTACAAATCGTAATTGTGACATCCTCTGAAATCCATCTGATTTTACCCTATTTTGTTCCCTAGAAGTAGAGTTATTTTTAATCAAACTTTGAAGACGTCACAGGGAGTTTTTTTTTTGCAAACTGGCATAGATGAAATAATATTTTGATTTTTCATGTCAATAGAATACCTTTTAGATGTGGCATCAGTCTTACGCTTTGGTCTCCTTGTGTTTTTGCATAGACACAATTTCAAGAAGGTATAGGTAAGCTTTGTTCGTTAGAAGACATTTTGTAGAAAGCAGTAAATAGTTTATTTTTTTAATCGAGTGCATTGATGCGACAACCCCGTTTACTGCAACACTCTCCATTTTTATTTTTTAGATATTAAGGGTTACGAAAAAAACGCTTTTATTTTTTACAAACCCACTTCACTTTGAATAGGAACTTAAAACCTAGCTTTACATAAAATATAAATCAGAATAAATCATTTCATAATTCACAATCATTATTATTATTTTTATTACCAAATTTTGAATTATCATTGCAAACCAAGGTTTTTTTCTATATTCGCAGTAGTAAATGTTTGTTGGTTATCTGTCACAAAGTTTTTTTTATAAAAAAACCAACTGATCTACACCACACGATGTTACTATTCGAAACTTAATTCTCAATAGAAGTGTGAGGTGCTGGGACATCTTTTCCTTCTAAGATATTTTTTATATCGTAACGACCTTGAGCCGGGTCGCGGGCAAACGGATGAGTCAGCTTTCGAGAACGACCTCGGGATTAATGCGGGCGATGCGTCAGCATTTGCCAGAATAGTCGAGAATATCTCGACGCTTCCGGAGTGACTCGCCCGGCGAATATATAAGCCAGCATAGCGGGAAGGCGGGCAGTGCGAATCTAGCTTTGAAGTGTGCGAAGCGTGCCATATAAATTCGTGTTGAAGTCGTATGTAAATAAATAAAGTGTATTTGTTGTTAGAAATAGTTCCTGTTAGTGTATAGATAATTTGTGTTCCGTATTAATAGTTCTTGTGTATTTGTAAATCGTTAAGTTCAATTGCTGTAAATAAAGGCTTAAAACAAGAAGCGGTGTATAATTAAAAAAATAGCCCAGATGATAAATCGTAACAATATCTTAAAATTCAGACTGTTCCTGCAAATACAAACAAAATTAATTCAAAAATAATAGATAATATAGTGCCAAGTTTGGGCAACAAAATTGGAATTTTAGGCAGTGTTAGTTAGAATAGGCAATTAACAATAAAAATAGGCACTTAAGTAAAATAAACTATGTATAAAAAAGATATTCTTCTTCTATGAAACAAATTTTGGCCAAATGGCCTACAAAACTGACCAAAAGGCATTCACCCTAGAATCCGTCCCCTCATCATCACCTATTCTGTTATTATTATTATGGTGTTTGTTATATTATTATTACTATTATTTACAGAAAACCTAAATAAGAACATATTGTTGTTGAAGAAGCAAAATAAATGTACTAGGTACTTAATATAGAAAGTTTGGTTAAGAGTTGTAAGGTAAGTCCTTTTTACTTACCTTTCTCGGAACCATTTTTTTGTCTAAATATTCTTCTCCAATATTCCTCAAACGATTTCTCACGTTATCTTTTCACATGTTAATATGTGTCTTCCTCTTTTTTTACTTTCCACGTCAAAGAGATGAAGGAAGTATTGTAATCGTGAAGGATGACCTTTCGAGATTTCTTCAGATCTCCACGTTTCAAGGTCACTAAATGACGAAAAACATGTTTTCTTAATGCTGTCTCTCTGTCCGTCCGTCCGTCTGTCTGCCCGCCTGTCTGTCTATATGTCTGTCTATTTATGTGTCTGTGTGTCTGTCCATCCGTTTGTTTGTCTGTCTGCCTGTCCGTTTGTCTGTCTGCCTGCCTGTCTGTTAGAATTATAGCTCAAAACCTATTTGTTGAAGGACTTGGATATTTTGCATGCGGAATAGATGTCTCCCGGTTCGAAAATATATTTGTGATCAAATATATATAGGACGAGCACAAAAATGTTGCTTATTTTTGCTTTAACTCAGGAATAGATAAAAGTAGTTATTATGCATAGCTCAGGTTTTTACTCTTGATGAAAATGGGACCAAACAGATACAGGGTGAACATCGTTAAAGGGAAACAACTTCGTAGCATTCGTTGCGCACCACGCTCAGCGCGAACAGAAAGATATTGCGACCGACGCAAATCGCAGTCACGGTGTATAGAAATGTACAGAGATCGTTGCGAAGGAAGTTTGGTGAAAAGCCATTTACAAATTTTTTCTCACTTTATTTATGTTGTTTACAGTTGCCAGCGTGAAATTTATATCGCGCTATATTCTGGGCTTCGTGATTATTCCGCAAATGGTGACATATGGCCACTTGTTTTAATATGTAGGCAGATTACATGGTAGACATACGCCCTTTTCGGTCGGAAAGCACAGATTTAAAAAATCTGCTGTGATATACTCACACAACTTTCTTTTACAGTGATCTTATACTTAATCAAAAATTTTATTTTTAATTTTTAAGCATTTGTCAAAAATTTTCAAAAATTACAAAATCTACAAAAACGGTACAAAATAGAGCGTTAGTTGAAGAGACAAATTTTCTCTAAAATTTTAGGCTGAATTAAAAAATGTAATAATATACCGGGTGTTCTGTTTAAAATAGGAGTTAATAAAAAAATTGAAAAAACTAAAGAAACCCATTTTAATAGTGTTCAACTGGAAAATCACCTATTTCACATCAATACACATTAAAAATGTAATAAAAATGCTCGTTTTATAATATTCATGGATGAAATAATTAAGAGATGCTCCGCTGAAACAAAGAAATTACACATTGGGTTTCGAAATCTACAAAGAGTGACAATCTTTGAGGGAGCCTTTGCAGACGACGTAGTTTTAATGACAAAAAGTGAAACAAATCTTAAGAAAAAAATTGAAATTTGGAATAAAACACTATCAGAATACGGAATGAAACTAAACAAGAACAAAACTAAGGTTATGGTAGTAGAGGAAGAAGAAGAGCTAACTAACATAAAAATAGAAGATGTTGAATTGGAACAAGTAACACCATTTAAGTATTTAGGAGTAATGATACAGTGCAATGGAAAACATGAAATGGATATTAACAATAAAACTGAGAAAGCACTAAAAATCGTTCATGCCATGAACTACAACTTTATAGCCAAGCCAGAAATATCACGAAAAACAAAAATCAACGTGTCCAAAACAATCTTCAGGCCAATATTAACTTTTGGATGCGAGACATGGGTACTAACAAGACAACGGAAGAGCAAAATACAAACGACTGAAATGAAGTATTTGAGGAGAGTAATAGGAGTTACGAGAGAACATAGAATAAGAATAAGCTGGTGGGGCCATTTACAAAGGATGGATAACAACAGACCGGTCAAAAAAATATGGGAAGCTAAAGTGCATAAGAAACGAAGACCAGGAAGACCACGACAGACATGGGATGAAGCAATGAAAGAAGCACTAGAAAAAACAGGAATAACTTGGACGGAAGCTAGGAAATTGGCGCGAGACAGGAAAAGTTGGAAGAAATTAATGAATAGTATTTAACTTTAATACCTGACACCATTTCATGGTAAACAGGGTTTCTTGATTATATATAATCAAAATGTAAAGTTTAAAAAATCGTTAGAGCCGTTTTTGAAAAAATCCAAAAAAACTGAAAAATCACAAGAGTAAACACCTACATCCGGTTATGCGATTTTCTTTAAAAGCTTGCTGTCGTATCTAGATAGCGGTACGCGACACTTGGGCGCCGCCGTTTGGGCCCCGCCCTTTGGCCGCCGCCGTTTGGGCGCCATACGTTTGACCGCCGGACGTTTGGGCGCCAGTAGTATACATTTTTAAATAGTTTGAGAGTTCTAACAATGTTGCTTAATTATTTTTATTAATTTCACATAATGTCTTCTTGTAATTGTGGTAGATTTTATTGTAGTTCTACTTTTTATTATGTGACTATATGTATACTACTCAAGTAACTGTAACCTGCTTTTACTTGTTATATAATAATTAATTTCTACGACGATATTTGTTTTGATTTTCTGGAATGGTTTAAGATTATAAATGCAAAGTTTTCAATAAAAACTAGTGGTGGATTATATTGTAGTTCTATTTTTTATTATGTGACTATATGTATACTACTTAAGAAACTGTAACCTGGTTTTACTTGTTATATAATAAATAATTACTGTCACAATGATATTTATTTTAATTTTCTAGAATGGTTTAGGATTATAAATGCAAAAGTTTTCATTTTTACCTAAGCCGTAAGTTGATTGTGTTACATTTTGTGGAGTAATTGTAAATTTACTTAAATAGATACATCTATATCAAATCTATTATACCGTGAACAATGTCATTTGAAATTGCTTGCAAAAAATCATATTTACTATAAAAAACAAAAGTATTGTGGACTATTTTTAATATTTCTAAATTTCGGCGCCCAATCGGCGGGGCCCAAAAGTCCCGGCGCCCAAACGGCCGGCGCCCAAATGGCGGCGCCCAGACGGCGGCGCCCAAATGTCCTGCTTTTGTCTAGATAGTACACAAAACTTATATATGAAGTTTCAACGCCATACGCTTTTTCGTTTCTGAGATGTTCTGTTCACAGACACAGACAGACACACAGACTGACACGCAGGCAGACCAATGAACAAAAACATGTTTTTTGGGTTCAGGGGACTTAAAAACGTGAAGATTTGTTGAAAACTCAATTTCGAATTTTTGGGGTGAATCCAATACTTCCTTTATCGTAAAAGGAAGTAAAAATGTAACATAAACCATTTTTAGGAAAGACGTCAAATATCACCAATCACAAGGCAACGTTCTAGGGTAGACATAATTGTCTTGTCCATAGAAATAGATATTAGCTTCATTATTTCGAACTGAAACTATATATAAATTTTCTGGAAAATGATCAAATTTAATACTGACTGGATTGATATTCGAAAAACATAATCTAATCAAATATTTGTATTGGAGTGTTTCCTGCTCAGCAGTTGCACGAGGGAAATTGCTGACAAGGGCTTCACAAAGTCGTGTTATTCTAATAAAGTTACAAAAATAGAAAAAGCGATAGAAAATTCACAAAATGAGGAGGGGAAAGTATATCAGTAAGTTTTAGTCGATAAAAAATAAATGATATCTTTTAATCGAAACGGGAGGACTAAAGATAGACGCTTATGAAGTAAACATGCAAACGATAATTGCCAGGAAGAAGAATGTGTATATACAAACTCACTACTTGAAGAGATGCAGGTGGACCATTTGGTGGACCAAGGGAGTGGAACACGAATCAAATTAAATTGTAACCTGTTTGAAATTTAAGGAAGAGGAAGAACGTAAGACGATATTACAATCTTCAAAAGTAAGACACAAAACTGGTTTGCTTAGAAAAATCAGTAGTTTGCTAGCATACGTTTAAAATGATATCGGTTATCTTTATCACAATATAATGGTAGACATTCCAACGTTTGTCATATATCTTTGGTCGCAGCTACACGTTGCAAGCCAAATTGTGATATATACAAATTATCAGCTCCACTTGAGGTGCCAAATGGTAATATCTCCCTTTCTCAGATAGATATCACAAATAATATTAAATAAATATATTATACCCTTTTGCTTATTAATAAGAAGTAGTATCAAGTATAGTTTCTTAAATATTTACCTCACTCCTTATTGAATAAAATTAAATTGACATTTCTTACAACTGAAATGTGACATTTTGAATTATGTCATGTGATTATTATTTAAAAATACCTCGGATAGACAGTTATTAAGCATTGAGACTCTTTTTATTTCTCAGTTGAATGGGTTAATGTTCAACTAATAAATCTTATTATTGTTGAAGACTGAATTATTCTAAATTCAGTCAGTTAATACTACTTGAAATATTGGCCTGACATTACAATAAATAAAATAGATGTTGTCAAATTATTTAATCAAATGTTTTAAATGTTCCAAACTTGATTTTAAAATTAATTATAAATAGACCAATCCAAAATATGTAAATTTCAAAATCTAATGTCCGAAAACGCCGACTTCCTGAATCACAATGTAAATTGAGAAAACTCAATATTCTAAATTACGCTCTTAATATAAATTACAATTATGTTCACTAATTTGTCGTACCAAACTTGTTATTTATTTCTTAATGAGATATAAGAAATAAACATTAACATTCTGGAAGTATCTCTTGTACCGGAGTGTATACTATAACAGCTCCTAACTGAATGGCAGTCTGCAAACACCTCCTTTGGGTTGTGCACGACGAAAATAAGCTCGTTGCAGCTCTCTGACCCCTTAAGATCTGGATATACAGTTCTGCAGCATACCACAAACATTCACTTTCACTTATTACTGGTTTCGAAGTAAAAATGCTACTTCAACTGGCTTCACACAATCTTGAAATCTATTTTGAATAATAGTTGTGACTCTCATTCAAATTTGATCGTAAAGAATATTGTATTGCTATTACGTATCAAATATACAATTAATACTCTTTACAATTAAAAGGAATCTAACCTTTTAACGTGATTATTTTACGTCGATTATTAGTTTTCAAGATAGTTTTCTACTTCATGTAAACAACTACACCGGTTGGCCATTACTACCCCACCAGTTATATACGTACAACTTTTATCACATGATATCCATGAGATATCCGGATATTATTATTGAATTAAATTAATCATCCACACAGCATGCTGCATTACACGTTGAACTAAATAGTTTTATTCATTTTATTGTACATCTGATACAGTAAATCTTTTTGAGAAGACGTATGTTCTCCTTAAACATATATTCCACTTATACAAACGAGCATCCCAACATGGATGGTTCTGTCATTAATTCTATTGAACAATATCTTTTGTTCCTCTCCAATGCTCACTTGAAAATTGTGAAAAAGCTATATTAGGGGTATAGTATCAACTAGGAGAAAACTATCAGAAGACTAGACCGTGTCCATAACAAACAAACAAACAAACTTGTTATCTCAAGCAGTCTGTAATAAAAGAACATGGAAGTGCAGCTAATGCAATTTAGAGGAAGCCAAGTATAAAATATGTTTTTAAATGCATGTTGAAAGTATTTTTGAGCTATAAAGCAATTTTGAACATTAGTTGTTATGACACCTGCTCGTCATACTTCATGCACTGCTGAAGGCCGTGGCCTATGTAGCCTGTAGCACCACTGCATGATTACCTTTATAAGTTTTTTGCATGTAGAGTGCGAATTTTGCAGTTGAACGAATACTGCTCTTAAATTGCTATTTTAGGCGTTAGCTAACTGTTGCATTGAACTACTTGAAGGAGCTTTGCAGTTAAATTTGCAACTTTGGTGCAAAACATAAAAATCCTGGTGCTAATGAAGTGATGAAAAAATATTCTTCTTTCTGGTGGGAACTAATAGTGACTCATTCCTTACACCGCATTAAGATTAAGATTTTCCCACGCCGTTGCATTAACCAATATTTAAGTCTGAAATTCAACGGCTGCACTTCGTCCTTGCAGCTGCTTATTCGCCTTTACGAAGTCGTTATTATATGTTTAAAATTTATATCCCATTCAGTGTCTTCTGAATCAATAATTATCCTCCCGCTAATGCTTCCACTAACCGTCGCTATTCAGAGTTATAAGGTTGTTTGAATTATTGAATTATCATTAGCCGTTTACATAAGTTAACCTTTCTGCATTAAGGCTAATTATCAGATAATCTGGCAATTAATAAGGTACTAATTTGCGTTCTGTCTGGCTTGTAAAACAGCTATTGTACCATTGAATTAGGGAAAGTCAGAACCGTCCCTCGTGCGTCACTACGCCTTCCTGCAGGTGACAGTTATGGTTTTTCCAGTAATGTTGCTTTGATGTTTTCTGTTTGGCCGTTGCTTTTATTGTGGTTGTATCAATTGCATTTTTATAGGACATAAAGGTACTTGGAATTATTTCGAACTTAATAGTTGTGATAAAGATTCTGTTCTTATTATTAGCCCATTAACAGCATAACATCTTGAAATATTAAATCAGTAATTTTAATAAATTTATAATGTGATCTGTCAAGCTTTCCCACTTCTTAACCTTTATATTATTCTTGCCAAAGTGTAGTATGTATTTTCGAGCATGCAGGACCTCAGTGGATATCATAGCAAATTATTGTGGGGTAATATTTGCTTAGACGCTGAAATTTTCTGTCCTTTTTCTATCTACAATATTTTAAATGAAGAAAAAAGAAATCTTTACTTTTACTTCAGTCGAATTTCCTAGAAGTGAAACTTGTAGGTGACATTCTGTGAAAAAACTTTCGTTATATCCTCACATTCCGAATATTTTTCTATAGTCGCAGATAGGGCTGGGCGATATATCGATAAATATCGATATAATTTCCATATCTATATATCGATATATGGAAATATTGGATATCGATATATTGAATATCGAAATATCGAATATCGATATTTATCGAATATCGTTATACCAAATATCGAATATGGATATTTATCGAATATTAATATATCCATATTTATCGAATATCAATATATCGAAATATCGAATATCCATATATATCGAATATGGAAATATCTGATATCGATATTTATCGAATATCGTTATTTATCGCTATCCCCATAATTATTGATATCTCCATATTATCGATAAATACATATATTGAGATATATGGAATATTTGTTAATGCTTTACTTTTGTAACACATATAATTAGCAAGATAGAAATATACTTATTCACATTTTATAACACATATTTTAATAATTACAATTTATTTTCTTAAAATAATGCAATACAATATAATAACATTGGTAACAATATAAAGTATATTCGTACTCCAAGTCCGTACTCCGAATTTAACACGTATTGCATTTTGCAACTTTTAAATAAGGACTTCTCGTAAAGTCCCTAAATTTAAAAATATTGTGCAAGTCTGCAGTAGGGCTGGGCGATATATCGATAAATATCGATGTTATTTCCATATCGATATATGGAAATATCAGATATCGACATATCGATATTTATCGAATATTGATATTTATCGATATATCGATATTTTTAAGATATTTATCGATATATTGATAAATATCGATATATCGATAAATATCGATGTTATTTCCATATCGATATATCGATATATGGAAATATCAGATATCGACATATCGATACAGTATATCTATATTTATCGAATATCGATATTTTTAAGATATTTATCGATATATTGATAAATATCGATATATCGATAAATATCGATATATAGATAAATATCGATATAATTCTGATATCGAATATCGATATGTAAATTTTAATATCGCTCACTCCTAGTCACTCGCAGAACCACATTTCTGCCCCGATTTTTTTCTCGGGTTTGGTTTTCTGCACTTAGCACCATAGACGTAGTACATATTTTGGACATCAGCCATAATTTGAATTGATTTCGTCGTAGTTTTGTTGGTATACCAGGTGACACTTTTTTCACATCCGAGAATTCTACATAATATTTGATAGTCACCACTCAGCAGTAGGGCTGGGCGATATATCGATATATGGAAATATCAGATATCGACATATCGATATATCTATATTTATCGAATATCGATATTTATCGATATATCGATCTATCGATAAATATCGATATAATTCTGATATCGAATATCGATATGTAAATTTTAATGTCGCCCACCCCTAGTCGCTCGCAGAACCACATTTTTGCCCCGATTTTTTTCTCGGGTTTGGTTTTCTGCACTTAGCACCATAGACGTACATATTTTGGACATCAGCCATAATTTGAATTGATTTCGTCGTAGTTTTGTTGGTATACCAGGTGACAATGAGACCTGGGTCATGTTCATATCTTCTTTATTTATGAATCTATTTGGATAAAATTGTATACGAAGATACTAGACATAATTTCTGGTTGACCGATAGATACCGACAAAATGTTGGACTTCCGGTTTCACCGGAAATGACACTAACATTGATTTTTTAAATGGATCATCGTGTATATTTTATGTTTTTCGGATTCTACGAGTTAAATTACATACAATAGTCTAGCCAAATTTTCGATTTTTCAAACAAAAAAAAACTACGAAAAATCTGTGATAATTGACTCCAGCAACTCATAAGAATAGCTATTTTATCAGTAAGGTCAATAACAAACCTTTAATAAAAGAGTAAAGTTTGCTAAACACGTTTTTAAAGAAAAGTCACGTTTTTTAAATGGCAACACTTTTGTATGCAATTTAAGTCGTAGATTCTGCAAAAGCAAAATATATAGGGTGATTCATTTAAAAAATCATAGTGTTATTTTCCTTGAAACCGGAAGTCGGACATTTTGATTACATTTGTGTCTCAATCCGAAATTATGTCTAGTATCCTTGTATCAAATTTCATTCAAATGCATTCATAAGTAAAGAAGCTTGAGCTTGAGCTGGTCTCATTGTCACCTGGTATACCGCCTAAACGAGGAGATCTCCAGCCTTAAATGGAATTGGGCAGGTCATGTTGCAAGAATAGCTGATGGGAGAAGTAAACCTAAGAATGGCGACCCAGACTGAAAACCTCCTACAAGATGGAGCGATGACATTAAAATAATTGCAACTAATTGAGTACTAGTGGCACAAGATCGACAGAGATGGAAAGAATTAAGGGAGGCCTTTATCCAGCAGGAGACCCAAATAAGCTGATTAATGATGATGACGATTCTCTAAATGCACATTTACCATGAAATGGCACCAGATGTTCATCAACAGTAAGATTTTCATATAAACTATCATTAGACATCAATCAAAGAAACTTCTAATTGATACTAACTTGTAATTGGCGAGCAAACTTTTCTTCGTTGTTCTCAAACCTTACAATGCGACTGATCTCTTGAACCACATTTTCCTACCATCATAGTTTTAACAAAGCTTCTCTAGCCGTTTTGTGTACACCAGACAAAAGTGCTAGGCCTATAAAAGTAAATAAGTTATCTTCTTCGGCAGATGTTTCTTCAAAACTATCGGTAATTTCTCGACTATCAATTTGCTCACAGATTTTTCTTCTAAAATAGCAAGTCATTCACCGTCAGTAAGTCCTCAGCTGATTGTCATTTTGTATGCAAAAGATTGACACTATTTGTAGTACTTATTTGTAAAACATACAGACATAGCTTGTAACCGGCAATTTCCTGTTTATGACATGTGACAAGACCTCAGCTGAAAAAACAGGCGTAAATTCGCAAAAGCCAAGTCAGATCATACTGGGATACATTCGTAGTTACTTAACGTGGAGATTCCTCAATAGAAAACCTCCTGGCAATGGGAAAAGTGTGCGGTACTCAGATCCAAGATTTGGATGTAATTTGGCTGCAGAATGCACGAAACTGCACTGCTATTTACAATTGAAAATTATAGAGGAAAGAACATTCATGATATTACATTTAAGCTGTAACTGCAATAAAGGTTTTCCACAAGAGGTCCTAAGAATTCTACCAGGGTACCATTAGCAAAGCCAATAGACGAGCTCGTCTGCGAACAAATTCCACACAGGAAAATAGCATTGGCACACTGGTGCAGAGCGCTGAAAGCGTTGCTACACTGCTAACGGGGAAGCGCCCCAAAACTTATTTTACAACGCACAATGTACAAACACATAAAAATTGGCTGTATTACATATGCAAAATCCTATTATGAAGAACGATAGTTAAAGCATTTTCCACGAGCAATCGGCGCAAATCTACGCGCTGTGTATGGAAGGTTGACTCATGGATGCGTCGATATGCGATATGGTTCCTCTAAATCCCATCAGCGGTCGATATGAAAATTATTTTCGTTTTCAATTCATTATCGTATCTAAATTTCTATCACCGTAATTTTTTTAAAGGTAAAATGTAAAGCATCGGTAAGAGCTACATCTAGATTTGATTTTCACAAATCTGTGTTCGACCATAAAAGTCTTTTGAAATGAAACAAACGTAACATCAATAAATAAATTAATATATGAATCAATGTATATTCTATATAAAACCATATGAGTAGATGCGAACAAGTTTTATGTTAGAACTTTAAATAAGCAACTAGGTATCGCAAACCACAACATACAAATTCAAAAAGTTTGAAATAGAATTGTTACACATTATTAAGACGAGTTATTCTAATGTTGGAATTAGTTGAAGTTTATTCCAAACCTTCTTTCTGTCTTGTAAAAATACTTTAAAGTTATAGATATTTTCCATTAGACGCAGGAACATTGTAATGATGCCGCTTAGATCTAGACTTTATAGACTCAGGTCTTGTCTTGTCTAGATTATCAAGACAAGACTGGCCAAAGTCTTGCCTAGAAATTTCAAGGCAAGACAAAACTTTCCCATTCTAGGTCAAGCCTTTTGACAAAATTCTAGACTATTAGGTTGTAGGTAATATGAATTTTTACTCTCATACATTTATCAGGTAAGTACAAAGTATCAATGAAAATTGAAGGTATTCCTATCAATTAAGACAGTTTACTTATACTGACCTTCGTACTCAGTAAACGTATAAGAAATCTGACTATCATCATAGATGATAGATGCAGCAGATTATAGTTATTTAAAACAATTGATTATTAAAACTAAGTACACTGCAACTGGACTAATATATTAAGTATTCAAAGCAAGATAAAAACGTCTTTAAAATGTATGTTACGCAATCAAGCAAGATCGAAGTAAAATATTCATTCATCAAAACATAAATTAATAGCATAAAGAATGTGCTTACAAGACAATAGTATGTTAAAATAAATATATTAAAGTAGGTTAATTTATTATAACTTCAATTATAAAATGTCAAAGCCAAATCTCATCAGAAATTTAAAATGTGAAAATTAATTCAGTGAAAATATAATTGATCAAAGTACATGTTAAATTTGTACAGCCCCGAAACAAAACTCTAAAACGTAAGTATGTAGTTATTAGCACATAATATTAGGTAAATACTTAATCGGTAAAGATTTGGGTGGGTACTAAACGCCAAACATCTAATAAAGGCCTTCACTAAACCAGAGGGCCATCATATAAATAAATAATAATGATTGAAATTTAAATTCACAATCTACAAAATGATAAATATTAAAATTTATGAAATATCAAAGTCGACTTAAATTGGGTAACAAACGACGTCCGAGATTGGACCCTGTAATTATTGAGGTCGAAGAACTCAACGTTTTTCCCACTTGAATAGTTTCGCTTCTGGCGTGGTTTACACGTTGCGTTACCGTGCTCTTTTGCTTTTCCTCCTGATGAACCTTACGAAAGTGAGCGAAACGTTGAGTTCTTCGACCTCAATAATGACACGGTCCAATTCTGGAAGTCGTTCGTTACATAATAACAATGACTGTGAAAGCCTCCGAAATCGACTTAAATTAGATTCGATGCAACCGAAAGTTGCCTTGTGAAATATTGGAATCACTAGAAATTTGAATAGTTACCAGTTTACTTATTAAATGACAATGAAGCCATTTTAAAATCGACGAAGAGCCAATAAATCGTAGTTTAATCAAATCAGATTTGGCGAGTAGCGAAATTTAAGATAAAAACTTTGAAAGTGAATGAAGAGTTAAGTATACAGTAAAATCGATAATAGAATCGATTCTAACCCCCAAAAATACAAACAACTTCTAATTATAACAATATTTAGGCTGGAACATGCATGTATAGGCAGTATTTTGTAATTAGATGAAAAATACCTACTGAACTCAAACAGCAGAATGTATCGATCTGACCTGGTACGATATCGGAGCGATATCATTGAAACCACAAACAACGGCAGGTAGTAAAATGTTGATCGGTAACCAGCCTAGGAAGCAGCTTACCCATCTATATTCTTCTAGCAAAGAGTAGAAGATAATAATCTTGCCAAGGCGGCAACTGTTGGATAGCAAATAGTAACAACAATGGATGGCATCGACACGAAGATTTCTACAGCACTTGCATGCCTTGCACTGATGATAACAGGTTGCTGAATGCACAATCGAATGCACGTTATTAGGTTGAATCGACTATACTTAAACGTTGTAAATGGGCATCCGTGGCAATGTATGTATTTTAAATACAATCTTCACAATGAAACACTCGACACGTCTTCATTTTAGTGATCTCACAAGTCAAAGAGGAGTTTTTAAACTATCATTACTAACACAGCCATGTGACTGCACAAGAATGCGAAATTACTGTATTCTGCTTGGGAATTTCGATTAATAACTATTCCCAAATCTTCCACAAGCAGTCAGAGCATCAAGTTTAATCCAAGGAGTTATTTATATTTAAACTATGATATAGATAGCACAAAACTTGCGACTTGTTTTCTCTTTGATGACTGTCGAAAACAACCAAAAATTTTAAACAAATGCGTTTACAGATGTAGTACGCTACCTACTATCAAAATTTTGAAGGTGTCAAGGTGCTATATGAAACCATACCGTCTCAAATACAGGAATAATAATCTATAATGTTGGCATAACTGTTTCGATATGTCGCATTAAAGGATGGAAATGTAAAACATCGCTTCCTTATTATTTAGCTTATATTTTTAAATAAAAGGCAGCGCAATTTCTTAGTCTTGTTCTTGTTTACGCATATTCCTCACTACAGTAGTTTATATAGAGATCAAAAATTTCGACTCAAAATCAGATTTCTGGTATATTTTATAACAGTATTTGTCAATGTTTGGCTATTTATTACCAGAAAGATTGCTATATAACGTTATGAAGGCAAATACAAATTGCATGGGCAAATTCCAGAGACGGAAGTGTATTTACTTTTAACTAAAGCTCAGTGAATGTTATTTTTGGAAGTAAAACATTCACAAGGGAAGAACACTTTTAGAGCACAAAATGGTTGCTTTGAATGATTATTTTCTCATAAATAGATTATTTATTGAATTCCAATGGGTTTGTACTATATAATTCCTCTTAAATAACGTTCCTCTTCTTAGGAAAATATTATCTTAGTTTATCATTCTTCGTTTCTATTGTTGTCCATCCTGCACACGTACTACTTTCTTACAAGCACCAAAAATCTCCGAAAGATGCCTCTATACCAGCGTAAAAAGGTAATAACTGCTGCCATCTTCGCAGCTTGTCCACACGTTGTGCTTGATATATTTAGCGACGTTAATAAGAAAATCTGGGAAGCCTCGGATATTAATCCTAAAAGCGACCTTTATTAAATTTCGTCTTAATTACAAGTCGGACGGGGAGCTTACTATATCATCAACTACCCAGAGGACGGTTTCAAACTGATCGGGCTCCTCTTTGGGCCTCTTTTCCACGCAGTTTTATAAACAGATTTATTCAGGAGGGATAATCATTCATGATAGTGCTTGTTTTCGTTTTAAGCTGCGGTTTCGAGGCTTTTATGAAGTTTATGCAATTACCTGGCTGAGTTTTAACCTCAGTTATTCATTATAAATACGCATCATTAATTGTTGTTCTCTGAAACATGACATGCTGCATCGCCAGTGTAGCTTACAAAATGAAACAATTCGCAGTTTTTGTGATTAAATGAAATGAAATTGTCGACTATACTACAGTTAAAATTTAACCAGTTCTAAATTTTAACTTAAAATTGTTAATTTTTGCTTGAAATGGGTTCAAAATATATTCCGGAACGCCATTTCTTTTTAACAGTGTTGAAGACGACGATTGTAAATTATTACTTGTCCAGCATTTTCACTATCTTTCTCGACTGCCTATGTATGTTTTCGATCTATGTTGCCATCTATCACAGTTTTATATATCATTTATGATTTTTAATGTTGCATAAAAGTCTATGAATTACGAACAGAATATTCAGCTTTCTAGTTTTGTTCTCCTTTTCCTTTTTCAGTTGACATTTCTATTTGTAGACAAGAAACTCTTGGGAACATTTTACAAATAAATATGATAGTGGTTAACTTTTAATATGCTACTTTTACATTCGATATAAAAGGCTGGAACCACTTCATGGAATTAGCGCGTACAAACTAGCCATACCCGAAAGAGAAAACATTAATTGAGCGTTCAACATTATTTATAGAAGAAGTGACTGAATGGACCGTAGGATAATTCAATTTTATTTAACCAACACTTGTAGCTAGTGCGATTGCCTAACAAGCCAAATCCAAATATACTTATGCTGGTTTCGTTTGAAGAAACGGTTAGCTTTCTATCTGAATGTATAACTGTAAATTTTTTAGTAGTAAGTAAGTACTATATTTTATATTTAATTTTGAGTGATTGTAAAAATATATAGTGAAATGGTATTAATCACACAACTTGGCTCTGTTCGCAGTGCAAAATATTCAACCGAGTCAATAAAGCACAGAGTTGGGATATTTTATATAATTGCAACTTTAAACAAGAATACAAATATTAAATTCGTTGATAATGAGATGCGAGAAACAGTAATTAGTCGGATAAAGGCACGCAAAGGCAAAGCCTATTTCAGAGGGTTTAAATTTGGCTTGTGAATAAAGTAATATAATTAAAATGATAGGTTTGTGCACATGTAAAGCCAGACCGAACGAAAGTAATTGACACAAAAAGGTTATCACGTGCAAAAAAGAGCGTAGTTATCAATAAAAGCAAAGGCAAGATGAAGGATAATATAGAAAATTGCAAAGAGCAATTCCTGAATGGAGACAACAGAATAAAAGCAATCAACGTGAAAAGTGCGAAACTCAAATATCACTGCGTTAATAATTAAAAACATAGTGCAAAAGCAGAGCTGTGAAATTAAAAACGTTTTTGAGTGCAACGATATTGGACAAAATTAGTTATAAGCCAAAAAGACAATATTTTAGATTTTACGAAAATGTTAGATTGTAATTTATGTAATCAAACTTTATTCTATTTGTGGTAAAAATGATCAATCCTAATTTCCAATTAATAGTAGAATAACACTGTATCTTAGCAACATGATGCTTTTTTGTTATTAAAAGGGATAATAATACAATAAATTAAATTGAAAGGTTGTTGAATGGGTGCCTCCATTTAATAGATGTTTTGAAGCAATAAACAGTTATTTTACCACATAAAAAGTATCGCATTTTATTACTGCCCAAGTGTCCGTGTTTATGTGGGAATGTTTGTGAGAGGTTCCGCAGCATAAAAATATAAATTTCCAATATCCTCCTCGAGTGGACATCGGGAGCCGTTCAGTTGAAATTTTTCCAACATCGTTTCCGGCCCAAGGAAGCATCGGAAGCAAGAGGTCAGCAATCGGGAACACCTTCCAGGTCTGTAAGAGCGTCGCGGTCGTCACCTGCACCCAGGGGAGCGTCTCCAGCAGGAAACACCAGGAGCGTCACCTGATAGCAGCAACGAAGTGAACTTCGAAAGGTAGGAGTGCCTAAAATTTAAGTGTGAGCGTACGGGAAAACTACTTAAACCCAAGATTAAACCTTGCCGAAGAGAGCCAGCGTGTTTCCAAAAGGCCAATTACTTCGTGGTTGTCAAAAATCGAACTGGGTCACCAGTTTTGGGGGCGAAATCGATCATAAACAGTTGTAAGAGCGGCGTGTATCCAAACAACGAAGGGGAGGTGACGTCATCCTAAAACAATCAAGGCATTTCACGATTTTAGCCGTTCAAATTCACGCTGCCGAAAAAAAAACATTTTGTTTTCATCTGTCAATTTACGAGATTGTGAATTTTATCTACTAATAACGAGCAAACGAGCTACGTTGAGACAAATAACCTAAAATTTGAGATTATAGTCCATTTATGAATCCAACCCATGGGTGCTGAAGGAAGGAAGCCCAGTCGTGTCGGCTGAATGACGATGCACCGTAAAGCACACGAGCAGCTTCACTTCTTATTGTGTGATGAACCAGGAAGCAGTAAATGCAATTGTTAGGTGACATAAAACACCTAAAGTCAGCAGTAATTGAAGAATTCCTATATGTAGACGATCCGATACTTTCCCTAAATAAAAAACCCCTACAAGGAGATTTAAAAGAAAAGAAAAATGCACAGAAAAAGTCCAATATGAAAACAAACAACTGGAGACGGTAACGACGATCATCACTAAATAAGAAAAGAGCTGAATGTAAATTTAAAACAACAAAACATAAAACGAAAGTCTAAAGTGAAGTGTTACACGTGGGTGCGATAATTAAAAACAAAAACTTGACGTGAAAGTGAGGCTGCACGGACCAATTAGCAAACAGTGCTGATGAACTATACAGTGTCATAAATAACATCTTTATTATTAAAAGTGGGGGATTGGATGAATCAAAGGTGGACGTATGTAGGTATTACAATGTTTGCACCAATACTGAGTGTTCAAGGCAACGGAGAGGTATATTATTTGAATGGATAATACAAATGGTAGGCAGGAGGCATAAAAATAACGTTTATAACTGAAAAGAAACAGTTGCTGACCAGACACATAATACAGAGAAACGGAAATCTGGGTTTCTTATCTGCATGAGTTGTTTTCATGATTATAGATATAGTCAGTTTGTAGTTACATCCATTTTTACTGCACGCGGATGGGGCGAAAAACCCAACCTCGAAGCCGGCTTCCGGTAACTTTTAACTAAATCAGTCGCGGCCCGGGCCCGCCAATATTGAAGGCGCACGTCCCTGTGACTCACTGTGCTAAATCGCAATAAAGCAAGATACACAGTGGTTTTAAAACCGCGTAGTAAATAATTTGCTGTCTAAAGAGCTTGCGTACAGCTACATCGTTCTAAAACTTCAAATGAATGTAATTTTTGTTGTGTTCGAGATGAATAACTTTTGATACACCCCAAGGGTGATTATTGAGATGTTTCGAGGACGTGGTGCGAGCCGGTCGAGCGCACCAAAGCCTGAGTGAGGCCCTTCCCCGCACCTTCGTGTGGAGATCACATACGAGTCATTCGAGATTTGGATGACGCAATCCATTGGGAGTCCAACCTGCAACGTTGCAATTTGCAGGCAGCGAGGATGTCCTGCTGTCCTTTGAGTGCAAAAGAATGCGCTTACGTACGCGAATTGTGCCAGGTTTTTATACTGCAATCATGGGCAGGGTCGGCTTCATTAACGTTTGAGCTTTTCAAGACAGTTATGTTGGCGTTCTATTTTAATATTATATTATGTAGGAAGTGTAAATACGTGCCACCTTTTATATGTGTTTAGGAATAGCCAATCATTCTAGGACTTAATGCTATTTTCTTTATAATTTTATGTGTTTTAAAGTTAATGTATTTGTGCAAAAAATTTACTTCTCTTGTGTATGTTGTTTGAAAAGTTTCAGCCCCACAATACTACGGGTTGCAGACCAGATTCCTATTTTTGGCAAATAGTGATCGTTCGTAACCACGTGATATTTAGAAGGGTTTCATGCATACCGAGCTAGCAAGGTAGTAAACACACCGGGCAGTTAGTAATAAAAGTTATTTAAATTCAAAGTCTCGACTTAAAAACGAAACAAACGTCGCTACATATGGTCTATGGCAAAAGGACGTTAGAACGGCCAGCAAATACTTGGAAAAGGAAGAATAACGGAACGCAAGCAAAAATACCTCCAAATGGAAGAAAATAAGACTCTTTCGCGTCCTTCGAACCGTAGTAGTTCACATTGAAAGGTAAAAGAGAGAAAGGGATAAATAAGAAAGTAACTACAGAAGCAATTTTGTACTTTGACAAAAGGGGTATAAAATCTCGTCGTCGCCAAAAATAATCAAATTTCAGGCAACTCCCAACTGCTAAAGAAAGCCTGCAGTCCTTACTTTTTGCATAATAATTGAGTTTTGATGTTTTTGGCACTATTCCATAATTAGAAAGTGGATGCCTAAATGGAAAGACCACAACTTGCATAATGTGATTTGGAGAGCGAATTCGGAAGCGTTCTGCTGTTATTGAAACTTGTATACAACGTTCGTGACAGAAATAACACTTAGGGCTGTCGACAATTTTTGTCCACACTCGAGCGTAGATTTACTGCTGGAGATCCTTAATCTGATTAATTGTCCACTACAGTATCAGCACTTCAGCATGGCCAGAGAAAAGGAAACTGTCACAAAGAAAAGCATACATAAAGCTGTCAAGTTTCAGCTTGATAACGCCGCATTTGTCATTTTCAGGCACTTCTGCGGGGAAAATTACGACCGAGTTTCCTTGCAGCTTGGCGTTAGCAAGTAGCCGGCATATTTGAAGGATATAAAATACAATGTGGATGTATGTTTTACAATCTCGGCTCGCAGTTACGCCGATCGTCTCAAGTACTAACGTATCTTCTCTCTCAACTTTTGACATTTGTAGCGGTGCATTTTGCCTGCCGGCTAATTTAACAGGAACATGAAACGCGTTGTAAAGTAAACCAAATGATAACGAGATAGCGCTCTGGAGAGGGCTAAAGCTGAATGACATTTTGACTCCATTTCGAGCTCCGGCTGCTTCGTTTATGATCAGGGCTTCCCTCGTATCTAATCATTCCCAGCAGCATACATCAAAATTCGCGAACAAGTGTTTAGAATTTATAATTGCGAGCTGGAAAGCAGATGCAAACTCACGCTTACGCTTGATTAAAATTTATGAATTTTATCGCGTTCAGCCCGATTCGATGTCTGCTCGAGTGGGATTCATATTTAATTCGAGCGGCTCCGATTGGTATTGGTTATAGCGTGGGACGGGGATTATAATGGTTTCGAATTGATTTCTACATTAAGGGAATTACGCAGTCTTGCTTTAATAGGGCGATTTTGAGAGCAGAAGAAAATCTAAAAGCCAGGATTTAATGAACGAGCTTAGACGAAAAATTTCTTAACTTTGTAAATTATGTAAAAGAGCATACAGAGGTTATGTATTAAGACTATAAATAACTGTATACATATATTTAATAATATAATAATAACTCTAATTTGTTATTGAGTATGCGTACTATTACCCTTGTCAACAGTTTGCACATCTGTGACAACCTAAAGATAGATTGATAACTGTCAAATCTTCTCTTATCTCCCTTCTTATGCAATAGTACCGTCGGTAAAGTATGAACCCTAAGCTAGTTACAAAAACTGTTTAAGAAATAGGGGGCTGAGAAGAGAGAGAGAAAGGTTTAACGATCTTAGATATGGGGGCGATGTTCAGAAAGTTTATAAATAATGAACCAAGAACTGAACAACGAGTCTATAACGATCAGATTAGCAATTTAAACAAGAACAATATATCTTAAAACCGTGCTTCTAATCATGCTGTGGTTCGAGCCCCATTGTTGCAAGCCATATTGAAATAAGACGTTTGTTTAGCTCTTCCGTCGGAACGTTAAATTTAAATGAGACGTCTCATACGCTTTAGTATTTTAATAATTTATTTCTGCTGTTTGCTTACCTTGCTAGCTCATTTCTCGGGCTAAAACTAACTTCAAACAACAAAAGCAGGATAATTATATATGCCACACAAGTGCAGTTAAACAATGTTTAAAAAAAAAGCGCCGAAGTAGCTGTCCTTAAATACCAAACCCTAAACTACCTAAAGCCGGTGCTGTCTGAAGCCTGAAAACCTGGTGCAATTCGCATGCGTAAGCGCATTCCTTTCAGCGCGATTCTCACACAGCTAGAGCAACCGCTTCTCGCTGGAACTACAATCACTTTCTGTAGGTATTAAGTTACCTGGCAGTTGTGCTTGAGAACTGCTGTTAACTCTCAAATTAGGCTCGCCTTGGATTACGTCACCAAACCTGGAACGGCGTGATGCGTGCAATTTCACCACACTGTGCAGCGGAAGTGCCCTGACTGCTAGCTGGTGCCGCAATGACGGCTGACGTCACATACCCGCAATGGACGTTATGAATATACGTGGATTCTTCTCAATTAGTGTGCTCACCCGGTACACAATGAAAATGGCGTTTGCTGGACACGCAAGCAGTAAGGCTTTTATTTATTTTGCCGTGGGAGGTTTCGCACAGTAAACTAAGAATTGCTTACCATATATAGCTTGGGGAAAGATTCGCTGGCTAATGCCTTGCTCCCCTCCAACCTGTGATGTTCGAATGATCTCAATACATCACTGAACATGCACAGGCCCCGATCCACGCACATTCAACAACGCTTAAGCCTAATTAACAATAAAAAGCGTACACTACAAGCTATCCTTAGATATAGGCAGAGGGACTTTAGGTTAGCACGGTTAGCATTTGTAAGATTCTAAAGAGTAAGAAATACAAATCAAATATAAATTACCTAGAAATTGCGTAGCTATCAGTGGCGAGAAAATTTTAAATATAACACAGCGTAATAGCAAATGAAATGAATAAATAGACAGTAGTAGAAAAGAAATAGTGCTGGGCATATACTAAGGACATTAGATGAAAGATGAACAAAGGGGGTGATACATTTGGGAGCAAGATAGGGAAAAGTAGTAGGACGAACGTGGATAGGAACAGCATGTGTTCGAGTTGAATGAAAATGAAAAAAAAAAAAATAAAGTGAAGTAAAGATTACTAGGCGGCACATTATATTAATGCATACTTTGTGGTTTAGAAGTATGAAAAAGCACTATAGTCTTCTAGCTATAAATTTTTTCAAAAAAATCAGCAGCTTATTTACTAAATTCCGCAATGCATTGTGATTCAAACTTAAATATAATTATTTTCTGTTTAAAGTTGCAACTATAATAATCAATTTGGCGGATATTTTGATAAGGACCTCTACATTTCTTACAAAATGATATAGGGAGTTATATTAATCCAATGCTACAATAATTACGAATACAATTTGTGGTTGGCAACTGATAGCCAGATAGAGAAATTGCAAAAGTAATTTGATTATGTGTTGTCTGTAGAAGACTACAGTCTTCATTGTTGGGTGTCAATTTCTAATTTATTATATTACTCTTAAGTCAACACGGAGCTTAAGTCTCTCGATATCAAAATCTACCAAAGACATAACGTTAGAAGGTATGACATAATACTTTTATTTAACATCTTATTAGGTCAGATTAAAAATTGACGCGGTCACTGCTTTTTGAACCAAGAAAAAGAGGCTTAGGAACTCGTCCAAGTTCTTCTCGAACGGGCTCTAGTTCAGTCGGGGAGTAAATCAGTATTTGGTCAGCTACCGTCAAGCAGCCAGGCTGTGCGTAATTTTGGGAATTAACGTTCCCTAACTGTAGCAACTTGGGAACATTGACGGTTCTTCGAGGCAACTTTGACGTTGTCGGATATAACAAGCTTTCCAGGCATAGCTGACCAATCTGAAATTTCGTCCCATTTCGTTATGGTGTCGTGGAATTTCATTTCAACAAATATTCGGATACTTCAAGGACCTCAGAATTGTCCCGCCGTATATCTTCGCACCGACGCTTTGTCTCGACACAGTCCTAGGAAAAAACCTCACGTGACCAGCATGTAGTTCCGCGCAGATAGCTCGTAGTCAAACTTTGAACTGCTGTTGCCAATTTTTTATTCGACAAGCCCTGAAAGGTTTTCCGTTATAGTGCGCATAGGTTGACGCCAATTCACCCGTTGTCATTCCTTGAGCTGGAGCTGTCTATTTTTGGTTCATCAAGCACGGTCTCCGCTCTACAAGCCCGCCGTTCCCGTCAAAATTCTAGCCGCTACCGCGTCCTTGCGTCCAGCTAAATGTCTGCTCAACCTTGTAGTGATTTGCCTCGAGCTTTACATCATTGCCCTCGCTAACCTCTGCACCCAGCTCAGTTTAACTGCTTTATTATAAGTCATGAATGGATGAAGTACTACCAAATTTGAATATGGTGTGGATTAAGTTAAGCGCTACACCTATGAAATAGGTTTTAGGTACATCCATGTTGGAATTGCAGTAACGCCTTAAGCCATATGTACCGCTATGTACTGCATTGTCGCCACTTTATCGAAATTGTTTCTTCTATAAAATTTTCTCATAGGTAAACACATGTTAGGGCTTTCTTTTGCTCGAGAAGCGTCACGAGCAGGCCAAAATTTTTTATTTATTGTGGTCTCAGCCTTGAAGTTGTGATCGGCGATAAATGCATTTTAATGAATGTTATCCAATGTATACTGCCGTGTAATTTACTTGCGAAGCAAAGTGAATTTACGCGTATTCTTAAGTAAGATTATGTTTCTAGAAATCTTGATGCAAGGTAAGTCATATCTTGAAGCTGAGCACATACTCCCCGTCGGCGTCGCCGAGAGCCATCTTCCTGGTGGAATTCCCTCATTTCATTCCTGTGGCGCCCACAAAAATAATCGGAATTTGGGAGCTTTACTGTTATCTGCCTGCCACTATTTCGGAATTTGAATCTCACCTAACCTTCTGTTATATTCCCTCCACTATTTGCTGGGTAAAATGTATACAGTATAAGAAAAACAAATGCCAACAAATTAGGGGAGATAACAACAGAGCGCGAGGCAAATAACACGAAAAGTCCTGGATTTGTCTGCCTATATTTCTAGGTACAATTTGTTTTGACTATCGAGAGCAAAGTTTCTCTTGAACCTACGACCCGCCGCTTCCCACTGAGCTAATTCGAGCACTGTTATGGCTGGTTACGTGTCATTAATGGTGATTTTTCCTGTAAAAATATGTTGCTCTCATATGATTAGATGTTAACTTTGTATTGAAGAAGTTTTGGAGCATGCAAATTATATGTAATTATAACTTGAAAAG
The DNA here is from genome assembly GCA_940337035.1 of Agriotes lineatus. NCBI lineage: Eukaryota > Metazoa > Arthropoda > Insecta > Coleoptera > Elateridae > Agriotes > Agriotes lineatus. Next base: position 67,303,648 of record OW679200.1, on the reverse strand, counting down.
ATCTACGATTTCATTCTATTATTATGGGAACTAGGAACAATATGGTTAACACCAGTTCTTGAAACACAACAATAGATATTCGTATCATAATCATTATTGATTAAGTCACTAGATGACATTTCATTGGTGTCGAAACTATATAGCAACTAGCATTGCATCCTTCAAGATTTCATTGTTTTTATAAGAGTCAGTATAATAGCAAAAACGGTGAGATGTCATGTTAGACTATTACTAATTATTTTTAACACTGTAAGGATATTCTACTAACTATACATTTTCTTTTCAGGTGAGCGCTTATCACATGTTTCTAATGCTAGGAAATGCCGCTAAGGGTAAGAATGTCACATAGTTTTAAGTTTTTCTTTAAAAAGACGTCTTTCTTAAAGATATAATATAGAAATTAATAATTAGTATAATTATTGTTGAAAAGTCGTATTTTATACTGTATAATGCTTGTATTTGCGAAAAACTTGTAGCTAACTGGTTGAGTATCGATTTATATAATAACATATACAAGCTTGCAAGCTGATCTTTAGGACGTTCAGTTTGAATTTAATTGAAGATTTATCTTACTTCTGCATGTCTGAATTAGAAAGTCCGTTGTTATTACAGGGAATTAATCTGTTGTCAGAAATTATTGTATATACTCGTAAATACTGATGTAGATATAAATTTATTTTTTACTCCTGCGAGAAGGAATAAACGAAGTTCATTTTGAACGAAAAAGCTTCAGAACTGCAAACCTGTAGTAAAAACGGCAGTAAAGAGTAGTAATACTAAAAACCACTTTCTTTAGAACGAAAGTATTTTTACACAAACTGCATCCATTATTCAAAATCACTGACAACTGGGTCTGCATTAATTCTAAGTTTTGTATAGTCGAAATGCATACTGCACAAGCTGAGTGATTTGTTTTATGCTGTTTTCAGCTGTTGACTAACAATGCCCCAGATCTAAAATTCGTTATTGATAGCTCGTTTTGACTGGAATTGTTTGTTTCTGAAAAATTTTATTTGTTAAAAACGTAAAGTAGTGATCTTTTAATATTAGTTTTAGGAGCCAGGACAAGTTTTCGGGCAGTTTTCGCTGCCATTGGAAATGACTGAGGCTATCACGAAATTAATAGTTGCAATCAATCTATAGTAACTTTCGTATTCAGCTTAGCTAGTAAGTTATCCTGGAAAATAGTATCTTTTTTACTTCAACTAGGTCAACTATGATGAAAGCTTCCATTTTAAAGTATAAATTTGAATTAAACAATGCACCGTAAAAAAAAGAAATTATGAAGAAAATAATAAAGAAGACGTAAGGTGGGGTAGCAAAAGCGTGACCCACATCCAACGGATGTGGGTCACAACGGTAAATCCGATATCGACTAATGCATTGTTTCTATTTAGTGGAGCTTTAATCAAGACTGAGAATTGCTGTAATTTATGTAGCCGGGTTGTAGGATCTAAATATTCATAAGAAAGAGACTATTGCCGACATTATATATAAATATAACCGCAAGATTTTCCAACTTGGGAACACTTGAAATAGTACACAAGATAAAAATCTGTCATTTCTTGGAGAAAATACAAAGGCAATTTTCAAGAATTAAAAAAATACGAATATGTCAATAACACATATTTGGATGATATAATAGAAGTAATAGAAAAACGTTTTTCAACTTTAGTGTATTTGTGAGGAATTGGATTTAGTTTTTGCAGCTAATTATTTTTCGCAGCACAATTAACATTTTATTTGTTAAATGGTACATTTATATTTGTTACTGTTTTACACTGAATTCCCTGTACAGTAATATATAACAATTTAGTGCACGATTTCTCAATCATTACAACCATATATAATAACTACAGGGATCGTCCCCTATAATAAAGCTGTTACAAATAGATGTTTTTCGCAGATTACAAAGACGTTGCATGTCGGGTACAGGTCAAAACAAAAGTTTTAATATTATACAATACCTCTCGCGTGAGATCAAGTGGCATATTTTCTGCACAAGCTACGAATCGCTTGATACAAGAAAAAACGTTTCACGTTTGTATAAAGATTGAGAATGTTAGTTGTAATACAGGTTTATATTCTGGATTACTATGTATGTTACTTATTCGCATGTCGCACTGTCATAACCTGAGCGCCTTATTACTAGTACCCTATTCGATTTTTGTTGTAATGGAAGATTAAATTTCAAAGCAAAATTCATAATATTGAATTTCAGTATACGAGAAGGTAGCGTAGTCAATATAAAAAAATGTTTTCGATTCTTATTTCCTTTGCTCCATCGACTATTATTATTAATTTTTTTATAGGTTGTAAAATTAATTATAATTTTTACTATTCTTTCATCGCTATGATATTGGCACCCAAGGAAATCAACTAAATGTAATTTGCATACCTTAGAGTGCTTGGAAGGAGTAAAGTTTGCTTATGTAATCCATTTTCTACGTGAAACTTCATTCTTCGAGAAACTAAACATATACACTTTATTCTTGTTTGTCCTACTGCAACCATGCAAGGGACACTTACACGGCATCATAATTTCACTACGTATATCTATCACACAATAAATTACTCTTACGTTTATTTGCTGTAGACTGGTTTAAGCGGCACTAAACCGCTCCATGCACCGATAACGCAGTTATTGTACCAGCTGTAATGTGCAGTTAGTACGTGGTTATTTGTCTAAAAGTGCAACTAAAATCGCTTACAGCAAAGCACAAAGAATTCACGAATGTATTAAGTGACTTGTCTATTGAACCACCTGCTATAACCGACGTCACAAGCTCCTGACGTCATCTCAGAATGTAAGGGAATAACCGTTTCTACGTAATTTAGTTCCATGAGATATAGATAATGCAATAAATTATACAAGAATGAATTAGCCCCCTAGCTAATGTTCATGCGTTGTAATTATACTGGTAACAAGTCAATAAATATACCGGATCCGGCCTGTCCTAATACTGTACTATTTTTTTCTATTTTGCACTTTCTATATATACCGTGCGTCCACGAGACTACGCACCATGGTGCTGGAGTGATGCTAGTTTATTTTAAAGATCTACTCTTCCGGTGGTAATTGATAGACAAACGGTTGCTAAGCATTGGCCATTAAAGTTGAATTTGCAAGTAACAAATAAAGTGCCTTCAGAAATGATCGACGTATGAATAATATGTTGGTGGCACTATAAGTCTATGTCAAATTCGAGGTAATCAGGTTAGGTTTTGCGTCAGTCTGTGTCAAAATTGACTCAAAACCTAACCTGCTAACCTCGAATTTGATACCATACTTCAAGTTGAATACCACTTTATCGTTTATTGCAATATAAAAATAAATATAATAGGGTTTGTTGTTACGCTGCTTTCGTAAAAGCAAGAGCTGGTCTTTGGGATAAATTAAAGTTGTTCTGATTCCATGGTGCGAAACCCTGTGGACACACGGTATATATAATCCTATCCCTTTCTACCCGTAGGTGTAAGGGTAAGAGCACTTTCTACGCCCTTGTTAAATAAAAGTCGCAGTTTCAAAATGTTGGGAACTCTGTTGTGGTTGGTAACAGTGATATGACAATTGAAATTTGAATATGAAGTCTAAAGTTCTTGTTAACTTTGTTTGGCACATTTTATTATTATTATTTTCATGTACCCTGCCGAAGGTACGAGAACTTGCTGAAAATACCGTCAGCAAGTTAACTCCCCAACATTTTGAAGCTATCAACTAGAGATGGGCGCGTGAGTGAGTAATCACTCGCGTCACGCACGTCTCACGCTTGCTTTAAACATTCACGTTCACGCACACTCACGTTTACGCACATTCACGTTCACTAATGTTAACGGCGTGACCCTCCACTCACGACGTGACACGAAGCTTTTTTGAAAATTCAAATTCAGAGGAAACAAAATGTGCAAATTTAAAACCAATAAAGGACCCGAAACAGAACTAAAAACTCTAAAATAAAATATGTTTTGGACTTGAAATAATTTGCGTGATAAGTTGCAATCCGAATAGTAGACACAAAAAGAAATAAATGAAGATTGACTACATTAGCTTACAACACAGGATAAATACTGATTTCTCGCAGAAACAATTCTTGTAACCGTCTTCAAAGACATCATTTTCAAACCCAAAGCTGTCAATGGAATTGACGTTTCCTTTACTGATACGAGTACAAGAAGGTATATGTTGCTAGGCAACACTTTTAATTCCTAGGTTCAAAGGTACTTTTACGTCCGAGGAACTAAATGTAAGTTCTATTTGGTCGCTTATAGATTTACTGTAGACACAATATTCACAACACAACACTGGTGCGAAGCTCCGTCGCTACAGGCTGCCAGACAGAAGTACAATGACCTCCCGCTCTAGCTCTAGATCTTCCACATTGGAGTACAGCTGGGGAGCGCGCCACCCTGCACTGCAGTCTTTTATTCGTTACTAAATACTTAACATGAAACGTGAATCACCTTGGAAATTTTCACTCACGTTCACGCCCCGATTTTCAAATATTACTCACGTTCACGACGGGACCCGCCGCGCCGTGGCCCGGCGTGACCCGACTGGCCCGGCGTGACCCGACTGTTTTCACGTCACGCGCCCATCCCTACTATCAACTTTGAAAAAGTAAACTGTACTAGGTTGTTAAAGTACTCAAACTATAAAGGCATTCTTTTGAGAGATTCATTATACACGCAAAATAGAAAAATATAATTGGATGGACGAGAGAAAGCATGCATTTCAAATACTTGTTGTTTGAACGTCTAAGGTCATTATGGAAATCTAATGTGTACATTGTTTAAATTTAGGTTGTTCTAGTAAGTGATACCGAAACGGAAAATAAAAATCCTGCATGCGAGCAACCGGTATTTTTCAAGAATTTTATAATTCATCTTTGAATCCCTCTTGTGGCGCTGGGAGGCAATTTATGAAATATTCAGATAAAACAGTAACATAAATTAAACGTGTCTGGGAAAAATCTGTAAGCGTTCTCAGAATGTGCACTTTAATAGGTTATTTAATCTTTTATTAATATTTTTTTAAATTTACAATTTCGAGAAATAGTCGCCAAAAGATGTATGCTTTTTTATTTGTATTAGAAAATGGTGGGAATTTAGATACATTTGGTTTTAACGATTTTATTAATTCGGCGTTTTCTTCATCAATACGTTTCTATAAATCTTTACCATCTGTTATTGCCAGCTAGCTCACTATCAATGAGATCTCGCTTACTTTACTTACTTCCCGTCAAGATTCTATATTACTGTAACACACAATGCTAACTAATAATAAACCTAAATACTAACCCACCAAGCTGTTCCTATGACTTGTTCATGACTACGGCATATACGTCACTGCCCTGACACACTAAGTAATAATATTAAAGCACTGTGACAGCTGCTACAAACGTCCTTGTGTTGTCTGCGAATTTCGCATATGCTCAGACACTATGACTCACTTGACTTCTCCGCTGATTATTTTTTATGCCCAAACGATGTATTGAAGGACCCACCTGTAGTGATAACTACCGAATACCGGTTGTATAACACCTGGATTGTGAGCTTTCGCAGTTCCCCACGGCGATGTCTTTACTGTTGCGGCACTTAATGATGCGTGGTCACTAATTCAGCGCTTTTCTTCCGTTGCAGTTCCCAGGGACTCGAGCTTCAAAACTAGGGCTCTCGAAGTTCACTTGTGCCCGCTAACGAACCAACTAATTGCTAACAATGGATCTTAAACTCAACGAACAAGCAGTAAAATACATGTATGTACAAATCGGCTGTATATCGAAATGTTTTTTCTAACACGTTCAGGCGAGCTAGGTCAAGTTCAAATTTCACGTTTATATTTATATTTATATCGCACTCAGCCGTGACAGCCGTATCACGACGCGCCGAGAGATGCAGCCGTGGAACTCCCATCCAAGTTCTGACCAGAAAGAGCGTTGCTTAACTCTGCTGATCGAACGTGGACGCTTGTTCAAGCTACACCACCAAATTGTGGCTGCAGGATATGATTGACGACGAACGATTGTACATTTAGCCCAATTTACGTTTATTCAAGCCCATCTAGTCACTGACTGTATTTATTCTATTAATCAATGATTGATTCTAAGGATTTCAGACTGTCGTCGTATAATGTAAGAGTATCGTATCGATAAGTTCGTTGTTAATTTTTATGCCATCTTGTAAAGCTTTTTTGAAAATATGGTCAAAGTACAGATTAAGTATTTCTTAGTGTACAAAAAGATTTTCTATATATTTCTTGCACAGATATAGCTTTTACTTAAATATTCACTGATTATGAATTACCGCTTGCCTATGCTACCATGTTCATAACTATTCATCATACAATTTTTTTAATGATTTGATCTGGTAATAGGTCTTTATCGCCATGCTGTTTCTTTTTTTGCTTCTTTTCACGGTTGGGGAAAATGAAGTGAACGAATTACTTTGCGCAAGTAAATTTAGCTTGAGAACGCACCAAACTGGGACAACTTCAAGCAATACACATTTTCCTGCGAAAGGTTAACGGTGTACTTAGGACGGTCGAGGAGTGGGCACTTAGCGACGTCGAAGATCAAAAGCACCAGAAAATTGGCCCTTGTCCCGGTTAACCCTTAAATCGTCATCTGACGTACTTCCAGCTGAACTTGATTCCAGGCCGTAGCGTCATCACTAATCCGAGTAGCTGCGAAGTTAATTCCTGCGTTTACATTTGGCTTGCGAGAAGCCGCAAAATTATGTATCTTGGTTTGAATCACACCCATGCGCGAACACCGCTTAATTATACATGACATCCTTTGTGCACCCTTACGTAACAGATAGACTCAGCTCAAACGTACGGCTGAAACGAACTCCGAACTTTCGCTTCTTATTTATTCAGCAGAGCAGTAACAATTCAATTTAAGGAATTTTCTTAAATATAAATAATCGACCAGCTGCATTATTTATGATATCTTTGTTTATATTCGCAGTTTTGTGGTATTTTTGTGTCGCTTTTTGGTAGTAAATTTAACATGTGCAGTGACATTTATACAAAATTAGACAGTTGGCGTGTTATTTTGATGATTTAAGACGATTTTAATTCAGCAGGAGGATCTGGTTCAAGTTCCTGTATAATTTCATAATATACATATTCATCTTATCTAGTAAATTTAAATATTTTTTAATGTAAAAATTCTACCGAATGAAGTATTATTAAACGGTTCATGAGCCGTTGCCAAATAGAGTAACAAACAGATAATTCACCAAAACCTCATGAATTTTAAAGAATCTGCGAGATGTAAAAAACTGTTACAACATTTCAATGTTGCAAAAAGTTGGCATTCGCATGGGGACAAATCCGTACTGTAGAGAATGTGGAAGTATTTTTTTTTCAAATTCCGTGAGTGTATTCTTTGTGAAAATGACCGTATATGGTCTAGCATTACCATGAAGAAATCGAACGTTTCTTATCTACTGAGTTGACAGTTTAGCTGGAGTGTGGACTTCATTCTCTCACATTGCATACGTTATTGTTCTGTTTGAATAAAATAACCACCCAACCAATCGTACGTTAACATTGACTCAAAAACACTTTATCCTTCTGTTTCTTAACCGATTCAGAAACTTCTTTGAAACTTAAATGCGTTCTGTGATAATGAGACGTGGAATCTAGCGACTACATGCTTTGATGTATCAATTTATTGCAATAGATTTACAAAGCACATGTATGTTTCATATACAGAGGGAGTGAGGTATGGCATAATAACGTTAATATTAGTTTCTATATCAAATTACCTTCCAATCCGTGCACTGTATCGCGTCATTTCAACTTTAAATGGCGTGATGCGTGGATAGTTACCACATCCGCTGCTAGCAATTCCATCAAGAACGGCTGAAGTTGAATCTCCCAAAATGAACGTCTCGGAAACACGTAAAGCTTCGCAAATTGTCGGCTCGCCTCGTACATGATGAAAGTGCGTTCACTTGGCCGTAAAAGCTTCTTTGCTGCACTTTCATCTTGTAGGCTGCAATTAGTTACTTGCTACAGGCTTCTAGTCGCTTCTATTTAACTCGCCCGAGGGCGCACTTTAAGAGCTGGCCCACGACTAAAGTTGAACTTGCCCCATTCTTCCACGGACACGGGCAGGGCGTTGCATTTAACGCTGCACTCGCAAAATCAAACTTTACATTTCGTTCACTGTACAGGCTGTCTGTACGCGCTTTTGTTATTCTAGAATACATTACTTACATCTAATTGACAGTAATAAAATATATGAACATAATTGGTTATATTTTTTAAGTGTGAAAATAAGCACCACAGGTGAGGGGCACCAATACTCAGGTTGAAGTCCTCCAGGAATCTTGTATCTTCAATCTTCAATAATCTTCTGGTGTAGTAGTAGTGTAGATCCGAATTTCCCAAAAAATTCGAGGAGGAATGCCTCAGATGCACTTTTAGGAAGTGTTCAGAGAAGTCAGTTTGTTTACTGGGAGGACCAGGGTTAGTATGTTTGTTGGATACTCAAGGTATGGAAGTTTGTTAATGAGGTACTTGTGGATCAGTCAAACCTCGCTTTTAAAACAATTGCAACCTATGTTAACTCACAAAGAAATTAGTAATAAATTCAGTATAACTATTACTAGATACTGTGTATTCACCTCCTATATTAGCTATATCTGCGTCTTTGACAAGGAAGCAATTTCAAACTGTGCTTTAAGTCAAACCACAGCTTCAGCATGTAAATATTTCCATTGGCAAGAAGCTTTATGACTAACAGAAGAAAGAAATAGTGGTCTTGACATGGTGGCAGATACTAATTAAAATATAAACGTGTTTTAAAGGTAACGATCATCTTATATATTTCTGAAAAATATTGTGCATATAAACAGTGGTATCAAGGCTATTACTTATAAATGACAACTTTTTTTTCTACACCTCAGTCTTTTAAGTGGTCTTCTTTCTAAAAGAGAACACGAAATTTTCATTTAAGAATGTACATGATTTATGATAATGCTTAATTTTCTCAACAACAACGCGTTGTAAATAATAACCTTATCATTAGAGTTAGATCGGCGAATTTCATCAAAACTAACATAGTTCTAAGCCTTAGTGAGTGCATAACGTAGTTTCCATTCTCCTTACAAGTTATCTGTTGCATTTTAAATACTTTAGCAAGTATTACGGTAAAATTATAAAATTTATTTAAATGAAGTGTTATTATAAAATTCCGATTAAAAGATCGTGTCAGATATATTATATGCATAAATAATTTTACCTTGATAAATCTTGTAACTCATCCTATACAAATCTCTTGTAAACGTTTTCCATCCGGGGCTTTCATTTTTCTAAAGCAGTCTCGAACTTGGCATGTTTATGGATTCATTTAATTAAAACTAGCTTGAACCGCTCGCAGATAATACTAAATGAGTTTACGAAAAGAAAAGTGTAAGTTACTTGAGCGCCTTTCTGTGTTTCTTTCAGATTAATTACATGGTAGGATTTGCAGCCGTGTTCCGGAGAGTTTTTCTACGAGAAGGTGCAGAGATTAGACTTATAAATGATTCCCTGTTTGAATGCTACTGGTTTTCAAAGGCAGATTCTTTATTTCCCAAAGTTGGGACGTTGTTTTAACTGCAAGTGCAAGTGTAAAAAGCTACGGTTGGTGGATGGTCTTAATAATAAATTGCTGATTACTATCTTCATCACAATTGTACGTATGTCCCGTTCTCTTGAGAATGTTACTTTAATAGTTGCCATATAATATGATTTATGGCTTATAAAATTCTAACTATATGTCTCCGGAATTATGTTTTAGTGTTTTACAATTTTAGTTTATGATGACTTTTTTCGCTGTACTTAACGATTACTACTTTTCCATGGATCTTAGGATACATCTTACTATACTGTAAGAAAACCGATTCCAGTTTCGTGTACTAGTTAGTACTGAAAATGTATGTACTGTTGTGGTCTTAATCCTTTTATTTTATTTAAATTTACTATTATTCCCAGGGTTTTATCAAAATTGGGTTCTAAATCTTACCTTTCTGTCCACAGCGTGAGCATGCACTTGTAATAACTTTAATTGTTCGACTCTTAATCTCTGGGTTACTGTTGAATTTAATTAGGACATACACAATAAAATTGATACTATTTTAAATTGAGGCAATTGTATTTATTAAAAATATATCTGCATTTGCCATATTTAATAAACCTTTGTTTAAATGTACTTGTAAACTGATTATTTGCATTCATATCAATTTTATATTATCTATACTGTTTATATAAGTTCATTATTTAATTATTAATGTTTATTTGATTGAATTATTGTTTATTTTATTCAATTTATTATACGTTTACTGCTTAAGTAGCAGATGGGTTTTTAGTCTAATTGAAGGTTTTATACACTTACTTGTACTGTCTTCTTTTTTCGAGCTCTATTTATCTTTGTATTCCAGTCCAATTGATATCCGCATCAGCTATCCTTCTCGTTGTAGTCAGCAATCCTGTTTGGCCATAGGTTTTATGCATTTTCTTAGTCTTTCGATTTTACACTTAATTCTTCTATATGGCTCTACTTATTAGTCTGACATATAATTGTACATGCCAGTATTTTATCATGTAAAATTGAATATTTAATTCAGTTTAAAATTGAACTTGTGTCAATCGAATTTAAATTTTACACCACATTCGTTCTTCTTATTTTAAAAATACCCGCCAACAACCGTGGTTATACCAATCGAAAATAGGGATTTCTATTTTCAATTTTCATGACTTTTATATTTGTCATTAATCATACTTTTTAGGTTAACAGTTCTCAATTGTGTATGTCTCCCATTATATGATGATATACACCAAATATGTAAGAATTAAAATTTTTTGTTTTGTCTTTTATGATAAGTTTTACTTCTTTCAGATAAGCCTAACTAACCGAATAACCTTCAATTAATTTGAATTACAATTTGCAACCACAAATGGACTATTTATTAATAATCTGCTAAAACCATTGTAGGAAATAGAAATTCTAATGATATAATAAAGTTGTTCCCATCAATATCCTTTTATGAAAATTATCATTAAGCTGCTTTATTATTATTTCATTTTAAAATGCTTTGTCGTTTTAAAACCATATCGGTACTATTAAAATGAAATAATTTTAGAATATCGAACAATTTAATCTGAGTGTCAGAATCTTGACCAGTTGTAATTACTATTTATAAAAGTTACATGCAGCCAAGTTCGATTCAGAATAATAGCTTGAGTAATAAGTTCAAGATTTGACATTTCAACACTGCATATTTAAGCTTCTGTAATTAATTTGACTAAACATTATTCTAAGTTTAAATTCAAGATATGTGGAAATTTCAAAGTGGCAATTTGAAATTTTAAATATACCGGAGATGTCAGCACACTAAGTTCAAAGTTCTATTTAAAAAATAGAACGTTCACGTTTCAGTTAAAATTCTGATAAGATGAAATTTCAGGATACTAAATTTGCAAGAAAAATATTGAAGTCACTAAGTCAAAAGTTTAATTTGCGAACTTCAAATAACAATTTAATAAATATAAATTTCAAATCAATGCATTGTAATTTCAAGAAGTGTCAACAGAAAAATATTACAAAATATAATTCTTAATTATATTTTCAGAATCCTAAGTTACATATTGAAAATTGTTTATACCTAATAAGGCAAATTAAAGATCGTAACGCAATACCATAGAGGGAGTGGGTCATGTCTCTATTCAACCTTGGTCTGTCCACTGTTGGATATAGGTCGCTTTTAGATTCTTCCTGTCTATCCTGGGCTACTCGAAACGATTTTTTCCTGTCATTTGTCTGACGTCGTCAATCTCTCGTCTTTGCTGTCTTCCCGCGCTTTTGTTAGATAATCTTGGTCTTCATTTTTGTATACCAGCGGCTTGGATCTTGACGAGCTACATGTCCAACCCATTACCATTACTTAGAGGTTACTTATTGGGAGGGAGAGGTCGTAGACTGAAATAGAAGGGAGCTCACTGGTGATAGTCAAAATAATTTATTGTACCTGGTACGAGGTTACGAAATAGAGGAATAAATTGTTGTTATTTTAAGTGTTCCACCAGTAAAATTTCCTTGGCGATGAGAAAAAGTGTGCAGTGGTCAGTTTTGGAATATTCCTTGTTTCATGATCTCTGAAATAGCTTATTTGACGTCAAAAGACGCGCAACTGCACTGCGCTTTACAAAATGAAATCATACAGTAAATTTAAGAACTGTATTAAGATAACACTATTAAAAAAACATTTAATTGGCCCAGCTTTGCAGCTCTAACCGCAATAAAGGTTTTTGAAACAAGTCCTAAAGAATTTCTACCTGCTTGTGACGTCACGTCGCGCGATAAGCAAAATCCTAGCAGATGTTTGTCTGCATTATTTACAGTTCGGTGCAGGAAAATATTGGTAACCAGGAGCAGAGCGCCGAAGGCAATACTGCACTACTAACGAGGATATGCCCCAAAATTTATAGCACAACGGCAAGCTTAATTGCTCATAAACACGTAAAACAATGGCGATACTTTACACGTATAATATTATTTTAGTACATTTAAATTAGCTGTAAGTTACACATACAATACGAAATAATAAAGACATATTTGAAATACAGTTCATATCTGACGACGAACAGATGCGTGATTACTCGAAAACCTCTAAAAAAGTTAAGTGATAAGGGCGACCTCGCAGCAAATGGAACTAAAATGGACAGCTTCAAGGGTATCCACTGGCGAAATAGGGATCAATGCTACACGCAGTGTAAGAGAAGCTTCTCCAGAGCTTCGTCGAAAGAATGGACAATGGCAGTTTAAAGACTACCTACGAGCAATTAACAGCGATCCACACGCTGACAACGTGATGATTCTCCAGAGTGTATCCGAACGGAGACCGATCTGAAATTCCGCGAAACTCAAACGAGGCGGGATTCGGAAGTTTAGATTAGTGGCCGGAAGCTGGATATATCCTACAATCTTCGTAAATTTGTCAAATCGGTCACAGTCGCGGTTACGTTAAGGGGTTTTCCAAACAGCTATATAGCGTCAAGCACATTGCTACTTCCCGATACGGGTTTGACAACGTTGAGAGTTTTAATGTCTAAACCATATCAAGAGGAGAGGCCGATGCCGCTGCAGTGGGGATCGCCGATGACCAATTTCGAAATGCTAAATACAAACTTTAACATGATAAGTTGAAGCAATAAGTTAGAGACGATAAATAGAAATTCGTAGTTACTGAATTTAATATGAGATTATAGCAAGAGATATAAATTACAAAATAATTATGAAATTTTTTAATTGTACGGTTTTGGAATGTACTTACTGTCTTGAATGCATGGTACTTTTGACATGATAATTGACGATATTAAATATAGAAATGTTAGGTTGCGCTATATTTATGTGTGTATGTATGTATTATCGGTAACCTCATTTTATCTTGCGGTGTAGAGGCTGGTGCTTTATGCGCTTGCGTCTGGCGGTACAATACTCAACTTGCCCCGGGTTCGGGTTACAAAGTTGGAGCGCGCCTTTTTGTGCTTGCGCAGCAACCATTGTGTGAGGTGTATGTCATGGTGATGTGTTGACCTTGTTACTCTATCTCTTAGGTATGTGGTTCTGACTTAATTTGATGCCCAACTGTGAATGGTCTCACTGAACCAGATTCCAATCGCCAAGGTTGCGGAAAAAATCCGGCCCACGCGGGATTCGAACCGAGGACTTGCTTAATGCAAGCCTGGCGCTTACCCAACTGCGCTACCTGGCTTATTTCAAGGTGAACAGCGCTAAATACCGTATGCGTATAATAAGTACGAGGGGTGTACAGTATTTATTGTCCCTAATATAAAACATTATTTTTTAAAATTGTTTCGTTGAAGGCAGTCGTCATTCCACCAATGTTTAATCATAGCAGTGCCATTCTCGAAAGACTCGGATTCTTGATCACAGAGTTTCTGAACTGCTGCTATAACAGCGTCATCGCTCCTAAATTTTCATCTTCGAAGACTGTCTTTTAGCTTTTTTAAATCAATAAAAATCGCTAGGAGGTAGGTTAGGAAAGTAGGGTGGATGTTTCAATATCAAGCCAAATATCATAACTGCGTTCACATAACAATAAGGCTCCTATGAACCGGTGCGTTATCGTAAGAAAGTAGCATTCCTTGTGACAATTTTTTTTAAAATACATTAACGACGTTTTGCACTGAATAATGTTCACCAGTCTATCATCTCTGCCTATGCCGTTCACACAATTAATGTTTGCTTGTGTACACGCAAAATGCTGCCGCTCACTCACCTTTTGCGCGTCGCAGCTTCTTTTGCCACATTTGCACTCCCGAGGCCAGTTTTTTACTACTTGATAGTAAGAAGCAGAATCCCCAAGCACGCCAACCATATGTGCATTAATTTTTAGTTCAGTTTTTCTTTTGTAGATAGTAGATAGATTAAAGCTCACATTTCTTAACATTTTCGCAAAACAACTGTTCCAGCGTGCACAACTTTTAAACTACTAAAGGTCGATTAACCAAATTTGGCAGTTTTCTTATCAATAAAATAGCAACACAATTGCGGTTGCTAGGGGCAGAATATTCCAAAGCCAAATATGCTAGGGACAATAAGTACTGTACAACCCTCGTAGCAAGTTAAATATACAATAGTTTACACATCTTGAACGATATAATTTCATGTAATTTTTACTGGTTGTAATGAGTTTGTAGCTTACTCTACGATTCCTATACGCCTTCGCGGACGTGCATTGTGTCTTGTAATCATAAATTAGTATAGCCAGCAAGTTTCATATGATACTAATAAAATGATAACGGGAACAATTTACATTTAGTTGCACAGAAACAGTGGACATGGCTAACTGTCATCCACCTGTTAAGAATTAATGTGGTTTAGTTTGCGAGACTTTGGCAAACTTCATTAAAACTTTGCTGCTATTGCACCCTGTCGCTCCCTGCAGTTTCACCACAAACTGATTGCGTCTCTACTCATTACCATCCTAATTTTAGTTAATATTGAAGTTCGAGTATATATTGCGTAGTTCTGAAAGGGTGGTTAAATTTGTATCCTTGTTGCAAGAAATAATAATTGTAAATCAGATATTTCTTCCCTAAAATTGGCCTCATGCTATGGGTAGTAGCAATATATACTTTTCATAGAATTGGTGTGTTGGTACATTATTATGAGTTTCATATACAGGGTGGTCCTGGTCCACCAAAAATTGGTTTTTGTCATCTAACCACAATTTTGCACAAATAGACTTTTTAACAACCTGTTGACTTAATTTTCTTTATATACCCGTAGCGATAAAAATCTAGGTCGTTTAAACACATTTTCTTGGAATTTAAGAATCACAATTCAAAAGTAGAAACATATTGTAAAGAGAATTCAATAGAGTTAAAATATTTGTTGATGCAATTAGCCCTTGGTTTCTGGTTGAAGTTACATGAATAACCATAGAAAATTTACGTGTCCCCCTTACAAATAAAATTGAGGTTAAATGGCAAATACTTACTCGTACTACTGTTTTCGGTGGGCCACCCTGTATGTTTTAAAATGCAGAGCTCTGCAAATCTAAAATTCAGCTAAGTTTCTACAATATTATTTTAATTAAAAACAAAGCTGAAATTAAGAACATATGCTGCGTAGCTTACTTCTGGAATAAAAGTTCCAGATGTGGAAATAGAGTTCTTTTGCTAAAAATCGCTACTTGTTAGTTTTCTTGCACTATCGTGGTCAAGATAAACTAATTTTATTCGGAAGCTTTTCAAAGGGCGATCGTTTGATATTTCCGTTACCTAATACATAAAAGACATTCCTTTTCTAAAAGAAATGCTGACGGCGGAAGCTTAAGGGCAAATTTTGCCGACGAATAGATATTTTTGGTCGATAAGCGGCTTTCAGAACTCCTTATAACACAAATTCAAACTTAAATAATAACTGACAGGCAAATATGAAAAGTTAAAGCCCGGGTTCTGGAATTATGCAAGTATTTGGGAATGAAGGGGAAACTTGTGATTTATTTGTCGTTTCAGTTTTAGAACTTATTCATTGCGGATTTTGAATCCCCTGGTGTTTGTGTTTTAAAATGCTTAAATGAAGTGTAGAGATTAATAACACTTTTAAATACAGGGTGTCCCAGTTTTAGGAATTTTCACATACGGAGCTTGTATAAGACCTTAAAGTATGGATATAAAACCCCTTAAACATGTGCGTGACTATTTCTCTTTTATTTCCGAGTCAACAAATTACTCTCGAAGACCTTTCTTTAAATTATTTATTTTTCAACAAGTAACAAATTCAAAATTCATAAACTTCAAGCGACGTAGTAATTTTTTATGGTGTTTTCTTCGTTCCATCTATACAAAGAATATTTAACAATTTCTTTTCTTAATTTCCTTGTTTCAGGGATACCGTATGTAAATTATGTTCTTGTATTTTTAAGAGCATTTACTATTCCTTTGAACTCCAAGATCGTACACTCCAACATCCGCATCTGAGTATATTTTTAGTCCACATTCGTTTCTTTCCCTTGGAAAATTTATTATCCTCTTCTCTCCGTGTTCGCCATCGTATTGCCAGCTCTGTTTTAAGGTACTTTATTATTTCTTGCATTCATGTTAGGTTAAGATGTGATATTTCAGCAGTTTAGCTTTGCTGGTTTCATTTATTTAATCGTTTCCATTTCTTTCTCCTTTTTCCACAGGACTTGGGACAGGCAATGTTACACAAAATACTTGGATTATATACAAAACGATTACATCTGGTGTGTTCTTACATTCGAATTATTTTAACGAACGTTCCAATATGGAGGGGTGGTGTTTTTAATATTTCTCCTGTTCCAATGTGCCCTTACATTTTAGATAGTTTTGGAAGCAAGCCTCAAAATAGGAAACGCAACGAAGAAAATATAAAATAGACAAAATTATGTACTAAATAGTATAAGAAGTGAAAAAAATTGAAAGAAAGTTGTAATTACCTACTAATTCAAGAATGTATAACTTAAATTTATTAGAAACGATTACTACACCATAACGGTAGATGGGAATTGCTTATGTATTATATATTAGAAAAGTAAATAAATACAAAATTGCTTTATCAAATCATTTTTAACAATTGTGGTAATTTTTGACACTAATTGAAAAGAGCAAAATTTACGTTATTCGTCTATAAATATGACATGTGTTAGGAAAAGTCATAATTTAACCAACAATGTAACATTCAAATATAAGTAATGTATATCATAGTAAAATTAGTCAACTGCCTTTCTGTACATATACATATACACATTGTAAAATCGCACAAAACTAAATTCCTAAGCACTAGACAATGGGCAGCACTGTATAAAAATGGTTTGCGAAGTTGGACTTTATCGGTAGTCTCCTAGCTTTCAGTATGGTTCGATACTAAACGAGTCTCCTTAAGCACAGACGTCACTCTATCAAACAAATCAAGTCGCATGGAGCCACATCTAGCCCGTATGAAAATAATCAAGCAATGTAATATATTTTTGCCAATTTTTTTTAAATGGCAGCTTGAATCGGTGAGTGCAAAGCTTACCTGACAACAATGATAAAAATAAATATATAACAAAATTCAAGGAAAGAAAATAGACGATATGAACACAATACTGAATACGACAAATTAAAAAAGCAATTATGAAGGTATCAAGAAAGGATCAAGTCAACGAGTGTAAAATTGATAAAAATTGTTACAGTCGAAACTCGGTACTACGACATTCAAGACCAGCTTGTTACAGCATAAATTCAACCTTACGATACTAAATTGTGTGCTACATGATAAAACGACATAAATCGGGAAAATAGCAAGGATGGGTTGCCCCAACTACGTTACGATGTACTGTAACAAAGTTTGCCGACTAATTTCAGCGGGAGGGAGGGTTAATTACGATATTATTAATTAGGGCAATGACCTGTTAATCTGAAAAAAGATGTTATTTGCCTTAGACGCCACCACTTTTTAAATCGGTAACACCCTGAACGTCCATTTCAAAGTTGAAATAGTGAACGTACACTTCTGTGCAATAACATGAAGCACAAGTCCTATGACTATTTTTGACAATATTCTAGTTGGTATCATTCGGGTCTATTTTAATTGCCTAGCAGCAGTTTCAATAAATGAGAAAACACCATAACTTGAAAATACCACCTTTATTGAAAGACCAAAACGAAGACCTTTTAAAAAAACACTCTAATAATAAATACAACAAAGCTGTGTGTGCTTAAATTTATTGCACAGAAGTGTACCTTTCTAATTCGACTTCAGCAGTGCTCGGCGCCACAATCACTTGTGGACGCCAACTATATCACCACAGACGGTAAATAGAAGACGCCCAACAACTTGCAATTTCCAACACACGAAACTTCCTCGGAACAACTAGTACAAGGGAGAACCCAGAAAAATCCGCTAAACGTTAGTTGAGGTCTCAAAACCTCCGGTACGGATTCTCGTTTGCTATACTTTAGCGTCGTCTTAAAAATTTACATCGGAGGATGGTTAGAGACGACGTCCGGAGATAGAAAAGATATGTGACTGAAAAGGTTATCCAAGAAAAGAAGGATACGAAATGCCTCAAATGAACAATAGGGACAAGATCCATTTATCGACTATGAGAAGGTTTTTTACAGCGTGCAAACATGCGTGATTACTTGATGGCCGCGGTTCCGGTTCTTCTTGTTTTTCGAACGGTAATTCCGGGCTCAGAGTTGGCAAGGGCTTAAAGAGGCGCTCGGCCAAGGTGCGGGACCTAGAAAAAGAAAAAACCCAATATGCTGCCCGGCATGGACGGGTCTACGAGCGTGTGGCCAACAAGCAGGTTCGACATACGAGGGCACTGCAGGTGCGTAGTGCCGGGCTAACGAGGGGTTCGACCTGGACAGAACTATTGCAGAGGTAAAGTTTGGTTCGATCCACCGAAGTTGCTGTCGTATCCTGGGCGAAGTAAGGAGGTCCGGCCACAGACTGCCAGGCTTTTAGCCGTAAAAATCGACTGCCTTTTACTGTGAATCTTGGGGCTATTTAAACTCCGTGATTCCAGTATTTACAGCGGACGGCACCAAATTGGACAAGAGGAGCGATTTGTGGACGGTTAATTATTTGTTACTTTTTATTAAATCTGGCTATAATTTTTTCCAGAAGTTAGCCAAATTTATTTGACCTGCATCATGTTCTACCTGACCAAAATTCGCGCATTTTGACATCACACATGACCCATTTGGCGTGCCAGGTAAAGTTTTATAGCTAATCATGCGAATGTACCTTTGGATTAATTAGGCCGTCGAGCCTAAATATGGATTCCAATTGAACCTGTAGCAATTTTACAGGAATTAGATGATAAAGTCACAGGAAGTAGGGTTAATGATGAACCGCAATAAAACCAAAATCATGTACAAGAAGAACACAGATATAGTGGTGAGCAATGAAATAATAGAAAAAGTTAAGAGATATGTTTACCTACTCAATTTTTTTAATAAAGACATGAGCAGGGCATTTCAAGAGATACACAGATGATACATGGAACAGCATCACAAATAAATGGAAATATTTAGGGAAGGCCTAACTCTAAAATTAGAATAGAAAAGGCTAGATAAAAATAGGGAAGAATGTCCAAGATGATAAACTTCACTCGCCATTTTAACGTTTTGGAGCTGCGCGCCTTGTGAAAACCGAGTCTCGTTATTTAATAGCCACACCTGTATAATTCGCATTTTGCGTAGATTTTGTAGAAGTTTCATATCTTAGAAGGATACGACCACGTTTTAGAGAATAGCATTTATAAGATTTAGATTTCGCAGTAACATACGTTCTACCTTTTAGTTTTATTTTAGAAGCCATTTTACAAAGCGTATCGATGCTATTTTGTAAAACTGTAGGAATACAGATGTTAAATTAAGTTATAACACCCTAACACAAAATAACTTCAGTCAGGGACTATTTTTAAGTAGACGATAATTTCGGCTAAAATGCTACCCTTTTCTTTCTGTTTCAGCATTTACCTATTATTTCAATTTTACTGTTTCTATCCTGGAGTACTTCATTTAATGGTCATGATCTACATGCTTGGAAAAACAAGTAGCGGTTACTGAAATAGCTGCAATTGGAAAGACGTCTGCTATCCACTTCTAGCTTAGTACCTACATATTGGACTGGTAAAAATTGAACTTAATAGCCCAGAAATGTCTTTAAACTGAATTCATTAACTGATTGACTAAATAAAAGTGTTCTTTTTAAATGAATATAAAAATTATCAGTTATGCTGCCTTTTCATAATTTATTCATCGCAATACCTAATTATTTTGCTCCGACTAGCTGTTAGGTTCGCAAACTCTCATCCCAGGGTTGAGTCGCTACACAGTTGAAATTTTATGCAATTGTATGATAATTGCACTAGTAACCAGGGACGGTGTTCCGATCCAACGCTGTCCCGATCCGAATTTCAAAACGAGGCTAACCTGTTCCAATGCCTTCGTGGGCCCCCAGATCCTGGAAGCTGTTCAAAATGCGCCCTTTTCTTCCATTCTGCGCCGTCGTCTGCTCGCTGGAACCGCTTTGCTACAAGGTGCTGGAAACTCCCTCGACTGCGATGCTTGACTGGCCCACCTTGCTGCTTGCCTGCCTTCGCTAATGCCCCAATGTTGCCGCTATTCGTCGTATCTGCTCTCAGGCTTCCTTTGCTGGTCCAAATCGTAGCTGCGCTTCTCCAACTCGTTTTCGGCTTCTTCAAATCGTGGCCGTGTGGAAGTCCGGACTTTTGCTGCTCCAAAGTTGACTGTTTAACTGATTAGAGGAAACACTGCACAATACACAACTAGCCCACGTCTGGATAATAATAATACAACCAGTTGGAACTCAAATGATAGATTATGCAATGAGAGAGAGAAATGCTTCACCCTCGACTCAGAAATTGCACTGAAGCAAAATAGCAGTCTCTCCGAATTGCATATACTATTTTTTCACGTTGCAGGAAGATTTAAAACTACAAACCTGGTTTTTTTGAAACTTAATTTATTGACATTTTAGTTACACCTATTTTAAAATTAGTAGCCTATGGTAAATATTAAAGTTGGTGGTACTGTAAGTCTATGTCAAATTCGATCAAAACTGACGCAAAACCTAACCTGCTAATCTCGAATTTGACATAATTGTCATAATGAAAACTCCCTATGTAAATTTCTCTTCTCTAGGGAATAATTCATTATTTCTGTCACGATTTTGGTATCGTAGAAACCGTGTTTTGCTCCCGGACGTGAAAAAAGACTTTAATTACACGAAGATTTGCAAAATTTTTACTGGGAAGCCAGCACACAACCCTTTTTTTTTGCTTCGCTTGGCCGAGCTTCTTTTTTTATATACAAGCGTTGCTAAATAACCTACTATATTTTATTATTTGTGAATACATCTACCTTGATTTGATAAATTAATTGTTTGTTTTCCCGAATTGTCAAATATTGTAACGCCAACCTCACATTTGTTTTAATTCACATAACTTTCACTTTTCTAGTTTTAAGTACTGTCACTCTTAATTGCTGACGTTACAGGTTGCTTTATGCACTTAGGCATGACACATAATTCTTAATCAGTAACCAGTAACCCGTAACTTCATTGACCACCAACCTTGAATGTCGCTGTGAATACAAGCTAACTGCACTTTGTCTCTGTGATGCTTCGCCACTTTTTTACTATCACAACCTGATTAGCATGCGTCACGTTACTTCAAATATCTGAGTATTTACCAAAATCATAGTAGCATTTATCATTTTAAATTATAACATCGAATTACGTTAATTGAAACCCTGTCGATATCGTTTTTGGAACCTATTTGTTATTCTTATAAATTACTTAGCAATTATGATTTATAAATCTATCAATATTTAATTCTGATAATACTTCTATCTGTAGCGATTAATAAAGCACCAATTCTGTTCATGTTTGATTTTTAATCAATTCACATTTATTTAATAATAATAAAGGAACCAGAATGGCCATAGGTAGCATACCATCTCAATATATCTCAGGATGTAATCTTTCTGTTCTCTCCGATTTTGGTATTTGAACTGTTCCCTCAAGTATTACGCTGCTCGTCTGTCTAGTTTGCGTCGGAATTCCAGAGGTCTAGAAGCTTTACGCGGTAGAAGGTGCTGTTGTAGACGCGAGGGCAGTTATAAATTTAAGTTTTATTCGACAAGCAATTTGTAAGCAATTTTTGCCACATATATAAAACGAAGAGTGCATAAATTCTTCAATTGTCCATTTTGAAATAAATAAATGTATAAAAACATCTTTAATTGCCACAGGACGGATCTTACTTCTTTTAATATTTGTATTCCAATGGTATTTTACTGGAATCTGGTTAAAAGTTGGAAGAGCACATTTTGTTTTCCGCGAATCTCATTAATACAAGAATGAAAGAGCCAATCTAAAAATACAGCCGAAGCAGGATTAAGGGTAATTGAACCGACTGAACGCGTCCATCATGGTGCGTTCATCAGCGAAGGACGCCACAAAGAAGGTTATAAAGGAGTTGCGGAACTAGTTAGACCGACAAAACTAAAATTAGGATGCGAGTCATAAACTACCTCTCCTGCAGACACTTCCTTCCTCCGTAATTTTATTGCGCTGCTGTTCTGCTAACCTGAAATTTCACTTTCGTGGTTTTGCTTTGAAATTATCCTGTTCCCCAAAACTTAGGGTCGCAGTTGCCCATTTTTTTGCGGTTTAGGTAACCAATGCAAATTATACTCAGTTTTTATCCCAATTGATTGCAAGTTGGAACATTTCAATTTTCTATCGATATTTTGTGGATCCGTATCGCGATCTATCATTGAAATCTCCTTGTTCAATATTGTTTTTGCTCTCGTAAATTGTTGTGTCGATGTTATAGCAGCGATCAAAAGAGATCTTCAATTTGAAATTCTGCGAATTTGTAAAATTTATTTGATACTTAAGAAATTATGTTGTGACTTTTGTAAAAATTAAGGTAACTGCAGTGCTAGTTTAGTAGTGTACCATCTCTTAGGATTTGTAGCGTTTCCATAGTTATCATTTAAACATTTATTAGCATCCAAGGATACCCATATTGTTGTAATTAAATTTTGTATTAATTAAATTTGTGTGCCATATCGGCTTGCCTAAGTGTACCCTGAATATCAAATTAGAGACCGGACCGATGTCAGGGAATTATTTACCAGTCGTTTGTCATGTTCTGAATAATTTGACACAACTAGCAGAGTATCGCACATTTTAGGAAGGACTGCTGATTATAATTTCCCCTGTGTACGTTAATTGCGCCGTTTTCGAGAAATTCAATGGGAAATTAGTTTGCGACTTTAACATCGATAGTACGGCAACGTTAAGTAAGGCGGAATTTATTTTTTTATTCTTTTTTAATTTTGGTACTCAGCCAACAGCCGTTAGGCCCAATATAGGCGTCGCTGTACATTTTATGGGGACTTCCAACCCCACTAACGACTGTCATGATGTTATTATGACATCCGAGACCAACCATTTCCATGACAGCCGTATCACGAGGCGCCATGGAACTCCCATCCAAGTTCTGACCAGAAAGAGCGTTGCTTAACTCTACTGATCGAACGTGGACGCTTGTTCAAGCTATATAGGTCTTCACGATATTTCAGTTTCATCGGAACCGGAATGTAACTTCTAGCAAAGTGCCTAAAGTCGGAGGAATTAGAGGATTTTCCGCGTAATGCATCTTGTTGAAAATGCTGCTGGCACGATCTAGTTAAATTCCATGCGATTTATGCAGTGTAACAGCAAACGTGCAAAGCCGAAGAGTAATTTCAGGGTGTAGGTGGGTTTGAAAACACGAGCGTCAAGACTGCTATTACAAACGTTACACAAAGCTGTCCTAGTGTTCCAGTCACTAAAGTGCTATACATTATGAAAGACTAAAAGCTCAACACGTTTATGACGGTAAAAAGACGAGCGGAGCTAACGTATATGCAATTTTGACCAAGTTCAACTCTAACTAGTAAAGTTTAGAGCAGCTTTGAAGCTTCACGGCGAACTTTACACCTCCGGAACAATAAAAAGACCATAAATTCAGCAAATTACTGCCAGCTGAAGCTTTTACCGAATTATAAGGTCCGCAACTTGCTAACATTACACGGCATTTACCCTAAATTATAATTCGTGCTGGATGTGAAGTCGACAAAGTTATAATATTACGAAATATTCTAAGTGACAACTGCGTTACATAAGGTAAATAAACAAAGAGAGATATATAGACTAAAGTTGCGTTATGGTCGAATGTGAGTATTTAATTTGAATACATTACGCAGATGAAATTTGCAACAGAACGTGAAAACTGTGATAGTTTATTTCCAATGTTTACTTGTTAAGACCAAGCCAGTTATTAATGTGGCTGATGGGCTTTGATCCCGAAATGCAAAAAAAAATTGATAACATAGCAAACACACACATAGTTAACTTGCAAGTAACCAAGGATGCAAATTTGAATTACAGTTTTTGGCAACGATTTTGCCGATATTTAAGAAGTAACATCTTCTCAAGTTCATCCATCACTCTGCCATATTCGTGCTACTGTTCAATTAATTTTCAAAAAAATCAGGAATAGGCCAGTCATTTAAAACGTCGTAGGTCGCAAAACATTGCAGAGTTCTGATTTTTTGGGATGTTGTTAGGATAGATACTAATAGTGTAAAACCAAGTTTGCAGCTTCGAAAGACCTGTGCTAACTGCGTGGTGCTCGAAAAACCTTTTTTTTTCGGACTTTTTTCAGTTTTTGGCTTATTACTTCTAAATGATGTGTTCTACCGAAAGAGTCGTCCGGTACACTTTTAAAATAGACAAAATTTTCTACAATTTCGGTGTAACAGCAGCTTGTTAGGTCCAATACCTCTCGAGATAGAGCGCTTCAAAAATTGGCTATTTTCCCAAAAAGTTCGAAATTGTAGTTTTAGCCGCCTTCCGAGCAGAATATCGGTTAAAATACTCATCCTACGAGGAAAGTCATGGGAAAAGTTGTAGAACAGTTACTTAGCTTTAATTTAAGTATAAGCGGAACCCTATAGGACTATTAGTTCCCTTGTTATCAGGTAAAAACTAAAAATTGAGATAATCGGATTTTTCAAGAAATGGAACTTCTGTTATTAATATTGCACAGTTACCTATAGAATGTTATAAAAATGTCATTACATTTATAAATTTGATGTATTGTTATATTTGTCCGCCAAAAAGTCGGCATAATATGGGAAAACATTTATTTTTGATTTCATATATATCATATATACCGAGTGATTTTTACTTATTTAGAAAATGGAGTTTTTCGAAATTCTCAAAATCCGAAAAGTGCTATGTTTCGGAAATTAAGTAATATTTCAATGAGATTTTTTTAGTGTGTATTATCTTTAGCTAACTGAATAATCTCAACACCAGAAAACCCCTAATTTTTTTCAACTCTAGCTAAAAATTAACTTTTACATTTTTTAAATATTTTTAAAAATTTCACATATCAAGACCTAATATTAAAATTCATTTTTTTATGTGAAGACTTTAAACATTTATAATAATAAAAAATAATATAAAATGTTAATTAGTTCTTTAATTTTTTTTATTATTTACCGAATAGTAGTATGTTTGCATACTTTTACGTTTTTTATGCAACGCGCTTTTTAGGAGAAATATTTTTCAATTCTAATTAATCTCTATTTAAATGGCTTCAAGAAATTCTAATCTAGCCCTGTTAATGAATTACTGTTACAAAAATCCTATAAACGTTTTTTTACAGTTGTCTAAATGAAGAGATTTTTTAAAAATGTAAATTGGACAAAGAAAAATCTCCTCATTTAGGCAACTGTAAAAGAACATTTACATGATTTTTATAACAGTAATTGATTAACAGGGCTAGATTAGAGTTTCTAGAAGCCATTCAAGTAGATAGTAATTAGAATTGAAAAATATTTCTCCTAAAAAGCGCCTTGCATAAAGAACAGAAAAATTATGCAAACATACTACTTTTCGGTAAATAATAAAAAATCTAAAGAAATAATTAACATTTTATATTATTTTTCCCAATTGCAAATCTCTAAAGTGTTCACATAAACAATTATAACTTTAATATTAAGTCTTAGTATGTGAAATTTTGAAAAATATTTAAAAACTGGAAAAATTAATGTTTAGGTAAAGTTGAAAAAATTAGGGGTTTTCTGGCCTCGAGATTGTTCAGTTAGCGAAAAATTACACACTAAAAAAATTTTGACAATTTCAAAATATGTACTCCATTTTCTAAATAAGTAAGATTCACTCGGTATATATGATAGGAGCTAAATAGGTTTTTAGACAAGCACAAATTATTGCGTAAAAAGTTTTGTTGAAAAATAAAAAATAAAAATCTTTCCCATATTATGCCGACTTTTTGGCGGACACTGTATACAACAATAAATCAAATTTATAAATGTAATGTCATTTTTATAACATTCTATATGTAACTGTGCACTATTAACAACAGAAGTTCCATTTCTTGAAAAATCCGATTTCCTTAATTTTTCGTCTTTTCCTGATAATAAGGGAACTATTGGTCCTATAGGGTTCGGCTTTGTCTACTTTAAAAGTGTAGAGAACGACTTTTTCCGTAGGACGCACATTTTAGAAGTAATAAGCCAAAAACTAAAAAAGTCCGAAAAAAAGGTTTTTCGAGCACCACGCAGTTAGCACAGGTCTTTCGAAGCTGCAAACTTGGTTTTACACTATTGGTATCTATCTTAACAACATCCCAAAAAATCAGAACTGTGCAGTTTTTTGCGACCTAACGCGATTTTTGTGTCTACGGTGACTAGCCTAGAAGATAAATCATGCTCATGGAAAATGAAGAATGTAATACAATGCAGTAAATAGCCAAAACTATATTGCAGGTAGCATGGGTATATGAAATAAATCTTCTTTATTTATCATCAAAATTATTTTGTACATAATCGTGCTCAAATTTACTCTTTCAAATATCCTAAAATAGTTATGCTTATGTACTTCTTCAGATTAATAATTTACTCTGTGCCCCAATTTTGTTCTGTTAAATAAATTTCAATGCTAGCGTCTCAAATAACTTTTAAAATATGAAACTATTTACTCAAGTTGGGACAAGCATTTATAATTGCTGTAGATTTAAATTTATTTTTGTTTGATCTCCATACCTGTTGTGTGGATTTCCTTAATATAAAGTGTAGGTTGACAGTTCATTCAACCTTCTAACTCAACAGCTGTTATGAATACCTCTTCTCAGCTTATTTCAGATAATTATTAGTTACGCAGTACATAGTTTAATTCATTTGTCATAATTATTTCCATTTAGAAGCATTTCTGTCCAGTGTTCTTTTTAAAACGATATTTGATACCAGATCACAGCAATGAGGCAGTTCTCTGTTACAGCCAATTGATAAACCTCAACCAGTTCACAGCAACTTCCTCCATGTACTTTGCATTTTATGATGCTGACATTCTATTATTTCGCAC
Source organism: Agriotes lineatus (assembly GCA_940337035.1). Classification (NCBI taxonomy): domain Eukaryota; kingdom Metazoa; phylum Arthropoda; class Insecta; order Coleoptera; family Elateridae; genus Agriotes; species Agriotes lineatus. The sequence goes on along the minus strand of OW679200.1, from coordinate 67,276,136 downwards.
TCTAGTAGGAAAATTATTCAATCTTATTCAATTCCAACAACGTATTAATTTTTCCGAGCGGGACGGTAAAGTTTAATCAAATCGCTACGTGCTAAAGGCTACGTTCTACACGCATTTACAACTTGTACCGAGTACAAAGAATAAACCAACAAATATTAATTCTAACAAGACAGTCCGCGCAATATGTTCTGAACACTCCGCTCAGTTCACCTTAATGCGTTATGGCTTATGCGCAACTGCTACCCACTTAACATGGTACGGCTCACGTTAAACCCCTACCTACTTAATGGCGTAAGTTTAACCACTATCGATTTCTCGATGACGAACACGACGCCTCTTTCAAAGAATGCAACCTTGCGCAATTGCTCCATACGTGATAACAGCTTAGCTCTGGACCGTGTACTCGATTCAACACATTACTTGTAAGAGGGGCTAACCTGATTTTCTCTTCTGCTGCACGCAAACGCCTGGATTTGACCTGGCTAATGACGGTGGCGATCGAAATTGACTTGTAGCATTGTCTACTGATGGCCTTGGTGGTTGTATCCGCTGCTACTAGCTCCTATTGAGACTTGTATATCTGTGATACCTTTTACAGTTGCACTTCACTCTCGAAGCTGGATCTCAGTTTCCGTAGAATTGGGAATTCCAAACCATCCGATAGACGAGCGTGGGGTCGTATATCTGTGATACCTTTTACAGTTGCACTTCACTCTCGAAGCTGGATCTCAGCTTCCGTAGAATTGGGAATTCCAAACCATCCGATAGACGAGCCTGGGGTCGTAAATTCTTCGGCTTACGCAATTGGGCAGGAGTAAATATCAACACCATCGGACTGGAACTAGAACGATTCTTTTCATGGTCATCCACTGACCGATAACAAGCGCGTCCGGGATTGACTGTTAGCACTCTTATTTTATTTAAGTGGTATTGATATCCGATACGTGTTTATTGTTGCCATCTACGTTAGTGTTGGTAACAACTAAGCCATAAATAACTTAATGCAATAAGTACACATCAAGAAACCATTGACCGGTAAAGAAGATTAGCAAGGCATTTTAAAGGACCTTCATTGCGTTAAATAGAAGTAATATACCGAGTTCGTTTTTAATTGGGTACCAAATCCACGATTTTGGTAGTAAGGAAGTGAGGTAGTCGTTGAAGTCGTGGTGCTGAAACACCAGTACGCCGTTAAATGTGTGCCACACGACTGGGTTTCGGGTTTCGGGTTTCGGAAAAGATAATTGGAGGTGCTGACTTTTCAGATCTCAGGCGAAACTATAGCATAGAGTGTTACTATAAATTTATTTGTAGGGGAACTTGTGTCACAGATTAATACAATTTTACAGAATAAAATTAAATTAAATCCCATTGAGTTCCGTACAAAAATAAATCAATCGTATAAACTAATTGCCGCTCAAAGTAGCGACTGCTGTTATTCAGTGTGGTATCTTAAATTAATTGGCGCCCAACGTGGGGCCGACTTCATATGCGTACTGGATTTACGTAACAATATTTATTTTATATCTTATGGCAGCGTTTCTTTTTTTCCTAAAGGTATCAGCTCATTTTAGGTGTTGTTATGATTTGCTTCTAATTTTTTGCCATCTGATATATACTACTAAGGCTAGATACAGATACAGCTTTGCCCAAGTTCATTAATGCACGTTTCGCTGTAGTAGTTGCATTTCTGCGTTTTTTAAAATTATATTTACTTCCCCGTATGGTAGTCAATCTAGAAATTTGAATTGATTTTCGTGTTTAATTTAATAATGTCGTTGATTAATACAATTTTTGATCGAATGAATTAATCCCATCGAAGTTAAATTCGTTCGCACAATTTGTTGTAGTTTATAGTGTGCTCCTGAATGTGCTACTAGCAGTTGTAGATGTACATATTCTTATACAGGGTGTTTAAAAAATAAGTTAAGATATTTTACCCACTTATAGATCTCATCAATCCAAACAAAAAAGTCCTAATAAACATGGGTCCGCCATACAGGGTTAAAGTTTTCAAAAAAAAATCCGTTTTTATTGTTATCTAAAAAACGCTTTGGGCGTTAATAACTTTATGAGGTATCTTTTGGACATATTAAAGTTGATCCAGTAGTTCCAGAGGCGTGCCCATGGGTCATGTCGATTAGGTTTTTTCACAAAAAAAACGCCCAATCGATTTTTTGGAATTTTCATTTTTTTTTTTAATAAAGCAACTAAAAATGCAACTCTTTTGTCTCTTATTTTCGTATCTTGCTTCGTTTTCAAGAAAAAATAAAGCCAATATTTTTACACGCCTCTGAACCTATTAAGACAAAAACTAAAATGCTCCAATATCTCAAAAACCCATCAGTCGATTTTAGTGACACTTTTAAAGTTTATTGATGCGATTAAGGATCATGCTTTGGCGTACTTAGATTTCAATTATTTATACCAGGAGCGGCCGGGATTTTTTTTTTTTTTTTTGAAAACTTTAACACTGTATCTCGGAAACGAAGGGTTTCCAGACCCATGTTTATTAAGACTTTTTTGCTTGTATTAATGAGATGTATAAGTGGGTAAAATATTCGAACGTATTTTTTAAACATCGTGTAGATGCATCAATGTATCAACAAACAATTGTTACTGGTTAGCTAGTAATTGGTTTTCGTCTGTTAATTAAAAAAAAATATGCGATATTTAATGTAGCTATATTTAAGTTGAGTATGTTGCGTACTAACAATACTTGTAAAACTTTACTGCATGTTTAACGTACTAATTAGTTTTTTTTAGCTGTGTCGTGAGATACAATTTATATTTGTATGCAATTAATGCGCAGTGTTCATATGCTTTGAAACAATTTTTTAAACATAAATTTTATTGTCTAAAGTGCGTTGTAACATATAGAGCTATACAATTTTGATTGAATAACTAACATTTATCCATCTTATATTGAATACTTTATTTTCAGGAACTTTTTGATAAGCTTTACGTGTTGCATTATGTGCACAGCGCAAATAGCAATCAGAAACAATGAATTGCTCTCGTAAACAGCACATTTTCCATGCGCTCTGAACCAGGATTTTGTGCCCCGTGTTTGTGTTCCCCAGAGACGGGATTTGCTGTCATCGATTGATTTAAAAAAGACAAAAAAATACTCACGATTCTTGTTGCGTAAACGTTGTTGTGTTCATATCCTCGTAAATTACAGCTTGTCTAATTGTTCGATTTCCGGATCTCGCAGCTAATCGCAAAGGTAATTTTTACAATAATTACAGAGTATGAGAAATCTGAGTAATTGTAGTCTTTACTCTGACTTATCCTTCTTTAATCTGTACTACATAAAGCATAAGACAGTGTTTATTAAATTAAATTTCAATCTATATTGACTACGAAAAGTCTTTGTAACTAAATAGCGTATTGTGCCAATTTGTAAAATTTTCCTATATAGTATCACATTACATTATTGCTGACATACGACCTTGGTGTGAAAAAGCCAAAAGGTTCTACATTCTATGCTTACGTATATTTGTAAGGATATGCATACGTAAAATCAGAAATGGAGTGTTGAATGTACTTGTATTCTTGTCTTTATGTATTGAAATGGTATTAAGCCCACAACTTGGCTCTGTGTGCAGTACAAAGTATTCATCCAAATCAGTAAAGCACAGTTAGGATATTTTATATCATTGCAATTTTAAACAAAAATAAAAATATTAAATGCATTGATTATGAGATGCGAGAAACAGTAATTAGTCGTATAAAGGCACGCAAAGGCAAAGCAGATTTCAGATAGTTTGAATTTGGCTTGTGAATAAAGTAATATAATTAAAATTATAGGTTTGTGCACATGTAAAGCCAGACCAAACGAAAGTAATTGACACAAATATTGTTACGTGCATAAAAACGAGCGTAGTTATCAATAAAAGCAAAGGACTGTGAAAATAGTGAGCAAGCTGAAGGGTAAAGTAAGATGAAAGAAAATCTAGAAAATTGCAAAGAGCAATTCCTGAATGGAGGCAACAGAAAAGCAGCAAGCGACGTGAAAAGTGCGGAACTCAAAAATCAGTGCTTTAATAATTCAAAACATAGTCCAAAAGCAGAGCAGTGAAATTAAAAACGTTTGTGAGTGCAACGCTATGGAACGATATTAGTTATAAGCAAAAAGACTATATTTAAGATTAAGAAAATGTTCGATTGTCAGTTATGTAATCAAACTTCACTCCATTTGTGGTAAATATTCTCAAACCTAATTTCCAATTAATAGTAGAATAACACCGTTTCTTAGCAACATGATGCTTTTTTGTCATTAACAAGGAGAACAATTGAATAAAATTAATTTGAAAGGTTGTCGAATTTGTGCTCCACATTTAAGTAATATTTTATAATAATAAATGAGCATTTTATAATATAAAAAGTGGTCCATTTGATTGCCAATGTGGTAGTGTATCAGCGCTAACGTTTGCAGCAGTTTCTTCAACGAAAAATTTACATTTTTACAAATCTCACCTCCGAACATTCGGGAGCCGTCCATCTGAAAATTACGATCTTAGACTACGACGGAAATTACCATCGGAAGCCAGAGGTTAGCAGTCCAGGACATCAGTCGAGTCTGCAAGAACGTCCAAATCAACATTGGCGGGCAGGGAATGAGATATTCCAGCAGTTCGCGAAAACGATTTAAATCAAAGATTAAACCTTGCCGAAGAGGCCTAGCGTTTTCCCAAAAGTCCAATTACTTCGAAAATCGAACGCCGTCACCAGGCTTTGCTTCATAAACAAATGAAAGATCGGCGTGAATTCTACGTCATCCTGAGAATAACAATCAAGGCGAGTTTGACGTCACCTTGAGAAACAATGAAGACGATGTTTTAATAGTTGCCAAGCGAGAATATTCAAATAATTTACCTGACGCGTTTTCACTGTATTTCACGATTTTAAACGTTCAATATCACGGTGTACGCAAAAAACCATTTTGTGTTCATCTGTCAATTTACGAGTTTGTGAATTTTATCTACTAATAACGAGCAAACGAGCTACGTTGAGACAAATAACCTAAAATTTGAGAATATAGTCCGTTTATGAACCCAAGCCATGAGATAAGAAGTTTTGTGTTTGCTGAGAGCTAGCGTAATTGGTATTGCAGTTAAATAAAATTGAAAGAGGGGCATTCAGCCATTTTATTTGTGCAGTTAATTATTACAGTTCATTTTAACCAGCCTTAATTTACTGACAGGCAAAGGTTGAGCACAGTATAAAAATATAAAAACTGAGAATTGTGTGTGTACTTGGAATTTTCCCGTAATTTTAGCTTATATTATTTTTATATCAAAAATAAATTCAGTTCAGTCATTTCAATACAATATATGTTATAATACTAACGTGTAAGCCGTAGATGCAATTATTGAACGATTAATTTAATAAACGAAGTTAATTATTCGCTATCCACTCCAGCCAAAAAGTTTTAGGCATTGTTACACTAACGATGTGTTGTTCAAATTATTCAAATTACCCGTAGTTATACAAACTCACAAATTGTGGGTTTGTTGTGAGCTTAAGCTGCCAGTATGAGTAGGTATTTGGAACACACTCCAACTCCATAATTTGCTTCCCTAATTGTTAAACTTCTGCAATTCTGTTGACTTTGCTTAATTGCAGGTTTTTAATTTTTGTGTGCGTATGTTTATTCGTTATAAATCCCAGCTGTAATCCACGCTTCCACTTGTTTTGCGAACAACATCCATTTTCCGCTTTTTTAAATTGACCTTATTGAAAAATTTACCCCCATAGCTTTTCCTGATATTTGACAAAACAAATTTAGCTGTTTCCTCAAACAAGTCAAATCCCTCTGCCGAGCTCGAATTCCTAAAACCTGCCTAGGCCCGCAACTTCTAAAAGTTGGACTTTAATTAGAATATTTCGTTAATACCCTCAGAGAAAACGAAACATAAATTCAGGGGGGAAATAAGCTACTAAATGTAAAAGTGCCGAGTTTGCTACAAGCAAGAGCAAATTGTTTCCGCAATACCCGTCTCTTTTTGAGCTTTTAGTGAACACTTTTAGGTAGCCATAGTAAAAACGCCGATTTGATATACAATAGGTCAGAACTGGGCCTGAATAGCTTTTTTTAAATCGTGCGGGAAACAGTATTCTCACAAACCCATCCTTGCTAGTGACTTATATTTTCAAAATGCACTTCCACTTAATTTTGAGACTTTGTAAGTTATGGCTCACCTAAATATCATCCAAATTTTATTTTATTGTTACGTGGACTTTCGTGTCGGAGCTACATAAATTTTAATTTAATTAGTTCATTAATCAATCTTTAACCTCTTTAACTTTTCAGTGTTGAGGACTATCCATACCATGTGGGGTGTTATGATACACTATATTCTTTGATAATTTAAAAATGAATACTAAAGAAACAGTTTAGTCAAATAAATTTGGAAGTCAGATATAAGCAAATTAATGGATCTAAATACATGTTAAAGTATAATGAAATTAACTTTCTTATTATTGGTTAGTCAAATAATAGCATAATGATTGATTACTCAAACTTAATCTGTAATAAGAAAATTCTGAATAGGAATAAATACCAAGGTTACTACTAAAATGTATCTGTTATGATAATTAAAATAAAATATCTGTTTTGATTATATAAAAAAATGTATATAGGAGGCAGCAAGAATCGTGTCTAGTAGTAATAATTTGTAATTTGTTTAATTAGTTACTAAAAAAACAACTCAAAAATGTATACATAATTTGATATGGGTGTGATTTTCGAATAAAGAAACATTAATAAATGTTGTATAATTTGTAAATGTTATGGTTGGTACAAATTATATGGGTTAAAAGCAAAATCTTCGAGGTGGAAACATAAAATAAAATATTAAAAACAAGAAATAAAGGGACAAAGCTTTGGTTAGTGAGGATATTATTGATAATACATTGGAAATGGAATACAAGCCACAAACAAGAGGTTAGTACGTGCAGCGAATTGTTTTTGGGAAACCTGTGGGTATCATTGAAGACGTAGGACCATCTGAAAAAGAGAAAAATTCATATTTGGAACAAGATTTATGCTGACAATTACCAGAGAGGGATCGGAGCCGCAGTAATCCAGTACAAGAGCTAGGAGACTTGAAGTTGACAGCAGCAGGGGACAACGACAGGAATCCAGTATAGGATGTGGAAGTTTTGAAGTGGATGGCAATAAGGTGATGCTGGGAGTTTACATTCATCGCAGGTGATGCAGTTTGGATAAGGACCCAGCAGGTGTTTGAGTGCAGTCGGAGTGAGGATCCAGTTTGGAAGGATTTTGGCAGTATTAACAAGCAAAGTGTTAAATCAGGTTTGTGTTTTAAAAGGTTAAATGAAACATTTATAAAGCTATAACTAGTGAGAAGGTATAAAAATATAAATTGAATTTCATACTTACATAAGAGATTGGTAAAAGAATTGCATATTAGATCTTATTGTAAAAACCTTGATATTCGTTCTGAATTTTGATTAATTTGACGTTAGGTGTCAATTTTTTTAAAGTCAATGAACTGGCAATTAAACAAAGAGAATTTGACAAGTCAATCATTGGGTTACTAGATATTGCGAACCACCTGAGAGAGTTTCATTAATAATATTGTAAAATACGGATTTGAATTGAAAGTTAAAAATAAAGGGCAAAATAGTAATACGATAATTTAAATAAATTTATCAGCTAGCATAACATAGCAGGGGATTGCAACGGAGGTAATGGGTCGCATACGATTTGCATTACGCTTTCCCGCATCCAGATGCACACCACGCTCAACAGTCTTAAATATAAGTTAAATCTCCATTGCCTTTCCTAGACAAATTTAGGCTATTCCCATATTTGTCTTTTTGTTTTTATCATTATTTATTATTATTACATCAATAAACCTTCAACATTTGCATTTGGAAAGCTGTAATAGAACAAATAAATACATACATTAATTCAAGATCATTAATAATGAAGTTGCAGAACTTTGATGTCAATATTTTTGCTCGTTAATTACTAGTTGAACGCAACGTTTAACGCCTTTAATTATATCCACGGTGATTGAGAGAACTTAAAATTTTGTAAGGTAATTCGTCTGCAAATCTTCAAAAGGCTCACGTAACTTTGGGGGGGAACTTCAAATAATATTATTACTGTAGAATTAATGATCGCCCCCTTTACTACATCAAGAATATAGATCCGCTTAGGATTCTAGTGAAAGCTAGCAGCCGATCAGTACTACAAGTTAGCACTTTTGCATAGTTTTAAGAGCACAAATTGCCAAATTGGTATACACGGTAGATGCCAAAGTTCGCTACTCACTGACATTAGTTACTTACTCAAGTGCTATAGTTTGAGCCGACTGAACGATTACTAAGTTCAAATAACTAAGAAACACATTTTCATATCTAGAAAGCGCGTGCTTGTCTTTGTTTTTAATATTATAGGCTAATTTGTCTCGTATAGTATATAAAATAATTTTTTCGACTACCACTTTCTAAAACAGGCTATTATTTGACAGTTTTCGTACGTTAGAAGTATGTTGTGTTACCCCCTTTAACTACTATACGACACAACAAATAACGGCCAACAATGCGTTACAACAAAATGCCCCTCTGCGCTACTACTGCTCCAGAACCTCTGCCACCAAATAGGGGTAGCTAGGGAGTTTACGCTCGCGACCGCTCAGCCGCAGATAGGGAGGGTTCGAAAGTACGAATTACCTGTGATTCCAGGATCCTAGGGCGCCACGCCGTTGCAGCTCGTATTAATACTCCCCGTTGGAACGTGTAACGGCGAACCTAAAGTGCTTATTAAAGAAACCAGAGATTCGACGCAGTAGCAATCAAAAGACAGGGTACATATTTACACATATAATATCAACAATGGGTTCAATACATTCCACACAATATACATGAGGTTTAAGATCAGATTTGTAAACCAAAGACAAATGAAATTTAAAGCCCTATTTAGAATTTACTTATTAACTTCAATTATAGTCAAACGCAACTATTGAAAATAAATTGCTGCCAAAGTGGCAACATAGGCACAACAATTCGGCCGCATCCTGTGAGGCAGGGTACGCCGAAACTAGAGCTATGCAAGCAAAAAGGCTAACTAAAACCCCGAATGTTAGCTTATGGTTTTAGGGTTACGTCAAGATTTCTAAGGGTTGAAGCCCGCTGTTACGGTTGTATGATCATACAGGCGCTGCGGTTTCTATGTCAAACACATCATGTTATCATAATGACCACTTAAAGCAATGGCTTGAATTATGCTCCTGACAAAGCTCAAATACAAATTATAAGGCTACCGTGAACGGCTCTTTAGCCACAATCTACCCTCAATAATGACAAGTTAACAAATTAACCTCTGCAATAAAGTTAATAAATTACATACAAATACAGCTAGCCCGTAATCTATGAAAGCTAATCTGTCTTAAGCTAAATTTACAACATAACTGAATGGTTTATGACGTTACACAAACCTGATCGTAGCAAATAACTCGTTAAACCAAAAATATCTATCTGTTCTGTCTTAAGATAGTTCAACAACATAACTGAATGTTTTATTAGGTTACAACTAAAACAAAGCAAATGAAATGCAACCGCAACGAGTTGCAAAGAAAACGAAGTGGCACTGATCGCAGTTTAATTAATTTAAATTAATGAAAATGACGGGACATTGTCCTCGTGAGCATTTCCCCAAATAAAACCCATAAATATTTTCTACGTTGACAAAGCATAATAGCTGCATTTCAATTCATGGCAGCAACGACGCAATTAATGAACAGAAATACAATTGACAAGAAATCGTACAACACCTGGTTCGATGGTTCTTCAAACCTCCAGCGGAGAATTAAATGGAGTCCCTTTGGGTGGAAGGCTCCAATCGGTGGAGTCCTGCAGGTGAATTGCTCAGCCTGGCCCCCAGAGATCCGCACGGTGGGACAAACACGTGGTTTTAACCTCACCAAGAAAACATTGCACAAATTCGAGACAACATCAAGCAGGTTTCAGCGAGGTCGCTGCTAAAATCTGGTCCAGCAGAAAACAAGTAGAAGTCGAAGTAGAAGAAGTCCCCTGTGTAGGAACGTCCAAATTAGAAATTTGCACTTAAAATGAACAAGATTACATACCAAGGATTAAACAGAATTTCGCACACAAGCATCTAGCGCTATGGTCCCTGAGGACTTCTGCACAAACTACATTTCCCAGAAATGGGCGAACATCGGCCAAAAACTCAACAATTAGCACAAGACGAAGCGGGTACAATTACATCCCATAATGGACGCCAAACCAAGTCGATTCAATTGTTTTCCAAAAATCGATAAACGTTAACATGGCCTCCAGCAACTAGCCAATCCGAGAATTTCTTACGTCAAAATTGACGAATCGGATCGATCTCAAGGATCGTACACTAGCGACTAAAATGAACAAGGTTCGATTCAAAAATCGTTACATTGCGCGCCACCTCTCTCAAGATGCGAGAGCTTGAGGACCGAAATCTACAATGACATTACAGGCAACTCGGCTAACCGAGCACTAAGTATTGCCTAAAATCAGGCGCTCGAAGCTACTTAAAAATTGGGACGTAACAACTCCCCTTCTACTTCGATAAGGTGGAAAATTCCCACAATTTTACACCTTACAACTTAAATGTAATAAAAAAAAGAAAAGGAATACTCCCACTAATATATACAGAACCATACTCGGGATCAGAGTACACCAGAAGGATGCCTACCACCAAACTAACGAGGCGAAATGAGTCAGTGAATTATGGAACACTGTGCTATCTAATCCGCACAACGGCGCAATGGAATTCTCTACAACAAGGAGAAATCCCATAATCCAATTAGTTGAGAGTCTACATCCCGTATGAATTACGGTATCCACAAAGCAGATCCATCGACAACCCAACTACAACACGCGGTCCCAAAACCTTACATCGTCATGACTCGATCCAACAAGAACAAAGGTGTAACTGAAACACCCCAAATATGAACAACTTAGAAAACTAAACAGACAAGACTGGCAATGACTCCACAACTCGAAATACTGGTGTTTTTCGTAGACAGCCATAAATCCACACAAGTGTATAGACCAATGCGCTGCTGACTGCGAACGATATACAGCCCAACACGACTACACTGATCCCGTCGGCCCGCGAAGGCGGTAGGATCCTGAGACAGAAGCGACTCTCACAGTCACATAGAACCCCCTAAGCGTTGTCAAACCAAAACACACTCAGACGCGCTGAGAAGCCAAGCAGCCGAATAATAGAGTGTATTTACACACGGTACCTACACAATAATACAAAGAAAAGAAAAAGCCTCCTTGATCGCTCCAACGACAGCGCTGCTGAAATCCAGCTGGTCCACCAATAGGATAGGGATCAACTACCTCGTCGCTACGATGACAAAAGCGCCGATGAGGAAAGTTGTCAACGCTCACTACTACTCTAACACAAAAGTACCCATCCTAACAGCAAAGCCAACTCAACACCAACAACACCAGTCGCGAAAACGGCCAAGACGACGCCTAACCTAGATTACAAGTTACCCGCCCCAGTAAAATCCACCCGCCCCACCTTAGAATTACTATCTACAAGAACGTTCACAAAAGAACAAATGAAAAAGCCTTCTCAATCATTCCAACGACAGCACCGCTGGAATCCAGTCAGTTCGCCGATAAGACAGGGATCAACCACCTCGTCGCTACGATGACAAAAAGCGCCGATGAGGACAGTTGTCGAATCTACCAACCGAAACCACAGTTACCCATCCAACCAAGAAAACTACCTCGACGCCAGCGACACTGGTCGCAAAAAAAAAACCAAGAAGACAACTAACCTAACTTATAAGTTACCCGCCCCAGTAAAATCCACCCGCCCCACCTTAGAATTACTATATACAAGTAACCTACTTGACAAAATGAAATAATGAAGAGAAAGATAAGAATCAAAGCCGAGAGGAAGTTAAAGAGACGACACAAGACCACTGCGAACCAAGATAAAGCAAGAGGAAAGAAGGGAGAACTGCCGAAAGGAAAATTGCTTTAGGGCTTACTACGGCACTAAATTAGGTCTGCCCAGGGATGGAGGTGGCACCCCGAATCAACGATTGTCAACATTACAAGTCCACGTCCAAATGTGAAGGCTTCAAATCCTGCACATGCCAAACACCTTTTCGATTGCCAAAATCGTCTTCCAGTTCATAGGAACAATAACCAACCTTACGACGAATTTTAAAAGGACCTACAAATCTGGGAGCGAGCTTAGCATTAATATAGTCCACGGCACTCGACAAAACCTTATTCCTGCGCCAAACCAATTGGCCTATATGATAGTCGACGGGACGACGCCGCAGATCGTAAGTGCGCTTACCACGCTCATGGGCTTGCTGCAGTCGAGTTCGAACTCGTTCGAACATCCGACGAAAGCCTTGCCGACGTTGATCAGCATCAACAGGCTGTTCTGCTGGGTCAGTGATATCTCTAGGCTGACGATGTTCGTCGCCGGTACTTATATAATTTCTACCAAAATTAACAAAATACGGGCTATATCCCGTGGTCTCATGCTTAGCTGTTCGAATAGCACAGCCAACTGCAGAAAGATGCAAGTCCCATTTACGTTGGTTTTCCTTTACGTACGATGCCAACATGGTTTTGACAACACGATTGACCCTCTCAACAGGATCGGCACGAGGATAATACAGTGGAGTATAACAAACATTCACATGGTATTTGGCACACATAGCCCGAAATTCTCTACTTTTCATTTGCACACCATTGTCACAAATTATGGATTGAGGAACACCAAAAACGAGAAAGATATCCTCCTCAACATGTCGAGTAAGCGATTTAGCCGTAGCGGATCTAACTGGAAATAAAGAGACATATTTGCTGAAGTAGTCTGAAACGACAAGAATGTGCGCATAACCGCGAGTCGAACGAGGCAAGGGTCCAACGAAGTCCAGACTAATCATCTGCCAGGGTCGAGTGACGTCGGGTCGAGATCCCATTAAGCCAGCTGGAGCTTTCTGCTCGGGTTTCTGCTCGGCACAAATACGACAACTCTTGACATAACGAAATACATCACTCTTCATTCCAGGCCAAATATAGCGATTGTGCAACTTCCAATACACTTTATACCCACCTAAATGTCCAGCTCGAACGTCATCATGATGTTGACGAAGAAGTTCGGTTCGTTTATCCTTCGGCACGACAACCTTCCAATAATCTTGTTCCGTCGCAAGTTCTGGCACTGGGCAACGGCCATACTTAAACAAAAGGTTGTTTTCAATTCGCCAACGAGGATACTTTTGAGGGTTCTCAGCAACATTGCGAAGCATACCTAAATACCAAGGATCGGTGGTGTCATGAAACTCATGAGGGGTATCAACAAGATCAACTACTGGAACAGAACGAGACAAAAAATCGGGAACGACATGCTCTTTCCCTTTCCTATGAACAATATCAAAATCAAAGGGCTGCAATCTTAAAGCCCATCTACCAAGTCTACCACAAGGGTCTTTCAATCGATTCAACCACAGGAGCGAAAAATGATCCGTAACAATGGTGAAGTGTACACCTTCCAAATACTGACGCAACCTTTCCACGGCCCAAATAACTGCTAAGCATTCCCGCTCGGTGGTGGTATATTTACGCTCAGGACGAGTGAGTGACCTAGATAAGAAGCAAATAACTTTTTCTTCTCCATCAAGATTCTGAGTCAAGACAGCTCCGAGTCCATACGCCGAAGCATCAGTTTGAACTACAAAGGGTCGGGAAAAATCTGGACAACTTAGAATAGGTGCTGAAATCAAATGTTCTTTGATCGAACGAAAAGCAACATCGCATTCCGCAGTCCACACGAATGGAACACGTTTCTTCGTCAGGCGAGTGAGTGGTTCTACAACCGTCGAAAAGTTTGGTACAAAGCGTCTGTACCACGACGCCATACCTAAAAAGGACCTCACTTCAGTTACTGACGTAGGCACAGGAATATTCACGATCGCATCAACTTTACTCGGATCCACGCGCAATCCATCTCGATCCACGACATAACCTAAATAGCGTAACTCCGAACGACAAAATTGACATTTAGCCTTACTAACGGTTAACCCCGTAGCACGAAGGCGATCAAAGACTTCACCTAAAATACGAAGATGAGTTTCGAAGTCGGAACTGACAATAACGATATCGTCCAAATAGACCAAAACATGCGGTTCTAAATCTGCACCAAGGGCTCGATCAATCAGCCTCTGCCAAGTCGCAGCCGCATTAGTTAATCCATAGGGCATCCGTTTGAACTGGAACAAACCTCTCCCCGGGACTGTAAAAGCTGTAAATTCCCTAGAACGCTCACTCATAGGAACTTGCCAATATGCCGACTTAATATCTAGCGAACTAAGAAACTTCGCGTCTCGAAGGCGATTCAAAATCGTTTCTATGAAGGGAAGGGGGTAAGAGTCCTTACGAGTCACAGCATTCAACTTACGATAGTCCACGCAAAAACGATGAGTTCCATCCTTTTTGGGCACCAACAAGATGGGTGAACTCCAAGCGCTCTTAGAAGGCTCTACGATATCATCCTCTAACATCTTACGCAGTTCTTCATCTATAATACGTTGTTTATAAGGCGAGACCGGGTAATAACGTTGCTTGATGGGAGGCGAATCAGCTACAATATCATGTTCAGTCACGGTGGTACTTCCCAAACCTTCACTTAACGGAACGAATTTCTCATCCAATAACGCTTTTAACTCACTATGTTGTGCCGAGGTCAAACAAAATTCATCTTGAATAGCAGACACAACAGGCAATTCAGAATTCGAAGAAAAATGCCAAACGTTACGCTTGAGATCAGGAACAATTCCCATGGCAATCCAAAAATCGGTACCTAATATAAGTTCTGCTGAAATATCAGGAACAATCAACACTGTGATAACACTCAACTTTCCCATTAAACAAAAAGGAGTTGCAATACTTCCTATACAGTCACACGATTTCCCGTTAGCGACATGACACTTTTGGACGAAATTCATGTCTAATTTAAGGCCTAAATTAATCAAAGTTTGATAGCCACGCTGTCCAGCGATAGTGGACGACGCGCCCGAATCCAACAATCCTAGAATAGGGACACCAAACACAGACACTTCCAAATAAGGTCTCTGGTCAGTTTCACTATGTGCTATAATATAATCCAAAATAACTTTATAAGGGTTTCCACGAGTCGAATTGGTCGAAGACGAAGAGACTTGAGAGATTGTTCGACCAGGTAACCTCTCTGCAACTAGTTTTTTGGAGGCGATTTACTTGACGATGGCGTCGGTTTGTTCGACGTTGAAGAACGAGAACAACTAGGGCAAGTACGAGAGGTCACATCTGGCCTATGACACCTAAAACACTTCTTCCGAAGAGGCAAAGGACAATTTCTATAAGAATGGCCCGATTTCGAACAATTCCAACAATTAAACTGAGGTGCATTAGACGATACAGGATGAACCTCATAAACTTGTTCCTTTCTAATAGGAGTAGATGCCCTCCAAGCTAAGTCCGGTTCTAACATAGGTTCCGCACGAGGTCGAGGGTCGAAACGTCTATCGCGAGTTTCAGCCTGTTCGAGACGTTCCAAAGTTGAATTCAATTCTTCAAATGAATTTGGGGGTGCGAAAAGTAAATGTCGAGAATACGAAGGTCGTAGATTATTTACGATTGTTGTCAGCTGTTCAGCCATTGGGGGTACTACACTCAAACGGTGAAACAAGTTCCGCATAGCAGCTACATACAACATGGGCCTTTCCCCACTACCCTGCAAACGTTCCTCAATTTCCCGAAGTAACTTCTTATCATAATCGGCAGGCAGGAACATACGTCTCAAACGAGCCACTAAGCTATCCCAATCGTGAACATCTTCACGGACCGACCGATACCAACATAACGCATCACCCCTAAACAAATCGATTGCAGATGCAAACAGTTGCGAGGTCGAAACGTTGCGAGCCACGCGCATCTCCTCAACACGCTCCAAGAAGGAATTTACCGAAGAAGTCGAACGTCCATCAAAAGTCAGATTCCAGCGAGAGACAGGTACATACTTAATCGAAGGACGAGAAAATGATTGATCATCGGTGTCATCATCGGACGACTCAGAAGTACTAACCGCATTAGCGTCGACCGATTGTCGAATAGGCGTACTAGTCGAAGGTACCAACAACGCAGCCATCGAGGGTCGACGAGCACCCTTCTTAATAGCTCTCTCAATTTCTGCCTTAACCGTGCACGCTCTCAACTTAAGTGCATTCAACTCAACCGTTTCCGCGTCAGCATCAGGCGTAACGCGATCCAAGCGCCGTAACAAATGCATCATCAGAGCCGACATACGTCGAAACGTCGTAGAAGAAGTGTCCTCCGAAAAATTTGCAATAGCGGATTCCAATTCCACCAGACCACGTTCAATCGCTACTCTATCCGTCGCGAAATCGACTGTATACTCAGGAACCGAAAGAGTTCTATCGGCCTTATTCTTCAATAAGTTGCGCAACGATTGTCGCATAACATCTACCGTACCGCTAGGCAACCCAAAACTAGTCAATTCATATTTGAGTTCATCTTCATGAAGACGACCTACCTCATTCTTCCATACCCCTCGTAAACGCGCCATGTTAATCGTACTAGTACAACCCACAATGTAAGAAATATCACACAAGGCTAAATATTCAAAGCACTACTAGTTAGTGTTCAATTATCAATATTAAAATGTCAAAACTCAAACTTCCATACCTCAAATATCAAAAATCCTCAATCCTCCATACTTCTATCATCAAATTCAAATATCAAATATCAAAGAACGAGTTCGCAAACTTAGGGTGCAGTCCGATTCACGAGCAACCAATTGGTTCTAATACAAAAATTCAAATTACAAAATAACCAATGGTTCAAAACGAAAATCCAATACCACGAAACCCCACGAACAAACGTCCAGTTATCCGAACCAACTATCCTGCTTCGGATAATTCAAAATCGAATAACAAAACTTCGAACTAAATTCTGTGCCAACAACAAGGTACCAAGGCACCTTTGCAAAAACAAGCCCCACGTTGGGCGCCAATTGTTACCCCCTTTAACTACTATACGACACAACAAATAACGGCCAACAATGCGTTACAACAAAATGCCCCTCTGCGCTACTACTGCTCCAGAACCTCTGCCACCAAATAGGGGTAGCTAGGGAGTTTACGCTCGCGACCGCTCAGCCGCAGATAGGGAGGGTTCGAAAGTACGAATTACCTGTGATTCCAGGATCCTAGGGCGCCACGCCGTTGCAGCTCGTATTAATACTCCCCGTTGGAACGTGTAACGGCGAACCTAAAGTGCTTATTAAAGAAACCAGAGATTCGACGCAGTAGCAATCAAAAGACAGGGTACATATTTACACATATAATACCAACAATGGGTTCAATACATTCCACACAATATACATGAGGTTTAAGATCAGATTTGTAAACCAAAGACAAATGAAATTTAAAGCCCTATTTAGAATTTACTTATTAACTTCAATTATAGTCAAACGCAACTATTGAAAATAAATTGCTGCCAAAGTGGCAACATAGGCACAACAATTCGGCCGCATCCTGTGAGGCAGGGTACGCCGAAACTAGAGCTATGCAAGCAAAAAGGCTAACTAAAACCCCGAATGTTAGCTTATGGTTTTAGGGTTACGTCAAGATTTCTAAGGGTTGAAGCCCGCTGTTACGGTTGTATGATCATACAGGCGCTGCGGTTTCTATGTCAAACACATCATGTTATCATAATGACCACTTAAAGCAATGGCTTGAATTATGTTCCTGACAAAGCTCAAATACAAATTATAAGGCTACCGTGAACGGCTCTTTAGCCACAATCTACCCTCAATAATGACAAGTTAACAAATTAACCTCTGCAATAAAGTTAATAAATTACATACAAATACAGCTAGCCCGTAATCTATGAAAGCTAATCTGTCTTAAGCTAAATTTACAACATAACTGAATGGTTTATGACGTTACACAAACCTGATCGTAGCAAATAACTCGTTAAACCAAAAATATCTATCTGTTCTGTCTTAAGATAGTTCAACAACATAACTGAATGTTTTATTAGGTTACAACTAAAACAAAGCAAATGAAATGCAACCGCAACGAGTTGCAAAGAAAACGAAGTGGCACTGATCGCAGTTTAATTAATTTAAATTAATGAAAATGACGGGACATTGTCCTCGTGAGCATTTCCCCAAATAAAACCCATAAATATTTTCTACGTTGACAAAGCATAATAGCTGCATTTCAATTCATGGCAGCAACGACGCAATTAATGAACAGAAATACAATTGACAAGAAATCGTACAACACCTGGTTCGATGGTTCTTCAAACCTCCAGCGGAGAATTAAATGGAGTCCCTTTGGGTGGAAGGCTCCAATCGGTGGAGTCCTGCAGGTGAATTGCTCAGCCTGGCCCCCAGAGATCCGCACGGTGGGACAAACACGTGGTTTTAACCTCACCAAGAAAACATTGCACAAATTCGAGACAACATCAAGCAGGTTTCAGCGAGGTCGCTGCTAAAATCTGGTCCAGCAGAAAACAAGTAGAAGTCGAAGTAGAAGAAGTCCCCTGTGTAGGAACGTCCAAATTAGAAATTTGCACTTAAAATGAACAAGATTACATACCAAGGATTAAACAGAATTTCGCACACAAGCATCTAGCGCTATGGTCCCTGAGGACTTCTGCACAAACTACATTTCCCAGAAATGGGCGAACATCGGCCAAAAACTCAACAATTAGCACAAGACGAAGCGGGTACAATTACATCCCATAATGGACGCCAAACCAAGTCGATTCAATTGTTTTCCAAAAATCGATAAACGTTAACATGGCCTCCAGCAACTAGCCAATCCGAGAATTTCTTACGTCAAAATTGACGAATCGGATCGATCTCAAGGATCGTACACTAGCGACTAAAATGAACAAGGTTCGATTCAAAAATCGTTACATTGCGCGCCACCTCTCTCAAGATGCGAGAGCTTGAGGACCGAAATCTACAATGACATTACAGGCAACTCGGCTAACCGAGCACTAAGTATTGCCTAAAATCAGGCGCTCGAAGCTACTTAAAAATTGGGACGTAACAGTTGTTATTGCATAATATGCAATATAGTTATTTATGTACCAAGGTCATTATGAAGATGTTTATGCCCGAGCGGTATGAAGATCAAGTAATGCCCTTGTTGCATACGACGTTTTATTTTCCACTATGAATACGTAAATAAATTGAAAAGCATAAAAAGTAGTATATAACGCCCTAGGGCGTAATGGTTACGCCCGCTTAGTATGAAAGAGCATAACGAGCGGGCGTTATCATTACGCCCGCAGATATAAAAAAAAAATAGTAGGTCAGTGGGAAATAAAATTTGTTATTGCATCTATTTCAATTCTTCAATTTAAAACAATGAAAAGAAACCTAGCACAATTTTTGATGGGTTCTCAATTTTATCTTAACGTTTATTAATCTCTTTTAGCATAGATATGTGATACTTAAAAAATTATGCATAAAACTCGTATCTAAAGCCTTTTTTGCACTTGTGAGATTAAAGAACTCGCCTTCGGCTCATTCTTGAAATATGTGCAAAAAAGTGGCATTTTAGATACTCGTTGCATAAATAACTGTTTATATACACTATGTGTACTTGTGCTTAATAATGTATTCCGTGAATAGAGGAAGCTAGAAATCTCTAAAATAGACTCAACACGTCCATAGAGTTACTTTATTTATTAAACAAAACTTGTTGCTAGTTTTTGAGCACTGAATAAGATAATGTCGTTTTAATAGCAAATTTTAGTGGCTAAATTGCGTCTGAGCTACTATTGTCTTGTAGTAGTTGAGATATCGATTCGAACCTTACACCTGCTGTATATGACCCCTTGACACGCCAAAGTATTAATTAATAAGGCGGTTGTATTCAATAACTCTCATTTGTTATGCTGCAGACAAAAGGTTACTTGATTCGCAATAATAAATTTGTATTGTAGGCTACATAGTTTTATATCAATTGTTTAGTTCGTCTAAAACATTAAAATTGTGCAGACAATGAATAGTTTATATATAAAGTAGTATTTAAAACAATAAGTTTCATGCTACTTTTGTTTTTTTTACAAAATAAAGTAACTAGATTTTGAACTCACCACATAGGTGGTCTTATTCTAATTAAAATAATTTTTGCATTTTTAATTCATATTCTTATTTGGGTAAATGAATTCACGACACAAAGAAGTTTCAGAGATTGCATTTTTAAAATTGGGACTGGATGAAACTTATAGAAGAAAATTTCTCTAACGTATTTAATAACAAAAGCGCACTGCACGAAAAACAACTTTTTCTAGATCAAATAACGGTTGAAGAGTGTTCAAAATTATGTACAAAATACGTAAAAATATGTAAATGTTTCGAATAATGAAGAAACAGAAAAAGCAAACATTTAGAAGCATCGCAATCGGTGGGATTCGAACCTGTACTCTAAGTCGGAATCCGATTGCTAGGTAGATTCTTTAACCGCTCAGCTGAAGAACGCTGCCTAACCTAGTTATGAAGGGCACGGTGACGACAGTACCGAACGCGGGCAAATTCTGCTTGATCGTTGACGATGGAAAAAAGGATTTGCTCTTTTGACATTGTCTGTTACCAGTAAAACTAATAAATATTCTTCTGCAGCATTATTACATCCCAATAGATGTATTTTGATTAAATGAGATTGGATTGAATTAAGCGGCTCAATTCGATTCTGTCCTCAGCTATTCTTAATGCGGTTTCCAAAGATTCTATCAGAATATTCTTGATATCCAGCCATCTTTGAAGTAATCTACCGCGCTTTTGTCTTTCCATTGGTTTTTCCTGTACTTTTATGTGTGCTTATGACCAAGAAATGGTAGGATTTTTGTATAGTACTTGTTCTGCATTTTCTTGGAGGACCGAAAAATTGGTTAGATGAGCTATTCATGGGATTCGTAACATCCTTCTCAAACCGTAGAGTTCAAACGCGTTAATTTTATCTTCTGCCCCTTTGCGAATCGCTCAGGTTTCAGCACCGTACGGGAATATAGGAAAAACTAAAGTGTAGATAAGTTGAATTCTTGTCGTTCTGTGTTCGTAATTCTGGGTCAAACTATACTCTTTTTAGCTAGTCTATTGCTGCTGTCGCGATTTCCCCGTTTCCCCATAACTTTCTAGACATATTAACTTAGAGACAACTTGACAGACGATTTGACGGATATTTGGGCGTTGTGTCAACAACCATGATCTTTGTTTTGAAGTAATTATTTTTATACCGAATTCCTCATTGTTTCTACTGTATACAGAGCAGCTAGTATTTCGTATTCGGACCCCCCTGTAAAATCGTCTAAAATACATTTCATTAGATGTTATGTATAAATATTAAATAAGATAGGGGAGAGGACGCAGCCTTATGGCACACTCTTTTTGGCTGGGAAAATATTTTTACTTTGCTGTTCTTGTACAATAGTCGGATTAATTCCACCAAGTACTTGAGAATACCCATTAATTGAAGTTTGGCACATGTTTGGCAGATCCCATTGTCAAACGCTTTCGAGTGATCTACCAAGCACAAAAAGAAAGGAGTCTAGAACTCATTTGTTTTTTCTATCAGTCGTTTAGCATCAAATATATGTTCAGCACCCCTTTCGCTAACAAACCCCGCTATTTGCCAATAAATATTACCAGAAGTATATACAAAGTAGTAAATGGAAGAGTACAAATAGCAGGAATGAGATGAAATTAATTCAAAATGGAGAGAGGAACAAGAAGACGTCTACGCCCACTATTGTTTATAGTAGTAATGAATAGAATAACAAAAAAAAACATAACGGAGAAGAGGAAGGGATTAGACACAGTAATTGTATACAGAAACTTAGAACATGTAAATGTGAGTATTTTAGTATACGCAGATGATATAATGATAGTAGTTGATACATATAGCAAAATAGAGAAATTAGTAGTGAGTAGAGGAAATGAAAAAGATGAAAATGAAAGTAAAAATAAAGTACAACAATTAGTGATGCAACCTAAAAAAAAACCGTTCGTTTTTTTTTAAAAAAACCTGTTTTTTTTGTAAAAAAAACCAAGCGGTCTGGTTTTTTATTTAAATGCGTTTTTTTTCAGAATTAAAGTGTAGTGAATAACAAGTAATTTGTTTGGAAAAACAAAAAACAGATGTTTTTAAATAAAAATAATACATTTCGTAGGTAAAGTGAATTATAGAATTTATAATAACCAAAAAAAGCAAATATTGCTAAAGAAAAATTGAAACATAGCCAAAGTGGATATACAGAGTGTTAGGGAAGTCGACTGAAAAATTTCTAGGGGTGAATCCTTGGCCCAAAATATGATGATTTAACTCAACTTACCTATATACAAAGTTGCTTAGTTTAGCCGCTAGAGGGCTTTAAAGATGATTAGCTTTTTTAAATTTTTTCAAATAAGTCGAAAAATTGTTGATGGATTTTATTCATTTTTTGGCCATGCGTTTTTACCAGTAAACTTAAACATTTTGTGGCATAAACCCTAATTTCAAAAATTACAGGGTGTTTAAAAACTTTGTCACAATTAATTATCCATCTAATGTTTTTTTATGAATAGCTACTTTGATTTATAAGCTATTTCCTCTCGTAAAAAAAATTAGTTGGGTAAACGGTTTAGCCACAAAAAATATTTTCTAAATCCCTACAAGGCTGAATCAGTAATTTTAACTTAGCACTAGGCTTTTGTAGAGATTTAGAAAATATTTTTTGTGGCTAAACCGTTTACCCAGCTAAAATTTTTTTAAGAGAGTGAATAGCTTCTAAATTGAAGTAACTGTCCAGAAAAAAAATTGGTAGTGATTATACAGGGGGTTAAAACATTTAAAAAAGCTAGTCGCTTTAAATAATTGGGGACCTGCGTTCGAAGGAATAATGGGTAATAATGCGGTTGTCTAATGCGTGATGCTCACCACATCACCAGGTGTCATGAATTTGACACGCGACCGCCGGGTGTGAGAGCGAGAATATGGAAGCTCTGACCTTCCGCCTTGCAGGCCAAGCTCCTTCATGGGGTGTTAGTGCCTCACCATTATTATTATTATTAATTTTTAAAGCCCTCTAGCGGCTAAACTAAGCTACTTTGTATATAGGTAAGTTGAGTTAAATCATCATATTTTGGGACAAGGATTCACCCCTAGAAATTTTTCCGTCGACTTCCCTAACGCCCTGTAGAAATTATAATAATGCAGAAAGTACTCTCTAACAGACATGGCTGACTCCTCAACTGACTCGGAGTCAGTATCCATGCAGTTTACGTCGCCCATGTCACTGTCTGATGAATCGCTAACGTAACTTGATTCGTCGATCAGGTCGACAGTTTCAGAGCTGGGTCCAGCTTAAAGCAACTTCCAATAGGGATGGGTACCTACCAAAACATGCCGCCGATTACAAAAATTAATAAAAAACAAAAAAAAACAAAAAAAACCGTTTTTTTCTGTTTTTTTCTAGGTTTTATATTCGATTTAAAAAAAAACGCGTTTTTTTACATCACTAACAACAATGATAGTAAATGAAGAACAAGAGAAATGCCAAAATAGAGTAAAATACAAAAGGAGTAAAGTAGAAAGAGTAAGAATATATGAATAATGGGAAATATAATTACTGAGGATGGAAAATGAAGCAGAATTAACGAATAGAGCGGGAAAAAGGACCAAGATGTATTATGCTTTATATAAATCAGTACTAGAAAAACCTAAAATAGAATTAAAAAATTGAAATTACCAACTGCCGTATACGGTGGCGAGAACTAGGCACTTCAGAATCCAGCTATAGAAATAAAACATTGAAGGAAATGGCATTAAATATGGATTACGAGTATAATAAATATGATCGTAACTCAGGAGTCAATACGGAAGAAGATAGAAGAGAGCCAACTGAATTGGTATGGACATGTACTATGTATAGATCCAGAGAGAACATGTAAAAATAATTGAGACAGGATTTGCGGAAAAGAAGGATGGAGCAACTTGTAGAACTTGAAAGGGCTGGAGGAATGACACAAAATGAAATGAAAATGAAAAGTCTGTTACTATTGTTGAAATATACCATGCGTTTTTTTTTAAGTATTCATAGGGGATACTCGTATGTATACTAAAAATAAAAATTCCCCTAATTTTGCCACAGCATGATATTTGTTTTAAATTCAAACTCTTATAATAATTCAAGCTTGCTATATAATTGCTTGCCTACATATAGGGTAAAACAATAAAAAATAAGGGAATTTTTCTTTTTAGTATACATACGATATTCCCTATGTATACTTTTAAAAAGAACGCATGGTATAGTTTTACTTCCCTCGTCTGAAAGACGAAGGAAGTATTGTAATCACGAAAAAATCACCTTCCGAGATTTTTTCAGATCTTCACGTTTCAAGGTCCCTAGATTACGCAAAAGAGGTTTTCTCAATTCCGTCTGTCTCTCTGTCTGTCTGTTGGCAGTATAGCTGAAAAATTATTTGTCGGAGGAAGACGATATTTGCATACATATTATATATCTACCTCGCATGAAACCGGTACAATGTCATACAAATATATATATATATAGGGTGAGCACCTTAAAAAAATAAAATTTTGTTTATTTTTGTGTTAATTTTGAAATAAAAGGAAGTAGTACCTTTCACATAGGTCAGGCTTTACATTTGCCGAAAATAAGACTTAACCGATAAATGATAATGTCACAAAAGAGTAAAAATGTTTCAACCATAACACCGTGCTCTTCAAGACAGGCGCGCGCCGGACCTTCCTCGAAGAGACTCGGTAGCGCAGACGGAATTTCGCTGTAGTTATATCCGCTGCGGAAATGGGGCTAGGATCGAGCGATCTGCAGAGCTGCAGATGCGGCGGATTCATACCCCAGCGGGATAAAGTTTTTTTAATTTGAAAATTTGAAACGTGAAGATATTTTTACTCTTAACTTAATTAGATTTTTAAAATTATTTAGTGTCACAATGTTGATGAGGGAAGTTCTGGGTAAAGCCTTTTACAGATTTTTTTGCATAGTGATCACGAAAGTCGTCTTTTTTAAACTAAAAATCGTGAAGAAAGTATCACTTTTTTATCGAAAAATCGTAAATAAAGGTACACTTTTTTAAACTATTTAATTAAAATTGTGAATTGTCAATTTGACAGTTGTAAATTCCTAAGTCCTTTTCGACTGAATTTCGAGTTATAAGAGATCACTATGCAAAAAAAATACGTGTACAACACGTTTTGAAAGTCTCATTTTTTCATTAATTTGTTGTGAATTTGTTGAAAATTCATGAAAAAAGTTTGACTTTCAAAACTATTTGTACAAATAACTATTTTTACATTTTTGTTGCAAGTAGACACTATAATACACTTGTTTATAGTTTGAAGAAAAAATATTATAAGTCCCAGTACATTCGAATGCTAGTTGTACTACCTATCAACAGTTTAGTTGCAGTATTTTATAGTGGGTGCCTGCACCTCTGCACATGTGCGTAAACGATGTGACCAATTTTACTGAAGTATCGAGCTGTGTAGACTATTAGTTACCACATGCTTAGCATTCGGGAGGTCGCGGGTTCGATTCCTGTGGCCGTCTGCTCTGATTCGGGTTTTTAGGTGGTTTTCCTGAGTTAACAGAGTACCTTCTCTGAGGCCGGGGCAGTACTTCTCCACTTTTCCTGGCCTCTCTTTCATTCTCCACTCTTCCTTTCTCTCACCCATCCTATAATTCCCGTTCTTGGCTGAAGAAGGACGCAAGGTTCTTATAACAGCCCGCCCCTAGTTGGGCGAATTTAATTACCCTGAACCTTTACCTTTTTACTGAACTATTTAGTTAGTCAACACCTCTCATTCCTTTTCACGTTACCTGACAGATTTTGCTATGGAATAAAAATGCCTATACATCAAAATTTATAAACAGCTTTTTACTGTTTTCGCCTAAGGCGAAGGAAGTATTGTAATTGTGAAAAATATCACCTTCGGAGATTTATTCAGCTCTTCACGCTTCAGGGTTTCTAGATGGCAACCAACATGTTTTCTTAATTCCATTTGTCTGTGTATCTGTCCGTCTGTTGGCTATGTAACTCAAAAACTACTGTTGTAGGAAGACGATATTTTGCATGGGAATTAGATGTCTAACTGGCATGAAACCAAGAAAATTTAGATCAAATATATACAGGGTGAGCACCTTAAAAATATAAAATTTTGACTATTTTTGCTTTAATTGAAGAATTATTAGCTAAATTAGCATATTTTGGACCCAATATATACAGGGTGGACTCCTTAAAAAAATATTTCTTTTTTCCTTTGCTATTTTCAAAATTTTTAGTTTTATAACTTTCACTTGTTCCGAGTAAAACCTTTTACCGATTTTTTGTTCCTACATGGATTGAAGTGCCCGAACTTTACTTACTTTACAGCTAGTCACCGTTCTGGGACAAATGTCGAAACAAAGGCATTGACGGTCGTATATAGCTCGGCTAAAGCTGTTCTAACTTCTCTATGTACATATTTAGTTGCTCTCGGTCTATGACCACGTGGAAGCTGTCTCTCTGGTGCTATTGTATTCACGTGGTGCACGGCAGTTTACAGAAACATTGAAATAGTTCTAATCTGACTGGAAGCTCTATGTTTTCAATATTAAATATATGCAAAGGTAAATTGATACCACTAGAAACTATGATACGGCGGTGAAATACACAGTTAGGGCGAAGTTTACCTAGAGCTATTAGAAGCAACAAATTTTACAAATCTAAACCGTATCAAAAATATACTTTGCCCGCCCACTCGCTCTTCTAAATTTTGGAAAGAAGCATTTATTGCAATTACTTAGACAAATCATAGTTACTCATTAAACTGTAAATACAGGTATAACCTTCCTATTCAAAGTAGTGCTAACTAACGTTTGCTTTAGGATGTATTATCTAATAAATTTGGCTTTGAAGGTTCCTCAGCAGTTTGTTAAAGGCCAGACGATCTGACTCTCTGACTGGCCAATGTGTTATATCATTATTTTCGAAATTTTGATCTTCAACAATTTTCTTCATCTTTCAAGAACTCCTATTATAGTGACATCTGAGCAGACATCGCTTCCAATTTTGTCATCAAACAGGTGCAAAACATGCGGTCGGAGAAGGTTAAGTTTGTCGAATCTCGGTAAATTTTAGAGAAACCGTAAAACAGCCGGTAAGTGGGACGAGGACGTCTCACCTAACAAATTAATTACACAAATTGCTGATTACGCAGGTTACTTAACTATCGTCGTGTGTGTTATTACACGGTGCTCTGCTAACTTTGCATACTCGGCCCGAACGATGCTGAGTTGCAGGAGTGTTGCCGACAAAAATTATGTTGCGGTGTAATAATGGGGTCACTGTTACATTCTGCAATCACATAACCGATCGTTCCAAGTGTTTGTTTTGTTAGCAATTAGTTGTGTGCGTGTGTGATCGTGTGTCGGCGTGTTTCCTTTTGAAAAAAGTGGAAAGCAGGAGTTTTTTCATATCTGAAGGTAACGCAGATTTGCTGTTATTTTCATTTTGACGATTTTTGCGTTGGAAACTAGCACGTTTTTTTTTTAATTAGTCGTGCAATTACAAGCAAGTACAAGGGAAAAACACAAAAGTTTTCGCGCTTAACCGGTGAGAAAGGTTTGAACCAATACATAATTCCCATCTACATTTAGTATATGCTTTTACTTTCCTTTTGCAAATCAAATCCCTGATTGTAGTCCCAAAAATTCAACATCGATGGAAAACGTCTTACCAAATATTCTTTGAAGTTTTAAAATAAGCATTAGTAGTCGCTAGGGTCTAAATCTAGGGAATAATAGCGTTATGATATGTTTTTCGGACTTTTTCTACTGTCTAGGGTGTAAATCACACAACGTTTCGGGAGTTTTGATCTACTCCCGTCTTCAGGTGTTCCTGGTTAGTCCTGAGAAGGACTGATATTATACGTTTTTTTAACCGCCCTGGTGGCCTAGTGGTTAGAGTGGCAGACTAGCGATCAGCGGTCCCGGGTTCAAACCCCGGGGGAGGCACAAGTTTACGTAGAAAAACGTATAATATTAGTCCTTCTCAGGACTAACCAGGAACACCTGAAGACGTGAGTAGATCAACACTCCTGAAACGTTGTGTGATTTACACTCTAGACAGTGGAAAAAGTCCGAAAAACATATCATAATAGACCACTGCCAAAAAATGACATTCAGAGAACAATAATAGCGTTGTTTTACAACCCACTATTGAAGAGTGCAGCCACTGCACGAAGAGAATTGTGAGCTGAAGCTTCGTTCTACTGGAGTAGAAGACACATCTTCAAACTTGGAAATTAATTATGGGTTTTATGAACATTTCTTTAGTGTTTTTCATAAGTGAATTTGCAAAGGCAATGTTTATACTGTTTATAATATCAACTATATATCATACTACAGTGTTCAAAAATTGCTTCACATATTTTTTTATTGATCCAAGTTTTCACATACATTTCATAGGTGCATATAAGTAGCAGCTCGTGTTGTTTGTTTACATAGTGGCGAAGAGAAACTGCAGTGGATGTTATGTAAATAAGGAAATTGCTAATTATATGAAATATTCAATAGATCAGCATATTGCAACAAGAATAAATAATTACTGTTTTGCAACATTAGCGTAAATTTCAATTGTTAGAAAAAAGTTTATATTATAATTTTAGACAGCTGCCACAGCCCAACAGAGTAATTTTAAGTTATCTTTTAAAAACCGACACCCCTGAGTGGTATTTCAGTTTTAAAGCCTAACTGAGGGAAAGTTTAAAAACTGATTTACATTTCATGCCCGTGGGTTAGGTATTTATTAATCTGCCCGCTCATAATTATAAAGTACGTAAGTAGATACTTGAAGGTTAGAGAATTAGGGTAAAAGGGACGGAGGGGGCCGTAAATAAATTTGCGCTTGTTGCTACCCGTGGCGGCCCTGAGCATGTTGGTTGATTATTTTTCTTCCTCGTATGACTACTTGTGGCTTGAACGAGGTGCCCAGATTTAGGAGGCAATTTGTCTTTATAAAAGTTGAAGCAATAGCAAGGAATTGGGTGCGAAGTCATTTATTTCCACCTCGATTTTTACTGAGATTAATTACTGCTGTCAGTTAATAAAATGTACGTATGGACCGAAGTGTTTTGGAATTTGAAATACGTTAAAATTAAATAGTTCTCAGTGCTGCATAAATTGATAGCAAATCTAGTTTTTAGTACACCGTTGTATTTCTCTACTTTTTTAATAACGTAATAAATTAAAGGCATTCGAACTGTTCATTACACAAATATTTAAGATTAGTAATACGAGTATTATTGCCTGGACGATTTTCGTGTTTCATATTTCTTCACCGCTTCAAATCATTGCCATAGCTACGACGGACGACGGCTTGTTATTTTGCCAAACCAATAAAATGGCAACCACTGACATTCGACAAATTGCGCAGCATTAGTGTGATAATGTTCCAGAAATTATCTCTATGCCCTCGTTATAAAATTTCAAAATTTTATTTAAATCATATGTGACAAACCATAAATGCGATTTTTAATCATGGGTATAAAATGAAAGTTTCAATAAGTAGGTATTGTTTTCTCTGTTAAACAAAAGGTTTGCTACTACACTATTGAAAATAATAATTAACTACAGGCAGACCTCGCCGTTCGCGGCTTTGCGGTTCGCTGATTTGATTTTACGCGGGGCACCTTTGTGCTTTCTTTTCTTTGCCGTTCGCGGATTGCTTTGCCGTTCGCGGATGGAATTGCTAACTGTTTCATCTTTCACACACTAACGGCCGGTTTTATAAAGGCCACTAATCTGACGTTAACTTAACTTAACTTAACTAACAAAAGCGCATAAAAATTTGTTTACTAATGAATAATATGTCATAAGCGCCAACGTTTTGATGAGCTTTTGTTTATTTTAACAGCGATTTAAAGTTAACGTCAGATTAGCGACTTTTATAAGACCGGCCGTAAGTAAATAAATCAGACGTATGCGGTTTATGTCATGAACACCTAAATAACATTATTTATCACGAACTTGTAAACACACCTATCGAGCCTATTCCTTTGAATCTCGTATTACCAAATTGGACCTGAAATAAATTGTAAAATTATATCGTGAATAAACAAATTGACATTCAAGCTCTAGATTCAAGTGGCAGACTTATGTTACGTATGGAATTTTAGTTCAAGCTTTACTGTCTTTTTGGCGTTTCTGCCGAAAATGCAATTGAGTTTAATTTTTAAAACACATAAAACCATGTCGTCAAAGCGTAAAGTTTCTGCTTCAGATTTGCCAGATAAAAAACGCAGAAAAGTTTTAGTTTTTTGAGGTTGCATAGTATAAATAAATCTAGTTAATGGTGTTACATTAATAATTGCCGATAGTAAATCGGAACATGCACTCGCACTAGCTCAGAGGAAGGGCGTGGGTGACTTACCTTCAAAACTAAACGGTCGAAATCATAGGGGCGCCAAATGGTGTCAAGCCCATGTGCCCTCGTTCATTTAAGCGAACAAACCATTAAAATTGCTCAAGGTAATACTACAACATAAACAATGAACACCCACACCCACAGTTTGATAAATCGTATAATGTTTCAAATAGATCATAGATTTATAATAGGGGGAATAAAATGGACTTGTAATTACCAGCATTAACGGACAACAACAATACTAGCACAAAATAAATATATCACATAGGAAAATATCACACGCAATGCATTGGAAAACGCAGTCTTTGCTGAGGGCGTGTAAAGCTAATTTCTAAAATGATTTACTTTCAACTTTAAGTTTGCCAAACCAAGTACTTTAGTAACAACCCGATACTAAATGAACGACACAGCTGTACTGCGTTCCACCTTTAATGTATTTAATTAGCATCTCGCGTGTACTCACACATGCAGATATATGTATGTCGTAGTGGTATACCAATAATCTGCTGGGGTAAATTTCCCTCCAGCGAGCTTAATCACTAAGGCGATAGTTATGGAACAAACGTACGTACGGCACGTCCCTAGGCCATGCAGTAGGTCTCTGCTTTATTTGGGGCAGTTTTAGCCCATAACTTGAAGGCTAAGTATATACACACCAAGTGAGCAATTGAATAAACTAGGATGAAATGGCTTACCAGATAATTTCTGCCCATCTTACACCGACAATGTGCTCGCCCAACAATTTCAGATTTTCATGGCTTAGGGCCGAAAATGTGGCCAAATCGTTTATGCTACATACGCCTGACGCAACGGTTAATTTCTGCAATCCATTAATCCAATTCTGCCATGAGCACAGGGCACGATGATTGGAAATTTTTGTACCGGCAAATAGAACAGTGTTTCACCTTTGTGACATATTTTCGAGAAACGCAAGTCACGCTAAACTGTATCGCCATCTAGCGACAATTAATGCCCTCGGCGGAAATAAAGGCAGACTACATAGGAAACTGTATTTAAGCAGAACTCTGCTGCTCGGCGCAAACTTACATCGACATGCTAGTAGTGTTGCCTACACGCTGGGCGCTTTCACTATTGAAATTATTAAATAAATTACAAAATGACAATAAATTGGTCTCAATGGAACCTAACCCCGTTTTTATCATTTATGTGTTTACTTGCGCATCGCGGTTTTGTACTTCGCGGCATTCTTCTGGAACGTAACCCCCGCGAACGGCGAGGTCTGCCTGTATATTGATACTTTGTGGCAAATTTTTGAACTAACTTTGTTATAATAAAACTTTAAATTTTATCAGTGAATATAAATATCTTTAAAAAATTAGAAAAAATGGCGAACGATTTGAAGATATAACTTATTATAATTATTGTGTTTTATATTATCAAGAATTTTGTTTTTTTTTGTCATTATGACAAAAACACACCTTAAATATGCAAGAGATAAAGTGACAAATCTTTAGAATTGCTTGAACTGTTATTGCTTTGTTATAAGACATTGAGCCATAAGTACAGCAATATCCAAATTGGGAGTCAGAGGTTTGCCATTTATCTAATGGTATAATTTCATGGCTCTAATTATTATAATTAGTTGTATAAAAACTACAGAATTGTATTAAGAAATATTGATTACATCATGCTAATAACTAAAGCTGATAATTATATGCACTCAAATGTACGAAAATATGAGCATATATATGCATACATTTTGTTGAGTATATGTACCCAAAGTTATAATATATGCACGTAAAATGCTCTAATTATTTTGAAAATAAGTAGGAGTATTCTAAATATTGTAAAAATTTCAATTATTTTGTATGAGTATATTTATTTCTCTAATTTTTATTTAGAGACGTCATTCATTTTAACGTTTGACTATATAAACATGGACTGCCAACACCAACTTCACGTTGTAAGCAACATAAAAATGAGATTTCCCCTAACCCCACCAGACTGTTATTCACCCAACACTCTTGAAATGGATTTTGTGTTGGCCGATTCCGTATACACTGCTTCTATGGGAAAAGTGGACGTTGCTGGCAGTCTATGTTTATATAGTCAAAGATTTTAACAGGGATTTTTCATTTTCTCTGCTCATTTCGATACGCACACTGCACTCCAACGGCAGAATGTGAAAGTATATATCTCAGTTGTACATACATTTTTTATTAATAAATTTAATAAAATAGTAAATTTTACCAAAAAATCTCAAAAAGTTCTTCATACATTACAAATTATTGCTAAATATAACCAAATATGCAAAATCCATAAAATATGTTCAAAAACGTATAAATATGCAAAATATGCAAAATGAAACTTGGCTTAAACGATTTGTTTTAACATAATTAGTATACATATGCAAAAAGTTTCGCCGGCATATTAATTATACAAAATATGCATTTGCCATATAATATCAGCTTTACTAATAACTAAAGCTGATAATTATATGCACTCAAAAGTACGAAAATATGCGCATATATATGCATACATTTTGTTCAGTATATGCACCCAAAGTTATAATATATGCAAATAATATGCTCTAATTGTTTTAAAAATAAGTAGCAGCGTTCTAAATAATGTAAAAATTTCAATTATTCTATATGAGTATATTTATTTCTCTAATTTTTATTCAAAGACGTCATTCATTTTAATGTTAGACTATATAAACATGAACTGCCAACACCAACTTCACGTTGTAAGCAACATAAAAATGAGATTCCCCTAACCCCACCAGACTGTTATTCACCCAACACTCTTGAAATGGATTTTGTGTTGGCCGATTCCTTATATACTGCTTCTATGGGAAAAATGGGGGTTGCTGGCAGTCTATGTTGATATAGTCAAAGATTTTACAGGGACTTTCCCTTTCCTCTGCTCATTTCGATACGCACACTGCACTCCAACGGCAGAAAATGAAAGTATATACCTCAGTTGTACATAAACATTTTATTAATAAATTTAATAAAATAGTAAATTTTACAAAAAAAAATCAAAAAGTTCTTCACACATTACAAATTATTGCTAAATATAACCAAATATGCAAAATTCATAAAATATGCTCAAAAGCGTATAAATATGCAAAATGAAACTTGGCTTAAACGATTTGTTTTCACATAATTAGTATACATATGCAAAAAGTTTTGCCGGCATATCAATTATACCAAATATGCATTTGCCATATAATATCAGCTTTACTAATAACTAATAAGAAAGGAAATGAAAGGTCGCCATGGTTTACAAGAGAAATCAAAGAGCTTAGCTGCTTAGCAAAGAAAAAAGAAAAGCATTCACAGAATACAATATAAATAGAACACCAGAAAACTATAATAAATATAAAACGGCGAGAAATGAAGTTAACAGCGACCGGAAAGTGACTTCTATAGCATTCAAAAACAGATATCGAGCGTGACAAGGAGTAGGCCGATATGAATGAATATGTAAATAGTAATAAATAGTATTGGCTCGGAAACATGGGTTGACTTTTTCAAGGAATTATAAAGAACCAGAGTTTGATAGGGATACAGAACGAAGATCAAGAACTACGAGGGGTGTTCAGAATTGACCTGGACTTTTTATATTTGTGGCACTAAATGAAAAGATATTGTCAATTCGTTAAGTGATAATCAACATAGCTGTGTCAGCAATATTCAAGGGGATTATGTTTTGTTTCAATAAAAATTGGCGATATACTTACTATGACGTCATATGTCGAGTTCTATCGCCCAACGCATTATTATAAAATGTATGTGTTATGATAGTGAAACAGCGGCCAATATCTACTGCCGTGTTCACAACCAATTTGAAGAAGAGGGTTTTTTCATGCAATTTTGCATTTCAATGGTGTAAAATGGTGGTCAAATATGTAAGTAAGTGTGTATCAAACATATCACAAGCTGCACGCCCTGTAATTGCAGCGATTCCGGCGAACATCAAACGTGTTGATAAGCTTATTCGGAATGATCGAAGCAGAGGGAGAAACGTGTTGAGATTTGTTGCAAACCCCTCCAGCGTTTCCAAATAGTCCTCCTTATAATTCGGACTCCCCTTCTGACTATCACGTGTTTGGTCCACTAAAGAGCACTTGGGAGGCACGAAATTTAACTGAACTGGTGATGGAAACGGTGGAAATTTGGTTGTATGCGCAACCAAAGATCTGTTAAAAGATTTGCTACATACACTGAAACATAGGCAAGTTGTAATTAAATTATAAAATTAATAAAAGACATATATGTACCAACAATGAAGTAATAATTAAGGCAAATGGAACATTTTTGGGACTTATAGATTCCACAGTTGGAATTCGACAAGGGAATTCTGATGGGCGAAGTAATAAAAAAGGTGAAAATATTAGAAGGATTCAAAATGCAGGACAAATACTTAAAATCGTATGCTACGCGGATGATGCCGCAGAAAGCGAAGACCAACGCCAGCGATCACTAATTAAAACTGCGGAGGCATGTAAAAGCTACTATATGAAGATATCGGCACGAAATACTAAATGTATGACGATAAATTACAAATGGAGGACGACATCTTAAAACACGTATCATCTTTTAATTCTTATGATTTAATATATTCGTAATCATTTATGGAAACCTTAAACAGCAAGTAATGCCACAAGTTATAAAGGCTCCAAGGCATCTGGCATACTAAGTAACATAATATGGAATAACAAATATATACAGGGTCTAAATGGAAATGTATAAATTATGAAACTTCTCGTCTTGTAACGTCACATGCGCGAAGTTCAACATTGATTCCCAGCTCTACTGTAGCTGTTATTCGAGCCTGCTGGTTTTGCATTCACGCCGCCAACCACATTGCTGCATTCCAAGTTGCATTGAATTTGCTTGTAAATTAAATAACGCATTAAAAATTATTGCATTCCGAATATGTTGTGTTATATTTAAAAACTTAACTGTCTGCGCACAGTTTTGGGTACATCCCCGTTGAGAGTACGGGGAACGCCTTAAATAACTTTTAACTGAACTCTTAATTTCGTTTCATTTTGTTGAAATTTCTTTTACTTCACAAGATTTCATTTGTATATTGTAGTTCCAGCCACCATTTTTGAAGATAATTTTTTCTAGGTTTATTTCCGTATCTCACTTTGTATATTGCTCAATTAAGTTTCCGGTCATGTAGATCATATAATCCTCGTCCTCTACTATTATTAATTTATCATCTACGGAAAGTAATGAATGGCCATGCTCTTATACTTTCATAATCATACTTTAAGATAGCATTAAAGTATTTTTAAGTAGACTCGAAGATGTAGAGCACTCTTTCTAAACATTACCAGAAAATTATCAGATGTGCTATTTTCATGAATTTTCTTAATTAGTTTTGGTACATTATTTATTTAATCTGCTTTCAGTATTTTCCTTATCCTGCTTATTAATTAACCGATGCGCCAAGACAAGGGGATTTGTTGTTTTTCATTGTGTTTAGGGCTTCTATTACTTATTCCATACTAATTTTTTGAAGCTCCTATAATCCTCTGTTTCTTAACTGATTCCTTCATCTTTATGTATTTTTGCTGTTTCTCTTTAAGGTGTTATTTATAGTAATTTTTCCACTGATTGAGTTCGATTGATTCAAATCGTTTGATATGAAACAAGCAAGCTGAATTAAGAACCCCGGTATCCGTCATTATTAAACGCCGATGGACACACAGTACAGTTAACATCTGCCTGCTAACCGCCTCGACGACGCGCATATTTCCCCGAATATTGGGAAAAACTTCTTAAACTTTATACCACTAATTAACGAAAAATTTAAAAATAAGACGTTCCAGCGACAGCAAGCGAGAGCCCCATAAATTATTCCCTGCCGGTCGCATGCCGCCCGGAAACGATAGGCGAACGTAAACGGGCGTCGTACCGAAGTTTGGAAAAGCGAATAAAGCAAACACATCCCGCCACTTAGGACACGCGTGTTTAGAGTCAAAAGAAAGAGAAAATTAAGCGCTTTCAAACAAGAGGAGCCCCGTCTACGAATCAGTCTAACTGCCCAAGCGCGCCACCAAAAACCAATATACAGGATCAAATTCGAGCGGCACCGGGCCTCACTGGGTCGAAGATTGCTCGAAGCTACGGCAACTTAAAGCGCACCCCCATAAAATATAACCGCGCGGACGAAAGAAAGAAATCTGCATGCGGCGCCCATCGGACTGCGTAAGATTCAAAACCTAAAGTGAGAATAATTAGCTGAAGCATAATCAACACCCTAAGGGTATTTAGTATCAAAACATACGCCACGATATGAGGAATGTAGTGAGCCCACGTTCTCCGCAAAAATCAGGCCGCTAATTGTTCGCGCCGCTTAATTAATCGCTGAACTTTCCATACGCACCTAAAAGTATGTGTTCATCTCTCCTTCCTTGACCAGTGGGCATCGAGGAAGCACCACACGAAGGATAGAGCCCTGTAAATGTAAGGCGTTTGGCAGAAAAAACAACAGTCAGCTTTTGGCGTCGAGTCCAACAAACTCTAAACACTCAGTTCCCGGCTTTGAGTAACAACAACTCTCCGCTCTTCAACTAAAAGGAAGCCACCCAGGACACAGCGCTCAACTGCCATCCTGTTTCGTGGACCACTGCCCATCTTGGACTCTGCCGTTTCGTGGACCACTGCTCATGTTGGACTCTTCCGTTTGCGGGTGTCCGCCTATCCTGGACGCTGTCATTTCGTGGACAGCTGCCTCTCCTGGACTCCGCCCCACTCCAGCTGCCGCCTCCGACAGGCCGTCTAGCGCCCCCGACTCCCGAAGAGGGCCCCTCGGTCACGCTCGCCACCCTGCAAGGTTTTTTCAGGCGCACGCCCCGTCCACTGCCCCGATCCGCCCCCTGGAGGACCAAACAAATCTAGGCCACGGCAACATCCGACAGCCGTTTTTTTTGTCGTTTTGTTTTTTGTTAAATTTAGAACCTTTGCTCTAAGTGTACATAGTAACGATTAGTTTGTAAATATTAAAACCAATAAAACTGTTCGAACAATCGAATGTTTAACTGAAGGTAACGTCCCT
The DNA here is from genome assembly GCA_940337035.1 of Agriotes lineatus. Taxonomy (NCBI): domain Eukaryota; kingdom Metazoa; phylum Arthropoda; class Insecta; order Coleoptera; family Elateridae; genus Agriotes; species Agriotes lineatus. Next base: position 67,238,563 of record OW679200.1, on the reverse strand, counting down.
ACCAGTCTTCGACTGCCACCATTAGCCCTTACCGCTGAGCTAGTAAGAGGGTGTTACGTTTTTCTTCATTTCCATTTCATCTTGATTGTTTGGAGATATTTTGTGCTTCTCTAGCTCGTTACCTAGTCATTAGCGTATTGATTTGATTACCTTTATTTTCCCAAAATTAATTATGCTTTTCATACAATTCATTTTTCGTTACGTTGTGTGTTACGTTTTATGCTAGTCTAAAACTATTGCGTAACATTTTAAAGACGCTTAAAAATGATTTTAAGTTGTTTTCTGATATATCAAACAATTGCAATTTTCTATGTAGTGGCCTGAAGTTCATTATTGCTAGATATATTTTTTCACTTTTAAGTTTCTGTTGGTTATCAATTTCCATTATTATATAATTAAATGTTTAAGATTTAGAACCAACGCCGTTTTATTGTACGAATCGCATTAACAAAACTATTTAATAAATCGGATTTATAAAGCTAATTGTCTGCTAAACATATTTTGTGCATGAGTCATCTTTGGTACTAAAATAATCTTTGGCTAATTATATGACAAATAATACACATTAATCACCAACTCCTTAAACCATCTTTCCTGCGGTTAAAAGCTGTCGTTGCATTGCAACATAATGCAATTACCTAGAATTAAAATTATGAAATTTGTTTTAAACTCAAATTATAAAATATGTGTTGCAGTGACGTGTAATTAGCGGTAAGGGGTAGTTAGCAAGCGCATGTAATTAGTAGCTCTGATCTGGGGCAGTAACGTTTAATGCACGCTGCGTTTTCAGGTTTGAACTTTGAAAAACCACTCTGAATCAAGGTTGGCTTGGATGTTTCCCGCCGCGTGGCGCATTCATACCAATTACGCAGCCTTTGATTTACTCAATTGCCGTGGTACCTTGTAATGCCGCTCTCTAACTTAATTTAAACCGAAATTGAGGAAAATTACTATTGCTTAAAACGCCCTGCATGTGAAGTTTGGCAAGACTTAAATTACGAAAATGGCTACATTACAATAATGAAAATTGGGATATAGCGATACAACGCGCAACGTTAGAATTGTGATATAAATTGAGTGCCAACAAGCAACAGAAAATTAAAAAAGATGTAGCAGGAGCTAAACAGTTTTTTCTACGACCACCACTAAAAGTAGGCCTTTTAGCGCTAGCTTTTTTCACTGAAAGTGACGTTTTATAATTTAGCGTGTTTAAAATGAGATCAGCTCTTTACTTTTAGCACATGTCTTATAAAGTGAAGTGAGGTTATAAAACTACAATTTCGAACTGGAAGTGAGGTTGCAAAGTTATTCTAGTTACTTCTTGCGTTAGATGTAAAGTGTTTTTAAATAATTAAAACGTTATGTAATGAATAAAGTCAGATGTGTACTATTATAATTACCTTTGATAACTGACTTTGACAGTACTGGCTCCACAAACATTCACCTGCGAATCAAGGCCATCTCTTTATTATGACATAAATTATAACTGTCATAAATGCCAACCTTTGTTAAATCGACATTTATGGATTAATAACAGAACATTTAAGGTCGTAGAAAAAATATTGTATGCAAACTCGTGCTAAAAGTGTTATTGCACTCGACATGTTATATAATTTTCATGTATCGTGCATAAACATCAACGTTTTGCACTTGTTGCATAAATAGCTATTAGTTTAATTAACACAATGGTTTAAAGTGGCACAGCACTTAATTTATCTATAATTTCGTATAGGCAAGTCTAGCAAGTCAAACTCTTGAGCTTTTTCACTCGGGAACCCATGGAAATATCCCTGGCCAGGATGTTGAGATAATACTTTAGACGGTCTTAATTCCTCATACTCTAAACTGATTTCTTCTTTAGTGGTAGCGACTTTCAAGCTCCGATGAATAATGTAATAAGTAGCGACATATTATTGGGCATTATACTCGTAGGTGTTACGTAATGTTTGTGACTGGAAGCCTGGAATCTGTTGACGTTGCAGTCGCTGGTAGCTTTCTAGAGGTTGTTACCGCAAGTCCAGATGGGTTTCACGATCAACTTGTAAAGAAGGCTGGATCTTCATCGATAAACGAGACTTTATTTTCAACCGTTTCTCAATTTTGTTTAAGCAATGAGCTAGTCGCTAATATGTTTGGATATTTGTATGAATCCATTACAGCTGTGCCGTCAGCGAAGGTTGCAGTTTTCGTGTTGTTCGTGCATGCATCAGGTGCAGTATAGGCCCAAGTAAGCTACCTTGTGGAACGCCTGATTGAATTGCAACCAGAGGAGTGTATCTGTCTCCATACTTTTGAGGTTCCCACAGGTATTTGGAAATATATTGGTGGATAACAACGAATTGAATTACCGAAGTGGAATGATTGTCGTCGAATGACTCTGAAGGAATGACTATAATCGATTGACTGGGAAAGAATAACTACAGTCGAATGACCTGGTCGTGTTTGTATTAGCTCTGTCCGATTGCGCCAGTGAATGATTTATAGATCCCCTGAATAGTCTCTTGACTGCCCCCTTTTAACTGCGTTAGCACTTCTTGTAAGTGAAAGTGCTCAATGCCGTTGTCCAATGGTTTTGCGTCAGCGACAGGATTCATGACGCCTCCTCTTATCTGCCCGGGTGTTCCGGAGTCCCCTGGTTCTGAACGGGCTGACGGCTATTATATCTAAAAGGGCTTCATTACCTCGACCGCCGTAAGGTAGTTGTCTGTCTGGCTACTCGCAGTTAGCTGTGCTGTTTGTTCGGCTTTCTTGCTGGCCTTCAAGCTCATTAATTCGCCGCATTTGCGTTTCTATTAGCGCGTACTGACACTGCGTCTGCTGATGTTGTTCATCACTCGCGACACTCTTTCTACTGCGTTTATGGTGCTTGTCACTCACGCAAGCTACCTGATCTAGTTTCACAAGAAATTTTTGTTTTTTATATGGGTGATAAAGACTCATTGAAGTTTTGCTAGAAAGCTATTGAATTTTTTTCTAGTAATTGAGTGTCTTTGTCCGTTACTGCACTGCATAGCGTTGCTTGAATTTCTAGAATATGTTTATTGCTTATTAATCTTTATATACGGATGGGGCTATAATTATATATAATAGCAATGAATAACAAAATAGAATGCTTGAGTAAGAAAGAGATGGCCATACGAAAAAATTATTTATTAGGCATGTTTAGTTGACAAATGTCATAATTAAATTAAGCGTCAAGCCTTTTCGAATATTTGCTACTATGTTTATCTCTTTCTTACTGAAGCAATACGAGTTATTTTGTTGTTCATGTTACCTCATTGCTGTTATATATAATTGTGGCCCCATCGGTATATAATTCTTCTGTACTTCTGTATGTGACTGAACTCCTTCTAAACGGCTGGACCGATTTTGATGAAATTTTGTGTGTTTGAGTGGGTCCCTGGATGGTTTAGATTCACAATTGGACTCGGTGGGTGACGCTGCAATCGGGTTCTGGGAACTTTTTGACGATTTTTTTTTTAAATTTATTTTAATATTTTTCCGCATATTAGAACATATAACCCCAAAATTTTAACACGGTCAGTTGTTACTTCGTACATGTATGAATTTCTTGACATTTCTTTAAATTTTGTATGAAGCACCTTTTGCAATATTAACTAAAACAAACTAATGTGAGTTTTTGTTTCAGGTGAGTTCAGCATCGTCCTACAAAGAACAAATGAGTAAGCTGGTGGTGAGTCAGAATTAAGCAATAATTGGTTAGCTTTTAATGTATCTAGAAAGCCGTGACTATTTAACTATAAAGTTAATTAAATGATTGTTTTGCTCTTTTATTGTTGCATTGCCAACAGACTTGTTTATTGCATACCTACTTGGTTGTACATAGATTTAATGCAGTCACACTAAGCGCTTGTTTGAAAAGCTTTGAATGGGAGTAAACTTATTTATTAACTAGGAGAAGTTGTGTTACTTATCTTCTTTGAATATTAGATTGGAAACAATTTCCAATTCGAAATTAACAAGAATTAAAATTAAAGTCAGTTCAAAAAGGTAGAGCTTTCGCAATTAACTAGATATTTTCGATAATGTTGGAATTCCTGCAAAAATATTTAAAAGTTTCCGCATTCCGTTTTTATTGAAATTTCCAGTTAACTCTCTTTGAAGTAATAAACCGAGCACCGTGTCAGTGTATTACTTCTCTTGTACGCAGCCTGCCTTTGAACTTTTGTCGAGGTGGCATTCCCTCATTTTGATACAAATCGCTTTTCTGATTTGCTGGTGAATTGGAGTTTCGCCCGAATTTTTGGGTTATACATTTGACAAGTCGAAAGCGCATAAAAGCTACAGTTTTGGGAATTTGCCGAATGGCGGCCTTTTCAGGCTAACAACCTGACGGAAAGCTTTTCAAATTGCAGGGAGCGTTTAATAGAATTGATTGTCTCCGTAGGAGCATATTAAAACTTCTCGAGCTCGCAAATAACTTCTACTACATATTATTTGGTGGGCCCATCCCAAGGGCTAAAAAGTTGCTCGGTGACGTTTATCGATGGCTTTCATGCAGAATTGATTATGTACCGGACGGAATTTATGGATTGGAAAATATTGCCCTTAGGAGGAGACGAATTTGACGTCTTTTTTCTCCGCGGGAGAAACTCTAGTTCCATCCTGACCGTGGCATTGGTTAATGGTGCAATTATTTAGAGGACTTTTTAGTCACGACCGGTTCATCAATATTCCATGCAATTACAAGTCTAACTGCGGCTTGTGAAAAATTAACTCCTCTACAATTCGGGAATTGTTAGATAATCACAGACCGCTTGGGAATTCAAATCCTGCCCCCCGCGGATTTCTTGCGATAGCGATTAGTTTGCATTCACAAACCTTGAAAGAAAAGTAATCGTGATTAAGAAGCGTATAAACTCGTTAACTAACATCCGCGTTCGGAAATCTAATGTAGTATAAATGGGCATTTTCGCAAGCAGATAGACTCAAGTGATTATTTGCGTTTTTAAGGCTTTAAACTGTTTCTAATTAAACGTTTCTTCATTTGCCCGCTAGTTCTCTGAGTATAATTAGCACTTTACAGGTCACAGAACTTGAAATATTAAGCAATTTACATGTTTATCTAAATTATGCATAATATAAAATTCTAGGTAGATTTTTCATGTAATATGTTTTGATGTTAATATGTAGCTATTAGAAATACAATATTTATACATATCGGGCTTTCGTTCAATTGTAATAGAATGAGTGTCGACAAAATTATTATTTCATTCTCTTCATTTCAAAGGAACTTTTATTACAGCACGCAGATCGACAAGGTCCAAACTTTCCAACTCTAATAGAATAAATAACCTAGAAATATTTTTTATTGAAAAATTAAAATATTAAAACTAATAATCTTTGTAATAATCATATAAGAAATTATTAAGTAATTTAAAGTATACATTATAATTTGATAGAGCTAAAAAGCTTTCATAGTTTAGTATAACCTTTTGCTGTTTTTTATATTTATTGCTATTGCTATCAGAAATGTAAGTACACATCTATAAACGTTGTTTAGAAATTTTAAATAAACAGTATTACATTAAAATTGCACAACTGAGAATTCACAGTAATTAACCTTTCAAATTTTAAGTATTAAATATATCAGACCCTTGAGGGCTATTTCCATTGCCTCTACAAGGTCATCTTCTCCAGGGGCTCTATTATTTTTCATTTCTTTTAAGGCTGCTGTTTTCTGTGATCTTGTAATGTACATATATAAATCTTGATAGACTAACTCGATAGTGTGTACTTCTTCTTTTTAAGACATTGAAGACTATTATTCTCATTTATTACGTCCTTAATTTATTTTATATTCTTCTGCCTTCTATATTTTCTAATTTTCTTAGATATCCCTCTGTTTGTAATCTTCTTTCTATTCTCATATTATTTTGTCTTATCGTTTCTCTCCTCTGTGTAATTAGGAGATTTGTGCTTTGGAGCAAATTTTTGCTATTGCAATTTTCAAATAAGTTGTCTACTGACATATTGTCGGTCATACTTCAGGGAGTTTTGATGTATCTTCCACGTTCTCTGGATGTGACCATCTTTTATTTTTTATTCTTTTAAGGGTTAAGTTGGTTCATAATTGTTCAATGTTTATTTTCAGTTCTGCTCCAATTTGTTACGAATGGATTTAGGATTCGTGTCTTGAATGACAAGAAAAACTTGTCGATTATGAAATATGACATTTTTTGTTCTGCCATTTAGGCTTGCCTACTTCCTGTTGGGACTTTTCATGAAAAATGTATTCATAGCATACATATTATGACGACCTAGAAAGTCTATCAATATATGTAGTTCCTTTTTCATTTCAGTCTTCTAGTATTTGCTGACTTATGCGATTTCAGCTTCGTCCGCTTTATTTTAAATTTTTAGCATTAAAGTCGTCAATTACCATCACATAGTGTGTTTTTCTGTCTTTTAAGGCACTAGAAACGTCTCCATAGAAGTTGTCAACCTTTTTTTCTGTATAGCCCCTCCTTGGCGCATACACTTGGCGATCTTTAGGGAGTATCTTAAATACATCTGGATAACTAGGTATACCGGGTGACAATGAGACTAGGGCCATGCTTATATATTCTTTATTTATGAATAGATTTGGATAAAATATTATTCCAAGATACTAGACATAATTTCTGATTGGCTGATAGATATAGCCAAAATGACTGACTTCCGGTTTTACCGGAAATGATACTAACTTGGATTTTTCAAATGGAACACCCTGTATATTTTATGTTTTTCTGAATCTACAAGTCAAACTACATATAATAGTCTTACCAAATTTAATTTTTTTTAAACAAAAAAAATATTTTTTCAATTTTTATTTTTTACCATAGTAGGCCTTGACTTGGAGAAATCTATTCTAATTGACTCTAGCAACTCTTAATAATAGCTATTTTGTCAATAAGGTCCATAACAAACCTTTAATAAAAGAATATAATTTGCTAAACTCGTTTTTTAAGAAAAAGTCACTTTTTTTAAATGGCACCTACCAAGGGCCATCTTGCCATTAATCAGACAATTTAATTACCAATCTAACGATATGCATCATGCACTACTTTATTTTTATCTGAAACTGAACATTAATTAATTAATTTTTTTTAAATATTTTTATGTAATAACTAATAATACCAAAGCAAAATTTGGCAACACTGTTGTATGTAGTTTGAGTCGTAGATTCCGAAAACATAAAACATATAGAGTGATCTATTTAAAAAACCAAAGTTAGTGTCACCTCCGGTTTCACCGGAAGTGACACTAACATTGGTTTCTTAAATAGATTTAAACAAATAATTAATTAATTCATTTTCAGTTTCAGATAAAGATAAAGTAGAACATGATGCATATCGTTAGATTGGTAATTACATTTTCTATCCAATGGCAAGATGGCCCTCAGTAGTTGCCATTAAAGAAAAGTGACTTTTTCTTAAAAAACGAGTTTAGAAAATTATATTCTTCTATTAAAGATTTGTTATTGACCTTATTGATAAAATAGCTATTGTTAAGAGTTGCTAGAGTCAATTAGAATAGATTTTTCCAAGTCAAGGCCTTCTATGGTAAAAAATAAAAATTAAAAAAATAATTTTTTTGTTTAAAAAAAATTTAAATTTGGCAACACTATCATATGTAATTTGACTCGTAGATTCAGAAAAACATAAAATATAGAGGGTGTTCTATTTAAAAAATCAAAGTTAGTATAATTTCCGGTAAAACCGGAAGTCAGTCATTTCTACTATATCTATCAGCCAATCAGAAATTATGTCTAGTATCTTGGTATAAAATTTTATCCAAATCGATTCATAAATAAAGAAGATATAAACATGGCCCTAGTCTCATTGTCACCCGGTATGTCGCGCATACTTCTGCTTTTGACGTCTATAATCTTTTCACTGTTTCTTGTGGACCAGAAACCCTACTTCTCTAATAGAGGTTTCCACTTCTAATGGGTGTCCAAATGTGAGGTTGGATTTTAATTCGTTAATAAAACGCGCAAATAATTTGAAAATCTAAAATATTTTAATGAGTACTTAAAGCATATACGTAACGATTAAACATGGAAGATAATATCAGATAAATATGCCCTCCTCAGCTCGTCTGACATGAAACCATTCTTTTTTTTCAAATATTCAACTACATTTTAACATAAACGAAGGTCTATGTCACCAATTACGCTTGTAAGTTAGGGCTTTACGTCTGTAATTGTCTGTAGACTTTTGGCATAGACTTTGATTGTCACATAAGCCTAGAGGAAAAAATCCAAAGTCGTCAATTCGCAAGATCTTGACGGCCAATTGATGTCACCATATCGAGAGATTTTGATTGCAGTAAAGTTATTGTTTCGCGCGCTGTGTGACGTGTGGCACCATCTTGTTGAAACCGCATGTCACGTAAGTCCATAGCGCGAACTTTTCTTGCAGTTTCAGCAAAACTTTCCCCAAATCTGTAATGGGTTTTTACAATAAATATGCGTTGCTGAACCGTGAACCGCTCCATAACTTAAATAACTTAAATGGCAATGTGTCAACAAATGACAACTATAAAATATTAGCGCTATATACGAGTATATTATGAGTTAGCCTACGACTGTCGTCGTCTCTCCCACCATCTGCGCCATACTGTTCTATTTTCCCACTGATTATCATCAAGATTTCTACTTTTCGTACGTTCTTGTACCCCTTTCATTCAAGTATTTTTTAGCATTTCCCCTCTTTCGTTTCTCTGGAGGAACCCATTCCTATAATCTTTTTGGCCATCTATCATCAGTCGTTCTAAGATAACTGAACCAGGTCAACTGTTTTCTCTCTATGGTGTCTATAATATTGATGTCAATTCCCATTCGATTGTTAATTTCTTCATTTGTTATGTATTCGAGGCGTAGCAATCTACCACTCTATCGAAAGCAATCCATCTCTGATGATTATAATCGTGCTTTATTTCTTTTATTAGTAGCCCACGTTTCCCAGCCATAAGTTTTAATTGATTCCACAACTAATCTGAAAATATTTCTTTTTGTCGTTTTAGTCAGTTCTTCGTTTCACCATATCGAGTTGAGTTTCTGTATTGACGGTTCTCGTCTTAATGTCTGCATTACTATTTCCGTCATTAGTATACGTCACACTCAGCTATTTAAATTCACTGCAATTTTTTGTAGTTTCCTCTTCTACCTACCATAAAAAGTTGTCCAGAGTGCTGATTTTCGTTGTGCCTCCGAACTCGACATATATATTTTTTCTCGTTTAATATTATTAAGCTCCTAATTCTAATAATTTCATATCGATTGACAACATTCTCGGATTATATATATATTTCTATATATATTATAATGGATAGAATTTAACATTTAATGGTCAATCCACTTGTGGTTCACTTTCAGGTGTTTTAAAACTGGCTATATTTAGGGGTTTAAAAGCCATAATCTTCCACATTAGCTAAACAGGTTGGAATGTGGTCTGGATGGATATTGAATCGAGGGAGGTGAAAGCACATAAAGGATAGGAATTTAGCGTAGATAAATAGTAATTTATTATACAAGACGATAAAGTGAAATTTTATCCACGAGTGAATCGTTTAACGTCGAGACGAAGTCGAGACGTTAATGATTCAAGAGTGGATAGAAATAACTTTATCGTCGTGTATAATACAATATTTTTTTCTATAGCAAGAACTTTAACAATTTAATAAGAAAATAAGGACAGTCAATCACATTTCAAAATGTCAGTAGCTAGATTGGGTTGCTACGATAATGGGCAGCTGTCATATTTAATTTAAACAAAAGTTGGAAAATTAAATTACTTTATCTATCCTTGATGTTAAAGTGCTACTTTATCTACCCTTGCTGTTAAAGTAAAACTTGACCTTTTCTTTTGAGTTGATAAAAGCACACTTTAACATGTGCTATAGAAAAAAATAAATTATTTTAATTGTCATAAAGACCAATTACTCTCAAATTGGCATTAATTATGAATATGGCTGTAATTTATTTATATTTCTTAAATTTACATTTTTTCCGACATTGGGAGCAGCAGCAATAGATAATGAAGAAGATTTATCCTTGGCAGACGTTGTTGTTGCAAAAACGTGTGCTATTATGAAATATAAGTGAAAGGATGTGTTCAAAAAGGGTTTTGATTTTAATGAAAATTTTGTTGTTGTTAAACTGTTGATATCTGTATTCAGAAGGATGTATGTAGGCATTCATGATTACAGGTTTTAACTTATGTGTAAGAATTGGAAAGGATTGATATCTCATAAGTAGTGGTAAAAGAACTGCAATAAAATAACAAAAATCATTAGTCAGATTCATATCCACCTACTAATTTTAGAAAATTTCAAATGTTGGGATGAATTGGAAGAAACATAAAAAATGTGATACAATAATATAAAACAGTTTATATTTTGTTCTACATCAAAAGGAGATCATTTTTGTTTAAACACAAGACTGCGATCTATAAGTGGCCATTTTAAGGACACAATAGATACATTTATATAACAGGTACATAAAGTAGGACTTTATTGGACGAGTCTATTTTATGGTCGAGCGAGCTTTGCGAGCAAGGTCAGTAAAGAGAACGAGTTAATCCTTATTATCAGATTATATACGCTTTGCATACAAAGCTTTATGTTCAATTACTAAAATCTAAAAAAGTAGACTTTATAAATATGACGTCTAATCTGTGATAGAAAAAACTTGACATTCGAGTGCCTTGATGGATATAGTTTTGCGGCCATAGAGTAGCTCTTTATAGTACTATTATAATAATGGTATTTTACTAGTGCTATATAGAGCTACTGTATGGCCTCAAACGTATGTCATCAACAGTACTGCAGTCATACATAAATATATTTTTCTACGACCACTACTAAAAGTAGGCCTTTTAGCGCTAACTTTTGTCACTAAAAATTACGTTTTATAATTCAGCGTGTTAAAAGTGAAATCAGCCGTTTACTTTTAGCACGTGTGTTATAAAGTAAACAGCTGGTGTTGAATTTAGAATTTCGAACTGGAAGTGAGATTGTAAAGTTATTCTAGTTACGTCTTTCGTTGGAGGTAAAGTGTTTTTTTAAATAATTAAAGCATTATGTAATGAATAAAGTGAAATGTGTACATTTATAATTACCTTGGACAACTAACTTTGATAGCTACCGGCTGCAGAAACAGTAAGCTGCGCGTCAAGGTCGTCTCTTTACTATGACATAAATTATAACTGCCATAAATGCAAACCTTTGTTAAATCGACATTTATGGATTAATAACAGTAAATTTAAGGCCGTAGAAAAAATATTGTGTGCAAACTCGTGCTCCACTTTTAGCAGTTGTTGCACAAATATCTATTATGAACTACGCCAATTTTCGTATAGAACAATATGCTTTAGATCAGGTAATTGAGGTGGCCTAAATGAAATTACGTCGATTTTGACTTATCACTGACACTATGTAATAAGCCTATATTCAAAAATGGTGTATTAATATTTGTAATCACTGAAGATAGACGTTTATTATTATTATTAGTAATATTATTATGATATAACCTGGTTTGACTTCTGTCGCTATAGTAAGCCTAGACATTTTTTATTTTCAAAAAAGTAGGAAAATGCAAAGTAAAGTAAAATTAAATTACGATTGGTTGAAACAGCTGATGTGGTACGTTCACAATGAACTCTTCAGCGCCGATTTCGACATCAAATTTAAAAGAACAATTAAATCGTGTAATTTCTATGTTCATCTATCAACATTTTTGTATGTATGATTGGTAAGGTTGTATGTGTTTTTGATTGTGACACCCTTTCCCACCGAAGCGTAGCTCGGGTGATTCACTAGTATATTATAAGAAGCTTATTTTGATAGAAACTATTAAAAGTACTTAGCTGTGAAAAGAATTAATTGTTGTAGAGGGAAAGGCAGTGCGTTTTTTTACAAAATCAACAACACAACTTATCGATTCTAGCGCTATGTTTAGAGAATTTCTTCTACCGATACCTTCTCGTGTTTTAAAATTAGGATTGCGCTAGGGAGAAGCGGAGAAGCCCTCAGCACTAAGTGAAGTTTATGGGAATTAACGCGAACGTCAGTGTACAGAAATGTCAAAGCGGTGCCTGCATGCAACATTAGAACATAAAATTTACGAAATCTCCAAATGTACTAGTCACGTGATCTCTAATTATTTATAATGTCTATCTATGTATGTTCGTAACTGGAAGCTTTATTACAACCATTACTTGCTGCATAGTTTTTCTGTAATAGTGATGACGTTACTGTTTTTTTTTATTAAACGATTTACGCGTTACTTCTGCAACATATTGCTGGACAGACTGCAACGACAAGTTTATTTAGTACCTCCGTTGGGGCGTTAAATTTAACTAATATGTCCCGTACGCTTTGGTATTGTTATAATTTATTTCTCCCGTTTGCTTATTTAGCTAACTCAGTATACATTAAACTCAAATACCCCAGTTGTGGATACGAACAGTCACTATTTGCCAAAAATAGGAACCTTGTCTGCACTGATAGTGTTCTCAGGCTGAAACTGATTTGCACAGCGAAACCCAATTTGATCAGTTGAATATATTGACTTTAAACACACACACACAAATAAATAAAATAAAATAAAATAAGATTAAAATTTAGAATGACTGGCCATTCTTAACCCGGCAGCGGTCGCATGATATTTGCACACTAAAACGGTCGCTGAGGGTCACCATAGCCCGCGTTCATAAACCCATTAAAAAAAATCAGTAATTATTTTTTTAATCTTTTATTCTATTAGGATATCCTTTAATAATGTATTTATAATTAAAAAAAAACATTTTCTACAAATAAAACTTTATTTTTCAAAATTTAGAAGCATTTTATAAAACTAATAAAAAAAAGTAGATTATAAATCTCGTGCTAATCTAGACTTAAAACTAAGTAATATAAAACATAAGTAAACGAAAACTAAACATGTCAAATTGTAAAATAAAGTAATAAGAAAGAATTATAACATACACACACACACACATACACACACACACACACACGCACACACACATATATATATATATATATATACATATATATTTACTTTAGATATTTTCTAAGCAGTTCATGCAAGTAAGCTTGCCATGATTCCCACAGACAGGTGTCTTACAAATTGCACATGAATGATATGACTTATTACCAGTCCTAGGGCACAGACTGCATCTCTTACTTTTCCTAGGTCCTTCCTCTTCAGGGACTAGTTCTTCATCTTCCTGCAGAATTTGAAGAATGCTCGACTTCACTATCTTAGGAAGACTTGTTATCTGAAGCCGGATTCTCAAGAACGGAGATATAAGTTCTTTTGCTAGGTTCTTCAACCATTTTCTTCTCACTAGGCGCTCTTCCTGTTTGTGGTTAGATGCCGATATGACAAAGGCATTTACACCAACCACATCTAGAAGGTGGAAAAAAGCTGTAAGGGGCCACCTGTTGGTTTTTCTTGCAGTGGAGTATGTCCCGCACATCTCATCGACGACATCCACCCCACCTTTGGTGTAATTATAAAAAGTTATTATCTCTGGCTTTCGAGCGTCGCCAGTGGTAGGGTCAATGTCCTTGCTGTGGTGCATCGTTGACAATAACACAACAACCTTGCCTTTTTTTGGTACTTGTGATACTAGGGTTGTACCATTGTTTCCAAAGCCAAAAATCGAAGAGCTTATCTCTCGATCTGTGCTATTGACGAAACAGCTAGGAAGTTCCCTCTTATTTTTTCTTATAGTTCCGACAGACGTGAGGTTGTGATTATCTAACAGCTCGTGAGCAAGGGGAACACTGGTGAACCAGTTATCATGGGTAACGTTGCGCCCACTACCACTTATTGGTACTATTAGCCTCTTGACAACCTCGGCCGGTGTTTGAACGATCTGGTTGTAAGGACCTGGCGGCTGTTTACCTAAGTAGACTTCCATGTTTAGCACATAGAAAGTTCGAGCATCAACGAGTGCGAAGACCTTGATACCATACTTCGCAGGTTTATTTCGCAAGTACTGGCGAAAGGAACACCTGCCGCGAAAACCCCACAACATTTCATCTATAGTTGTATACTCAGCTACTGAGTAGTTTAGCTTGCATCTTGCTACAATAAACTCAAAAACTTCTCTGAGTGGAGCTAATTTGTCTTCAGCAATTCTAGCGGTACGACTCCCTTTATCATCAAAACGCAGAGCTCTGAGTAAAAATCTGAACCTCTGCTGAGACATTCCACACCGGAAAATTTGCACACCAGTTCCATCGTTACTCCACAATTCATCGGTATGTAAGTGCGAAGATTTCAATACCCCTGCATAATACAGAAGCCCAAACAAAGCCTTTATCTCCTCTAAAGAAGTGTTTTTAGCATCTCTTTCGCGTGCATAATTTTCTCTTATGACATTTATATATATATTTGTGTAATCTACAATTTTCTGAATAATCTCATCAGTAAAAAAACACTGCCAAGCTTTCAAAGGTGTATCGGCCTGCTTAGCTGCTCCCTTATTACCTGGTAAATGGGTCACAATATTTCGCCGTCTAGTGCGAATCGATTGAGTGGGCTCTGCAATCTTCCACTTAGTTCCATCTTTTCCTGTATAACTACCTCTATGTATCAAAGGAATGTCATCATCAGAAGTAGAAGTATTACTCTGACCATCACTTTCTTCAACATCACTCTGTTCTGTGTCCGTATTTTTTTCTTGGTCGATTCTGGTCTCTTCTTGTGGGTCAATGTTACTACCAACATCACTTTCGTCATCTCCCAGTTCTTCCTCAACGTGCAGGTCATAAAAATTTGAACAAGAAATGGGAGGGAATCTGTCTATTTCTTGTTGGTCCATTGCATAAAATAATTACTCGACGAATCTGTTATAACAAACACCAAATTAGATATCTATCTAAAAATATACAATAAAAGAGCTTGGCGCTCAATAAATAATGAATAAATATCAAAATATACTTACACAAGTCACAAAACAACGTCCAAAAAAACAGAAACGAAAAAAGATACACAAAAATTTGTAATCACTAACGGTCGCTGCGGGTCATGGCGATCCCCAGAGCTCTGTAGTGCAATGCAAGTAAATTCAAACTGACTTGCGGTTATGTAGTTATGTAGGGTAGGGGTGTCTAGGAAGGTACTGTGACGGAGAGCCAATCATCTTGAAGGGCGGGGAAATAAACGGCTTACACAGGAGGCTGCGGGTCACAGTGACCCACGGCGACCGCTGCCGGGTTAAACACAAATGTAAAATAAGCAGTGGACACTAAACGCGCGATGGCTTAGGGCTACTCGAATTTACATTTACACAACGCCAGAATAATTATATCTACTATGCAAGTACATTTAATCAATATTAAAATATAACACCAAAATAACGCATTTATTTACGTTAGTTGTGTATGTATTAGGTTATCTGGAATTCGGTGTTAACTGCAGCGTAACCTTTATATTTGGGTAGCCCTGGATTGCGTCATCGACCCTGAATGGCACGACGCGTAGAAATTTTCCACTACCGACGCAGGTCTCGTGATGACGGCTGACGTCATGTATCTACAATTGACGTCACACAACTACGTCGCTATCCTATACATAATTCAAATGGCGTCTGCTGAATAGTCAAACACGGTTTGCTACATACACACTTATACAGTAACCTTTAACACTGCAAGACTTATTCAGCCACTTCTATTTAACTCGCCGCCGGGCCGTTTAAATACATGAAGCTTGGGTCAAGAGTCTCTGGTTATAACTTTTAAGTTCCCCTGTAAACGCCGTTGAAAGATCTATATCTACACACGCAAAACTGATCGATACTCGCACTTCTGGACCGTACTCGCTGAACTTTGACTATGCTAAATTGTAAGATTTAAACCTAATTGACAATAAAATAGCATGCGACTACAAATTGGCTATGCATGTTAATATTAAAATAAGAACTCCAGACGAAGGACCTAAGGTCTAAACGTGATGTCACTTACAATTTTTTGTACACATATTTAAGTAGGTATGTAGCTTATCTTAGTAGATTTTAGAATTCGTGAATGGGTATGTGCATTGATGTAACAGAATATTATTGTTCAGTTATCAAATTATCTAGAAAACTGCAGTGAACATACAATTGTACTGCACAGACTATATCTTCTTCAATATTACATTTTTGAAAGAGCGTATAAAGCATTTGCGCTTGCATTCGACAGGTAGTGGGTTCGAGCCCCACACCCAGACATCGGTTACATCTCACGCTCTCCGGTTATCATACTCGTAAACCGCACTCAGCCTATACTAAGAGGAAGAAGAAGACAAATATTAGATTTTCAAATGATCTTTGTCGGTTAAATTTAGAATAAATGGTTGAAAGTAGCTGTTCATCGAAAGTTCTTGAATTAGAAATATTTAAGACAATTTATTTTCATGTTCATATTAACACCTCATTTTTTTATTATATCTATGAACCTTCTTATTTTACATCGTTGATGGTATCGTAATGGTAAATAGTAAATAAAGAATGAAAAAAGCCCCGCCAGTACTATTTCATTGTGTTTTCTAAGCCATATGTATTTCGGAAACTTCCAGTCCAGATGTAAATTACTTTTTGGATATATCCAGTTTCAAAATTTCGTGCATTCTCTAAATTTTTCAGAAAGAATATGAATTACCATTTTTTAAATGTTGCATGCCCTGTATTCCTAGTTAACTTAACAGCGGTGCTGTTAATGTTTCTTCCTTTTTATCCTCCCTGTGGATAGGGTATATACTACCATGAAACATGGCAAGTTACTAGGTATAAGCGTGTAATGATTAGTCATTAATTACTCCTAGGCACAAGTTGTTGTGTAGGCAAACAAGAGCATTTCATTTGCGTTGTATCTCCTGCTGTCGCAAACAGCGTTCAGATTTAGATGTAAATGATCCACGGAGTTTCATCAAACGTCTGTTACGCCGTCTGCAAGTTTGCAGAGTTACACGACGCACCGAATAATAACCTAAATGGAACGTGCAAACGCAACGATGGCACGAGAGCCGAGACATGTTGACGAGACAAGAAATGGAAGTTGGGACGAGGTATCGAATAAAAGAGAAGATTTGTATGAGAAAATAACACCGTGTTGCCGGGATTAGGAATACACACATTTTCGACATATGAATGGAATTTTCCGAGGATTGTACCCGCTTTCTCCTTTCGCTCCCGTATTGAAAAACATATTGGATAGCTGGCTAAAATACGGGCATCTTTTTTCAAATAACGAATTCTGAGGTTCCTGAAAGCTCTCAATTGACGGCTTAGAAGATAAAAACTAAGAGTATCAGTATTTCGGTATTTATCGACAGAATGAAGTCCTAGTAACTATAGAGAGAGGCGTGGAAAGCATGAGCGAAATATTATATATCAGACAAGCTCATTTTTTAAAATAACAGTTTGCTATTCTAAGTCTACTATATCCGATACTTTATATTACCTACCTATAAAAAATTCTAGGAAATAATAATGCTTTATATTGTACATAACGATTGCAAAATCTGGCAATGTGGACTGAGTATTCATAAAAAACCAGTTTTTTAACTCGTGGACTCACTTTAAGTAATATATGAGTGTTCAAATCGCACAAAAGTGTTAAAAATTATGTACAAAATTGATAAAGAATGCCTTATTGTTGCTAATAATGCTGAAACAGTACAAGCAAAACGCTTAGTAATGTGAATTACATTGATTTGTAAAAAATATAATGCAGCCGGTTGGATTCGAACCCCCAATTCCAAAGCAAATCTGATTTGTAGGCGGACGCCTTATGCGCTAGACGATGGCCAAATACATGCACATGCTTATTGTTGCCTTATAAATGACCCTGTGGCGGAACTATTGTCGATTGCGGACGAAGTGCCCCTGATCGGTGTGCCGATGAGAACGTGACACAAAACATAGGTTTATATATAGAGATTTTGTTTAACTTTTGCAGAATGGGCCAAAATTCTCAATATAATGAATGCTATTAGAGAGAAAACTATTTAATCCAATTGATTATTGCCAATGTTTAGATATCAAAAGTTATACCAAAAGCAAATAATACAAATAATGCTCATTGTACATTGTACTCGCCGACTCAAACTATTGCCAAAAAAGTTCTATAAACTGTTGTGTTATGCAACAAAAATAATGGTAGGTGAAACGAGAGCCAGGGGAAAGAATAACGTCAAACGAATAATATTTAGAAAACAGCGAATCTGGAGTTTTCTGTAAATTTTATGGATAACTATATCTATTGTTGCTCTCATATTCACTGCTTTATTTTTATTTTCATCATAAAATACATTCCCAAACGTTTTCCCACAAAAATTCACATTGTGCTAGTACAAAAATAAATAAAAGTTTACCGCATAGCTATTAATAGTAAATATCTTTTAGGTATTAAGATTTTTAATTCCAGACATGGAATAGAGGTCAAATTTATAAAAACGTTAGCAATTTGTCGTATTTTATAAGTTATTTGTTGTTTTTCAAATTAAAAAAAGAACCAGAAAAGTAAGATAGAATTTTAAGGTTTTCCTGTTTACTTTTTTTTAATAAACACACGTAGCAGCAATTTATTATATAATATAATAATTACCTTATTAATTTTTTCCATGGAATGACAACTAATTAGTTTAAATGTGCGGCCTTAGAAACATGACAAACCGTGTTTTAATTCCCGTACATCACCATTTGCGAACAGCCTTGTGTAAACATGTGCGTTTACTCGACATTTTAAAGACCACAAAGTTATTACATTAGCAATACCGAGCTACGTTTATTCCCAGACCCGTTATATAAATATCAACATCTTAATATCACACGGCTTTTTCATGAAAGTATAATTATTGTACATATTTAAGTGGTCATTTCACAGAGTTTTTTAAAGGCTTGTTTTAATTTAAGTATGGAGGCGGGCTTCATAATCGTTTAAAGTGTCGATTATATTCTCAATCCATCAGTTCAAATATTTATATAGTACTTGTTCTTCATCATGATATTTTGACAGTAGATTGCTCTTGTATTCTGCACTGCAGTACTATCTACAGCCTGTAGAAATCTGGTAATGACCATTTTCGGGCCCTTCCTGTTCGTCTTAGTTCAGTAGTGATGGCTGCTACTGCCTTCAATAATCAGAATAACGCCATCAATAAAAAAAACTGTCGAATCCTGTACTGGTTTTGAGTATCGAGCGTTACTCCATCCGCCACCTGGGGATTCGTTCGATAGGGGACTAGAAACTCCACAGGTTTATTGTATTTATTCAGTTTTTGTCACTTTAAACTACACTTGTTCATCTGGCATTTATTTTTTTTCTAAACAGATTTGCTAATTGGTAAATAATGGTAATATTTTGAACGAAATTCTGTATTTCTTTTACTCGAAATGCACAACTAATATACCTATAAGGGTTTCAAATCATTAACACAAAAGAAGATTACTACCTAGTGAGATAGTATTATTTCTGTACATTTCTTGATAACTATTATAATGTTTTGTGTGCTTTTGTTTAGCGATGCGCCGCCGATAAATATTTCCGTTTAAAACAAACTGTATTTTTTTCTGAAAACATTTTATACCTATTCCTCTGTTACGACCATTCGTGAGAACAATTGTAACATAAAACCGCGTGTAAAGAAAGAATTTCGAAAATTCGATTGCGATGTTATTGTAGTAGGTATCATGAATACTGTGCCCAACAAAGAAACTAATAGAAGAGGTTTTAAATATTAAGGATGTTTCGATTTTTGTAAAAGGGTAAAGCAGTAGTACTACTTTATTTTGTTAGATAATCACCTAAACTGTCTACACACTTGGACAAACTTGGTCAAGTCCCTATGTGCAATTATTCTGATTGTGTATTGGACGAACCAGTTACATTCCTTATCCCAGAAATAAATACCTTACAGATGATCTTCCAATATTGAGAAAATACTTGCGGCCAATCGTGACAAATAAGTTTGTTGCAATATTTCACAACTAGTTTTCGTGAATAGCAAATGTGAAAAGGAGCATTAACCTGGTACACAATTATACGTCACCCTTGTTTTCGGCTTATTCTCTTTAATAGAATCCCGAATTTTTTTTTATTCGTTTTTGTTTGTGTTGGTCTATTAGTGAATAAATTCCTACTCATTATTATTACTAGCTCAATGTATTTTTGCAGATTAACTTGACTTGGCGGTTTTCGAAGCAACGGGCGCGGATGTTCGATCGGCCTCTTGCTGCTTGCTTCTCGGCAAGCCAAGTCGATTCAGCTTCGTTTCATGGGGCCCTATGGGGATCTGAAACTCCATGTCTTAGTAAGGGTGTTACGAGACATTTACATATTTTCTAAATCCAGCATCGTGGTATTTTCCTCCAAGATGCAGACCATAACAATTTAATTTTTCACTGCACGTGTTCACAGGGCCGCTCTGCACATCAGATATGCTTATATTTCCTTTGGTTTAGTGATGCAAATTAGGCGTTTTGCATTTAGGCCCTCTGGGATTCTCTACGATACACTGGGAAACACTTTGTTCGCTATGAATCGCTAAACCGTTTCGATGCGTTTGTGTGGCGCCGACATGTAGATCTTGTGCCTACTGGACCGCTCCCGTTTGTGATAGCTGGAATTGTTGCGTGGAGGCCCTAGGCTGCAGCGGATCCTAGTGAGGCTATGCTGTTACTGGAAAAACAGATGGCTGAAGCTGCGCTAGGGCAATAGCTGTGTTTTACAACCTTTATATTTATTTATGAACTGTGGATAAGACAGTAGCAAGCGAGTTTTTTCTTTAGCGCTTAATGCAACCAGCGAAAGCTAGTTAAACATTATTTTAATAATGCACACTATGTTTTTTTAAGTTTTCGGAAGTTAGAAATTAGCTTTTTTGCCAACGCCTGAAAGGCTGCATGTGAGATAGGATAAGTTTGTGCTGATTGGTACCTGCGCTGTTCTAGTAACTGTTTTATGATTATGACACTGCTACTATTAAACGCTTAACTTTTCAAATAAATTACAATAATTTTCTTTTCAATTTTTAACTTGATTGTATTACTCTTTTGTGCCTAACGTAGCTGTCGTATAATTTAGTAACATGTAACTTTCTGGGTGGTTCGATGAGCCTGGTTTAACTTGTATGCTTTCAGGACGCTATTTATTTTGCTATTTTGTTTCATGCAACTGTCGCTACGAATTTCAGTTATTACTACTACTGGTATTTTATGACTTTTTAACCCAAGCGATACCTGCTCTTTTTCGAGTATAGGTTCGTACACGGTTTTATTTTGACTTGCTTTGTACTTTGCTTCATTTTATTTCATTGAATAATCTTCAGAATTATTCCTGATCCTTACATATGACAACAAATCGCCGAGACTTGGACAGTGCAGTTTCCAAATCAACGCAACGGGCGCAGGTTTCATCTACTGAATGACATTAACCTGGTACACAATTATACGTCACCCTTGTTTTCGGCTTATTCTCTTTAATAGAATCCCGAATTTTTTTTTATTCGTTTTTGTTTGTGTTGGTCTATTAGTGAATAAATTCCTACTCATTATTATTACTAGCTCAATGTATTTTTGCAGATTAACTTGACTTGGCGGTTTTCGAAGCAACGGGCGCGGATGTTCGATCGGCCTCTTGCTGCTTGCTTCTCGGCAAGCCAAGTCGATTCAGCTTCGTTTCATGGGGCCCTATGGGGATCTGAAACTCCATGTCTTAGTAAGGGTGTTACGAGACATTTACATATTTTCTAAATCCAGCATCGTGGTATTTTCCTCCAAGATGCAGACCATAACAATTTAATTTTTCACTGCACGTGTTCACAGGGCCGCTCTGCACATCAGATATGCTTATATTTCCTTTGGTTTAGTGATGCAAATTAGGCGTTTTGCATTTAGGCCCTCTGGGATTCTCTACGATACACTGGGAAACACTTTGTTCGCTATGAATCGCTAAACCGTTTCGATGCGTTTGTGTGGCGCCGACATGTAGATCTTGTGCCTACTGGACCGCTCCCGTTTGTGATAGCTGGAATTGTTGCGTGGAGGCCCTAGGCTGCAGCGGATCCTAGTGAGGCTATGCTGTTACTGGAAAAACAGATGGCTGAAGCTGCGCTAGGGCAATAGCTGTGTTTTACAACCTTTATATTTATTTATGAACTGTGGATAAGACAGTAGCAAGCGAGTTTTTTCTTTAGCGCTTAATGCAACCAGCGAAAGCTAGTTAAACATTATTTTAATAATGCACACTATGTTTTTTTAAGTTTTCGGAAGTTAGAAATTAGCTTTTTTGCCAACGCCTGAAAGGCTGCATGTGAGATAGGATAAGTTTGTGCTGATTGGTACCTGCGCTGTTCTAGTAACTGTTTTATGATTATGACACTGCTACTATTAAACGCTTAACTTTTCAAATAAATTACAATAATTTTCTTTTCAATTTTTAACTTGATTGTATTACTCTTTTGTGCCTAACGTAGCTGTCGTATAATTTAGTAACATGTAACTTTCTGGGTGGTTCGATGAGCCTGGTTTAACTTGTATGCTTTCAGGACGCTATTTATTTTGCTATTTTGTTTCATGCAACTGTCGCTACGAATTTCAGTTATTACTACTACTGGTATTTTATGACTTTTTAACCCAAGCGATACCTGCTCTTTTTCGAGTATAGGTTCGTACACGGTTTTATTTTGACTTGCTTTGTACTTTGCTTCATTTTATTTCATTGAATAATCTTCAGAATTATTCCTGATCCTTACATATGACAACAAATCGCCGAGACTTGGACAGTGCAGTTTCCAAATCAACGCAACGGGCGCAGGTTTCATCTACTGAATGATATGTGTTATAAAATGATGTACCACAACAGTTTTGAAGGATGCAGCTCTTGGTGTGTAGCGTCAATATGTTATTACAAGTCAATCATTGTTTCGTTATTTGGTAAAATGATGCAGATTTACACTTCTGTCATGCTCATATGGAGATCTTTCGATCAAAAGACTTAATAAAATTACTGTTAGAGAATTATAGTAATACAGAATTATATAGTGGACAGACAGGCGTATTACATTCGGAACAATATTTATATGGTATAAAATGCATATAAAGATCTAACTCTATAATGAAGCAAATAACAGTGCAGCTCATTTACTATTTTTTAATTTCTACAGCTAATTAAAATTTTAGTCCAATCCTGTTACACAAAACACAAATTTACAGAAACAGATGCAAACGATTTTAAATGTGCACTAAGCAGAAGCTGCAATAAACACAATTGCGTTCATTAATTTGAGTGAGCACCCTGGGGATTCTCGTTCTTGCAGTCACGCTTAATCAAAACAATTATTCGTCAGTCGTCTATGATGGGAAAGTACCGGAGGTTGTTGTAAATTTCACTTCTGACAGCAAGGCACGACCTTAACCATGCCTTGCTGCATTCGCTCTTAGTACTTGAACTTCGTCGTTGTCAAAGCTCAGCAAGCAGCTTTGTCATTGAAGCTGTCGACCTTAGATGCTTTGTATCTTGCAGCGTTCAGGAAGTTTTCTTTGAATTCCATGTTAGAATTCTTGTGTACACTTTTGTGTTCTTTATTCGAGCAGCATGCAGTATATGGATTTGGGGCATGCAATAATAGGCATAGACATTTCTAAAATAACTGCTTTGATCTAAGTTAACACGCGCTGGTGTGTTTTATCTGTAGATAATATAAAATATTCACATCTATGGATATTAAAAAAATACGACCAATTTTACCTGACAGAAAGTTTATAGATATAAAGTTAAAGCCAAGTTTAGTCTCCAACATGTATGGGCTTGAGCTGGAAGACCAACTATGGGAGATCGTGCGATATCTATTATTGATGCATTAATTTATATCTCTAATAAACTTTAAATCGACATTAGCCGTGGGCTCCACAAATTAATATGTCGATGGTGAATAATGGCGTATAATTTAAAAGTAGTTAGCTGGTTATTCATTTAGCGGCTGTCCATTACAAGCTGCTGAACATGATAGCATTCCACCTTGAAGCTTCTGAAATGAAAATTTGTTTTGGTGCGATTATGATTATATACAGGATGTTTCAATTTCATTAGTATGTTGCAAACTTTTAATTTTGCGTAGTTTATTTGTATAAAGCAAGTAATAATAATTATAGAACTTAATTTCTTGTAATACAGTATTTTCTTCTATATTGATATTTAGATTTTTTTAGTTCGGCTGAAATACATAGGCTTGCTGTGATTTTTGCTTCTACCGTAATTACAATTCGTACATACTTGGTAATAGTACATTGCAATGAGTCAAACACAACAGGTTTCGAAGTAATTGCTTGTCTTGAAATGCAGGCATGTTAGGCCAACCTGTTATTAATTTCGCAGCAATTAAAATTACTAAAATGTAGGATATCACACATTACTGGTCAAGGCATTTGTTAAATAGATTCACATTGTTACATTTAAAATATAAACATTTTTTTGCACAATAGTAATGCGATAGTTCTGTGCTTCGGAAACTATAACATTAATTGAAAATTGTTATAAAAGATCTGATATTATTTGGTTTATGGTTAATAAATAAAGCTAATCCTGGGAATCTTAACGCAGAATGGAATTAAAATTACACATTTTTTTTCATTTGGAAGTGACGATGAGTCACGTTATTTTCTGTTCATTCTCATAACATGAGTTGAACGAAGCAGCAAAGGCATGTACCGGGTGGCCAATTAAGAAGGGCACTCGGCCCTATCTCGAAAAGTAATTGTCGTAAAGACTTGGGGTAAAAAAATTTATGACTAAGGCGGCCAAGAGAAAATGCTGGAAATTATTTTTAAGTTTCTAGAATGGCCGCCAGCGGGCGTAATCGCATTCTTGAATTTTAAATCCCGTTTTTTGAGAAATATTCTTATATTACAGATAGCTAAAATGGACACCGTTTTAAAGCTGAAATAAATTAGATTCTTTTTTGTTCAATGCTTTTTGCTCTATCTCTTAAGGTAAAGTGGTGGGGGGTGTCCGAACATCTTCGGAAAGAAATGTCAATAACTTCAAAATGGCTGAACGGATTTTGTCAAACTTGGAGTCGTTGAAAAGGGATTTTCTTAGGCTATCAACGCTACCTTGAGCGGATTGATTTAGATTGTTTGTGTCGCTGCTAGAGGGCGTTTTGCGGCAACACTACAAATGAAATAGATTTTCTCAAAAAAATTAAATGCATCGATATCACTTTTATTGCAACAGAAGATAGCCAAATAAGGGTCTAACACGGTAGTAAAAACCGCCTTTCGATATTTGTTTCCTAACCTAAAATATCAGTAGAAGAAATTAAAACTCGAAATAATGTCGCATCTTTGGGAATATTTTTTCAGTATACCTGCCATTATTAAATTCTAATTATCGTTCTTTTAGCAAAATATATATAAATTTACAGTTAAAATACGAACATTATATTTAAAATGTCAATAATAATTAATACTCATTCAATATGATTGAATATTGCCTTTCTGTCCACACGAAAAACTTTGACAGTTGATTGGCGCCTATCAGGATACTCTATCGCATAGATTCTAACAGAAACAGTTGCGTTTTCATTGTTTTGAAAATAAACACGAAACATATCAAACACTTCTACAGGTGGAAAAGGCATTTTTTACAAATAAGGCCACCAAAATGCACTATAAATAGCTGCAATCTTAATATAATTGACACTTAAACACCACCATTATAATTTTTGCTATTTTGTTTTCCAAAGCACACTTGCATTTTAAAAATTTCGAATTTCGTGTGGACAGAAGGGCAATATTCAATCATAGTGAATGAGTATTAATTATTATTGACATTTTAAATATAATGTTGGTATTTTAACAGTAAATTTATATAGGTACCTATATTTTGCCAAAAGAACGATAATTAGGTTTTAATAATGGCAGGTATACTGAAAATATTCCCAAAGATGCGACATTATTTCGAGTTTTAATTTCTTTTACTGATATTTTAGGTTAGGAAACAAATATCGAAATGCGGTTTTCACTAGCGTGTTAGACTCTTATTTGGCTACCTTTTGTTGCAATAAAAGTGATATCGTTGCATTTAATTTTTTTGAGAAAATCCATTTCATTTGTAGTGTTGTCGCAAAACGCCCTCTAGCGGCAACACAAGCCATCTAAATCAATCCGCTCAAAGTGACTTTGATAGCCTAAGAAAAGCCCTTTTCAACGACTCCAAGTTTGACAAAATCCGTTCAGCCATTTTGAAGTTATTGACATTCCTTTCCGAAAATGTTCGGACACCCCCCACCACTTTCCCTTAAGAGATAGAGCAAAAAGCATTGAACAAAAAAGAATCAAATTTATCTCAGCTTTAAAACGGTGTCCATTTTAGCTATCTGTAATATAAGAATATTTCTCAAAAAACGAGATTTAAAATTCAAGAATACGATTACGCCCTCTGGCGGCCATTCTAGAAACTTAAAAATAATTTCCAGCATTTTCTCTTGGCCGCTTTAGTCATAAATTTTTTTACCCCAAGTCTTTATGACAATTACTTTTTGAGATAGGGCCGAGTGCCCTTCTTAATTGACCACCCGGTACAAACATCCAAGGCATGTACTAACAGCTGGCTGACCTGCAACAAAAGAGCACGAATAAGGCGAAATGAAATTAAGAAAAGAAAGTGTTAAGGTGGCATTTGGTTGGACAAGATAGTAACAGACATTAGAAAGGATGCAGCTGTCGCATGTGGATTTTTAATGTGCAGATGTAAACAGGAATGTGTAAATTTGCAAGTTGTGTAAAAGGGGCTACGTTTGGAATTGGTAGTGACAGACTTATTTTGAACTAAAACTAGAAATTGAAATTTTGTGCTTTAATTATTTATGAAGTTAATTTAATGTCCTTAATTTAATTTAATATTGTCAAAATTTAGACAGTAACTATGAATATGGATAGTAATTAGCCTGGGTACTTAGTGAAAGGATTATTTAAAGAACAGTGTATTTTTTATAAAGAATGAAAATGCACATATTTTTGATGTGTTCCAATAAATTATATTGTATTCAACCATAAATGATTGAATAATAGCCTATTAAAGTGAATTTCAACAAATAACGTGATGATAATGGGAGTTTCAGCATTCTTGAGTATGATGCAAATAACGGAAGGAGTGAACCTGTAGAAGTTCATCCCTTAGCTGTAGCAGAGATCGTCATAAAAGGGTTAGACCAATATTGTCTTATGGAAAACTGGATTAATATGCTACTGAATGACATTAATGATTAATAAATTAAAACATGTTTCTTCTTCAGTTAGCCTCTCTCCATCGATTCGATGTAGGCCTCTCACATGTCTTTTCCAGTTTTCGCTATTCAGGGCTCTTTGGTACCAGTTCAGCCCTGCGTATCTTTTCAGGTAGTCGTACCAACGTTGCGGTGGGCTTCCCACGCTTCTTCTCTCTCCCCAGGGTTGCCTTCTTGATATTTTATCGTTCCACTTATCACTATGTCCAGCAACATGTCCGGCCCACTGCCACTTAAGGGAACATATTCTCTGGGTTATATCACTAACTTTACTACTTAACTAACTGCGCTCTCTAACTGGATAAGACAGCGCACTAAGATTAAAAAATGTATTTCCTAATTATTAATTACCTGAAATAAACTGAGAAGTGATATCCACAACAGCTATTGAATTATGAAGTTAAGTAAACTGTCAACGTACACTTTTTATTCAGGAAATATACATAACCGGTATTCAGCTTCAAGAAAAAGAGTTATTACAAATCTGTTACAATTATGAATGCATGTTCCAACATGAGTAAAAGAGTTTGATGTTTAAAAAAAATTACTGAGCTATTATAAAATTAATCTATAAAACATAATTGGATTCGGGCAATTTAATAAAATGAAGATGTACGTAACCATTAATATTGTTGTTTATGAAAATTGAGTTCTAAATCTTACTTTTTTGTCCACAGCTTGAGCATGCACTTGTTAAACTCTTAATCTCTGGGTTACTGTTGAATTTAATTAGGACATACACAATAAATTTTATAGTATTTTAGATTGAGGCAATTGTATATTGGTTATACCAATCGATAATGCAGATTTCTATTTTTAATCTTTATGACTTTTGAATTTGTCAGTTATCATACTTTTTAGGTTAACAGTTCTCAATTGTCTCTGTCTCCAATTATATGCTGATATTAACCCTTATATACACCAAATATGTAAGAATTAAACTTTTGTTTTATCTTTTATGATAATATTTACTTCTTTCAGATAAAGCTTGACTAACAGAATAACAATTCAATTAATTTGAATTACAATTGCAACCACAAATGGACTATTTCTTAATGAAATGCTAATACCATTATAGGAAATAGAAATTCTAATGATAAAACGAAGTTATTCCAATCAATATACTTTTATGAACATTATCATTAAGCTGCTTTATTATTATTTCATTTTAAACTGCTTTGTCATTTTAAGACCATATCAATATTTTAACTTAAATCAATCTGATTTGTAATCGAGTGGAAAGTAATTCTAATAACAAACAAAATTCAAGTAAATACAGTTCATTTATATCCACTAACTGCCATTAAAGAGAGTTGGTTATCGAGAGATCATAAATCGAAATATATTCACCTTTATTTAAGAAAAGCAAATAAATTTTTTTTTAATGCCATAAAAATCAAATCACTATCTTGTAGAAACATGAAATGAATATACAACGTGAGAGACTCGTCAAATTATTGTTTGTCGTGGTTTCTGTCTGGATTATATTTACGGATCCTTCTCTCTGCGGCCTGAAACGTTACTTCCTGTCTTCAAATGTTGCAAGAGTGCTGGCACCGCAGATTTCACTAAATTTACTAAACAGAATTAGTTTCTAACAGGACCAACTGTGCAATTTTTTGTCAAGAAATTTTTTGAACGATGCCAGGGGAAGATCTCGCCCATTCAGCAGACATTTTAGAAGTCCTTAAATACAGAATTCGCAATTCAGTAATTGGTTCGCTTACATAACATATGTGAGAAATAGTGGAGGACACTTTTTTAATGTACTAATTAAGTATAAGTAGTAACAATATATAGTAAATTGGTTCTCAGGCAAAACGTAGAACAAATAGTGGTTTATCATTCAAGTTTCAAGTGAACATTTAATTTATTTAAAAAAATATTTTTATGTAAATTTTATAGACAAGCTCATACTCAGATCATTGTGCTATAGAACCAATATAAAACGTCCATTCATTGAAGTGAATATAATTTATTTCAACTGGTTTGTTTTTATTAGAATGTTTATTTTATGATGGAAATAAATACCTACCTTGTTTATCTTTTTATTTGAACAAAATTTACTATGTTTAACTTGTTTAATTTTGTTTGGGCTCGTGTAACTTAATTATTTCGTCAGTACTGTTTAATTTTTAATATGGCAAAATGGTAAACCCCGTGTTGTCAATTTTTTCATGACACCGATGAGTAAAAGATGAGGTAAGAGGTTAACAATTATATATCTCTGTATGCAATTGTACTTACCTATAGTAATCCTCATTCAATTATTATTTGTGTCTAATAAGAGTTATGCCAAATTTTAATTGCTTTAGATCGTAAGTACATCGATTTGAGACTGTAGTATTTAGTTTAAAAATTGCTTTGATAATAACAGTTAACCATAAAAGCGTTTTGTTACCGATATAAAACTTGAATAAAATGCCTAAAACGCTTCCAAAAATATTTATGTCTTGTAGCTGTAGTAACGAAATTGGTAAGGTTTTGGAATTTGTTATTTAATATGCCTCGATGTCTAACAGCGATATAATCACATAGCAGTTCCAAATGGCAAATGGCAACCGTAAATATTATCTTTCGTTTATATTTAGCTTAAATAATATTGTTGAAAAACATTCGTAAACACAGGGAATAATTGCTGGACTACTGCTTGAATATAATTTGATCGAATTAGATAAACAGTCGAAATGTTAAAAATAGCACTATAACAATACCAATAAGAGTAAATGCTTTCATTAATTAATAAATACAATTAAAATCTTTTTGTTTTAATCCCGCAACCTTTATACTGATATCAATGTATTGCGATGGTTCTGTGCTTCGGCAACTAATACTGATTTGATATTTGTATTAAAAGTTGGGGACAGCCACCCTGATTGATATTTGCTATTTCAATAATACTGCATTTGCAATAACGTTGTCTTTTGGCTTATAATTAAGAAATAAAGCTAACACTAGAAACCTTTATTCAGAATGGGCCAGTTTGACAGAATAATCCTCCCGCTTCGCGGCATTATTTGAACTGTCAAACTGACACTCTTATTACTGTGCAACAAGTTATCGACATACTACAGGGTGAGCGAAACTCAGCTCTATTATAAAAAAAAAACGATGGAAAACATCTAAAACGAAGTTCTTAAATGGGATTGAGTAAGGTCCATTTTAAGCCAAATTGCATATTTTTCGATATTTGGAAACTGAAGTAATGACGTCATTGAATGTTTTTTTTCCCAGAATCATACCTGTATTTTGGAATATTTAAAAAGAGCTAATTTTTCTGAACACATTTTGTGAAGAAAAAATTTGCTATCTTCTTCCGTTAAAAAATTATAAGCAAATTTGTAACAAAAAGTATTATCAAAAATTCGCAATCGTCACGATTTAAACAAGTAGCTTTTGAAACAAATAGCAAAGTCGCATCTGTCAATAATTAAACTAATGGTTGACAGATATTGTTTTGTTGTCATTTGACTTTGAAAAATATTCAGAAGTCGGCATGTTTTTAGTTTATGGGGAATCTCAAAAGAACCCTAGACGTAGGGTTACCAACATTGAGTCGATGCTGACCCGAAGAACATAATTTGGGGGGGAGTTAAAATTCATAGAAAAGTTCAAAGTGAAATAGTTTTTTACATTATAAAGATATAATTCCTAAAGTTATTTTATATTTTTTAAGTAGCATATGAAATGTGGCATCCTCCCCCCCCCCCCCCCCGTGTGGAAACATTAAATTTGAACAAGACTTCTCGTACGAATTGACATTTAAATAATTATTTACCCATTTTATCCCTTAGCTAGCTCAGTGAACATAAACTCTCTTAATATCTCAGTATAAACTCTCTTAATATCTCAGTTAGTCGCTTATGCAAGATCACTATCTGCCAGAACAGAAATCTGGTCTTCCTTATAGTGTTGGTTGAACTGAGACTTACCTTTAAACAATGCACAAAAAAGCCGAATTGTTGACTTCAAAACATAAAAATACAAACGAAATAAAAGAAAATATAATTAAATTCTCAAAAAACCTACATACTATATATTATTACCTTTTAAAAGAACGCAAATGTCAAAATGTCTTTAACAAAACTGGAATGCCAAATTGCCTGAAGCCGGTACTTATTTCAGTCGCTGATAAAACACATTCCTACGCGTTTGCAAAAACTTGCAGTAAAACGCAACCTTATCGCGCTTGAAAACATTTTACCTGGAACTGGCTGTTGCATACTCTTGGAAACGGCACGCCTCAATCGCCCGCTTCTGGCGGACATTATGTTGGAATCCACTAATTGCATGCACGCCTCGTAAGGACAGTTAAATTAGCGCCTCTCACAATTGACGCCTGAAGTAAGCCTATAATATCGCACAATGTGTGTACTTACATGTACACTCGGAAAATGCGTTTGCGGAATTTGCAAACGCTGGTTCGATGCACTTTACCACTGTTTGTAGCAAACGTTGGCTGCCAGGCTCTTTTAGGCCGCTTCAAATTAACTTCTATCTCGTTGGGCAAATTCACGTACTATACTTTCCCATCTAACAAACCCATGCAGCTCTCAGTTGAGGCTGCGTGCGACTGCTGCCTTCTTTGTTAAATTTTAAAAATCCCGAATCCCACGTACAGCGTGTGTTTCTTGCTGCACTCGCGAAAACAAACATTCACAATACACGTCCAGCGTAGGACCGGCTTTGCGAGCATTTGCCTACATAAAGTACAATATTAAATCAAATATTAGAACATAGGAAATACAACTTGGCTTGTACATTTATGCATGAAAATTTACGAAACTAGATTTTTCTGAAAAAAATTAAGATATTTTCTAAAATTATATTTTTTTTTCTCTTTGGCCACTTTCTACCAATGGCTTCTGCTCTGAAGCTTTTAAATAGAAGTAACATTTTTCGTAATCCATGTATGTAGTTAACCCGAAGAATTTTATTGAAAACCGGAACCCCGAAGAATGATTGCCAAACCCGAAGTCTTCGGGTCAAAATGACAGTGTTGGCAACCCTATCTAGAAGAGCAGTTTAGTTATACGCCCAGTGATACCCCAAACGTGTTATTCCGAGCTTAAAAATACTTGCAAGTTTGGAACGCAATTTACGTGCAAATAACGAGGCAATTTCTTCTCGAAAGGGAAGAAAAATAGTTCAAAGGGTCAATTCTGACAATACTGTAGCCACTGTAGTAATAGATAGTAATAATATAGCATGTGTTTTTTAATGTTAAATTAATAATTAATAGTAATTAAAAATAATAATTAATAATGTTTAATTATTGAAAGATGCGATTTTGCTATTTGTTTCCAATGGCTACTTGTTTAAATCGTGACGTACTTGTTTAAATCGTGACGATTGCCAATATTTGATAATACATTTTTTTTTAGCAATTTACTTATAATTTTTTAACGGACGAAGATAGCAACTTTTTTTTTCACAAAATGTGTTCAGAAAAATTAACTCTTTTTAAATATGCCAAAATATAGGTGTTTCCGGGAAAAAAAATTCGATGACGTCATTACTTCAGTTTCCATATATGGAAAAATGTGCAAATTTGGCTTAAAATGGACCTTACTCATTCCCATTTAAGAACCTCGTTTCAGATTTTTCTATCGTTTTTCCTTTTCTTATAATAGCACTGAGACATCGAGTTTCGCTCACCCTGTACACTGTACATATAACCCGGTAATACCGAAATACTTATACTATTAACACTAATAATACATAATTAAATTGTCGTTATTTTAAATTTATCTGTCCGAAAATGCCAGCGTCTTCGATCTTGATGTCTATAACTAGGAAAATTGCTGAGGACCTGTAGGATTTGGGTCCCAGAGCTGTCTCAAGACTTTCGAAATAGCTGTGATCTTCGTAAGTTCAGAGTAGTTATAAGTTAGAAAACATATCAAAAGTCATCTGAAAAGCAAGATTGATGCGGTGCAATAATAGATATTAACGATACAAGTTTGATTATGAGCATCTTAACGAAACTAGTTTGATTGCCAAAACGAGGCGGTGAGCCGAGTTTTGCGGCAATCAAACGAGTTTCGTTGTGTGCCATAAGCAAACGTGTATTGTTCAATATTTTATCTTCATCAATAAACTCTGGTTCAATGTATAAAAAGAATGCGGTAATATTCATTACCGCACTGAGTGCGGTAATATCTATCCATTACCGCACTGAGTGCGGTAATATCCATTAACGCACTGAGTGTAGTAATAAAGCTCTTAACGATACTAAAATTAATTTGGTTAAGAGGCTATAACAACACGGATGAAGATAAAATCTTTTAATGTGTTTAGTGTTTGAGAAAGGGTATTTTGAAGTTGACAATAAAATTAAATTAAAAAGATCATATTCACGCATTTCATCCCATGTACCTCATATTTCGATTTACTAAATTTTAGGAACAAAGAACAGTTCTTCAATAGATAATATTTTATCTTGAATTACTGCTTCTGGAATTATTAGTAATAAGTAGTAGAAGATAATGTGTCGAAATAGCTATTTATGGTACATGTGTTATATTACAAATTATCCACGAGAGAAATTTGAGCCCTCGAGCACACGAGCTATACAAAATTTAATCCAGCAAGTCAATAAATAACTAAAAACATATATTTTATTGACAGCTGTGAAAAGTCAAAGTGGCAAATTATTTGGTGATTCGTGTTATACGCTTAGCAGTACTGAAGTGTATTGTTGATGTCACTGTCAATCTGTGTCAAATTCGATGTTAGTAGGTTAGGTTTTGTTTATTATTTGACACAGATTGGCGCAAAAATTAACCTGCTAATCTCTAACGTGACAGTGCTACCAACAAACAGTAGTGAGTGACTTATGGTTTTATCTCACTAGTGGGTTATGATTTTTCATCGATAGTGGGTTAGGAGTCATTTTGGAGGTGTAAAATCGATCTGGTTATAGCCTTATAACTAAGAGGTGTTGGATAAATATATATACTTCGAAGTTTGCAGCTCAAAAATATCGTGTTTGTTTTATGTCCCATCCAGTTGTTAAAATTATAGAATGAAATACATGGTTTCAGAATTTACCATATATGAAGTATACAATGGCGGTGCAAGAGTACCCTGGACCCGTAAGCAAATATAAAAAGTGGCCCCTCCCCCACTTCATTAAACATAGTTCACCCGATGTGGGCCTGGAACTTGTGGAAAGATGTATTTACGCTTCTACAAGATTTTAAACGGTTTTTTTTAAATACGTATCTAATTTTAGCAGTTTTTCTATTTTTACTTGTCTCTGTTTGTTTGTTTGTTTGTAATGGACAAGGTCTAGGCATGCGGAGTACCAGCTACCTTAGACACCGACTGCTTTGGTCATATGGTCAAAGTCCCACTGTTCAGACGCCGCGACTATATCTCAGACGCGGGCTTTCAGTCACTTACGAGAACAGTCCAGTGTCGTGCTGTTCTTTGTTTATGTCGAATTAGTCTGGATGTGCTGTATTCAAAGGCAGGGATTGAACTCTACTAAACTAATAAATTTTTCATTGTCTAATAATGTACTCTCTATGATCGTTGTATAGTAAGGAACGCACTGCTTATTCGATTTAAATAGAAGTTGAAGAAAATCTGCTACGGCTATGATATGATACGTTCAGGCTCGCAAAAGGAGGCGTGTCTGAACGGCTTCATATGCTCCAACTGTAAATCGGTATCTGAAATACAGAATTTGTCGCCGGCAGCCGAAAAGGACAGATAACGAAATTCTGCAGCCCGATACTTACTGCATGCATACAGCTCCATTTGAAAGCGTGGATTGTCTGTATCTGGGATTCCGGTATCTCCCATACAGAATTCACGTGTGTCCAGGGCCTGGACTCGCATACTTTTGCGAGTCAGAACACACGATATCATATCATAGGCGTAGCATATTTTCTTCAACTTGTATTTAAATCGAATAAGCAGTGCGTTCGTTACTATACAAAGATCATGTAGCGTACATTATTTGACAATTAAAAATTTATTAGCTTAGTAGAGCCTAATCCCCGTCTTTGAATACAGCACATCCAGACTAATTCAATCGAAACAAAGAATAGCAATGCTAGGTCCATAACAGCACGGCACAGGACTGCTCTCGCAAGTGACTGAAGGCTCGCGTCTCAGATACAGTCGCAGCGTCTGAACAGACCGCGATTCTGTATCCCGCATACTGAATCTCACATACGCAATCCACGTGATGCGGAATCCACGTGTGTCCAGGGCCTAAGGAGTTCCAACCCTAGCAAGTGATCTTTTACATGCTACACATCGTAGTAGCATGGTACTCACGGCTTTACATCACTTCCGAATGATGACATTCTGTTGAGGTTTTCATCCATATTTTTTTTAATTTTTAAAAACCTCACCGAGACCGGGAATCGAACTCGCGACTCAATAGCCAGGATGCTTACCACTGAGCTACGGAGCCCTGCTACTTGTCTCTCTTTCTTAAGAGTTCTTTTTAAATTGTCGCTTTTCGATTTATTTTCAGGATTCATGCTGTTAACTTATCGGCGATGCTGGCGATGATGTTTTTCGTCAACTTATATTGCAATTGTCGATTACGCTTCTCGGCTGCACTCAAAGATCAGACACGTTTACTATAGAAAGTAAAAGAAACACAGTCGCACTTGCACTGCCAAACTGCCACTGATGACCGTTTGACTGATAACTGAAAGTGCGGGCTGCGGACACATACGGCCACATGTCCCACATGATCATATTCCGACGGCATGGATCTCGAAGTCAAGTTGTATACCTAAATAAAATAGAAGAGATGTTGAGATATTTAATAAGCGAATGCGGAACTTACCGGGCCCCCAAAGGGCCCGGACCTCTAAGCAACGCTTATTCCCGGTTAAACATATCACCGCCACTGGTAGTATACTTATCTACATGCAATTGCACAAGATGTTTAATAAAATAATTATCAAACTAACCAAAATGGGATTTTGTACATATTACATTTGCTGCACTGTTTGCGTTTTTTCGTTAAGCAACTACTTTATAAGACTTATAATCAACACAAAATGTCTATAGACGTGTGTATAGACGTGAGCAATGCATTTTTAGTTTGAAGAAAAATACATTAACAGGCAGTTATAAGCTTCTAAATTGTCACGAATAATACCATGAGTAGTCTTAAGTTATGTCGAATATTTTTGATGTGGTATGACGAATGTCCATTGCACTTAGGTTCTAATCCTAAGCGCAATGGGCATGAGTAGTGATACATACCACCGCAAAATATTCTACATAACTTTGACTAAAAATGGCATTCGAGGGGAAAATTCCACGAATATAACTGTAAAAATTAATTTTGAGAGCAAATTTTTACTTGAAATTTGAATTGCTGTGAGTTCGTTTCCATAGGAGCAACCAAAACGAAAAATTATAACTGTCACATTGAAAATGTCAAAAAATTATATCGCCAGGATCACTAATGGTTATGTCGAAAAAGTATGCCGCTTGGAACCAGTAGTGGTTATGTCAATATAATTGTCTTTTATTGGCTGAAAACAGAGCAACGCTGCATTGTCATTGGTCTATTTGAATTATTTGACAGATGTGTTAAATTTTCAAAGGTAATAAATACAAATTTTTTGTTCAATAAATTATAATGGTTTTTTGATCTTTTTTAAAGTAAAAATAGATTTTTGCAAGAAATCAAGCAGGTTAACCGATGTCTTGGACACCCTGCTGGAATAAAAGTGTTTTTAAAAACAAAGCTAATGGTACGACATAATTTATGGATGTTTTTCGCTCGTGCTGAAATTAACATCTTTTGTTACACTCGTATATCACGATTTTATTTTCGAATCCCACTGATTAAAGACGGTATAAACAGCCAATAAAATTTTAATATTAACATTCGGAGTGAGGCAATCGTTCGAACCTGCCAATAAATCCATCTAATTAATTAAAAATTATCATAAGCGTTAAAAGTTCATTACAGAACGACGCGGTGTAATTAAGTGCGACATAGCAGTTTCTAGTGTAACAGTATTCCATCGTGCAGACGATGATTGACTCTAGAAAGCAGCGGCGTAAATTGCTAGTTAGAAAGAAATACAGTTTATTATCAGGGCACTAGTTGCGGGAAATTATATAATTTATCCGCTGGGATGTGTCGTTTGCGCCATTAACGGTAAAGCAATGTTAACGGTTCCGTGATTTATTAACACGGTTATTTCACGCCGAAGGTTACGCCAATTGTGGGTGTCATGCGAATGCGACAGTTCTGACTAATTAAACTAATAATTGCCCAGCTCTGATATGACCACCGGTAATTAATACCTTGCAACGAGGACAGCCGGTGTATAACCGCTAGAAATTCTTTCAGCTCCAAACTTGTGTTTATTCAGCGCGTATATGAAGTTATTAATTCCTGAATCCAGAAAAGATCTTAATAGAACAGATTCCGGGCTTTGTTAATGATTAATCACCTCGTCGAGGTGGCTTTCAATGGAGGTGCCTTGTGTATAAAGCCCGCAATGGAGTATCGATCTTGAGTCTTTATTCGGCGCGATCATCCATCTTTATACTCTTTTATTGTAAGACGAGTGTGGTGGAATTGAATCGTAAACTAGGAAGTCGCAAGCAAAAACTTCAGGAATTATGGAGAGGCGTTTTCGCCACAAAACAATTTTCCCGTCACTTAACAATGCCTAAGTTGATTTATAGTTCATAAAGGTAATCGGAAATTGCAAATATATAATAGGCGAGAACACGCAAAAGAATGAGTTATGGTTGGACAAAGCCAAAGCGGTGTTTTTAAAATACTATTTCGAACGATGCTCTCAAAATAGTATCCCAGTGATGAGTGCAATAACTCTCTAAATCACCTTTGCCTAACTTTTTCAAGACACGACTCAATTTGACGCAATGGTATTGATACCACTACCCACAGGGCAGAAATAATCTACTGATATGCAGGGTGAGCCAATAGTGAGAGATCAGAACTCTGCTTTTCAACTGTTCAAGATAAGAAAAAAATGTAAACGCCTCCCCACATAGTTTTTCACTCTGCATCACTCAAAAATATTTTCTGTTATACAGGATGAGCCATAACTTGGGTACGTATGTTAACTTTTTTTTTCAAATGGAACACCCTATATTATCACATATTTTTATTGGCCTTTGAAATAAGTTTATGACAGTATAAAATGTTTGAGGTTTTGGAGCATCGTTGCCATTTTAAAAATTAGTTATTAAAAATTTCATCGAATACATGTGTTTTCTTAAAAAAATCCCATGAGCTTAGTTTTGAAGTTATAACGTTAAAATTTTGATTCCTTAAGGAGAAAGGCCTGGCGTAATAAGCTTTAGCTTCACTATACAGGAGGGTCACAAATTAATTTAAAATTTCGTTTACTTCGGAAGGTCATAATTTCATTTTTTCAAATGGCACCCCCTGTATTTTTTTAGACAATTGGATCCGTCTGTGATCTGGCTACATTTTTTATTAAGTATAATATATACCTAAAATGCATAGTTTCAGAGATATTGGACATTTTTCGTTGCTCTGACTGCTAAAAGATGCCAACTTCAAGTAAAACAGAGTGCTATGGAAAAAAGTGACATTTCTAGTTCTTCTCTTATCATTGCAGCGCAATAGCAATTGAAGGTTCTCACCAGAGTAAAAAAAATAAAAGAAATAATTTTAATACATAATAATAATAATGTGGAACAAACATTTTCACAACATGGGCAGTGGGTACATACACCTAACACCTAACCTAACTAACTCAAATGACATTTTCAGTATGGCGACCGTGTTCTTGGCTACAAACTTGCATTCTCTTAGCAAACGAACTGCCAACATTTCGCATCATTTGTTGATTTATCGTTTGAAAAGCATTACGTATTCGATCTTTCATATTCTCGATTGTTGTTGCAGCTTCTTTGTACACAATTTTCTGCACTGGACCTCCCCTCTCTATCCATCTGTCTTGAAATTCGGCATTCAAATATGTCCCGACAATATGGGAGTAGTGGTTGGGGCTTGATCCTGCTGAAACCACATCCTCTGGACAATCGAAATTGGCAAGTCGTGTATGAAATCTTGAAATTCATTTGTTAAAAATTGCAAATAGCGCTCAGCGTTTACATTTCCATCAACGAAATATGGTCCAAGAACATAATCTCCGACGATACCACCCCACACGTTCAATGATCACCTATATTGATGATTCACTGGTCTAATGAGATGCGGGTTATTGTTGTCATAATAGTGGAAGTTGTGGCGATTAACAAATCGATTTTTGTGGAATGTCGCTTCGTCAGTGAATAAAATCAAATCGTAAAAGTCGTTTTGTTCCTCCTTTCTTCTCAAAGCCCAATTTACAAATGCTAGAGGATTGTCAAAATCGTCTTGATTAAGCTCTTGTACAGGTTGTATGTGGTATGGATGAAATTTCGCTTTTCTAATTATTCTAGATACAGACGTTTGACTGAACTCTAACTCACGGCTTATTTTCCTAGTGCTAATATGTGGGTTCTCCACAATGGTAGCCAACACCAGCAATTCATTCTCCTCGTTGGAAATGTTTTTTCTTCGTTCAGTTTTTTTCAAATTCTACGTGCTCAGTTTTCTCGAATCTTTCTCTTAGTTTTTCAAAATCAACTCGCCTCGGATGCCGCCTTTCGGGATATCTCTGCGCGTAAATTCTTGCCGCAAGGAGGATTTCTCTCGCCTTCCCCCAAACAATAAATCATGTCGATTTGCTCTTGCAATCTTAAATCCATTTAGAGAAATTTCAATTATTGAAACATGTGTCCAACAGTGACAATAGTAAAACTAAAAATGTCACCTGCTGACATAGCACTCTAAGTAGAAATGTCACTTTTTTCCATAGCACTCTGTTTTACTTGAAGTTGGCATCTTTTAGCAGTCAGACCAACGAAAAATGTTCAATATCTCTGAAACTATGCATTTTAGGTATATGTCATACTTAATAAAAAATGTAGCCATATCACAGACAGATCCAACTGTCTAAAAAAATACAGGGGGTGCCATTTGAAAAAATGAAGTTATGTCCTTCCGAAGTAAACGAAATTTGTAATTAATTTGTGACCCTCCTGTATAGTGAAGCTAAATATTATTACTCCAGGTCGATAGAACTGGCCTTTCTCCTTATGGATTCAAAATTTTAACGTTATAACTTCAAAACTAAGCTCCTGGGATTTTTTTAAGAAAACACATGTATTCCATAAAATGTTTAATAAATAATTTTTAAAATGGCAAAGCCGCACCAAAACGTCAAACATTTTATACTGTCATAAACCTATTTCAAATGCCAATAAGAATATGTGATAAAATATAGGGTGTTCCATTTGAAAAAAAAGTTAACATACCTACCTGAGTTATGGCTCATCCTGTATAACAAAAAATATTTTTGAGTGATGCAGAGTGGAAAACTATGTGGGGAGACGATAATAGCTATTTATATATCTAGGGAGCAAATGTATTCATTTCCTCCCGCATGTGAATTTAATGCCCGACGCGTTAGCGGAGGGCATTAAACACACAAGGGAGGGAATGAACCTTTGCTCCAGTGATATATATATATGATTTTTTCATCGAACGCATGTTCTATTGTTCGAAATTTCAAAAATTTTGCTTTAGCAAATCATTACAGTGACTCTAGATTTCTGTAGTGACATTTTGTCTAATTTCCAAATCAGCATAGCGTTGTAAAGCTTTGGCGTGATATCCATGGTGACATAAACACAAATGCGGGAGCAAATAAATATTGGCTCCCGCCGGGAGCAAATAAAAATTGGCTCCCGCTGGTTGGAAATTGACAGTTTTGTTTCCTAAAACTAGGGCGCAAAAGCCGACTTTCTATACAGTGAGTAGAAATTTTTTTTTTCTTATCTTGAACGGTTGAAAAAGTTCCGATCCCTCACTATTGTCTCACTCTGTATACTACGAATTTCCTTTGCTTCGGAGCTAATATTAAGAGAATAATTGCATTAAAAGATGGAGACAGTCACCATTATTGAGATATAGTCAATGATAATAAATTTTTTTACCGTAATATTATTTGTTTTACATTTAACGAATAAAGCTGATACTAGGAATCTTATATAATTGATAATGGGACACAATTTCTCTTTATTGGAAAATGACCATGAGCCACTTTATTTTCTGTTCATTCTCATAACATGGTAGGTAGTTCAACGAAGCAGCAAAGGCATATACAACATGAATTAGATACAATAAAATTTAGAAATGAAAGTGTTAAGGTGGAATTTCATTGGACAAGATAGTGACGGAAAGGGAAAATTGTGCGCATATGGTATGTGGACTTTTAATGTGCAGACGTGAACAGGGATGCGTATATTTATACAGGGTGTTTCATTAATAATTGGAAATATTTTAACTGTAGAATTCTGGGCTTAAAATATTAATATTTAACCCAAATCACTTAGATAAAATGTGGCTTGTTACTGAGATATAGGGTGTTTTATTTAAAAATTTAAAAATGATTTTTCCCCATTACTTTAAAACTATTTGACGTATCCGTATCATATTTGGCAGGAAGTTTAGACACTGTAAACCATGCTAAATTATGTTAAATAAACGTTTCTGGCTACTACCAGAGGCGTACCACAGGGGCAAGTGGGTGGTTGACCCTTCCCAAATTCTACACCACTGGCGGAATTGCCATTTTAACACAATTTTTCGATTCTCCAATACTTTCTATGTAAATAACATACTCTTCCTTCGTCACGATAACGTCATTATTTTTCGAGATATTTAAAGTTAAACATAAAGCTGAACAGTTATTTTGATTTTAATGTGTATTAATTATGTCGGTGTTTTTTGTCATAAGAT
Source organism: Agriotes lineatus (assembly GCA_940337035.1). Classification (NCBI taxonomy): domain Eukaryota; kingdom Metazoa; phylum Arthropoda; class Insecta; order Coleoptera; family Elateridae; genus Agriotes; species Agriotes lineatus. The sequence goes on along the minus strand of OW679200.1, from coordinate 67,196,429 downwards.
TGCATTTATTACGCAAATGAAACTTTAATCCGTATTAACAAAAAAACATAATGTTATTTATTGAAATTTCTTGAAACTAATACATAGATGCATTCAACATAAAAAAATGTATCCATGTATTCGTTTCAATAAATTTCAATAAATAACATTATATTTTTTTGTTAATACGGATTAAAGTTTCATTTGCGTAATAAATGCAATCTTATGACATAAAACACCAACATAATTAATACACATTAAAATCAAAATAACTGTTCCGCTTTGTTTAAATTTAAATATCTCGAAAAATAATGACGTTATCGTGACGAAGAAAGAGTATGTTATTTACATAGAAAGTATTGGAGAGTCGAAAAATTGTGCTAAAATGGCAATTCCGCCAGTGGCGTAGAATTTGGGAAGGGTCAACCACTTACTTGCCCCTGTGGTACGCCTCTGGTAGTAGTCAGAAACGTTTATTTAACACAATTTAGCATGGTTTACAGTGTCTAAACTTCCTGCCAAATATGCTACGGATGCGTCAAATAGTTTTAAAGTAATGGGGAAAAATCATTTTTAAATTTTTAAATGGAACACCCTATATCTCAGTAACGAGCCACATTTTATCTAAGTGATTTGGGTTAAATATTAATATTTTGAGCCCAGGATTCTACAGTTAAAATATTTCCAATTATTAATGAAACACCCTGTATATGATATATGATTGAATAATCGCCGCGTACCTTATAATGGGAATATCAACATCCTTGAGTATGATGATGAAAATAACGAAAGGTGTTGCAGTGAACCTGCAGAAGTTCAGGTCTGATTTTTAGCAGAAAACTCCTAAATAGCAGAGATCGCCATAAAAAGATTAGATCAATATTGTATATGAACGACTAAATTAAAATGCTTTTGAAAGAAAGACTTTTAATAAGTTAATTAAACTACGTAATGTCTAATTTTATTAATTACCTGAAATAAGCTGAGAAGTGAGATCCATCAGGGCTACTGAATTATGAAGCTAAGGCTACGCTGCCATACTTTACATTAAATAAATATACATTACCGGTATTGAATTCGAACGGAAAGTGTTGTTACAAATCTATTACAATTATAAATGCATGTCTCAATCTGAGTAAAAGAGTTTTATGTTTAATAGGTCCAGGCTTGAACAAGCGTCCACATTCGATCAGTAGAGTTAAAATGACTTAACGAAACATAATTGGGGCACCGGGTAATTTAATAAAATGAAGAAGTAGATAATCATTAATATTTTAGGTTAAATCAATCTATCATTTACTATAGCAAAGATTTGAAAAAGCTTTTGATAACAAACAACAATCAAATATATATTTATAGTATATTCACAGAATGATCAGTGCAATTTACATATAATAGAACATCATATAACATTAATTATAAACAAGATGGGATGGTGCAAGTTCCTTATCAATACTTTGGCACAAATTGGTCTGGAGCGGCTTTTATCGTGCTCTCTGTAAGACACATTCAGTCTTCGTAATCTGTTGAAATGATGCCTGCAATGCGGTATGGCGGTTACAATATCATAAATACATATGATCGTGCCATGTGTATGACGATCTCGGCTAAAGAGAATTCGCAAAGAAGACGAAAACTAATTATTCCCAAGCCTAGATGAGAAAATCGGTTTAAAATCGAGTCGGCGAGGTTGCATTTTAAATCATTTTCTTGTTAGAATGGGTTGTCTAATTTATAGTAGGGATACCTAACGAATAATATAGTGATGCTTCATTTCCTGAATTTAGTTTTTCTTTGTTACTATTTATTCAAAATTTAATCAATTCGACCATTCGTAGTAGTTTTTATCAGAACTGTGAAAAAGCGTATAATCACTTTGTAATTAATAAGGTGCTCTGTCGGTTTCTTCATAGGCCTATGGTCTGTTCAAATGGTACGTTCTGATCTGTTCTCTCCGAATATCGACTGTCAGATATCCGGCCATCTTGTCGATGGTCTACCTAAGGTGTCTGGTTATCCGTTTCTTGAGATTTCCACAATTCTATTTTCTCACATACATGTGTTCATTCCCCATTCAGCGCCTTTTCCTGGTCCGTTTTATTATATTATATATTTTTTATATATTATAAATTGTATTTATTTATTTTATTATATATATATTTCTGATAATGTTCACAATTTTTTTTGAGATCTCTTTGTGCGTCAATATTTCCAATATTATATTACATGTTGTTTAGACTGTGGATCGTGGAATGCTTAATTGAAGTCAACGAATATCACATAAAGTGGGGGGGGGGGGGGCTATTATTACTCTTACAGCCAGTTTTATAAAGGCCATTAATCTGACGTTAACTTTAATTAGTTGTTAAAATAAACCAAAGCGCATCAAAATTTGTTTACTAATGAATGAAGTGTCATAAGCAATAACGTTTTGATGCACTTTTGTTTGTTTTAACAGTGAATTAAAGTTAACATCAGATTAATGGTCTTTATAAGACCGGCCATTAGAGTGTTTATGTGGTCCATGTAAGATCACGGTGTCTAAGTCATTCCTGTGTTTCCTGAGATTGATATTTCTATTGCTTTTGCAACTGAGACGAAAATACCTGAAATTTTCAATTATTAGGTTCTGTATAATCTAAACAATATCAATATGAACTCAAAACTATTATAAACTTTCTCATTTTCGCAATACCGAATTTGATAGTAATATTTTTAGAAATTTTTCTACACTTAAGTTTTTTATAGTTGGCCATGAAAAAGCGCGAAGGTGGCAAAAAAGCAAATTAATATTGATGATTTATAAGGACGCTATAGAATATAGAAAATATTTTTAATTATTAATAAAATTATTACCTAGATATTTAATTAAATTTGTTTTTTTCGGGTAATAAGGAACTAAGCAATGTAAAATTTTGAAGAACGGCTGTGTAAACTTTACGACTGGTAAATATTTGAGTTGGCTTTTGCAGGGCAGCAGAAAAGTTCTCACATTTAAAATTACCAAGGAAAATAGCAGTCCATAACAAGGATCATTTGCATTCATTGTTATTCCGATGTCGACTTATTTTAGTCTGTACTTACTGTACTTTGTTAGTAAAATTAATTTTAGGGCGCATACTTTTGAATATTTTTCAGTAAAAGTGAGAGTCGGAAGAATAGAATTTTTTCCAGAGCTTAAGTTATAATTTGACCATTACCAAGTCACATTCACATCTAAACCGTGTATTTATTGAATATACACTGAAAGACAAAAAGAATGGGGCAATTAGTTTTTAAGTTATTCTTAAAAATAAATGGCTAATGTGCCTTGAAATGCTTATTTGCTACTCTAATTTAAAAAATTCACTAGTTTTAGTCTTCATTTTGATATTTAATTCGAAATTCCTTTAAATTTTAACAAAAATGTGAACATCATCTAGTCAACCTATGTGAATATTGTGTTAAGTTATTGTTTTCGTTGTTGTTTCGTCACTTTTTGTCAAATGTTGAATATTAATCTTCTACAATGGTAATAGATCCGGCTAGTGTTCATTTTGAAGTATTTGTTCAATTTAAGACATTTATTTGTTTATTGATACATGTTGTTTATGTTGATTAACATCTTGAATTTGTTGTTTTTTATGTTTTACTGTTACTGCATTATTGTATAAACTTAATAATTTACTGCTACTGTCAGACTGTTTCAAAATTATGAAAAAAATAAGTGTCACACTCTTTTTGTCCTTCAGTATATATCTGTAAAATAAGTGAGGTCATACTTTTTATAGCATGTTGCTGGCCGTGCATGGGCGGGTACATTTAATACTTTTCGATATTATACGTATTACCATCTTTGGCTTCCATTAAATTCTCTTTACGTAGATGAAGGTGGACCAGCATCTGCCTTGTACGGACATAAATTAAGATCATAAAACCTAATAAATCTGAGAAATGCAGGAGGAAAGCCTAATAATGCGGAACTGCTTCTGTATTTGCTGTAAGGCCAGGAGCCAAATTTAGTTTTATAGATAACTGTGTTCGAAGTTTCTGCTGTTTATGGTAAATTCAATAAAAAAATAGTAGCTTTCATGGAGTCTAAAATATTTTAAGTACCATGGTAGGTTCGGTATACGTGTATTGAATTATACATGTCGTTTATCCTTGCTGAAATTCCAAGCAAAACAAAGCAATTAATAGTAGCATGATAACATTGATAACACACCACGTGCAATGTTGTGACGTACTTCAAAACGCATGCAAAGTTTTACTACCTGCAATTATTCCATTAGTTGCAGTTAAATTTTCAGAATCGGAATAATACCAATTTGTGCCCAACTGACGTTTTTAAAGACGATTTTTAATTAATTTTGATAATAGGATGGCGTATAGATATAGTGCTCAGTGTCAATGAAATAATTGTCTATAATTAATTTGTAGAATGGACTACCAAAATTCTAAAACAATGTAGTAGTAGTAGCAATGTGAACTATATTTCTTAATACCGTCCTGGATTTAACCAAAGTGATAACTTCTTATTTGAAATAACACTCTATATATCTAAGCGGCTGTTCTGTAAAAACTCGAACTGTTTCAAACCGATGTATAATGTAAAGTTTCCATAATGATAAAGTTCAGAAATATATTTTATTATTTGGAGTTGCCTTAACTTTCGCATCTTCTTTTTTTTACTAAATTTCTTATAAGCGTGTTTCGTCATCAAAGAATTAACGGGCTAACCATAAGACATACACCAAGTATCCAAATTCGTATTTTATAATTTTCGTTGTACTACTTAGAATCGCAATTCGAAACCAAACGGACATCGCTTATTTCCTTAAATACGTCAACGTAAACTAAAATTACCATAGCTATACTGTCATCGACACACCTGGTATATTGTATAAATAAACTTATTACACTATTATTAATAGCTACCGTCATAAATTTTCATTATTTTTTCATTTATTTTGAAAAATAACAAATGCAATGGTAGAATACTAGGCACGTAGCGAGCCTGTTATTCGAATACCTGACATTGGAATACAATTAATCTCTTAGGAAGATTGGTGTATGCTGCGAGTAACCAGACCACACACTAACATATACGCACAAGTCATACAGTAAAGTTAAGTATATAGTTAATCTAAATAGTCGGAGGCTGCTTATAACGTCTATTGCAATGCCTTGTAGTACTATAGCGGACACATGGCCACGTGCAGTGTCCATTAATTACCACAAAAGAGACCCACAGACGCAGCCTAAGTCAGCGGGTGACTAATTTTGGGCGTAACGTTACGCGCGAGTTAGTGACTGTTGCCATATACTGGATCATTAGTATCGCGAGTGACGAATTTCAGCTGCAGTTGCAATTTAAAAGCACGCGATAGAAAATTTAAATCTCGGTGGTCCGATGCTATCTACGAATAGCGGGGGCTCTAAGAGTAAACTGCAGGTAGCTGCAAAATCCTTTTGGGACAATATAGATCGACAGCTCAAGGATCGAAGGAACCCTCTGGCTAACGTTATATGCTTGGACAATATCAACCTAACACTTTCACTGACAGACTCACGGTTGTGGTAAGACGTCCACGTGAAGATCTTGGACCAGCAGCAACTTTAATATGAATGGAACGTAAAATAAATATGATATTATCATTCTCACATTTAGCCAGTATTTTAGTGAAACAACAGATTTAATATGACAGTGAATTATTCATTGCTTGAATGCACTAATTTTGCAACAACAGTAAGACGTTTTAACCCGCTCGAATCAGGAACGCAGGTGATGCTGCTCTGCAAAATTTAAATTATAAACAGATAATACGCGATGTATGTGTAGATGAACGTACAGAGTGCGCTTAATGTACGCCCAGCCCTGTTGAAATAACGGAAATAAACCACTAATGCTTTGCAAGCCTAGCAAAGAGACTAAAAATGTAAATCCGGGCGTTAAAAACGCCCCTCTTTGAGCGCTTGTAATTCCAACCTCGCATTTTTTATGTTGATTTTCTTGTATCTCTGCCTGTATTTGCATTAAAACGCGACAAAAATTATTTAGAGTTATCAAAGTGAATATTTGTGACGACGCTTACGCATTAAAAGCTTGTAGTGACGTGAGGCGTTTTTAAAATTCAGTTAGCCGAATGGGCTTGTTAGCCACCACGATTTAAGCTTTATAGGTGGATTGCGAAACAATCACGTCGACAAAACGCAGTAATTGCCAATATCCGAGTTTATTCCGAATACATTGGCATTCGTGTTTCCATGTTTGGCCGGTATCACTTCAAAAGCTGGGTAGGCTTAATTACCGAAAATTTAGTGTATCTGACTGAATTGCACGATTGCGAGTTGAATTTGATATTATGGGTTTTTTCCGCTTTTTATTGTAGATTTTTTTGTATTATTTTACTAGTGGAGGTATGTATTAAGGACCATTCAGTTCACATGTCAGATGTCACAAGCGAACGAATAAAAATACCATTGCATTTTTAAATCAACTAGAATGAATTGTAATGCTTACATATTCTGTATGATATAAATATTTACATACGCACAGAATAGCTATTTATGCAACAAGTGCTAAAAGTCGACGTTTATGCATGAGACATGAAAATTATGAAACGAAACCGAAGGCTGAGTTTCATAACATGTCTCGCGCATAAACGACTTTTAGCATGCGTTGCATACAATATTTTATCTACTCCAGTGGGATAAGTAACCCATTACGTCACTCATTTGACACTATTTCAGTTAGGTAATGAAGCTCATTACACCACTCAGTTATGTAATGGTTTCATTACGCAACTGAGTTGTGTAATGACTTCATTAGGTAACTGAAATAGTGTCAAATGAATGACATGACATTTGCCTACTAAAATATTTTTGAAAATGACAGATCTGACATTTGTCTTAATGCACTTTTCTCAATTTTAGGCAGTCGTAGATAAAATTGTGTACAATACATGTGTGATAATGCATCATTAATATACGTATATTAATGATGCTGTTATCCCACTTGTATAGTAAATAACTATTATCTACGACCTTAATTTTACTGTTATTAATCCATAAATATCGATCTAACAAAGGTTTGCATCTATGACAGTTAGAATTTATGTCATTATAAAGAGAGGGCCTTGGTACGCGGGCGAATGTTTATGAAACCAATACTGTCAAAGTCAGTTATCAAAGGTAATTATTAATACTACACATCTGACTGTATTCATTACATAACGCTTTAATGATTTCAAAAACACTTTACCTCTAATGCAAGAAGTAACTAGAATAACTTTACAACCACACTTCCAGTTCGTAATTGTAGTTTTATAACCTCACTTCACTTTTAGCACATGGGCTAAAAGTAAACAGCTGATTTCTTTAAACACGCTAAATTATAAAACGTCACTTTTAGTGAAAAAAGGCAGCCCTAAAAGGCCTACTTTTAGTGGTGGTCGTAGATAAAAATCATTTTCTAACAAAAGTAGGTAATGGTACAATTTGAAAAATTGACATTGCTGTAATTCTGCAAAAATCTGTAAATTTAGTATTTTTAGTGTAGTTGTAAGTATGATAATTAATTTTGCTGTGACCTGTGATTTTTATGAGTTGCTATTCTAAACATCTAAAGTAAACGCTCACGCGATTGTCGATGAAGTGAGTGGGCGGACCAACGTCGCAAACCCTTTTTATGCTGCGCTGCCCATTTTCTGGTTCCGTCGGAATTTGATACGCTTTTACCTGCTTGGTTTCCCATTTAATGAGCAGTGCAGCAAAATTCGTCGAGGGATTACGATGTTCGTGGGCTGCTGTATGGTCATTGTTACGGTTCTAATCCTATTTTTTCCACTCCCATTTATACCCATTAACCAATTTTGTTAAGGCCAATGGGTTAGCTTTTGCACCAGTTATCGGATTTAGTAAAATTTCCACATAGATTGGGCAACATTATATCAGTCTTCACGTTGTCACATCTGATCGAAATAAATTTATGGTACTGCCTGAATTAAATGAAACTAATACGAATAAAAAGCATTGCAGCAAGGCAGCACCGACTTTATAGGGCAGAGATAGTAGTTATTTACTATACAAGTGGGATAAATGCATCATAGTAGGCAAATGTCATTACGTCAATCATTTGACACATTTCCGTTAGGTAGTGAAGTAATTACACCATTAGTGATTTAAAGGAAGTTTATTCCATCACTAATGATGTAATTAGCTTCAGTACCTAACTGAAATAGTGCCAAATAAATGCCGTAATAAGTCCGTATCCAAGCAGTTGTAGATAAACATTCATTAGCTACAAGCCAGTTGCTTTGAGACAGTTTCTTTACACCTCTTTGTCGTAGTTTTGGAAAAAATAGAGCACAACTTGTAGGAAAGCCCTGACTGCCGTTTATTTCCTTGGAGAAGTAAATTATGCGTTGAGTACTTTCGCCGCCCTTCTGGGTGAGTTCTTAGAAGTCAATAAAAATGTGAAGAAACACCTGAAAGTTATTTTTCTAGAAAAGTTTCACAATTTCTGTGATATTGCTCTTCATTTAGAGCCTGCTACTGTTTTTTTTTCTGTGAGTTGTTATAGTTTTACCTCGCAGCATTTCTGGTTTGCATTGCCATTTTTGAACACGGTACAACTACAAGGGTTGATCTTTATATTGCAAGTGGTGAAAAAAAAATTTTCGACCGTTTTAGCTCTGACGTTCCACATATGCTTCACCACATCTACCAAGTCCATGTTGTAAAATAATATTTAACTCCATATTATGCAATCATTTCATGCCCACCGCAATTATGGTTGCCTAACTAAGGCATAAAACTGAAATAATAATTCAAATAGGCACAAAATTGAAATTTTGTTTATTGCAAGATAAAGTCAGTATTTTACACTAATAAATGCACATGAGTAGCAATAACTATAATTTGATTGAGAAAGGCATGCATTAGATAAAGCAGAATCAAAAGGGTTGCGTTTTATTCATAATTGATTGTTCGTAATGGCAAACACACCTTAACCTATGTGAATGACAGATTTGATTTCGTAACGTCAATACAATAATGTGAATTTAACATGATACAGAGATGTATTGTGGCGTTACACTAATTATATGAGCATTAAGAGTTAAAGTTTATGAAGTCAGCAATCGGCAAGACAGCTGAGGGTTTAGAAGTAGTGCAAGGAAGAATAGATTGCAAAGAGCAATGATAAGGCTACCGAAATCTTGATAAAAACAATAGTGCAGTGCTAATAAACTCGTGAAAAATAGTGCATTTAAAACTAATAGTGAATAGCAGAGATTTAAAGTTTAAAGTGTTACGATTGTCAATTTCCAGGAAAAAGACAGTTTAGTTCCTAAGTAAAAAATTGTATCAACACTTACGTTCAAAATAATTGAAGCTGCAATTCCAAGGTAAATTTCAAAGGAAAACAGTTGCAGATGGCTCTCTAGCTTTGGATTGCATCAAGAATAGAGTTTGTACGAGGTGTAAAAGCAGGTTCCAGTTCCCAGATCAGTTCCAGAGAGTTTTTCTCGAGATGGTCTTCCCAGAGATTTTTTTATTTTATTTTTTTTATTGTAATATCTGCATCAACAATCGGAACAGTATACAATATATATTTAATGTAAAGTACATATGCATTCCATGAGCTGATTTGATGGTGGATGACGTGGAGGGATCAGCCCAGTGGCATTCTCCTGGAAACCTTAGATGGTTAGTAGGTCCTGTTGCCATTTCTTTTTAAGTCGTTTGTATGCTGGTATCTCGACTAGGATTTCTTCTGTTAGGTTGGGGTGTACTTGTAGGCGGTCGTAGCGTTTTCTGAAACATTATTGAATCATCTCTTTTACAAAGGGGATATTTAGATCGGTGTGCAATGTTTGATTGGTAATATATCACGGTGCAGCTGCTATTTGTCTCAAGACTTTGGACTGAAAGGTTTGCATAATTTTAAGATTTGGCATACTTGAACTACACCATAATTCCAGTCCGTATGTCCAAATTGGTCGGATAATTGTTTTGTAAAGGAGGACTTTATTTTCTAAGGAGAGGAGGGATTTTCTTCCAACTAACCAACTCATCTTCTTTAGTTTTAGGTCCATTTCCTTTCTTTTTTTTGTTATGTGCAATTTCCAGGTCAACTTGCTATCTAGATGTAGTCCCAAGTAGCGGACTTCTGTAGCCTGTGGTATTTGTATATTATTGAGATGGACATGCGGGCAGTTTTGTTTTCTTAACGTGAAAGTCACGTGTGTGGACTTTTTAGACATACAGCAAGCTTTTGACAAAGTATGGCATAATGGGCTTTTATTTAAAATCAAGCAAAAGCTACCGCACCATTATTTCCAAATATTAAAATCCTATTTATCAGCTCGCTCATATCAGGTCTAGTGCGGTGAAGAAACATCAGATATATATCCTATTACATCAGGAGTTCCTCAAGGAAGTGTATTGGGGCCAATTGACTATTTAATCTACACAGCTGATCTCCCAGTAACCTCACACACCGTAATTGGAACATTTGCAGACGATACTGCTATTTTAGCTACAAACGAAGATCCCGTAGCTGCTACACAACAACTACAGAACCATGTGGATCTGCTCCAAGAATGGTTTAGTAAGTGGAGAATTAAGATAAATGAGAGCAAGTCCACACACGTTAAGAAAACAAAACTCCCAGAGACTTGGAGCATTTTGCAGGAAGTCGAACAGTTGCCAGTCGCGCGTCTTTTTACGTCATTGAAACAAAAACCAGATTAGCAACAGATTATGTCATAATTATTTGCATTGCATTTACCTGAGGCTTTCTTCTCAATTGTTTATGTTTTCAATTCAATAACGCTATTTTTGTACGAGCGAACCATATCTGTTTTGAGTTGTCAATATTGGAGGTTAAACTGTCATTTGCAAGAAAGTCGGGCATTTGCCATATAAGTTAATAAGTCCTACTTAAAATAGTAATTATAATACTGCGTGTTGAGATCCAACTTTGCAGATTCAAGAGTTTTCTCATGCAAGTCTGAACAAGTTATTTAAACAAATTGCCGATAAATAAAATAAGAAAGGCAATAGACCATTTATTTTGCACATGAATTATTAAAAACATAATTTTAATAAGCCCTGAGATTACACAAGAATTCTTTATTAAAACTATTCTATTTATGTAATTGTGGTGATTTGCCTTAGTTGTTTATTTTATTATTACTATAGCCTTTTAAGTAGAGGGTCATCATTACAATATGTAGTCACCGTATAATATTAAAAGTATTAACGACGTTTCCTAGGACAGTGTAACCTCGTTACCAACGAAATAATAATTACAATTAACAAGGAAAACGTTTTAATGGAACTGAAAAGCGACCATTTTCTAGTAATCTGCTTGACATTGACACTGCTGTACATGCAGCAAATGTCTAAATGTCTTATGTGAATTAGTCTCCTTCGTGTGCACCGTTATGTTAGATGTATTAATTTAAAATTTATTCATATTAGTTAAGTTATGTCATGTCATTTTGAGCAACAGGAGTTTTTGGCCTCTTTGCTATTGCTGGGTGTAAAATAATAATAGTAATACTTATCTTTAAGAGTCAATTAAATTTGATAATGAAATTATTGTAAGTAAAATATACGATTTATTTAATTTTCTATCTACTTGATTCTTTAAATAAAATCTTTGAGCTGTGCTATTGTATTTTGTGGTTGTTTTTTAAATTATTCAATTTAGTACTTTTTGATTAAATTTGTATGTTCGTTAACTCTAACTCTTAATAGCCTGAAATTTTCACCGATATAGTATTTCAAGCATTCACAGAGAATACTGTATATGCAATGCTTTGAATGTTGTTCTTCGTTGAACGTTTTAGTTTTCATAAAATCTGACCGCAAAGTATTCATCGTTTTGATTACCGTCCTATTATTGAACCTATGAATACCGTGCGGTTTTAATTATTATTTCATTGATGTCTAGGACAGATTATGCTCCGAAAATTCATAATTTTAATATTTTTAATTTTGTAGGGTGACCAAATATCCAATAAACAGCATGAGTTATGTCATTCACAAAAATGCTGGAAGATTATCTATATGTGAAGTGGACTCGTCCAATTCTCTATCAGATCTCGCGCTTGTGCAAAGAACATTTATGATAATATTGACTACTCCTGGTATTGCAAGTAATAATGTTCATGATGTAACATATTGTAACGACCTTGCAACCTTGGACCCCAGGTGCAGACGCGTGACGTCAGCGCCCTTGAAGGCAGCTGCAGACGCGTGACGTCAGCGACCTTGCTGGCTAACACGCGAATGCGTCATGCGGTTCCCAGAAAGGTCCAGCGAAATCTAGATGGATCTCGAAGGAAATTACCCGAATATAAATACACGGCCGCCGGAGTTCTCGTCAGTTCGCTTTAGACTCGAAGCGCGCGTGATATAAACGAACACTAGTGAAATAAATAACAGATAAATCGAACCACATAATTCATTAATGTTAAACGCGTAAATAGCCACATAAATAATTGATGTTTAACCAGTGTAAATAAATAATGTATCGTTGTTAGAAATAGTTCGTTAGTTTAAGTAATCTGTGTGTTTGTAAATAATCATAATTAATTGTTGTAAATAAATGTTTAATACGGAAGCAGTGAATAATTTTTAAATAGCCCGAACGTTAAAAACGTAACAATATTTAATATACTAACCTCAACCGTCCTCTATAAGACAGTACTTTGTCAAGGATAAAATGAAAGAACCTTTGAAGAGGGTAATTTATTGTCACCATGAGGATTAACTAAACTCGTTACACGTATTTGACTAGCCGAGTATTTCTTTTTCAATTGTATTTTGAAAAAGTTGTTTTCGTATAAACAAAGAATGATTAACGTAGTTAGCGTAGATAGACATGACAATCAACGCCCAAAAATACAACGCAGTCCCGATTATCCGACCTAAAGAGACCGATTGGTGGTTCGATAAACACAAGCATAGGATAATATGAAATGACGTCACGTTTCATAGTAAAAATTGATAATGTAATCCAAGTATTTTTATATTCTTCCTGTTTAGTGCGTACTATACAGTGTTGCTACCTATATTCCAAAATATTTCCAAAATAATAGCGACAGAAACATTTTTCTCACTTTGTTGCAGTAAGACGAGATTGTATTCCATTGGTGGGTTTAGGTGAAAAGGAAGGGGGGGGGGGGGGTAGTTGTAAAAATGTCGCTGATACCATTTCTTTTCTTCTATGTGCTTACCTACATTTGATTGCGCATTTGTGCGTCCATAAAAATTAACTTTCTATGAAAGCTGTAAATAAACATAAACATCACGAATGCCAAGAAGTGGACGCTGATCTCATTGCAGGAATTGTAGATTACCGGTTCGTAGGACTGGTTGAGCAGCTTCTTTCTTACCTGCCTGTAGCGAGATAACATTCGCATGCATTTAATATTTTTTAGTCGTAACCAGAAGAATCACTCGTATCCATTGAGGATGGATAAATAAGAAGAACCATAAGCAATTCTAATGAAGTTAACACCACATAAAAGAGTGTTTAGTATGTGCCTACAAACTACAAGTATGGAGTTACGAGCACTAGAAGTTTCGAGAGCTTGCAGGTGGCTGTGGTTGGACTCGGTCTTGATTCTTTTTGTACCAGGACAAAACTGCTGTTTTATATAAATAACTACCTACGGCTGTTCTCGTATAGATCTTTTTAATAATATGTACCTAATAAAAGTCGTGATTGTAACTTATCGCATTTTACGCCGTCGTTTATTTCAATTTTTAGGTAGCAGCCATTATTTGTTTAAAACATTTCATTATGGCAAAAAAGGCTCCTTCTCTGATATATTTTTAGGCAAATTTACTTTTTCCTCAAATAATTCCGAAAAGATTTCAAGCATAAAAGGAGGCCAGGCCGCACAAGTGCTTATTTATCTCGGATATTGTAAAGTAGAAAAGCGCCTCGTAAAACATTTGTTCGAAAATGAATTCTTAAACTCCCCCTTAACTACCCACTTAAAAGCCGATTGTGTGTGTAAAATTCCCCAGGAAATTTCTCGTTTCGGCTTCTCCGCGCGGTTTTAGAGCAAAAATGAAGCAAATTTCACTTAATAAAAGCGGTTTACCCTCATTCCCTGATTTCCGATATAATTTTAAACACAGAATGCGCATTATAACGGCGCTGTAAACTATTAATGTTTTCAATAAAAAGTGTATTAAAGCTTTAAATTGTGGTAACCGTTATAAAATTTTAATGAACTTTACGTGTTTAATGCCCTTGTGGGTTATTTTTCAGATATAAAACAAAACACATTAATTTTAGACAAAGGCTTTTATTGGCCGTTATTAGTGAGGTTAGATATTTGAACTGTATTCTACTCCATTTTATGAGTAATTAAATTACTTCGTTGGTACTTTCTTTACTCGAAATTTATTAACCAAGCGTCTCGGATCTACATTTTCGTTTTCTAAAAGCATACACGCCTACGTAATCTTGCGATATATTTATACAATGTTCGTAACACCTCTTGCTTTTCTATCTTCAACGTCAAACTTAAATATCTACAATTTGTAGCCTACATTTAATTCTGAGCACAAACTACGAATATACTTCAAAATTTTATAAAATTCCATCCTAACAGCGGTAAATAGAATTTGTAGAAATATTGAATGTCTTGGGAGTTTCCAGGCTATATTTATTTTGGTTGTTTCCGAACAATATTTCAGAAAAAGCGCCTAGTATAGCAGATTCCTGGGAAAAGGAGTTATTTATGTAAGAAGGTTCAGCTTTATCAAAGTAGCAATTTAGTAGCATGCTTCGCTTTAAAAAATTAAGTTATAGATAGTCGTCACGCTAGCACGAGATCTGTTAAAAGTGCCATTTCCTTGAGATATTTTTCATTCAGAAGTCCCACAAATTTTCAAGACTTTAAAGGAGAGTTTCCTAACCGGAAATATTTACTGATTTGGTAAGATCTGGTTTTGAGAGCATTAATTCTTAAAACTTCTTAAAACTTAAAACATTAGAGAAGTATATAATTAATATTAGAATTAAATGCATAATCTAAAAATTATTATAAAAGTTCAGCTTGGATTTTTCAATTAAAATCGGAATTTCCGCTTTGGAAACAAGGAGATTGTAAAAAACCAATTTTGCTTTACGCAATACCTGGCAAGTGTTTGCATTTTTCATTTAAAAGGGACTGAGATCTAAGGCTTTAAAAGCAATCTTTGTTGAATAAATAGGCCTTCAAGGTGAACTTAGGAAGTCATGAAAAGCGAATTTTCTCGAAACCTCTTTACATAATTTACAATCCCTGTGATATTAATAAAACTTCAAAGATTTGCCGTAATATCCGATTTTCTTAACTTCCAGCAAATATAATCAAAGTTGGCCTGGCTTTATATTTTTGTTTGATGTAGCTAACTTGAAAAGTAATTTAATTCCACCGATTTAATTCCCCTGGTTTTCAAATTCGATGTAACTATCCATATCGGTACGCCGTCACACCACAATGCCATGATTTCTTAATTTTACTCGGAATTAATAAATCCTCTTTATATTTAATAATTTAAAGCTTTTGATTTTATATCCCTAAAAAGGGAACATTTCGATTTCAAGGATAGCCACCTACCCGGCTTACGAGCAAAGATGGCTCATATGATCACAACCTTGTAGATTTAACATGCCACAGGCCCAACATACGAGGAAGAAGAAGCAGATTGAGACATTTTGACACAAGTTGTAGAAATTTCTGCATGATGTCATTTTAGACAGTGGCCTATTATGAGACAGAGGAAAAAACCGATAATGCATCGCATTGTAGAGCTTTTATAGCATTACTTTTAAGATATTTTTTTGCAGGCTTCTCAAATCCAGGTCACGTGAAAACACTGGTTTTGGTTGATATATTTAATAAACAACGAAATTGCTGTAGCCATGTTAATATAAAATCATTTATAAGTTTCACAAAATCATGTATGTATTTGTCTCAGACTTTTCCACACAACTCACAGAATTCATAATACATCGGGTACTCCAGTGCCTTTCAATCAGCTCAATCTCTAGAAGAATGTTGATATCCGTGACCACTTATTGTTCGTGAACTCTGTGAAACCAAACGGTTAAAAGCTGACCAATAGACAATGGGCAGCACTGTATAAAAGGGATTGCGAGCGGCAGTCGCGTTAGCTTTACGTGGTTGTTTCAACCAATTTGTACTTCAATACGTTTGACTACTACACTTTTTTTATAAATTTTTGTAATTTGTTACCTAGATAAGAGCAAATTTACATCTTAGTAATAAACTAATATAACACTGTCCTTTTTGCATTACAATTAAACTGTCCTTTATGTTTACAATGCTGGTTGATAAATACATATACCTATATCAAATAGTAAATTATTAAATGTATCATGATGCAGGTGAAAATAATTCGCATAGTACAAAATTTGAATCTGCGAAAGAACCGTTACAAGTGAGCAACCCTACGCAAACATAGGTCCATAGCCGCACACCAGTTAATAACGATGCAAGCATAATGCAATTAGCACTTGACGGTTCAGGATTGGCATATAATAATATTATAAGCCCTGTTCAAATAAAAATGAGCTCAATGACATTTCTACGACCCTTTGCGAAGACGGCAGATATGTAACCTCTGAACTGCAGTGAAATTACCCATATTGCAGCAACATTTCCTGCACAATTTGAATCATAATCAAGACCCAGACGTGCTAGAAAGCAATGCATATGTGAAGATCCCTACAATGGCAATGCTGACAATGATACGGACTACGTTCCCAATGTTACAGATGTTTGTTCTGGTCGCGAAAATGATGGTACAAACCAAAAAGCAGAGAAGAAAAGTGACAAGCAACAGTAAGATGCTGATAAATCAAGATCATTCAGACCAGAAACATGGAAGAGACACAAAAACAGAATTCTCAAAAGCAAAAGCCTCCCATACGATAATTCTAAAGAGTTCAACAATCCGCCAAATGTTCTAAAACAGTAATATGCCAAGAATATCGATTGCTGTCGAGTTACGAACACAAAAACGACTTTATTCTCCAAACCGTTTCAGTGGCGCGGCGCTTCTTCATCGCGAAGAACTAGAAAAGAAAATGCATTAAAATGGAAAATTTTGAAACGTTATTTCATTACCCAACATGACAAGAAGATGCAGCTGTGTCAAAACTTTTTTATGAAAATGTTAAGCACCTCAAATGGTGTCACACGTAACGCTTTTATGGAGAAAATAAATTAGGGCACTTTTCTGTATGAGTTAAGAGAGGGAAAAGGCTTCACCAAACAAGTAAAGGCGCATATACAATCATTTCTATGTATGGAAAGTCATTATACTAGTAAATCTTTATCCTAAAAATATTTAGACAGCTCTTTGACTATTAGTAAAATTTATTCCCTGTACAAACAATACCGCCAACAAGAAGAAGACCATCAAGTTGTGAGTCTAATAAAGTGTAGTATATCTTTTTGTAAAAATTACAACTTCCAAAAAAGAGGATTACAATAATCAGGTAGGAAGAAAAGGTAAGCAGATGGTCCAGTGAGAAAATGCTCGAGTCTTAGTCGATCGGCCCGAGTTCGATTCCCGGCGACTATAGAGGGATTTTAAAAATCGTACGCTTCTCGACTGCCAACACCTGTGGTAGTTGTTAACCCTTAACGAGGGAACTCCTCCTCGATTTTGACGGGCAAGGCTAGCCACCTACCCGGCTTAAGGGCAAAGGGGGCTCGTAGAATCACAATTTTGTGGATTTAAACAGGCCACTGGTCTATAATAAGAGGAAGAAGCAGGCACAAGAAGAGAAGTTAGCAGATAAAAAGAAACAACCAAAATGGACTAATAATTATTTATGTCAGTAACTTAGGATTCAAGTGTACAACAGATATCTTCATCCGAAGCTTCATTAGCTTATTATTTCCAAATTAAATATGTATAATTCCTAATTTTGCTTTTGTTGGATCGAAGTGAATGAACAAAGTTAATGTTGTGAAATTGGTACTTGATTGATGAAATACATTTAAAATTTACCACCTGAGGTTAAGGAAATTTTATTTTCTCAGACACCTGGTGGCCAAAACAGGGATATATAAATATCTGCTATTTTTCATAATTTCGTTAAAAACTCGTCTGGAAGTAATAGAACAGAAATTCTTGGATACACATGTTTAAGTTTACCCTTTCGACGATAAAAAGGCGAAACAAAAACAACCACTTTACATAACTGAATAAATCAAGTTAGACTAAATTCTAGATTTATACATTTTTCCCGAAAAATTAATAAAAAACAGGATTCTGATTTTAAGTGAAATGTTTTAAGTACGAAAAGCAAAGGTTCACATTCTTCAATATAAGTTCGACTACAATACTCCTTATAAATGCATAAATGTTGGTATAAAACGAACTGAACGACGTTTAACTTCCAATTTTGAACTGTTACGTGTAAATTTTACACTAATTAAAATTGTCATATTCACGAGGGTCGCCACTTTTTCGTTGGTTTATGAAGTTGGTTACTTATCGTCCCTGTCCATTTCTGTGTGTATTTTTGAAAATCCTTGGAATTTTTCTCGATTATTAAAAAAATTGCCAGTTGAAAGAGATTTGATGAATCCCTCTTGGAGAGATTTATTGATATATTACTTCTGGTGGCGTGTGCTTGATGCTCCAGCGATTCACTACTTGTGGATTTCAAATCCTCTAATATTTTGAGAAGTTTTGCTCAGCATTCATGTTTTGTTTATGCAGTAGCTGAAATGAGTCTGGAATTTCAGGATCAAAACTTACCTGTGGCCGCCTTCCAAACTCGGTACATAAATCTGGGTTTGCTTTTGCGCTTTGTTTCACAATTTGATGATATTTTATGCCTCTTATTACCTGGTTTGCTATTTTCCACTTTTAGGCTCTGTTGCCACCAAGTGACGCACCTGTAGATCAGTTTTGTAAGTGATTTTGGTATCAAGCCACGCTTTCAGTTACCTGTCTCCGAAGCGTTTGAACCACCTTTTCCTCGATCCTGCAGTATTTGAACAGTTTCTCTACAGCTCATGTGACTGTATGGCCGTCAGCTTACAATATTATGCGCATATGCCGGATCTTTTTGCAGTGTTTTATTTACAGTTTGCAGTTACCATTCCATGTAGATTGTTGAAGAACGTTGTGTAATCGACTGCAGCGTTACTTATGGTGTGCCGGTTAAGTTAGTTGTGACACGATAAGCTTTTCCAATTTCTTTATAGTGGCGTTTGACAACTGATTATCTTGTGGGGGAGCGCTGAAACCTTGGTGTTGGTGAGCGCTGACGGTTGCTGCACGAATTGAAGTGTACAATAAATTCGGACGCATATGCATAGTACGATAATTTCGTTTTATAACGTAACGAATGTCACAGATTCGAATTTTTAGCTTCCGTGCTTCGCTTTCGCTTCGAATTCGCTCGAGGTTGGAAAATCGTGTGCATTTTGAGGAAATCGTACAACTACTCGCTAAAGTTCGTTTATGCAAGCTTTATGTTATTGTTGGCGTTGACTATCTATATTTAGTGTAAATAAAATATTGGGCTACAGCAATTTCTTATTTGTATTTATTTATTTATGGGAAGTGGTATCTATGTGGTATGGGGATTGGCACCAATACCTGTAGGTCTTCTGGTTTGGGACTCGAACCATCCTGCTCAAGATCTAGCTGACATAACTTTGCACCACAAGACAGTTCCTTTCTTTGTAAAACATTATTACAAATTATTTACTTTTTCGTATACAAATTCCTCGTGTAGCACAACAAAATTAGTCAGAAAAAGAAAATTAACGTATAGACCATGTGTCAAAAAAAGTGTGTCTGTGATATTCCATTTTTGGATCAACAGTCTGCTCCCTGATAAAGAAGTTACAAATGAATTGCCAGAAGTTAACATTAATGTTTCTGATGTGGAAGAAACACAAATAATATTTTTTCAAAAATAACAAATGGGTAAGAATTATTTTTTCAACTTACGTAATGTTAAAATAGCATCTTGTTTAAATAAGTAAGAGTACAAGCTGAGTTTTAATTGTTATTATTATCATCATCATTATTATTACTGTTTTATGTAGTTTTCTCTCTAAACTAAAAACAATCAAATTTAGTTTCAAATTTAATGACAATTTATTATTAAAATAAAAATATGCAGTTACTGAATATTTATTATTAGAAAGTAAAACCTCCTAAGGTTAGATTTTCAATTTCTTATTAGTTAAATAGGACTAAGTTTTATAACAGGTGTTTTATAATATTATTTATTTATTACATTTATTTGTCTTCGTTTTAGAATACCTACCAAAAGCGTTAAGATTATTACATGGATAACCCAATATACAGTGTGTCCCCGGATAGGTGACGACTCTTGTGAAAGGTAAAAAAATTTCGATTTACATTTTCATTTTTTGGGGTTCAGCCCTGCTTGGTTAAAGGCGAATTTCTAACATAATTTCAGTTTTGAAAAATCAAGTATGCCTTGGAAATTTTCAAAAAAACTATTTTTCTGTAGAGTAAAGTGCCTTTTATGTGACAAATACGACAAAAAGTTATTAATAAAAGTTGTTTAGAATCAACATCTACGCCCCTATACCAAATTTCAAAATCCTCGGCCAACTTTGATCTCACACAATTTCTTTTATGTTTAGGTCCCAAATCAAATAATTTAATTTTAACAAAGATTTTTATTTGCAAAACAACTAGTTTTAACAAAGTTCTTTATTTCACAATAAAAAAAACTTTGTTAAAAATAACATTCTTTGATTTGGGAAATAAACTTCAAAGAAAATGTGAGAAATCAAAGTTGGCCGAGGATTTTGAAATTTGGTATAGGGGCTTAAATGTTGATTCTAAAAAACTTTTTTAATAAGTTTTTGTCGTATTTGTCATATAAAAGGCACTTTACCCTACAGAAAAATGGGTTTTTAAAAAATTCCAAGGCATACTTGATTTTTCCAATCTGAAATTATGTTAGAAATCGTCTTTAAACAAGCAGGGCTGAACCTCAAAAAATGAAAATTTAAATCGAAAAGTTTTTACCTTTCACAAGAGTCGTTTCACCTATCCGGGGACACACTGTATATTCGTAGGCCATCTTGATGTGTTTTGTAGCATGGCAAAACACCACTACAACGTCACAAAAATTGCAGAGATTGTCCCGCATATCAAAATTCCATAAAAATTCCCAAAATCTGCAAGATCCTGCCGAGCAACAAATTTTAGTTCGACCTAGCCATTAGCCATGAACCCGCGCGGACGTGTATTGACATTTAACCTCCGGAGGTTCGCGGCTCCACCATAAATCCGCGAGGAGGCTGCGGCGAAGACATCCGCGGCCGCGACTGTCGAATCGAAAGTCAATCAGGCATTTGTCTTCGCGATGAGTCGTCTGCAAAAAATAAATGTTAGTTGCCGTGTAAACGCGTGAAGGTGAGCAGCATCGTGAGCGGTTCGACCAAATCCTCGAAAAGTGCCGCAGACGGGGCCGCGGGTTCGGCCGAGCAGCAGTCTGTGCTTTATGCAATAATTAGATGTGCGGTTAATTGTTGCTTTCAGTGCGCGAGTTTGCATCAAATTGGATAGAACGAAGGCCTCGCGTTGCCGAAAGATAATCACAAGCTCGCGGCTCGACTCCGGCTCTGTGCCGCTCCTGCGACCTGTTGGCGTTGAGGTTATGTGCTCCGGAGTTACCGTTTGATATTGGATATCGTACGCACCGCGAGGTGAGCCTTTTGCATGATTTCGCACGTAAAGTTTGTGGTTTAGTTAGGTAGATTGTAGGAGGTTGGACTCTGACGAAACATTTCGACGAAAACCTGTTTCGCTTCCAGCAGAGTGGTTTTTCTATAGTAAATAAGTTCCTGTTTGAAATAAGCAAATAACCAACACTAGTAGTACATTTGAATAATATGTTTATTTTATTGAGTAAAATTAAACATTAGACAAATACAAAGACCCTGTGGCATGTGGGAACACATAGAAATCTACAGGATGGTCTATAAAGGTATTCAGTAAATTTCAGTATTAATTCAGTACTTCAACTAATTTAAAAATGCCTTATCGGCGTACTGTCCGAATGTTATGTTTATTGAATTAGAGTTATGTAAAGTTGATGTAAAATGGACAAGAAACGTTGTTGGATAACGATTTATGATTTAGTTGTTTGATTTGATAGTAAAATCGGAGATTTGATCACCAGCCTATTTTGCAGTACAATAAAAATTCTTTTCCAAAACAATTTCCACCAATTGCTACCAAAATTCCTCCACATTGCCCCTCACACCTCGCATTTCTTCTTGATTGCCTCAAATAAGTAACAGTTTCTCCAAATTGCCTCAGAATTACCCCAGAATTTCCTCAAATTACCACGTATTGCCTCTGAATTAGCCCAAATTTTTCGCAAATTACCGTGCATTGCCTTCAAATGCCTACCTCCATTAGGCATTCGCTTGCACCCATAAAATAAAAATGGCGATAAAATATTTGCGAAATAGTTAATAAGAACGAATAAGAATGGAATAATAAAAGTGGCAGAAAAATTAAAGCCCGCTTTTAGACATGTGGGTAAGTGAAGAATATTTACAATACGATACGATACAATACTTATAAAAGAAGTAACTAAGAATAAAATTGCTTCAAAATGTTTTCATAATTTTCTCAACTCCCTTGCATTGCCTCTGAATTACTATAAAATTTTCTCAACTTACCACGTATTCCGTCTGAATTACCCCAGAATTTCTTCAACTTACCACGCATTGTGTCTGAATTTTCTCAACTTTCCACGCATTGCCTCTGAGTTACATATTCCAGAATTTTCGCAACTTACCACGCTTTACCTCTAAATTACTCCAGAATTTTCTCAAATTACCACGCATTGCCTCTTAGTTACCCCAGAATTTCTTAAAATTACAACGCATTGCCACTATATTACCTTAAAATTGCCTCAATGTGCCGCACATTGCCTATATATTATCCAAATATTTTCTCAAATTACCACGCATTGCCTTTGAATTATGCCAGAAATTCCTCAATTTACAACGTATTACCTCTTAATTACTCCAGAATTTTCTCAAATTACCACGATTTATTTCTTAGTTACGCCAGAATTTCTTCAAATTATCACGCATTGCGTATGTACTATCCAAATATTTGCTCAAGTTACCACGCATTGCCTCTGAATTGCTCCAGAATTTCCTCATATTACCACAAATTGCCTCAGAATTACCCCAGAATGTTCTCAAATTACTTCTCATTTTCTCTGAATTATTCCAGCATTTTCTCAAATTACAACGCATTTTCTCTGAATTATCCCAGAATTTCTTTAAATTACCAGGAATTACCTCTTAATTACTCTAGAATTCCCTTAAATTACAACGCATTGTTTCTGAATTACACCATAATTTCTTAAATTACCACGCACTTAAAATAAAAATGGAGATATAGTATATTATGGGACAAGTGGTTGAAATAAAATTTCAACGTTGAGCGTGTTTTTTTTTCAACGAGCGAATCGAGTTGAAAAAGTAACTCGAGACGTTGAAATTTTATCAGCCACGAGTTGCATATACTATTTTTTCTACATAAAGTGACATTTCTCTTGTCAACAATTGAATGTCAAACAGTTTGATATCCCGGTAGTCCGCACATTTCAATCTCTAGTGGTTGAAATGCGATTTCAACCACTGGAATCAACGTGAAAATGACCGATTTCAATGTCATGAGTAGAAAAAATTATTTACGAAATGATCAATGATCATGTAAGTGAAGTATATTTACAATATGACAGAGTAGCGAGATGGGTTGCTTCAAAATATCTTCACTTGCTCTGAATTAACACAGAGTTTCGTCAAATTACCTTTGCGTTCAGATATCAACTTGAGGGATTCGCTAAATCAATATTCCTGCTTTCGGTCTACTTACAATATTAAATAAAATTAATAACTAAAACATCTTTCCAAATAAAGTAAGATAAATACTTACTAGACAGCTGGCAATTGAATAAATAACAATTGCTAATGTATATAGGTATGGGTTGATGCAAGTACGTAGTGACATTAATAAAATATTAAGAAGAGTTCATGTTCAAGTGTAATGTTTTACCTAATACGTATTAATACTGATGTGGCCTAAAATAATGTTACGCATGCTTGCAGGATATCTGATTAAATTCATATAACCTACTTATTGCATATACTCTGTACTAATATTGCAATGATTGGCAATGGAGTGCATCCCATGGTTTTTATAAGCCCATATAAAAGTTGCTCAGGTTGAATAATTTGAATGTCATTTTATTTTGGCCAATAAGAAGTTACAAATCATCCTAAAAACTGTCACATTAATGGTTTTCTTTGTTTTTTTGTAACTCTACCTATGTACTAACTCATGTTGGGATAATATTAGGGATGTCGTACCCGGTCTAAAATCAAACCCGGGTACCCGAAAACAGTACCCGGGTACCCTCGGGTACCCGAAATATATAACAAAAATATTTGCGTAAATCGGAACATCTGAGGTAGCTACATTTTCTTTATTTACGCCGCGAGTTTTAAACTGAACTACATTGAAATAGTACCTACTTCCCAATTCAAACTGCAAGTCGTCTGTTATTTGTAAATATTTTCACACTTCCAAGTGCTATCAAATTCAAGTAGGTGACTTTTTATTCGAAATTCCTAGCAGCATCAAAAGCACACAAAGGACGTTTATGTTACTTTATCCCATACTGACGCGATGTAATGGTACACACTACTGACGGGTTGAATATTTCCGTGAAACGGATTTATTATATGAAACAAGAAACATTATATGGTATGGGATGGGGTAATTCTGGTTATTACTACATGGTTATGTTTTTCTAGAGCTTATTCCTATTGTTTTTCAGTTTTTATCATCTCCGAAAAAAAGCCGACTTTCTAGAAATTACATAATTTACTAGTCGGGTACCCGGGTCCTGAAAATATACCCGGGTCGACTATTACCCGGGTCTACCCGGGTACCCGGGTACCCGCCGACATCCCTAGATAATATACAGCACAACTAATATTCTTCAATGTTTATTATTAAGCTGCTGGTCCTACGTTTCCTACTAACATCATTTCACTTTCATTGGACGTGACTGAAACATCAGTGATATCATGTGGAGATATGTCTGATTATATTTCGTTTCACTTGAAGATGAACCATGTTCAACGGATGATCGTTACTGCACGAGTTTTTTATTCACATTCTATGTGTTTTTTATTAATACGAGTTAATAAAAGTTTTGTTGTATTCATTATTTTCGCATATATGGATGTGGTACAGTGAATTCATAATTTCTCATGCCAATACATATTTGTAAATTTTATTGGTTAAAGTTGGAGTTTAAAATTTAGCCTTTCTTTGCAATATTTAGCTTTCAATACTGACAACTTTGAGAGAGAATATTTTGTTTTTGCCTTTTTCTTTTTTGTGTATGCATGATAATATTCTGTCAAATTAGAAGCGGTTAGAGACGCACCAGTCCGTTACATATACATAATTTAGTTTTCACAAGGGTTTTAAGGTATTTCTTGCGCTAAACTACACCCAGAAGAATTCTGTAATTTTTGTTGAACCCTCAGCAAGCGATCACTACTAAGCTAAGTTTGTTTTGGAATTATCATTACCATATAACAATGTAAATTTAATTCATGGAAGTTTCTACGCCTTCTCGTTAGGCAACCTTTTTATCTGAGAAGACTAATAATAAATGCATAGCTAGAGTTATTTTCTTAACATTCACAACTGGTTAGGGGATTTTGACTCTATTTGCAATTTTAGGGGTCGTTGGTTTCCCTAGAGGCTTGTTGAAAAAACAAAAGTTAGGTGGTTGTTGATAAACATTTGTAAACAGAAAGTGTATTAGAAGATGCTCTAAGAAAATTTGCTTGCGGTAATTAACCAGTAACTTTCATTTTCCTATGCCCCATATTACAAAACAATCTATGTCAGCTTGAATTTAAAGGCCGGCAATTCAAAACTACTTTTGCTTTTTGTGTGGACATCCCATTATGATAAAAATAAAAATAAAAAGACTTTTTCCTGCTTGCGTTTATTGAATGAAAGAAAAGGAAAATTAGGGGGCCCAAAGGGCCCCCTCAGGCTCACCCCTCCCCCGCGTCTGCGGGGTCTGCGAGTACCAAGTCACGCCACTATAATTAACCTCTTTAGTTTGTATACTAATTGGTGACAATGCGTTTGAGGGTAGTTCTCTTGAGGAACATCCTAAAAGGACATTTATATGTTTACATTTACACTTATCAGTCCGAATACTAACTAGGGGGTAAGTCAATTTCATGGAATAGCGTTAAGATATTTAATAAGTATTTTTCTACAGCTTTATCAGTTGGATTTATTCAGATTGATTGATCAACCATAATCCACTTTATTGATCTTTTTCGACTTTTTCGGTGCTCTCATACGATTTCGTCTTATTTATGGATTTATTCACAGAACCAGCTGCAAGTTCTCACAATGGGTGAAATTCTGATTTGTTGGTCTAGCCTGGCGCGCTGCTTTTTGAAGAAGACGTAATGTGCTTACTGGTCATTTAAAGTCATTACTTAGTGCTTAATGTTTTTAATTGTGTTAATGTTTGCGCTGACAGAATAACGTAAATAATTAAAAATTTGACTTGTTTTAAACAACTAGCTGTAAAAAGTTTGTAATGGTGGTACTGAAAATTTGTCTGATTACAGACATTTCAGACACGGCTGTTTGAGAATTCTCACTTACTGTATAAAATAATCGTGACTTTAATACAAACTCGCATTGCATTTTTAATTTGTCAGGTTACTAAGTAACTGTATCTATACTATTTACGCATTTGAATTATTAATTGGGTGAGATAGATACATATAGAACAAGAGATCAATAAAAAAAACCAATTATTTAGGCTGTGATATTTGTTATACGTTTGGCAGTACTGAAGTGTAATGTCAGTCTATGTCAAATTCGAGATTTGTAGGTTAAGTTTTACGTCAGTCTGTGTCAAACAATAAACAAAACCTAACCTACTAATCTCGAATTTGACATAGACTGACAATACACTTCAGTACTGCCAAACGTATAACAAATATCACAGCCTACCCTAATTGGTTTTTTTTATTGATCTCTTGTTACTTAATATATTAAATACGCTATATCGGCGTATTGTAAGTCGCGTATTTTAGGAGCCGGACGCCCTTTCACTAATGTTATAATTGTAACGATTGGTCAACTATTTTGTATTTGAACTACGATCACTCGACCATTAGCTGACGGCTATCTTACCAGCTGAAGAAGGTAAGATTTGATGTTATAATTTATCTTTCTACGTTTGTACACGTAACAACCTTCAATTTTTTAATTATAACTTTATTGAAAGGGCCGTTCTCAAAAAATTCGTCACTGCCACTTTTTGTTTTACTACAGTCTTGCAAGTTCAAGTCGTCCAGGATATTTATAGCATTTGATCAATATCAAGATCAGTTAGATAGTGATGCATTAAATAGTCAGATTCGCATTTACCTGGGTCACTTTACAGTGAGTTAGATGGGAGGGACGCAGCTTGTGTATTTTTGTATGTTACGAACCATAGTCGAGGTAACCATTCATATCGATTTCACAAGTAACTTTCACTGTTGGAATATCCATAGAATTTTCTCTGAAATATGAAATTATCTCAACATTGCCACCAAAATGCCTTTAAATTTCCTTAAATTATCTGGAAATGTCTTGCTAAAATTTCCTTATATTGTCCTGAAATTTACCAAATTACTGAACATTTTCACACACTGCCAATGATTTCCTCAAAAGTATTTTCCCGCGTGACCAACGCAACTGTACTGAAAATAAAGGTTGAACATTAATTAACGTTTCTGCCATCTAATTTGTGTCTTGTAGATAAAGCTCTTTCTAAATACAATGAGGAATTTAAAATACTACTTAAAGCAAATTCTGCCAAAACACTTGATTTGCTCAATTGCTGTTAGTGTACTAATATTAATTACAACAGCGTAAAAGCTAACATATTTACATCTTGATCTTCGTTCTCGTATTGACAAGAAAAAGTCTGTTTGCTAACGTTTCTGGATTTGTTTATTTGATTTCATACTTGGGATGGAGTTATGAATACTGCTAGAAAATGATATTCAAAATTACAAACGCAAATTGAGTTGAATCTAACTTTTGCTATGAAAACAAGTTTTTTAAAAAAGTAAAATGTCATTATTAATTCTTACTTAAAGTAAACGTAAAAGTCCGTAGAAGCTTACTTAGACGCTTATATTTGTTGCAGTAATGTTATTGTGTTAACTGTGTTAAAATTTAAATTAATTAAAATATAAATTGATTGGATTTCGTGGGTTTTCTTAGTTTCAGCTATTTTATTTTACTTTTTATTCAAATCACAAATATCTACACTAACAAATGCTGTACTAACAGTATAGGAAAATTATTTTAAAATTAAAGACAGCCATTTATTAGAATAATTGAATCTTTTTGGCTACCATTTTAATGTTGTTGCCTGTCGGTATTATTAAAAAAAATATAAAATATCAAATTTAAGGTGTGACAAGCAAGGTGGCAATATTGTAAAAAACATTCCTAATTAAAAAAATACAGGAATTCTTGGGCGTTTTCGGTCTTCGTTAGAATGACAGTAAAAGTTGTTTATTGACGTTTGGAAATTTGGGTTTTCCTTTATATAAATAGCAATTTAGTAATGCCAAATGTAAACTAGTGGCAATATTCGTACTGTATGACACAATTTGATTAGAATTCCCGGCTTTGCGTGTACTTACCTTCAATTAAAAAAATCTTAGCTGACTTGTAACCGATTTGGTTTTTCGTTTTTCGGTTTTATCAAAAAAACTGTGTAGATAAGATGTCAAATTTAAACTATAACGAATACATTAATATTTCCGGGAAATTATATTCAAAATTAAAGATACAAGTTGATTACAATTTTTGGGTATTTCCATTTATCAAAATGACCTTGACTTTTTAATAAAATATCACATTTAAACTGTGATAAATATTATGTCAGTACTGTAAATACATTGTATACAAAATTAAAAACACAAGTCGTTTTGTGTTTTAAGATCTCGGTCAAAGCGACAATAAAATAATTATTTTTTGACGATACTAGTTATAAAAAGATTAAAATTATGTGAGGAGTTCCCGTACAAATTACTGGAAAACCAATAGATTCATTTAAAATTCTATAAAACTGTGTAGATAAGTAGTTAAAGACATACACATACAGGGTGAACTAATTACACTGCTCGTAAACGGTTTTGATTAGGACTTCAACAAACGTAGAAACCGTGCGCACCAATCTATTGAAATTCACTTTTAGCTAAATCATCTTCCTCTTTAATGAGGCTGTCTGTTGTAAGTTGAAGGGTGCTTAATCGGCCTGAGTAATACCGGCAGAAAACAAGGCCTCATCATGTGACGTCAGCACAAGTAGGTTGAATTGGCCAATGATTAAATATTATCGCTAGGCTCTGGGCGGAGTAAGAGGAGCAATAAATTCAGTGATTGGCTAATTTGACCTACTTGTGCTGATGTCACGCCGAAGCGCCTTGTTTATAGCAGGTATTTGTCTGAGTCAACTCATTGTGTTCATTCCAGACCTTTCTTCGTTTCCATTTTTCAATGTTCGCTGATCTGTACTTTCTTTGAACTCTTCGTTTTCATCTTCGACTACGAGCACTGTATCATCAGTGTGACATAATATATGTAATTATGTATGTTGTATTCTGTTCTGCTATTCTCTACCGTGGTTTTATTCGGATAAATTGTTTGGTCCATAATCGGGTTAAAAAGCATTGAACACCAGGAATGGGCCTGTCTTACTTCTTTTTGTGAAGTTACTTCTTCTGTAAGTTCATTGTTACTTTATCCTTAATGTTTGTCTATTATTTATTGTTTTTTCCGATTGTTATACTACAATTTCGTTATTTGGAATAGCAATTCATAAAATCAAGATAGCCAATATGGTAGCCAACGTTTTGAAAGGACATGGCACGTGAAGAAGAAGAAGATTGTTATACTACATCCTCTAATTTTGCTTGGTCGAATACTTAAATCAACGAAACGCATAAAAGCCGGTCTATTAATGATTGTAGGTTCGGAGTGCCTCAGAAAAGATCTTTTATCATTTTATAAACTACTGTCAGCCATTGGGATATGTTAATTTTTTTGTCATTAAATTGCATGAAATTGCACCGTGTATTTCAATTTTATAACGCTAAAATATTGAATTGTGATGCAAGTGTGTTATACAACCTTTCATACTTCTGTATCTGTAGAGTGCATACGCATAGACCTATGACATATCATGCAACATATAATAGAGCGGCAAAAGCAAAAAGACAGGCACGCGTCTGAAGCCTTGCTGCTTTTTATTTCTTTCTATGTATTGCAATTTTAAGCCCTACCAATCAGCTCTGTTAGCATTGCCAAATTAATGGACATTTCGTGAAAGCTCAGAGTGAGAGGTTTTATATAACTGCAAAGCTAAAATTGGAATTTGCCAGAATGAATACATTTGTAATGAGATGAACGCAGTAAGCAAAGCTCAAATCGCACAGAGATCCAAATTGGATGTAAGTTCAGTTAATTGATTAGGTTTGTGCTAAAGTAAATGCCAAGCCGAATGAAATTTAATAATTACAAGATGGATCGCAAACGTAAGGGAATGAAGCGTAGAATTCAGTCACAGTTTAATAGTGAAATCCACTCAGGGTTTTATAAGAAAGGTAGTTGGAAGATGGGTAAGCTTAAAAACATGCAACGAGCAGATACGAATCAAAAGGCAGGGCTTATAGGAAGTGCAGAAAAGTAGACAGCATGTGAACTTAAATATGAACGAAAATCAAACAGTGAATTCAAAGGGACCCAGTGCAGGAAACGCGCGAATTAAATACTCGAGTCAGTGCAGTGACATGTGAATATTTAAACGCCAATTTAAAAAGACGTGCAGTGACAAATAGACACGCAAAATTAATAAAAATGTAAACAATTATTTTAGTATTAAGATTAGTGTACAAAATCCTAGTTTTAAGTAGATTTATTGTTAAAAGTCAGTATGTTGAACCATTTTAATATCCGTATTTAATTTTGAAAGTAACTAGCTTTTGTTTATATCAAATTAATGGAGGTTGACAAATGAATAAATTATTTTAATGACAGCCAGTTTTTGTGTCTCCAGATAAATTAAGTTTTGAAATAGAAACCAGTTGAAATTATTAATAAAAAGTACACCCTTGTGTTGACAATTTACCCGGGTACAAGGTGAAATGTGGGTTTCAATTTCCCTCATATGAAAATATCTTTTCACCGTTGACGTCTCCGAGAGCTTCGCCATAACCATCCCAGCCTACGATCTTGAGCCACAGGCCGAAAGAGGTTCCAGAGCCAGAGGTTTCAACTGCTGCACGTCCCTCCAGCGAATAGGAGTCCGGCACGTTAATACCAGCACCCCAGGAGAAGATCCGGCCACTTGAGTTCATCCGCGGAGCTTGCCGCAGACTGCAGAAATCGCAGGTTAGTTTTATAAGAAAATATTGGCGCTGGAAGCCTGAAACTTAATAAAGCAAGAGTACGACCTGAGGAAGCCGATCCCAGGCATATTAAATACCTATTAAAAGCCATAGATCCGGAAATTGCAATAATCAAAGTTGAGGTTATGTTTTTCCTAAAACCGGCGCTATAAAATCAAATGAAATAGCGTGCCTGCAAGATCTGAAACAAAAGACAAATTAATTCCTGGAAAACAGCCTAATTCAAGTTTTACCGATATGACTTTGATCGATTTCACGATATTTATCAGTCAATAGACGCAATTTTGCAATCGGCGTCCATCTTGGTTAACACTTGAACTAATTTTTGAGTTTGAGCTTATGCGGAGAACAGATCCGTATTTAACGAATTGTAATAAATTACGCATTCAGGGTGGACCTAACCGAGACGAGTCTCTGCTTTATCGATTTAAGCTAGTGTATTGGATTAATTGCAGATAAATTAAATATTATAAAGGGCATACAACTATTTATTTTTATCTATCAATTAACAAATAACTTTTAATCAACCTAAGATTTGATAACACGAATACAAAAATATATTTGCGTGGTACCCTTATTAACAGATTACAACACTAATTAATTAGGTAGACCATTCCAGTATTTGTTCACCTTATTTGATATTGTGTTTGTTGCTAGTTTATGTACAGAATTTAATAAATTTACCTCTGCAGTTAGTTGGTTGTTCCTTGTCACCTTTCTCAAAGTCTGGTATGGTGATACTCGTTCTCCAATAGTTATGCATTGTTCCAACGTCAAAGATTATTTTATTGAGATGCTCGCCCCTTATGCGTTTTTTCATATAATTCATATTATTAAGTCCTGATGCTTTGCTGCTTTTTGTATTACCAACACATTGTTTAATATCAGTCTCTGTTATTGCTATTTGATTTTCATGTATATTGGGAATGGCAGATTGTGTGGATTTATATGTTATATCATTGCTTTAAGCCAAATGTTATTTTAATATCTGACTGCACAGGGAGAAATATTGAGTATTGGAAATAAAATAATTGTGAGATTAAAGTTGTAGCATTTATGGAAAAAGGGGGTAAATTACATTATATAAAATATCACCAACAGTTTGGAATGCGTATATACCTGTTGTTTTATTGCTTCTGTAATTAAGAGTAAGTTCGAGTTAAATTTTGAGAAATTTTTATAATATATTATTCATTGAGATACAGCATAGAATTGCTTTGAAAGTTGACTACTAACATTTTTGCTAAAACAAGTGGAAAGCCCCATCACTAAAATTAAAATTTCAATATTTTACAATAGGTAAATGATGTTGAAAATTATTTTTGAGAGATTTACGGCAGATAGCTGTTAATAGCACAGTACGAAATTTAGAAATTTAATGTTTTTTCGTTTTTTATATTATTAAATTTATTTTAGAATATTAATCTCGAAAATTTCAGTTCTGAAGTTTGTGAATGGTGATAAATAATGTAATGCTGATAATCATTCACGTACTTTTACTTCCTCCAGGTGTTAACACTTAATAGTTTTTAAAATGCGCACTAATGAATTCCGGAAATAAGTCCAGGCTTGGTAAATTAGAGAAATTCCATTTCATAACAAAATTTAGGATTAAATAATTGTTTGATTTTTTAAGGTGTTCTATGTTACATGTTGAGACATATTTTGAATGGCAGTCACCTCTGCTAGTTCAATAAAGTAATGCATAATAGAGCCGTCGTAACTGTAAGATGAATTATTTTTGTTAAATTTTACGGTTTTCATTGTGTACACATATTCAAAGCGAGTTGATTCACTCAAGTATGTTCCACAATGTACTGATATTTTGATAAACACTGTGATGCAACTTTACTACTGCAGACGTGTAGCTTCGATTGAATTTGAAATGTTAAAGTCATTAATAACAGATTTGTGTCTATTAAAAACGTGATTAACGGATTTCAAACTTCAGTTTGGATAGTTTTGAATTTATTGCAACAACTGGCTCATTTTATATCCAGTTTACAATAGATCGTGATTGCATTGTATATTTTTTAATCTATCTGAAGAAAATTCAGGTTAATCTTCTAAACAGATTTTTTATTCTACAATATTTTTTAAAGTTTACATTAGCTGTGTACTTAATTTTAACCAACTTTTTCAAAAAAATTTCACTATACTAAAAATAGATTGAAGGCGATTAGCCATTAGCAAGAGCCTAGGTGACTAGGAAGGCCGTCGTTAATGCTATTTATTTAATACCGGCTTGTTATAAAAATGACCCTGCATTGATATAATTGGATGCCTCACCATTGATGTTCATTATTAAGCACTGCTTCTTCAACCCAAATCTCTAATTTAAAATTTAAACTTACAGAGCTGTGTGAGGAACAATTAATAGACCTTTCAGTGTGCACAATGCAGTGCTCCGAAGCCTTGACTCGGTTTTGGGCGGATTTTTACAAGTTCTCGTAAATTTCCTCGTATAAGTTTTAATGTTAGATCATAAAAGGTTAAGGGCGGAGCAGTGTTGGAAAGTTTGTAGCGCATACTGAGAACAACTTAATATTAAAGCATGTCGCGAATGCGCCCAGTCAGAAAAATTTAGGCAGACAGCAAGGATTAACTTTTCCAAAACCAACAAAATAAAGCTTCCGGAGGACTTGTTGGAAACGACGTTTAAATTCAACAAAATATCATCGCCGAAGTAAACTACTTCTTCAAAGTTTCACAATGTAAGAGGGAATTTATTACTTGGAGAGCAGCGGCGAATAAGCGTCGAGGCCTCTGAAACATTTAATAGTCGGGCTGCTCAGCGACTTCTTAAAAGTTTAAAATAGGTAGAGACAAGCTTTCCTAACTTTTCTCTTGTTTTCTTTAAGTTTAGGCTAATTGTATTAGGTCTCAGATAAAGGACGCCACCCGATCTTATTATTCATGTTCAGAGTTCTAAGTTTGTTGGAGGGTTGTTTTATTCATGGGGTTTTCATTATTTTTTAGTCCGCTGATATGCCAAAATTATGGGGTCTGGAAGGGAGTTGCATTTTCAGTGAATTTAATAACATGAGTGTCATGACGCAAGTACCATAGCAGGTAACTCTTTAATGATAACAGCGATAACTATTTTTTTTCAAGAAGAGAGATTCACTAATACACGTTTTCTGTTTTCCGCTAAAACATTAACCTGAGTGGAGAAACAAATTACTAAAAAGTAATTTATTACGAAGTAACATTACTGACAATTAGTTACATTAATATTTTTTTTTCTACGACCACTACTAAAAGTAGGCCTGTTAGCACTAGTTTGTGTGCTAAAAGTAAACAGCGGGTGTTGAATTTAGAATTTTAAACAGGAAGTGAGGTTATAAAGATATTATAGTTACTTCTTTTGTTCGAAGTAAGGTTTTTAAAAAATAATTAAAGCATTGTGTAATGAATAAAGTTAAATGTGTACTATTATAATTACCTTGGATAATTAACAGCTGCCGACTGCAGAAACAGTCACCTGCGCCGTCACCGCCGTCTCTTTACTATGATATAAATTATAAATGTCATAAATGCAAACCTTTGTTAAATCGACATTTATGGATTAATAACAGCTTTCGGCTTCGTTTCATAATTTTCATGTCTCGTGCATAAACATCCACTTTTAGCACTTGTTGCACAAATAGCTATTGCGGCAAATGTTCAATTTAATCACCATTTTCGTTGATGCAAAAAAACATTTTTTCTACGATCGTGTCAAAATGACAACTTTTTGCACAGTTTCTAGTGTCAAACGTGACGTTTGTAGCACTCTTTATATTACCGCTCGAATTCGGTCTTTTTAGCATGTTGCCATTGGTGGCGTGTTTTAATATTCTATTAAAGCACGCTTTACTGTAAATTTGAATGTCAACATAACCTAGAATATCTAACACAATGTGACGGAAAAAGTGTCACCGAACTAAGTTTGTATATTTATAAATAGCGTATGATACACCTGTACAAGTGCCATTAAAGCACTAGTGACGTTAAAAGCACTCCGCTTTGCGTCGTGCTCTTAAACTCGTCACACGTGCTTTAAAGGCGTACTTATACACTAGTACCATAATATACTGTTATGCAAAAAATATCTATTGCAACAAAAAAATAGTTTTTGGTCATTTATAGGTACGCGAGACAACTGGATTATATCTGTTTCCGAAAAAGCATACGCTGTCACTTATCTGCCTTGCCATTAAAGAGTTACTTAAAGGTCTGTATCGTTACACCCATGTTTCATCCACTCGCAGTTATCGTTACAAACACAATTATTTTTAAAAATGAACTTTAAAGCAGAATAGTGGCTTAACGAAACGCATTTGAGTAGAAGTAAGTTGAGAGCGTCTGGTTTTTGGGTTCAGGAAGCCTTGGTTATGATATGTTTTAGCGACACCCTATATATTTTATGTATATATGGTCGGTACGAAACAGCTCGGTAATAATGGTCAGATCAAAACATCTCGCTATGGCCGGTAATAACAAGCCAGGATCGTACACGGGAACATGGCCGGTAAAAGCAGCTGGAAAAACCGCAAAACGGCAAACCTATTCGGTAATATAAGAGAGCAGGCCAAAATTACCACGTGCAACTTACCCCTAACGGTAGAAATCGCGCTGAACAAAGGACAGCATCCAGGCTCTTGAAAGAATTGGGATTAAAGTGCACTGGAAATCGCCAGCGAGTTTCGAATATGAAAAAAAAGCGTACGAAATCAGAACGACGGCGCGGATCATTCAGTAATTACACCAAATGACTCTAGCTCGAAAATACGTCGCTTTTCACATCGTAGCAGGCTGTAAAAGTGTAATAAGTGTACTTAGAAGTTGCCTGGGGTATTATTTTTTTACCGCAAGTACGCATTACGTACGCATTCCAATAGTAGATGTGAGGAAAATTATTTCACTGAGTAATTCGTTATATCAAAAACGATGTTAACATACAGAATCAGAAAAATAAAAGTTTCAGTAGTTTGAAAGCATTAATTTTTAACAGAAAGGGACATGAAACGCAAAAATAAATAAATTATTTTTTAAAAGTCAACCATACATACCGAGTGATTTTTTTAAAACTCACACTGTATTTTAACTCTGAAAAATCTTAGAAGTATTTTGTTTCTTTATCTGTATGGGATTTACATTTTGAATGTTTATTCTAATGAATACACTTTTCAAAACACGCATTTTCTGCTCATCCCACGATCCTTCAATTTTCGAAATTTTTTGCCATAATCTTTTGGAGGTTGTAAAGTTGACATTCTGTTAAATGTACAGCCTGTTCTATAAAACGGAACCACAGTTGCACTTTATTTGTGTTTAATCTTCGATAGCATTGGTGTAAATTCCTGAAATAAAAGCTACGTTGAAGCAGATGAAAGATGAAGGTTCTTCAGGAGAAGATAAGATTACAATCGAGATGCTGAAAATGGGCTGTAGCCGATTATTGCACGCCCACGGTCCCTGTTAAAAAATATATTACATAAGCAAAAATGACAGCAGCTTGGAAAAATACACAAGTTGGTTTGTTGTTAAAAAATGACAAGACATTCGAGAATTATAAACTAGTACATAAGTTCTAATGAAAGTTATTACTAACCGATTAGCGAATAAAAGAGACATCCTGAACAAGTAGGGTTTAGGAAAGATTACAGAACCATAGGAAAGAGAAAATCACCGAGTACAACGTTCCTTTACAACAGGCACTTTTGGACTCTTGAAATACATACATACGGTTTTGAACGCGCCAAGCAATGCAATAGTAGACTAGATACTGTAGTCTTATAAAAAATATGTTTCAGAAAGTCACCTTTCACATCAAAATCGATGAAGATACGATCAGCAATAAAATACATATATTCAGCGCGGAGTTTGTTAGAATGATCCAATATCGCCCAAGTTGTTTACCCTCGCGATGAGAGATCTTCGTTGGGAGAATAAAGGTTTAAATATAGACGGAAAATATTCAAACAATCTACGTTTTGCTGATGACATCGTTTTGATATGCTGATTCAATTTAATACAGTTTCGAAGTAGGCAGGCTTAAAAATGAACTTCGACAAAACAATAATTGTGAGCAAAGACGAAACACCAATAAAATCGTTGAAAATCGAGCTGTTGAATACATTTACCTCGGACATCTATTTCGATTAGGCAAAGACAATCAATTAGCTGAAGTTACACGATAAGTTAGACTACGCAGGTTGAGCTACGTTTGTAAAAAATTGAAATCTCTGTGCGTTGATGATTACTTATGGACTTGAAACTATGATTCTGATAACTAGAAGTGGCACAGGCCATGGTTGGAGTAAGCTTGAGAGATAGGGTAAAAAACGACGAAATCAGACGAAGAACTATAATCACAGATGTTAAGCAACGAATAATCGAAGTTAAATGGAACTGAGTAGGAGACGTGGTAAAACAAGAACCCTTAAAATGACCAAATCGTATAATATAATGACCACCAAGACTCGTAAAACGTTCAGTTGTGAAACCTCAAAAAAGGTGGCCTTTTCCTCGAAGAAGGTTGGCAATCAACACGGCGATTTGAACCTGTGATGTAGCAGCTCTAATAAGTTGGCAGTGCTACAACTAAGGCATGTTCTCAACTTGTTCAACCAAGATATCCATCTTCTACCTTGACTTATTTTATTTTGAATTTATTTTTAATAAGAATTTCTAGTAAATTTTTTTCTCCTCGCATCACATATCTTAAATGTTGTAGTTTTCATGTTTTGATAGTCTTTACAACTTCCTTTTCCTTTCCCGTTCTTCTCACTACACTGTCCTTTGTGACTCGGTCCACCCAACTTATCTTTAAAGTTGTTCGGTACGTCCATAGTTCAGGCGTCTATTAGGTAGATTTTTAAATTCATATTAAGGTCTCTGCTGGATAATACGTTAATCTTCTTAAATACACTGCTTGCTTGTCCTATTCTTGACTTGATCTTTTCCGTGCAGTGGTTGTTCTCATTGATAATTGTTACTAGATACTTGTATTTGTGGACTTTTCTATATATTACTTATCCTACAATCATTAAATTTTCCTGAAATAACAATGACTTTGATCTTTGTGTAATTTAGTGAGAATCCATTTTTCTCACAAACTGCCACTACTTGATCTATCAGTCGTTATAGATCTTATAAACATTGCTATTAATACCGTGTCGTCTGTGAATCTTAAGTTAACTGGTCTCCCATTGGCTTTAAAACATTTAAAGAGCGGGTTAGATGACGTCAAACAAGCTAGCATCAAAAGGCTCAAGCCAGAATGACATAGTGTACGCTAATTGAGGTCTTTGTTCAGCAGTGAGCGGAAATATGGGGAGCTGATAATAATGAAGATATTGATGATACATTACACAGTAGAAGAGTTTTGCATAAAATTTTGTTCTAAATTTCCAAATTTCTATGCCCCCACAAATCATATTAAATGTTGTTTTTGCACTCTCACCTTAGTTAACACGTACATATACTAATCATCATTAAAATTTGACGTTTATAAAATCTTAACAAAGCTGTCGTATCAAAGGCATAACAGTTATTTATGCACCAAGGGAATAAACTACGATTTGAATCCTGAAACTGTGATGCATTCGAACTCAAGCCATAAAACTGATTTTTACACACTAGATATATAAATAACTATTCTTTTCGTTGAGTACTACTTCTGATTTGATGTGCTGCCCCTATTTAATGCTCTATTCGGTTTAATAATAAGAAACTTCATTACAAGAAGACA
Organism: Agriotes lineatus; assembly: GCA_940337035.1. Taxonomy (NCBI): domain Eukaryota; kingdom Metazoa; phylum Arthropoda; class Insecta; order Coleoptera; family Elateridae; genus Agriotes; species Agriotes lineatus. The sequence goes on along the minus strand of OW679200.1, from coordinate 67,157,114 downwards.
TAATCTTTATGGACGACTGACTTTTAATTAAATTCACTTATTAATGTGTATTGTATAAGACTTTTTTTTTATGATAAATTGTAGTTCAATGATAGTGCTAAAACAACTAGCAGTGTGTGTAGTAGGTGAAGGAAGTTTAAAAGTTGGATATATTGCAATTGAATGTTTAAATTCGATTCGATGTTATTATTTTATTGCCACGATAAATAATGTTCTCAAGATGTAATAGCAAATGACAAAATAAAAAATATTTTACAGAAAGTTTATGGTATGTATATTTTGTGAATGCAACCAAACTTTCTCAATGGATGATAATCTACTGCTATTCATGGATTCAAATAATTATTTTCTTAATATTGATGATGAGTAGGTTTTAAATTTCAAATAAAAATGTTCTCTATCTCTTATTATGGTTTGAGTTATACGAAGCATCTCGTGAAACTATATAGCTTTTGTAACGGCTTTAGCTTTGGCCTTAAAGGAAAGTCAGAAAATTAAATAAAGTGGAGTCTGTCACGGATAACTTGAGAACCATGTAACTTATCAGAATGACCTCTTACAAAAAACTGAAAAGCTTTTGGACGAGATATGTCTCTTTTATTTGTCTGTGTTTGTTCATTTGTATTTGTTCAACCAGTCATAGACATTAAGGGATCGCATAACTACCCCGAGGTTGTGAGTTCGAATCTCGGTTCCTGCAATTTTTGAATGGCAATTATTAGTTTCCCTCTTCTTTGGGAATTCTCTCTAGTCAGAGTCGTCGCACATACGGCGCGATCCAGGGCCGGACTGGCGAAAAAATTCAGGCCGGGAAAAGAATGACGAGGCGGGCCATTAAGGTTGGGAAGGTGGTCCGGGATGCAACATTGTTTTATTTTAAAAGAAATCCATACATCGATCTTGAGCATCGGCACAGCAAATTTGTCATTAACTCTTAACTCTTTGATTAAAATTTTCAATGTTCAAAGAATAAAAAGTGAAAAATGCAACTCGTTTTTATGCACAAAAAATTAGGGATGTCGTACCCGGTCTAAAATCAAACCCGGGTACCCGAAAGCAGTACCCGGGTACCCCCGGGTACCCGAAATATATAACAAAAATGTTAGTGTACATCTGAACATCTGAAGTAACTACAAATTGCTTTCTTTTACACCGCGAGTTTTAAATTAAACTAAATTGAAATAGTACCTACTCGCCAATTCAAACTGCAAGTCGTCTGTTATTCGTAAGTATTTTCAAACTTGCAAGTGTTATCAAATTCAAGTACGTGACTTTTTGTCCGAAATTGGTAGCAGCATCAATCAACATCACACACAGGATGTTTATGTTACTTCATCCCATACTGAAGCAATTTAATGGTACTATTGACGGGTTGAATATTTCGGTGAAGCGGATTTATTGCCTTCCTTATATGAAACAAAAAACATTACGTGGTATGGGATCACCCCATCCCATTCTTGTCATTACTGCATGGTTATGTTTTTCTAGCGCTTATTGCTATTATTTTTATTATCTCCGAAAAAGGCTGACTTCTTGGAAATTACATAATTTACTAGTCGGGTACCCGGGTCCTGAAACTACACCCGGGTCGACTATTACCCGGGTCGACCCGGGTACCCGGGTACCCGCCGACATCCCTACAAAAAATGTATTTAAAAACGACAATAGGTGAATGACTCATTATAAAAAAATATCAATCGCAATCCAGTAGAATATTATGTATGTATTTAAAAGAGTAACTTTTTTTAGAAGTTCGCTCTTCTCAGCAATCAAATTTAGGGTAAATAATATTATTGAGAATTGCAACAACTTTTTAAAATTTTGGTAGATCTTGGATTGATTTGATTTTTGTGAAGTTTTTAGGGTCCAATGAAGCTAGTTTAGAATAGATCACCCCGTCTTTAGAAAACCTGGCCTCTAAACTCGTTACAACTCTGTCTGTTACAGTGTTATACACTTCAATTTTAAATTTTTTAGCTGCATCAATGATGGGTTCATCAAAGGCCTTTTCGCCAGGCATTATTTTCTTAGTCTTTGGTCGAATAACAGGCAATTCAGATTCCATACGAAGTTCTTGCACTGTTTCATTTGCACTGTCTTGAAGCATTAAGTTAATTCTATTTACAAAATTATCTGCTGCGAACTTTACGCTTTCGAAATCTCTTGATATGTTTTTCATGATGTTAATAGTGGTTTTCACCATTTGCCGTGCATTTAGAAGATCTATCTATATCTATACAAGTAGCTTGTAAGTATTTTGAAAGTGGGGTTGTGCTGTGAAATACCCTGAGGTATGTTTGGGCTGTCAGAATAGTAGAATATTCCAATAGGAAATTTCGATGAATTTTGGCTTGTAAACGTGCCTTTGCATCCATTTTTTCCATATTCGCAATACAGTCCAGAGTTTCTACGAGTGCAATAAAACGTTATTCGTTCCTTGCTAGTTTTACGTCCAGGTGCAGTTTTCTCACCTGAACGAGCAAGGGTTTTATCAGGCAATAATTTGCAAAAAAGGGCCGACTCATTTGCGTTATGAACTTGTTCAGGTCTTAGATCACAATCGTTCATAATATTTGATAATTTGGCAGTGAACGGCTTAATGCTGTTTCATCTACAGAAAGTTTTTCGCCGAAATTTTTTAAGAAACGGATACCATATCTTTTCCTAAATTTATTTATCCACCCCCGGCTAGCTGTGAATTTATCGTTGTTCCCGTAATGTTTAACATACAGCAGAATAAGTTTTTGTTAGAACTTACGCCTAGACACGAGACGAGACGATGCCGATGCGGATGCCTGGCTCAGTAAGGCTGGATTTTTACGCGGAAACTGGTGCTTTGGCACAAGCTGGTGATTGGTAGAAATATAAAAATAGCACATAGTAGGGAAAAATTTTCTCCCACTCTTCACTTTCTGCCAATAAGTACTCTGTGTCTAAGCGCTGTTTCTTTATGAAAACCAGCCTAATGTAAGCCACAGGCGTGGGTGTGGCGCGGCGCGGGCTATATGATTATATTTTGATAAGCAATTATTGTGTTAAAAATGATGCAATGAATAAATAACTATGTTTTGTAATTTAAATTCGGGGAAATTTCCCGGTGTCCCGGTGGGCCAGTCCGGCTCTGGCGCGATTATATGTATAATCCATTCACGATGTTTTGCTCCTCCCAGTAGGCTGTTATAAGTTTTTATTAGGTTGTATGCATGAGTTGTAATAGAAGTAGGTAAAACTGTGATGTGTAATAACTATTTATTGGCATTGTTGCAATTTTAATGTCAATATGCCGAAAATTTTATGGAGGGACACAAAAATGTAACTATCAACAGTGCAGGCCCTTAAAAATCATAACCACAAATTGAAAACAACATAACCCAATTTCGTCATGTCTAGTTACTTCGCACGCTTACCAACAACACTGTCACCCAAACATAGCCAGGAAGACATATTCTGCATGCATTAGATAATATGATATGATAATGGCCATACCACATTTAGAGCACAGTTCCATCAAAATACAAAGACTGACTGTGTCTTAAGAAACGGGGATCACGCAGAGCACTTGACAAAAACCACTCCATTCAAACAGTGTACCGAAGTATTGATATGGAGTTTGCATCGTTACATCTCGTTTCATTTAATTTTTGTATATAATTGCAAAAGAATAGAAACTTGCGTCTCCGTTTTGCATTTTCTGTTTCCCCACTGAAGTTGATTTTTAAAACGGTAATTCCGCCATTCGTTGCATGTTGCACTCTTCTCCAAGCTCATCGAAAACAGTTTTTGGCTAGTAACAAAAGTTATTTGTGCTCATCGATAAAAACTGCTGCTATTTTTGTCGTTTTATCAAAATGAATACATACCTTTCTGAATAACAAATATTTTGGTATTTTATTCCAAACCTTTGTAAATTTAAAATCGCATAGTGAAATATTTAAAAAAATTAAATTAAAATGCACCCCAATGTAGCTAGTCCAATCCTATTGAAATTGTATTTTCTGTACAATAGCAGTATGCCCTGGATTTTTGCAGGCATAATTGATTTTGTTGTCAACAAAATTTGCTAGATGCAATTTTTCAGTTGCTGAATTAAACTGAGTATTCTAAAAATAAAGTATTTTTATGAAATAAATTGACCTGTCAAGCGCTTATACGTCAATGAAACATGATTGCAAATTTCTGATACCTGCAGAGAGCATCGGGTGTGTACCAAGAACATTAACCTAAATATTAATCCTCGTCATAAATGATATTTGCAAGCCCAGGTGAAGTAATTACAAATATGATGGACGCATCAAGCTTGCTAAAACTTCTTGAGCAGCCATTTAGCCGTCTTTGAACCACATTTCCGCTCATTCTGAAATTCAAATTAAGCAATTACAAGAGGTTTCCCAATGTGGCCTATTTGGCAGAATCGCAGCAATATAGCCGAAGCTAGGACATAAATTAGTTTCCAAAAGCTATGTGTGATGTTCTTTCGGGTCGTTGAATTGGAAGTGTTCTTTGAACCCAGCAAAAGGACGACTCTCTGTTTAAACTTTAACATCGAGTTTGGTGCCGGGACAAAATAAGTGTCAGTTTTTTGGGGCCTCGAAAATAACGAAACGTCGTACACATAGCTTGTCCGAGACATCTAGTTTTTTGCAAAGGTTGTTTGTGGAACTTGCAGATCTTCGGGATTCGACGACAAAGGATTCTCCAGACAGACGTTTGGCCCGGAATTACTAGTTGATCTTTGATCTTTCTAGTTCGTTCGACAAAAGTTGTTTTGCATGCGGTTCTGTTTTAAAAATATATTTAGTTGCAAAACGTTTAAATTTAAAATTCATGGCGACATCCGTATAAATCGTGTTTGGGTTCCGCTTTCATTCTGAAAATTATCCCCGATTGTGTGACAAATGCGCTTCCCACATGACTTTCTGCAATTAATATGCATAATTAATTGCGCTAATTTTTTACGGGGCATATATTGTCAAGATCCGAGCTCCCGGAGTGCAATATCATGTCGGAGAGGTATTTTTCTCAGTAAAGTTGACACTAACGCCCCCCGTTGACAGGCAATTAATATTCCTGGCGAGTCCAGAAAATCTCAACAATTGCGGAAAGCCAAAACAACGGCCGGGAAAGCCGTCGAACAAAAGATCTATTTGCAGGCCGCTTTGATGAAGAATTGTTAACACTAATTAGGGTGGGTTTTAAAACTTGCGGCTTAATTCGAATCAGCCATTAATATCCCTGATTAATTACCGCCGGGACGGAAGTTCTTAATGCTACTGGTTAGGGATATTTATTGCGATCTATTCAATTACTTGATTTAATCTCTGCTATCAATTCGCTTGCAGTATTAAATATAGGCCCTTTGTGCTTTACAAGGAAAATATTGTAAATGCTTAATTTCTAAGTGGCAATGAAGAATTTAGCAATTTTTTAATGGAAAGGACAATTCTATTAGATTCGCATTTTGTAATGTAATATAATAATGCATGACTCCTTGAGTAATTTAATGCAAGGCTAATGATAGCTTCATTTGCTAATGTTTCCTAACTATTTTTTATAAATAATTTATTGTAATCACAATATATATTGGCAAATTGTCGCTGTAGATACCTCCGGTGTTTAAATAAATATTAAAAAAACATTTCAAGCAAAAGTTTAAGCGTTTACAGAATACAAATGTCGCTGTTTCATTTTGTAGGTCGAATTTGTTCTTTTTGATTAATTTTATTTATTTTTATTGAGATATATTTTTCTTGGTTGAAATAAAACTCCGTGTAAATATGAGTATAAACAATTTGAAAAAATAACATGTGTTGTTCAAAATTAAATGCACAAAAGAATCATGTAGTGAAAAATGTACTATTCTATTAACCTTTAAAAGTCCAAAGGGACACAAATGTACCCCAAGTGAACTTTTTCGTGGTATTTTTAATGTTTTTTGAGGTTGCCGTTTTAGCATTGTGCAGTAGACCCTATTACCTACATTCTCTGCATGCAGCATCTTTTCATCTTATTTTATAAAAATTATTTGTGGTGAAAATTCTGCTTGGGGTCCCCACGCAGCTGGGAAAATTTTCTCGAATTTTGAGGGATTTGCCTAAGTGTTTTTAGGTTGCCATGAAAATAAAATTAATACCCAATGTCTTAAATTTAAAAGATGATTATTGAGCAAAATTCAAAGAATTATATTCTATTTCCAAATATAATTCATATAATTAGATTAATGAGCCATGATTTTTTACTCGCTAAAACCGGAACAGCAAATTTAGGTTCCGGTTTTAACTCTGAAAAAAATCATCGATAATAATCATTCCACTTGTTATATTACAACTGATAGTTCCCTGGGAATCCCCGTATTATTTGAGAAGGGTGACGAGTTGCGTCTTGACAATTTAGTTGCATTCGAGTTGTAAGTAGAAGTAGGTTTATTTTTTACTTTTATTGTTGGTGTTTGGAGTGAGTTCTTCTCCATTAATTCGTGTCGATAAAAATCTTCTAGAAGAGGTAACTGATGTCAAGTACCTATGATCAAAAATCATTTTCATCTAGTATGACTATGGAATTTTTTCTAATTTATGAGTGCATCTATGTTTGCACTTAAATGTCAAACTTGACATTTGATTTTTAACTGACTTATAGTTGCATTCATAAATTAGGAACAATTCCATAGCCATACTATATGGGAATAATGTTTGATAATACTATATCATTTCAAACATGATAACCAGAAGTATGAAGAACTGTTGGATACAGGGGAGGCGAGTGGTGTAGGGTCCATAGATCACGTATGTGACGATAAAGAAGAAGATGAGGTGATTACTGTTGAAGATGTATCGGAAGAAACTAGTGATACCAAGTTCAGGCGAGTAGTTTTTCGCCAGGTAACCTCTTTATCCACTTATTTACCCCTTCAATTGTAACAAAGGATACTTGAATGCCCGAAAAAAGTTTCTTGTTAGATTTAGGAAAAGACCTGGTGCAAGAAAATATTATAAAACGAGTAGAAGCACATCAAATTTAATAACTTATATGTATAAAGAAAAATATGTAAAATCGTCTATCTGAATTACGAGAAGCTGCGCTTGACAACAATGGTTTGGTAGTAATTCTGATGGACGTCGTTACTTTTGTTAACGAAATAAACATAGTAAAAGTCGAAATAAGGTGAGAAAAAGTCGAAAGAAGTTGATAAAGCATGAAAAATATATGTGCACCATCATTCTCAAAAGAAACAGTTTGAGAAGAATATAAAAATGTTGTAGTTAAGCATTTCTTCATCTTTGTAATATTTCTAGATCAAACGCTTAAAACCATCTACACTCTCTTATTGAGCCACTCAAATACATGATTAACATACATTTGACTGAATATCATTATAGAAGTTATTTTTATTTTATTATACATTATACATGGGGAAGGTTTGAGTTTTACTATTTCACCTATCATTATAGAACACGTGCAGAGCTTGAAAGTATGTTGGGTGCATATGTACCCTCAGCCTTTTACGTAAAAATTTTGACTGGGTCTTACGACGGTTGAGAGTAAAATTGACCTTCACATGACTTTAGCATCTGTACCTACAAAATAGAACCACCTTGTATTATTACTATTAGTATTTGACACTCAATAAGAGAAAAGATAAATTTCGTGAAAAAATTGAGTGCGGGATATAAACAAAACTATTCCTCGCGTTGTGTTGTAGTAATATATCTGCAATTTAGATTATAACTACTGAAATGAAAATTTGCATAGGTACATAAAGCCAAAGTTTCAAACTTGATATTCGATTTCGTATATTAAAAATTACTTTTATTTTTTTCTTTACAGAGTATAGTAGTATACTGTATATACAGCTGGAATATTTTCTTAAATATTAATTTAGTAAACTATTAATTTTGATATATGAGCGGTCGCTACATAAAATGAATAACTACATAAAAAGCCACCGAGCGGTAAAGTCCTGATTGCTAAAACTGTGTGTCCGATGTTTGTACGATTTGCAGCATGTAAAAGATCTTTTACTAGGGTGTGAATTCGTAAGTCTGGGCAAAATTCGAGTAGGATTTTTACCATATGACCATAGCAGCCGGTGTTTAAGGTAACTGGGGAAACGGGACGTTTGGTTGCCCCTCCGTTGGGACGTTCAATTGAAATGAGACTTGTCGTACGCCTTAATATTTTTATAAATTAATTGCCTTGCTCATCTAGCTAGCGCAGTACACATGAAACTGTCAATTTGTCTCAACTCTTGGTTAGGAAAGGTCAAAATCTGCTAAAATAGAAAGGTAGCCTGCACGTGTACTATCCTCGGGGCTGAAAATAACTTCAAACAATACGCACAAGAAAAGGCAATTTGTTGGCACAAATAAACAAAAATATATTGACCTTTCAAATACATCATCATAATGTAGCCCTAACTTGTCCACTGCTGGACATATTCATCCCCAAGCCATTTCCATCTCTTCCTATCTTGAGCGGTTGCTATCCAATTCGTGCTATTTTTTTATGTTGTCTGTCCATCTAGTTGACGGTCGGCCTCGGTTTCGTTTATTCGCTCTTGAGATCCATTCCAGAATTTTCTTAGTCCATCTGCCATCGTTGATTCTCGCGATGTGTTCTGCCCATCTCTACTTTGCCTTTGCTATTCGTTCCAGAACATCATCCACACCTGTTCTCTTACGAATGTCTTCATTCTGTACTCTATCTCCTGAGACTCATACCAAGAAACGAGCGTTCCAGTTTACGTTGTGTTCTTTGTAGTTTACATGCCGATGTTTTGGTTAGGGTTAAGGTCTCTGCATCACAAGTGAGGATAGGTAGGACACATATGTTGAAAGCTTTCCTTTTCAACGTGATTAGGACATCATTTTTGAAGACAATGCCGAGTTTGCTATATGCTGCCCATCCTAATGCATAGTTCCGCCGTTTGGTTGTCTCTACCAATCATTTCAAATACACACACATAAAAAAAATAAAGAAAATTAAGATTGAATCCTAGAATAGATGGCCATTCTCAATGTCTGTTATGCAAGTCCGACTTCGAGATTTGACGCATAAAAACTCGGCTTCGCGATTCGCGTCCGTACTTATTTGTGTGTCATTCGCATTTCTGTACCGTCACGAAATCAACAGCCTGAAGCAAACGCTATCGCTCAAACTACACTCATTCCCTGTATTAAATAGAAAAAAGGAAAAAGTAATAATCTTAAATGTTCCCCTCGTGGTATTAAACATATGTATATTAAAATTACTTAAATTTTTACAGCACAAGATTTCAAAGTATTGATAATAATAAAGGAGGAAGACGTAATTTTTAATGGCAAACATGTGAGCAAATGAAAACGAAGTCAAGCTTGGCTTTGAGAAAATTAAGTCATGTGGTCTATTACTTCTGATGTTTTTAATTTAAATATAACAGTTATTATAATAATAGTAGAAGTGTCAAGTTGATTAAATTATCAAATTTTAAATTACACATGTTTAATCAAGAACTAACAGTTTTTATAATCGAAATGATTAATGTAGCAGATGCAACATTGTTTAAGTATTGGTTTTTACGTTAATTTTAAAATAAAATTTTGAAATGACAGTCGGTTACAGTTACGCAATAGTTTAGTTTATGTATGTGTATTTCATTGTACAATATCAACATAATGGGAGTTAATAATCGACAATTGTTTCAATTTTCAAAGCCAAGCTTGATTTCATTTTCGTTTGCTCACATGTTAGTTTGTATTTACATAAAGAGATGAGATTTCAAAGCCAACGCCTTTTTATGACTAAAAGCAGGGTGTCCAAGCATTTATTTCAATATTTTAAAGAATATAATGCTCATCGGTGATTATTCAAAAATCGCTTGGGGGTAGTGCTACATGTTCAGTTCAAACTGTTTTTGTGCAAATTATACAGTGCCTATTTACTTCAATTAGTTAAAAATTGAGTTCAAAGTCCTTACTAGTATCTGTGGTTTTCCAGAGGACTGCAAGATGACAAAAAGCTGCTGATTTAGTTCAGGAGCAGGGTAAAAAGGGGCCTTGCCCTGAAAAGTGTCGGTAGTTTAAATTTTTGTATACGCTTACGAGTTCGGAGTGTTCGGGGCGCCGGCGCCGCTCGCCCGCCATCTTGGAAAAATTGCGCTCAAAACCAGTTTTTCCACATTTTCTCCTTACCAATGCATTGTAGAATAAAAATAGCTGTTATTAATATTATAGAAGACATAATTTCGTACAACTTTTGTTTGAAACATTTTTTTGTAAATGAAATGTATAGCGAGCTGCATGCGGAATTTCAGCAATACTCCGTTTTTTAAATTATTTTTTTGTTTATTAGTTACATATTAATGGTTATTTCTTCGTATTTACTTCTTTTTACAACACGCGAAGGTTTCGTAATGTATGAAGAGTCACCTATATTAGTCAAACAGGCTGTAACAAGATGCTGACGTGTTGATAGTTAACACTGTCATTTCCATCTCCACAGCAGTTGATGCCGTTGTCATCATCAGCGAAGACATCGATCTCCTGGTTCTTCTGGCAAGATAGCACCATTCAAGGATAATATCTACCTTGGGAAGCCAGAAAGAGGTAAAACTTCAGTAAAACGACACTCCGCATAATCATTGAGTATGAAAGTATGAAAAAGCAGCCGAGAACGTTCTATTTTTATATGGAATTAGTGGCTGCGATACAACATCTGCTCTTTTCAACTAAGGAAAAACAAAATTTATTAACATGGTCCAGTAATATCGCGTATCTAAACTAATTTGCTAAAGTATTCAAAAGACAGGACGCGGATCCAGAAAAAATTGCAGAGGAAAACAATTTCTTGTCGCTTTGTATGGCGATAAACTAACATTGGATGCACTGCACTACCAACATTTTGCCATTACAAAAAGCAAGTTCAATCTTGTTAGTCTTCCAAGAACAAAAGATGCTGCACGGAAACACGCGTTTAGGGCGTACTACCATATTCAGGCATGATATGGCATTTAAAAACTACACAGAAACGCGGTTGGAAACGTAGCAATAATGAGCTTCTGCAGTGAAAACTACTAAAGACCCAGCTCCTAAAGTCTTGCACAATCTTAAATGCAAAAAAAGATGTGCTTCATTATCTGTCAATTTTGCAATGGACTATCATGCGAAAATATACCATGATTGACGACGACGACGACGAAGAAGAAGAAGAAGAATTTAAATCTTAAACCGACAAAGACAGTAACATTTCTTTTAAGGAACCAACTGGGACCATCAAAACGACAAAAAATGCGATAAAACACATCGATTATAGCTATTAGTGGATTAGGCTTATTGAGGATATCACAAAAAAAACACGCCATCAACTCTAACTCATGGTGGTGTGAAAACGAGTTAACAGCACCTAGTAGTTATTAAATATGGAAACAGTCAGTATGTAATTAATAAACAATAATCATGTTTTAAACAAGTTGTGGGAAATTATATCTTCTATAATATTTGTAATAGCTATTTTCTGGAAAAAAGGGGTTGAGCACAATTTTTCAAGATGGTGGCGCGCTAGCGGGGGCTTGAAAAGTGGGAAAATTTGCAATTTTCATTAGCACTCCGATCTCGAAAACATATCCAAAAACGGAAACTACCCGACCTTTTGCAGGGTAAAACTAATCTGATACTGGACTAATTGTATTATATTAAAATTGGGTTCATTTAATACTGCAAATGTAGAGTAATTTCGCCGCGAGTATCAGAGGATCGTACATGTTATCTACATTTTATTTCCGCTTAAAAATATTTCTGAGTTTTTATATGCTTTTTATGGGAGCTAAAACCAGGAGACCGTAAATCAACCTGAATAAAAAATAACATACATAGCATTTTCATGTTTCTCATTTGGTAGGGCAATAACTCTAAAACGTCTATTGATTTACTGGAATTTTGCAAATATATTCCCATTTGGAAATTTTATGGCTAGTTGGCATTAAAATAGCTTGTACAGTCGTTTTCAGCTTAGTAGTGATACGAATAAATCAAAATAAGCCCTTGTTTTTAAAGTATTTATTAAAGAGATGTTGCTGAGGTTCACATGGAAACAATTTAAAGAAGAGCAAAATCTGCCAACCAATTATCTTTCAGTAGTTGTATATCCATTCAAATGTCAACGATCAATCAAATCATGTCGTTATTAATTCAACACTCTGAGATTAAGAAAGCCATAAATGTCTCTCCTTTTGTAAGATTGGTTTTGTAAGAGTACTTCACCTATTTCTGAAGCTCTAATTAACTGCATATATTGCTTTAACTTTTTCATTTTGTTCTTTGGTATAAGTGTACACACAAGATCGAAAAACTTTTCAAAGGAACACGTATTGTGATCAAAGAAGACCTATCCAAAAATCGCCTGGAAGTGCTCAAAGCAGCTGCTAGTAAATACGGAGTCACCAACGTGTGGTCAGCTGACGGGGTGATTAAAATAAAAACTGCCAATAAGATTTTGTCTGTTACAAATATGAAAGAACTGAATTAACTAAAACTGGCAAATGTCAGGGTTTCCCAAATTTTAAATATTTCAGTTACCCATTCAACCCGCATATGTGTTATTTTTTGTTTGGTTCATTTCTGGGAGCAACCTGTGTTTGAATGTATGTATACAGATTATTCTTATTATTTATTTTTATTGTGTTTTTCCCCACATATATATCAATAGCTGCCATGAGCAACATTTTAGTAATAGATTTATTTAATACAAACTTAGCTTAGGGTACCAATTTAGTATTATTATTATAATTATATACATATATATTTAATCAAAATTTTTCTATTCTGGATTGATTTCTTTTGTTTTTAATGAAGCTGTGTAATTTAAATGTTCGATCTCTATTACCTAAGTTTATTAGTGTGAGAGATGTTGTAGTCGAGAGCAAATGTTCTGTATTTGGTATTACTGAAACTTGGTTATCTAACAATATTCCTTCTCAGACAGTAAAAATTGATGGCTATGACTTCGTTAGACGTGATCGATTTACAAGAGGGGGAGGAGTAGGTATGTACATAAAAAGTGATCTCAATTATTCCTTAATAAATTTAAATTCCACTTTGGAACAAGTATGGGCGTATATTAACATTAATAAAATGAAAATTGCGATAGGAACTATTTATCGTTCATCTAAGGTAACTTCTACTGACTTTTTTAATATGTTTGAAGAAACTATTGCTACATTAACTCCTACCTGTGATTATATTGTATGTATGGGTGATCTAAACTTTAATCTGTTGACATTTGATTATACAATACTCAAATTTAATGATCTTTTGGACACTCTAGGCTTAATTCAAATAATCGATGAGCCAACCAGAATTACAAGAAATTCAAGTACTTTATTAGATTTAATAATTGTAAGTAACGGTGATAATTTCAAAATTGAAAGTAAATCTGTTGTCGAGCAGAATATCGCCGATCATTGTCTATCCTCTTGCGTTCTATCATTACCTGTAGTAACAAATAAACCCATAATTCGTATGTGCAGGGATTTTTCACTATTTGATAATGATTTTTTTCTCAGAGATTTGTACGCGATACCATGGTTTTTAATTTTTGATATGCACAACATAAATGACAAGATCAAGTTTTTAAATGAACATATACATTGCATTTTTAATAAACATGCACCCCTTAAAGAATTTAAAATATCCAGAACGAGTAAACCTTGGATTACGGATAACGTGAAATTTATGATGAAATTGCGAAACAAAGCTCTGGGTAAATTTAAAAAAACTCAAAATCCAGTACACTGGGACAGCTACAAATCTCTGAGAAACCTTGTCACTAGTGCAATTGCAAGAGAGAAAAAAGCATATCTGCAAAATCAAATTTATAAAAATAATAAACCTCAGGCAATTTGGAAAGAGCTTCGGAAATTAAATATTGTAAATAGAGATAAAAAACATGAATTGCCACTTAACTTGCAAAACGTAAATGAGATAAATAATTTTTTTCTAAATTCTTCTAATAGTAACTCTCGTATAGATAATAATGATTTAATTAACTACTACTTGGCAAATAAAAAACATGATCTGGAAAACTCGTTTCAGTTTGTTGAAACAAATGAATTGGAAGTTGGAAATATTCTTTTCGCCATTAAATCAACATCTACGGGCCCGGATAGCATTAATATAAAGTTATTACAAATGTGCTGTCCTCATCTGTTGCCATACTTCACACACGTCATGAATTTCTGCATAACAGAATGCGTCTTTCCAGATATTTGGAAATCTGCACGAGTTATACCTCTGCCTAAAACAGACCTACCAACAGAATTCAAACAGCTTCGTCCAATAAGTATTCTTTGCACATTATCTAAAGTTCTTGAAAAAATTTTAGATAAACAAATTCGCAATTACGTTAGCATGCACAATATTTTTCCAAAAACGCAATCTGGCTTCCGCCCCGGTTACAGTTGCAATACTGCTCTAACTGCTATAACAGATGATTGTATTCGAGCCACTGATAACAGGGAATTAACTTTACTAGTGCTCTTAGATTTTTCGAAAGCTTTTGACACCATCGACCACACGCTTTTGCTATCTATTTTAAATTTCATAGGTTTTGATAACTCGGCTATCAGCTTAATAAAACATTATCTATCTAATAGAACACAAATGGTTAGTATTCACCAAAAAACTTCCGATCCGCTAATAGTCACAATGGGTGTTCCACAAGGATCGATTCTAGGTCCGCTTTTATTCTCACTGTATACGAATAATATATCTTCTTGCTTACAATATTGTAAATTTCACATGTACGCTGATGATACGCAAATATATTACTCTTTTCCGTATCATAAGCTGAATGAATCAATATCGTTGGCGAACGAGGACCTGGCGAGACTTGTGGAATTTTGTGAAAAACATTCATTAAAAATAAATGCCTCTAAATCTTCATTTATGCTGTTTGGTAATAGAGCAGTAAGGGAACAAGCAATTGCGTCGATTGACATAAAAGTAGGTGGTGACGTTTTAGTGCAGAGCAACGTCTGTAAGAATTTAGGTGTGCTCATTGATAACGACCTGCGTTTCGAACAACATGTTTCTCGGTGTATTCAGAAAGCGTATTATAATTTAAAGTTACTGTATGCTCACCGTTATTGCCTTTCGAGAGATATGAAAATTTTGTTGTGTGATGCATTGGTCTTATCAAATTTTAATTATTGTGATACCCTTTATGCTCCATGTTTAACAAAAAATACTGCAATAAGGATCCAACGCACTCAAAATTCATGCCTACGATTTATCTATGGTATACAGAGACGACAGCATGTATCTCATAAATTGAAAGAGACGAACTGGCTTAGCATGTCCAACAGACGTAAATTACATACTGCAGTTTTTTATTTAAAAATAATTAACAATCAAGAGCCACCTTACTTGTTCGATAAAATTTCCTTTAGATCCGATGATCATCAAGTTAATATTAGAACAAAAAGTGCATTGACAATCCCACGGTTTAGAACTTATTTATTTAAAAGATCTTTTTCATATAATATTGTCTATTATTATAATAACATAATACCTCGCCAATTAAGAACCCTACCTGAAACCAAGTTTAAAAGTACTTTTAAAACGCTTTTATTTAATCAGTAATATTTTCTCTCGGCTACTGGATATTACGTAACACAATCGTCCAGCTGCTTTATTTTTTCTAATTTTGTGGTACGGGTGCTGTGGAAGACCAATTAACCTGCCATCAGGTGGGTCAAACTGAACAGCGCCCATTTTCCAAAATTTAGTTTTCATTGCACATTATGTAATCTGCCCCTTCTTTTTTGGAAATAAATGTTTATATTATTATTATTATTATTATTATTATTCAAATTTCAGTTCTTTAATCTGTAGAGAAAAAACAAAAATTCATTTATTTAAATGCAGATCATGGTAGCAGTTAGGATGCTGAATATTTGTTAAAATAACTGCCTATATCTCTTACAGTATACGAGATTCTTACGCGTAATGGATTGTTTTGAATAAAGTGTATATTATATAATATGTACATTTTGAAAGCTATAATTCTGTTATATTAAATGTCCTGCGATTTGTATGGGGCTTGATAATTCCACAAGTACAGTCGACATTTAAATTTTAAAGCAGCCATAAGCTGCGAACTCCTTTGGCTTTTAACCCAGTTTTACAGTCTCTTCTTATTCAGATGGGTTTTTGGAGCCTTCTCGCCGTCACGCTTATTAATAGACTGAATAATGTAGCATTTTACATTTTTATCAACATTTTTCATCCACTAATACCGTGAATTTTCTAACCATTTATCTTTGTTTACTGAAAAATACTATTTCGTCTTGTCAACTGTTAATTGATTTGCATCGTCTTTCATTTTGTATTAATAATAATGGTTGACCTGGTTTGTTTCAAACCCGGAGTCCGGATATTTGATAGTAAAACCTGGAGTCCCTGCGTTAAACCTGGAGAGTAGATCACCCTATCGGGAACTGCAGTATTTTGTTTGATATTTTAAAGAAATATCGATTTTTATAGGAACTTTAAAACTCCACATTACTGATTATTCTTGGACAAGGAAATTTTCTATTTGCTATCACTGGAAAGCCCTTTCATGCACTTGTTATTTTTTAGGATCTATTGATGTACATTAGAATTGTATTCAAATTTATAAATTTCATTTTTTGTTGTATATCTCACAAGAAGTTGGAAATACAAAAAAGGGGAGACGAAGTAACTATTATTTGCGCCTAATTGTATAATAATTTCAACAAACACATAATGGATATATAGTTTCATTATTTTATTATTGCATAATAATTCCCAATAGTTTCATACCATTAAATAAAGCTTTTAACTGTTTAATAACAGTTATATTGTAATTCATAACAATTTTATTATTTGTAAGGTTTTGATTAATTTAATTACATTTCAATAACGTCTATTCTACCAGTCCGTAATACTTTCAAATATTGTATGATTGTGATTTGTTTATCAATTTTTCATATTTATTAATAATTTCAATCACTTTCCGACAGTGTCGTAGTACTTGACACATAATTTCATACTTTAATTCGCTTTTGAACTTACTGATCTCTCCGGAACGCTTTGAAATTAGGCGCAAGCACCTATGCCATCTAGCGTGAGACTAGCAAACTGATTACAGTTTTCTAAAGCCGTACATATCTATCTGTATCCGAAACGCTATGAAGTTAGTTGCAATCGCCTACGCCATCTAGCGTGAGACTAGCAAACCGATTACAGTTTTCTAAAGCTGTACATATCTATCTGTATCCGAAACGCTATGAAGTTAGTTGCAATTGCCTACGCCATCTAGCGTGAGAATAGCAAACTAATTACAGTTTTCTATAAATAATTATCATAAATTATGGAAACCATGTCTATTACAGACGATGAAAGGTTGAGTATCTTTGAAAGAAAAATTATGAAGAAAATATATGGCCCAATAAGAACAAACGAGGGATAGATCAGAACTCTGTTGAATTATGAATTAAGAGCAAGAAATCAGACATAGTTAACCCTTTAACGCGCAAAATTACTGTACGAGAGAAAAATGTAAATTTTATGTCGTATGCGTTCTTTGAGATGCCAGGAAACCGAAAAACAACTTTTTTTTCAAAAATCCATTTTCACTTTCCCAAAATATGCTGGTAAACCGTTCTACCAGTGAGCATTCAGGACAAAAGATGCTGGTAAACCGTTCTACCAGTGAACATTCAGGACAAAATATGTTGTGAATGTTCACTGGTATAACAGGTGGTAAAATAGTTTTTGAAATTTGAACTGAATAATATAAACTCTTGCGAGTGGAACACTAACGTTCTGTTTAAAATTTATGACTACCCCATCGTAAACAATCAAAAATTTCAGCTAAAATGCCACCGCGATCGGTTTGACCGTAAATATTTGCTTAGCGCAACATAGCAGCAAAACCAATTCGATTATATCTTTAGTAGATATGTTTATATATACTCAAAACACAAAAACAAATTGTATAAAACGTACGTTATTACTAAAAAATTGGACATAAATATAGACTATTTTTGCGACGCAAATGAAAAGTTTCCAAATATCAATTTATTTTTCAAAATCAGGACAAAATTATTTCTACTACTTATCAATATTATAATCCTTACATATTATACTAAAACACTTAGCAGCTGAAAACTTGAAAGTTGCTCCCCAAAACTAATAACAAACACAAAACTTCATCAATGCGCGTACACATTTCAAAGTCGTGACGCGGAATGCACGCTGGTAATACTGTCATACCAGCTACACATTTATACCAAGGTTTATTGGGGTAGTTTTATAACTACAATAATTGTAGAAAATATAAAATTAGACAAAGGAACTGCAATGTCTGTAGAACGGACACAAGACGTTTCAGAGCAGTATTAAGATTCAAACCAAATGTTATTGATTGTTATACGTAGTGGTATAACTGTCTACCAGAGAGCGTTAAAGGGTTAATGTGATTAAAGCTCAAAGAATAAGGTAGTATGGCCATACATATAGGACAGGAATAGAAAAGATGATAGTAATAATTCCAAAAGGGAAACCGGCACGAAATCGTGCAAAAGAAGGACATGAAAAACGTTGGGAAGATCAGATCAACAAAGAGGACAGACGACTGTGGAGACTAAAGTGTTGAAGAAATTAAAACACACAAAATATGGCCAGAATAGGAAAATAGATCAGTGAAACTGCTGAATCGATTGCTGTGTTAACTTTTGTTGATGATAAATTTATCAAGCACTTTTTCAATGTTAATGTCCTTGACTGTTTGTTGCTGGGCTGTTTGAGTTTATAAATTAAATAGAAAAAGCTGCTGTAGGTACGTGTGACCCTTTAATGATATAGTGTTTTATGGAAATGAAGCAAAACAAGCTTGTATAACCACAGGATACAAAAAGGGGCGTAAAAAACGAGAATTTGATTGAAACAACACCCTGTTCCTCTTTTTTTGATAAGCACACTCAAACGAACAAACTTTTTAGCGCGATACATCTCTGGTACAAAGCGCTGTTCCACTAAATACTATTTATCAACGCGGAGAGTGCGGACAAATATGATAAATGGCGTCATTATACAACAAATGTGAAATATGGCCGCCGAGAGAAGGGTTGACAAAGGGAAATTTGATGAGTTCCAGAAGTTGGCAGCTCTGGGGGCGGGGTGCGCGTACACGAACAATGATGGGAACAAAACATAATACACCAAACAAATCGGCTTAGACGTCTTATATCCGGAAGTTTATGGGGCGAGATTTTTTTGGGGGCATTAAGTTGTGTCTGCTCTTCTTATTTCTCCGGTTGTGTCCTAATCGTTCGCAAACTTTCACGTCCTCGTAGGTACTTTCGCGAGAGCGAACTTTATAGGTTTCCACTTTTTACGAGCGCAATTTATTTACCTTAGGTAAAAGCTTGCTAGATTATGAAAAGGTGCCCGGGAGATTTCCAGATAATGTAGTATGAAAAACGGGGCAGCAGAAATTACCGGTATTTTTCATAAAAGTTAAAGTATGGGCCCTTTATCTCGTTTTATTTTTGTCTAACATATTCGCCATTTATCTTCGTTTGTCGCGTAGAGCACGAAATGAGACAAAGGAGAAATGTTGAAAGAATGGAAATGGGTAGATTTATCGCTCCCTGTAATAAAATACTCGCGCAACCTGCGGATTGTGAATTTTTGATAAAATCCGCGCCAGGATTTTTTCCGGGATTTTGGCGGATTATCTTTTTTGTAGCGATTTTAAATCCGGCCTGTTGCTTAGCTACCTGTGAAACAGAAGTTCGCGCTGGTCTAAGATTTTGCAGCATTTGCCCCCGTTTTCCCCGTTAAACCGATTGGGATTACCGCCCCTTCAAAATGCGGCGAAAAATCATTTAAAATGGTAATCATAACATCAGCAAACTCATCTCCCAAGCACGAGTTCTGAAAATATGTTTGCGCAGAGGGTTTTGCTGACCGCTGCGTTTTACGTTTTACGTAAACATGAGGCTTGAAAAGTTGTAGATATTCGTTAGAACGGCAATTGATGCATTCCTGTGCGTAAGCTGGTGTGCGTGCTCCTAAATTTCTGATTTTGCAAATACTAAATTATGAAATTTACCGTTTACAATTCTCTGAAACCTGCAATGTTTTAGAAAAAAATATAAATTAAAATTTGAGCCTCTAAACCAAATATATATTTTGTTGGTATAAATCATCAATAATCTATACAGTTTATATTCAACATTGCACTTGATCTACTAGCTATTTTTATATCTACACCGAACCCCTTAGGGTCAGAGGTAATGTAATTGTTGAGGACATAATGTTAATTACAGTCAGTCGCACAATAATGTGCTAAATGACAAGTCTTTTGTGACTTATTTACTACGGGGCGGCCTCGTGGAGGATGCGTAATGCCGGGCGTTGAGAGGTTCAGCCTGGTAAACAACAAAAATCTAGCCTGGACAGGGCAGTTGCGGAGGCGAAGCTTGATTCGGCCTCTTGGCGAAGAAGTGTAGCTCGACCAAGGATACTCGTCAGCTAAAGATCCTAGCGCACTCTGGGCTAACTTATTGAGGTTTAAACAGAAGGCTGCCATACTCTTAGGCGAACAATCATGGTTCGGTTACAGAGAGAAGGCCAAAGCTTTAGGTGAACAGGGGTAGTTCAGCCTTAAAGATGGACTGTAAGAACTCTTAGGCGAACAGGAGTGTTTGGCCAGGGAACTTAACCGGATTTTTCTGGATCCTCGGAGTATTTAAACACCTTGAGTCCGTTGTTTTCAACAGTCGGCGCCATAGTGGGAGTCAAACTGCTATGTTTTATTAGATTTATACATTTTTCCAGGGGTCAACCAGAATTATTTGATCTACATGATGTTGTACCTGATCTAAGTCTGCGTAATTTGACACCACACACGACCCCGTTGGGGTACCAGGTAAAGTTTATACATTTTTCGTTACATTCGAACTTAGCCGTTGGTCAGTCATAGACAGCGTAGCGTCATTCGACGGTTGAATTTGCTTCGAGGTGCAAGCAATTTAACGGCTCGTTTCCAACCGTTAGTTGGCATCGCATGTAAACAGAGCGGTCGTTGTTTTGGGGAGCGGAGATTTTAACATCTATATCAATTCGTTATTCGGATTAAAATGTAAATATCGCGACGCTATTTCCAATGGTCCGCGGCGGCGTTACGCAGAAGCAAACGTAAAAAATTCATATCAAAATTTACTAATGCAATCGCTTAAAATCAAACTCGAACTGCTCTTGTTCCGGAGCGGCCTCAGGTCATATATTAGCCTTTTCCGCAAACGCAAACGATGTTCATTTCAAATAAATCACTTTGTGTATTTCATTTAACAAATCACCTGATTAAATCTTAAATGCTGGAATAATGTAAAACAGCATTATAAAATGTAAATGCAGAAGATGCATCTTGTTTTAGATTAAACATCAATAATTATTTACGTATCGAAGTTTAGTAACTGTTATGGAAAGATGCCAAAGATACCTGAAATTGCAGTTGTTTAAGTTATCACATATCTTACTAAAATGCAGCAACGTGTCTTAGATGTATAATCCTGGAATCTATTTGTAGTTCTTCTTAAATTCAGGATCTTTTCACGATATTCTACATGGAAAAATAATAACAATGTTTCCAATGCAGCTTAATAAATACCACTTTGCAATTTGTAGTGCTTTATGAATGGTTTATATGCTTTCTCGTGATTGGTTTCTAGTAGCAATGCTTAGTATGGATATGTGAATTCTTTAAAAAAATCCTGTTGATAAATTAAATAAAGTATATAAAGAGCGAATGTTGCACGAATAACATAGTATAAAGTATTACGAGCGATCAATTAGCTGCACACGGCCGCCTAAGATGAGGCAAAGTATAATGGTTTTCATGCCTTTTTTCTATTTTGCTGGACTAACAACTTAAAAATATTGATATAATTTTATCAGATCTGTAGGGTCTAAGAGTTCTGGGTCACATACGTCCCCGAGAAGGCAAGTCGGCTAGCGGCTCGTTTGTGGCATGTGTTCACACCCTCGCTCGTATAAGCACATAATTGTATAGCCGGTGTTGTAAACAATAGCAAGCAAGCAGTAAATATTCGGGATGATAGTACTTATAGGTTTCGTGTCCCCCGCGATGCTCCCACGTCGCATCTAGTAGATTATCTCGATCAGGGATGATCTTCAGGTGCAGCGTCGATAACCTACCCGAAATACATGTAATACGGATGCTTTCCACATCAGGCCCCTGTTAGTCGAATCCTAACCGGACTACTGAGCCCCAAATTTTCTCGGTGCGAATTGCAATTACAGTTGCCGCTCCGCAATCACGGAATTATCAAGGCATTTTTGGGAAATGCGCATCTCAGGGTATTCAGGTACGCTTCCTGGGTCAGTAATAATCGATTATCAGGTCAAGGGGTAGTTCTGTGGTCATCTAGCCGGATGTCTACTATTCTCAAGCATATAGTATACTATGTCGTAGGACCAATTTATTAGATTTGCCGAAGCAAAGTAAAATTGCAGTAGTTGAATCGCCGGGCAGTATCTATATATTCTTGATATATAATTTCTTTTAATAGTTATGTATAGGATAAGTGAATAGACTTTTTATCCATAAGGGGAAAACCTTAATTTCTCTGAATGGATAAAATCTCTTTATTCACGTGTGGCCGATACATGTTTTTCCGATGTCTCCATTTAGTTATATAAATAACTTTTAAGAATAAAGAAATAATTTTGAATGAGTAATCATATCTGGTTGTACGTTGTGTATTTTGTTAGTTGCTATGGATTATGGACTGTTTTACTCACTAGTGAATAAAGTAAAATTTTATCCACCCGCATCATTAAAATGTTACTTGACCATAGAGATTTAAATAGATAAAACGCAACAGTATAAGTAGATATTGGAAACAATTATTGTTTCATAGTCGCCGATCCCACTTCAGTTCTGTGGTTAAAGCAGTGTGAAAAATTACCGCAATTAATTATTAAATTTTTCAGTTGAAAATTAGTTATGATTTGAACGTGATCAAACTGTTAAATGCGATTTTAATTAGCCACAGTAATCAAGCCGTCCACATATTTGCTGAACATTTGCAAATGAAACTAAAATTTACTGTCGCAAAGCTATAAAATATTAAAAGCTGCATTGGCCATGTCGGGGAACGCGCAATTCGAAAACTGGTGATTATAAATTTTTATTAACCGCATATGAGCAATCCTCTTTGTTTACATGTTGCCGGTGGCAAATTAATCATGAAACGACTTATATTGCGGAAGCTTTGAAGCTATGCTACAAAATTTATTAAAATTGCTCGGGAGCAATGAAAGACGAAAAACGAATAACTCGTTTATTATTCACGTTTTTTTACAGTAACTCATTGCGAAGATGTTCATTTCTATATTTAAGATAAATTCCATAACAAAAAGGTCATTATTTCTGAGCAGTTTTATTGTGTTTAACCTTGTACATTCATACTAAATTTATACAAAAAGTACGTAAATGTTTAAAAACAACCTTGACTAATGATTAAATTGTGATGTAATGTGCAGAGAAGAAGAAACTGATTCTTGCACCACACAACCTAGAAGTAGCTTCCAGCTAAACTTTCATAAATCAATTGTAAACTTACAGTTTAAAAATCAAAAGGTTAATAGTTTTAGTTGCGGTTATAATCTAACCCACATTAAGACAATCAGCAAATACGTATAAACGATCCTAAATTATATAATTTAAAACGATATCTTAATTGTCGCCGCAGGAATAGCGTAACTTGCTCAATTTCAAAGAGGAATCATTCCAATACTATTAGTTTGAATGTTACTAATTCGGTCGTTGCTATTCAGATATTCAGGCAAGTCTTATTTCCTTGTTTACTTGAATTAATTTGGTATATTTTAGACGAAAACAAAGCGATTTAAAGTTTTCTGCAAGTCTAATTTTAGATTATGTTGTATAGTTTGTGTAGAACGAAGATGTTGAGTTTTTGTTTTTGACTGATTTTATTGTTATTAATGACTCATTTTTTATGTAATTGGCAGTTGAATTGGATAAGAAATCTATAATTAATTTTAAATTTTAAAATATCCTTCGAATTATCCGGACAGAGTGTGTTTTTGCAGCAACGAATTATAACACTGTTGTTCTTTAAATATTATGCAATTATTTTGCTGTTTTTATTTTACTTGCAAAAAATTGGATATAAAACACTTATACCTCGTAATTCGTTTATGTTGCTGATACCACTGAATTATTATCGTAACATAAGCAACTTTTGAAGCTTTGTGTTTTTCATGCTTTCTTAATTAACCCATTTTTTATTTTAACAACTGACATTAGATTTTTGATTTACTGTATTTTGTCTAATCTGAAATCATCATTTTAATTCAAATATTAAATGCTGTAATAATATTTTGTAAAGAAGCTTCTAAATACTGTACTTATTTTTAAAACAAATAACTTCCAGGGCGATGACGATGTTATTACTTACAATATTTAAAACTCCTTATTAAAAAAAATTAACACCGAAAATAATCCAATGTTTCAATCAATTTCCTCTATCGCAAAAATAAAAAGTACGTGAGAGCTGCCAATTAAGTTTCTGAGATAACTGGATAAGCTAGTTAAGGAATGGAGACGACCCAAAGTTTCCTATTCATTTTGGATAGATGGCGCATGTGTCGAATACTTTTAAAACGAAAAGCGGTGAGAAATACGGGCAAGCACGTTTATTGCGATTTATACATTAGAATTGACTTTATGAACACTGTACCTTTGCATAAGCCTTACGAATGTCTAAACATAGATTTTGCAAGTTTTAAATCATTTGAAGGTGTACCCTGCTCCGGAACACTGTGAACACTGTCGATATAACGTGAATATATGTGACGTCAGTTGTCTCGTTGAGCACCTAGCAGGTTAGACTACCCGTTGTACACTTGCAACCTACGAAATCTGTTTTAGACACTTCTTGTTGCTTCATATTTAAATCTGATTTAATAAAATACAATTCCGTGACACATATTTTTCTTGTTACAGTTTTCTACATTTCGAACGTAATCGATTCATTTGAATAGGTAATTCCATGCAAGACTACAACCTTGGTGTGCATTTTGGATTGAATACATTTTTATCTTCCGTTATTAGAGATAATGCTAGAAAATTTGTCAACAATTCGCAACTATTATTAACTAACGAAAAATCAGAATTAGGATAAGATTAATTATTGGTTTTTATTGTGCCAATATCTCCCAAAAACAGTATTGCTGATAAGGTAAACATTAACCGCATTACTCTTCAGTGCCATATAATATACAAAATTACACCTGTAATCAGATAACGCTATCAGCTGATTCATCTGCATAACCAGTTCAAGGAGCAGCTATGACAATAATTCATATCTGCTTGTATAGGGTGTTTATTTTCGATTGGGTTAAATGAGAATATCTGTTATTATTAAAGCTAGAAGAAAACGTGTAGTGTACATTTTCGAGAGCAACGGAATAGTAAAAACAAATTGTCTTTTTGGCATTTAATTCGTCGTCAGAGTTTTCAAACTCAAACAAAATATAAGTCACAGGTAACTTTCTGACAGACAGAGAGATTTTGTTAACTTTTCAGCCATATAGAAATTGGGGGCATATACTTAACGTCTAACAAGTCGTAAAATCAACAAATCAACAAAAATTAAGGAGTAACCATAACTTAAAACGATTTTAAAATAGACGAAGACCATATAATAAATACCAATCTCATGCATATGACGCGCCGGATTAAATTTAAAGGTGCAAAAGCTACAATAAATTGCAAAACACCATCAGAAATGTGAAGAATTTTAGTTCTGCCTGTATTAATGAGTACAGGTAGAGGATAACAAGATAGGTTTATGGTAATGATTGGATCTTGTATATAGTTTATTATTTATTTTTAGTAGGTCAAAAGCATGCAAGAGATCAAAGTCGTTATAGTGGACGTAAAATTGAAAACAGTTAAACACATTTAAAGGAATTCACTTTAACCAATAACGAAATGTCTCGTCCTCAACAAGACTTTATTGAAGTTTAGCTTATTATCTTCACAAATTGACCCAAAACAAAGGTTTCAGTCGTATGAAATGTGTTAGCAAAAAAGCTTTTAAAGATATAGAAAGGGTTTTATGTGTCAATAAGAAAAACATAAGTGTCTATACCAATACAATATTGATGAAAATTATGATATTGTGAACAAATTAAGAGACTTTAAAAAACATTTACTTAGAATAACATTAATGTGTAAAAATGGGTAGATAATTGACGTAGATATTTTTTTGCATTAAATAAAGAAAATTGCTACATTTACATTAGTACTATAAGGGTATTACACGTCGGGGTCACCAGAACATAAGGGTATTACTAGATATTGGTTATATATAAGTAATCCCTTAATTAATTGAAGGTAACACTATAATTTAGAACACGGAAGCAAAATGCGTGGTGAAGCTTCAAGATATGTTATTGACTTTTCTATTTATGTTGGGGTGTGGTAACCTTAGCGACAATAAGGCTACTAGGATCCCCAACAATACTCAGGTTGAAAAATGTTCAGACAGCTTTCGCGAAGAAGATTGAAGGATACAGCGCATGCACTCTGGAGGAGAAACTTCTTGTGGATTTTCTGACTGTCTTATACCAGCAAGAGGTTCGCTTGGAAATTGGCAAGGGGCGCGAGTAAACGCAATATGAAGAAAGTTACGAGTGATTGATAACATCCGCTGACGAAGTGTTAGTACGCGCAGCAGTCAACGCAAGTACGGCAAATTAACGCGCCCTGCACCATTCTGACACCGCAGGAGCGTCGTGTAAACGCGATGCAGAGACTTTGATCTCGCAGACTTAGATATGTGTACATAAAACACTCAAAAGACATAAAGACTCCGTTGGTACAATAAGAAGAATGCAGCAAGACCGGAACATCCGGGTAGACGAGTCGGAGGGTCATAAATTCCTTCGCTAAAGCAAGCCCCTCGAAGATACAACGGCAGTTAGCACTTTCGAAAGACAAATTTGCAACCACGAGAAAATGTTTTAACCCAGTTATGTGTATAGAGGTATAGTAAGATAGTAAGAAATGGTTATAGATAGTGTATAAAAAATGCGTCATTCCATACAAAATAGACACGTTCAGATTTAGTTGCACGTTGCACTTTTAGAGATAAATTAATATTTCTCAGTAAATATATGGGCGTGAATAAGTTTTCGTGGTGTGGGTGTTTTCTGGAAAATTGGGAAAATACGTGAAATCTTAGGAGTGATGATGCTTCCGTTTGTTATAAAATTATATCGAGAAAATGATTTAATTTTTTAGCATAAAAACTGTGTAATCCATTCAGTTCAAGTTATAACTTCATGGTGTGAAGAACAAAATAAGGCCACACTTTGAATCTATGTGGTAAAACGATTTGTGGTAAAACAATTAAAATGTTGGAGAAGAAGACCATATTCTTATAAATACGTTTTAGGGTCTCTAGATGACGTCTGTCTGTTCGTCTGTTGGCGGTATAATTCAAAAACTATTTATTGTAAGGAGACGATATATGGCATGCAGCTTATATCTACCTGGCATGAAACTGAAAAAATTTCAGACAAATATATACATGTTGATCAGCGTAGAAAAAATAAAATTTTGTTTATTTTTGCGTTAACTGAGAAATAGATAAAAGTAATAATTTGCATATAGGTCGCGCTGCACACTTGACGAAAATGGGACACAACAGACACAGGGTAATGTCGTAAAAGAGTTTAAAAGTTTCAACAATAAGTCCGTTGTGTTAAATAAATGCAGTCGCGCATCGCAAAGCCGGGAGAGGTCCACGATGAGCCTGTGGATGCGACGCCGGATATAAATTCGCGTTCGCAGATGCTGTAGTTTGAATCCCATCGCGGGTAATATATTTTTTTAATTTGAAATTAATTTAATTCGCATTACCAAGTGTTACCTTTTATTATTTCAGTATTATCACGAACGTGAAGATGTTTTACCTTTATTTTCATTTCATTTTTAAAATTGTTTAGTGTCACAACGTCAATTTACGAGGGAAGTTCTGAGTAAAGCCCTTCGCAGATTTTTTTATTACTACTAGTTTATTTATTGATATTTTCCATGGACCTGTTAGTCTGACAGTCAGCAATATTTAACAACCCATAATAGTTTTACCAGCTGTTATTGGCAATGATGGTACGTTTTTGAAATATATATCAAGCTGGGATTGTATGGTCTTTGGGAAATGTACTATCATTTACTTTTTTACATGGTTTTGTCTAAGATAATCTCTGAAACTTCTTTGTGACGTGAATCTATAATTCATATTCTTATTTGGATATTTCGCCACTGTGCAAATTAAAATTATTAAATTTTAATTTGCAGAGTGGCGAAATACCCAAACAAAAATATGAATTATGGTTTTTTCTAGTTTAACTTGGAAAATTAGTATGTTAATTTTACTGTTATTATTACTTTGTTATCGGATTCTAAATAGAATGTTTTAATCTTTCAAAAATCCAAATAGATATGTTAACCAAAGGAATCGGTTCAAACGACATATTCACGTGTCGCTGGGTGAAAAGCACCGTATAAACAGTTGTATGTGTCTCTAATCCCATAAAATTTTAATTGTTCTGCTTAATAACAAAGCAACCTTGCGCATGTGAATGCGTAACTTATCCGCGAATCTTCAAATTAAGTAATTTCTTTGAACTGTAGCGCAACGTGGCGGAGGAAATTCCGTATGGTTTGCGGTTCAACGCCTAATATAAACGTGAGATTGCAGCCATTAGCTGGATATTTATGTTTTATAAGTTGGAATTTCCCTTTCTAGATTAATGCGCTTCCATTACTGCCAGTGCTTATGCAGGCCATTGCTTCGTAAATGGCTATGTTTCGTTTCGGTGGCGAAATATGTAGCACCACACGTGCTAGGGTTAAATATTTAGTAATGTCAACTGCGAAAATGCATTGGCTGGGATGACATTTATCGCTTTTTGCAAATTTATTCTGTGGACGATAAAGTGGCTAATGTAGTCCTATCGTTGTTTTATAATTGCCTTTTGAGTTCCTTTATTATCTTGGCAATATTCGAGTGGTGTTATTTTAAGAATCCGCCTTTTAGATTTGCATAAATTCCTGTCGCGAAATCATCGAGCTTATCAACGGTAAGTGTATTTTTATCAACCGCTAGCCAGATAAAATATTTAGATAACCGCGATTACTAAAAAAAATTTTAAATATGTGTAAATTAACTTTATTCATGAGTTTCCATCAGCCTTGTTTACTTTCGTTTTTGGTCGGCAGTGCTGACGTTTAAACAATTGAATGTAAATTATCCTTTTATCTAAATTAATTAGTGCCTTCAATTATTGGAAATAAAGGTAGGTTCTTATTATGCATTAAAGATTTGAAACGGCTCTTTGGGTGGCTGAGACGACTCGTAAGGTTTGGAAAGTATGGAGTAATGCTGTAGACTGGAGCAAAATAATTATTAAGCAAGTAAATAAACAGTTTCTAGTTATTTCACTGTGAATCCAAAAATTTAGAAAAATTATTGTAATTTCAGCCTGTATTTAATATTTATGCGAATCTCTTCTATGCACTCTATGTATAGGTGTAATATATTTAGGTTGCTATATGGCATGAAATAGAAAATTAGGGCACATGGGAAAGCGATGGAGCCTACGCCAATTTTTGTTCAATAACTTTGAAACGAATTTACGTCGGGTCTTCAATTTGATATATGGAATTTAATATTTGAGTGCCTACATTACCTATAGAAATTGAACAAGAAGGTGATCGCAGATGGAAACGTTTAAATAGGTTTAAACATGTGCATGGTATTAACTTACATACTGACATACATTTTCTTGATGATTAATTAACCGTTACTGCTTTGTACGTATTTAAAATAAATTTATTTTAACTGAATTTTACAATATCCTTGATTAATATTTATTTTTTCTTAAATTAAATTATAGGTATTTTCAGAATTTTTAACTTTTGGTGATAACATTCTCTGTAGTAGATATATTAGGCCAGTTCTAGCCTACTTCTGATTTTTATGAACCCAGATGTCAGCGCTATTGTAAAATGGCGAAAATGCAGGCAGAACTGTCTGTGTTACCGACGAAGTTAGGTCTGAACCAGTTTTAAAATCGTGGAACACAACGAAGCCCACAACAGCGACACCTTGCAGCGAAGTTTTCAAACTAGTTTAGTCGGTAATACTTTGCACCTACAATGTCATCATTTTGCACAATCGCTTAGATCTTGTCAATTTAGCCAAGTTCAGAACCAACAGACGTGCACTGGAGTAAGCCCGGTATATCTAATAGATGATTTTTGTAGTAAAATTAACTTAACGCCTTATTTTTTTAATTTCTGGACTACCGAAACTGGTTGAAGTTTTAGTAAATGGAACCAAAAAAGCAACTGTATGATATGCTTGCGAGTTTGATAAAGCAGGACACATTTTAACTTAAATTGCTGTAATAATTTTAAATAGCGGGCGTTATTTTTGCGACTTAATCACAGTTCTTCCTTCTTTCCAGCATTTCATAAAAATGATCCCATTTGTTAAGTGGTGACAACTCGTTATGTTTAAATCTCTGAAACTGGTAAAGAAGTCGTGCAAATTAGAGTTAAAAGCTGTTGTTTAAAATTAGACAAACATCATTCTGCTTTTCAAATTAATTGCTATGTGCAAATAAACTGAAAATCAGTTTAACTATACAAACGTGACAAATTGTCTATGTTTAAATGTAAGAATTCTTCTAGCTTGTGAAAAGGAAAATTTACATATTTGTAATTAAATAGCTTAACCTGCCTGCAATAAGACGGACCTTCAGTCTTTCTTGTTTTGTCACCGTTCGCCTTTTTCGTTTGACAATTTTAATCCGGTCTTCTAGACTGGCTAGCTACTTTTCGGGTCGTTTCCGCTCTCCCCTCTTCACCACCCATTCTAGACAAATTCTTCTGTATTTATTCATTATTCGAAGCAGTTCCTGTATTAAAATTAATAAATAGTAGTTAAAATTGTCTAAATGTTTATAATAATTCTGAAATAGTGAAGTGAAACACTTAGTAGTGTGAATTACATTCATTTACAAACAAAAGTCAGGCGGTAAGATTCAAATCTACAATTCCAGGGAGAATCTAATTTATAGCCAAACACTTAACCATTCGGATAAAAACATTAGGTAATACAAAGACTACTTGTTGTATTATGAGATGGAGGGGACAACGTACGGAAGCAAGCCCGATCGCGGCCGCAGCAAGTCCTATCGGTGACGATCCAGTGTGACGGATGTACCTACTCACGCCGCTTTAATCGCTTTTATATAATATATATCGTCGACTGCCATTTTATAGTAGATACGGTGTCTCAATTAAAAACGTTCGCTCCAAGTAACTTCCGAAGTAATTGTCGGAAAGTTGCTAGAACATGTTAACCACTGTTTGCACGCGAGCATATTAAGAAGTAAATTTTATGTAAGGGCTGATTTTTGATAGAATTCAAACGTACAAAATGCTCGTATATTTTAAAAGCACGGTTTTGATTGTGAAAAATCGCATTTGATTCAATTTACTATGGTTTTCAATTATGTGGTTTTTCATTGTAAAACTATATGCAAAATATATTTATTATACTTCCTGCTCCGGTCGTTGTAAAATATACGTGTAAGAGGCGATTTTCGTCATTCTATCTAACCAAATTATTAAAATAGTTAACAGTGAATATTATAAACCAAATTCGCTATCAATGTTTGTTAATTTGTTGTGACCACGGATAAGCGTTATATCAAGGTGAATTTATGGCTTAGTCTGTTATTTCTTGATGCCAATAATTATTGCTTCGGAGTAAAAGTAACCTGTTTTGAATATTCTATTATATTTAATTATTATTATTATGATAACAGTTTATCGTACGAAAGTTTTTCAATGTCACTATAATACATAACAGCGTATAGTCTACGTCAAGGAGACAAAATAATACTTTCAGACCTACAGACAAAAATTTAAACATTTGATCGCGTTACCTTTTTTGGGTTTGTCTATTGTGTTCTAAACGGCCTGACTTAAGTATAATTGTCTGTAAATTTTCAGTCCAATGTTATATCATTGGAAAGAATATGGTCTTTTGAGTCCAATGGTACCACATTTAGGTGAAGGAACCAAAGGGGTAAAAGTTATGATGTATAAAAAACCCCATTTTCACTAATACACTTTGCATAGGGCGTAATACTCGTATTAAAAAGCGGCAGTTTTGAGCTTCTACAAAATTTAGGTTACGAGTAAATTGGGCGAGAGTGCACATGCAATTTCGAACCAACTTGCTTATTCCTGGATATTTTCCTTGGAGGTTTGTAATAACTAGTTTAATGAACTACATCCTTTGCTACAGTGTCACAATGTATTTTCGGAAGTTGCAAACAAACGCGCTAGAGTAAATTTGATTAAAATTCTATGTAATGGATTTTTTTCTTACAATGTTAGTAAGTAATTAGCTGTAGCAGTTAAAAAAAACTTGTCCAGGCATGGGTTGTGGCAGCGACCACACGCTTAAAACTAAAAAATCAACATCAATACAAAAGCATCAATAGATGGGAACCAACATCGAATATAAAATAAGTCAATAAACAACTAATCCAAGTAACCCAAGAAGAAATTTAAAAATAAAACTCAAACGAAATCTGGATAAAAATAAAAATAATATTAATAAAAACCGCAGAGAAACATAAAGAAAAACTAAAATTGAAGAAACCATGGGTAACTGAAGAAACATGGAAAATAATGACGTAAAGAAGAAAATAAGTCAAAGCAATAGACGAAAATAATAAAGACAAATATGAACTAAATGAAACAATACATACGATCACACGAGACAGAAACAAACATTTTACAGATACATATATGTAATGAGATAGACAAACAAGCACAAAACAACAA
The DNA here is from genome assembly GCA_940337035.1 of Agriotes lineatus. Taxonomy (NCBI): domain Eukaryota; kingdom Metazoa; phylum Arthropoda; class Insecta; order Coleoptera; family Elateridae; genus Agriotes; species Agriotes lineatus. The sequence goes on along the minus strand of OW679200.1, from coordinate 67,124,126 downwards.
ACCCAAAGATCTCTTTGAAATAAAAATATCTGTAAAGGGGCTTACACGGAACTTTCCTCGCGCGAATTAGGTCAATTTTCAAATTTAAAAAAAAGTAGTCTGCTGGGATTTGAACTTGGTGCTCCCAGGCGAATATGTGACGGGAGTTTCTTGTCCGCCGCTAGATTAGCTGACGCACCGGCGCATTAAAATTCTTCTGCGTTATAAAGATACTACATTATTCTGTCCAATTTCTGATGTTTACCCTGTATCTGTTAGGTCTCATTTTCGCCAATAATAAAGCCTCATCTATATGCAAATTATTGCTTTTACCTTTTGCAAATAAAAGAAGTGGAAGTTGAAAAATCAAAGGCAAGTAGGGGGGGGGGATATCTTACCATTTCTATAATGCTGAAACAAAAGAAACCACTCGGTAATTCAAACTAAATCAATTTGAAAATAAAACAAATTGAAAAGCGGGCCGAAGAATCGTCATGGAAAGGACGTTGCTTGGAATTGTTTTACTCTGAACGTCCCACGCAAGTGACTCTAAGCAATTTAAAAATCAAATAAAAATAGGGCTAAAAATATCGTAACGAGTCCAATAATATTGATACAATAAAATGAAACACTTTGTTATGCGAATTACAACAATTATCAGTTAAAAAATTACTGGTTGTGGGATTCGATCTACATCACCTGCGTATGCGATTGTAACCGCATCGATATGTTGCAGTGAGCTATGCAGCCTCATTGGTAGGAGTGCGACGCGTGGTTTTATTTAACCGAACGGTCTTAGTGTTGCAACGTTTTGGCGCTTTTGCGGCATTATCCTGTATCTGCTGGGTCCTATTTTTGTCACGTGTAAAGCCTGATCTATGTGCAAATTATTACTTTTGTATATTTCCCAGTTAACGCAAAAATTAACAAAACTTAATTTTTTGTAAGGTGCTCACCCTGTAAATATTTGTCTGACATTTTTTCGGTTTCATGCCAAGTAGATATATAATCTGCATGCAAAATATCGTCATCCCCAATAAATAGTTTTTGAGTTATACTGGGTAAACATCACAAACGGGACAGAATAGTATGGTGTCTTTATAACGCAGAAGAATCTCGTACAAGTTGAGCGTCGGACTAGAAACTAAGCTCGAAATATTCGCCGGTGTTTGACCCGTTTAACCTATTTCGATTTTATTAAGTTCTGAACATTTTATAAATTTTATCCCAAGCGTTCTCAAACGTTTAATACTATTTTTCCCTTTGACAGAAATATTTTGTAAAGCATGATGTATTTAGCCCTCTTGATGTCTTGATACAAACTGATTTATATAATTTAAATTACTTTTGAATCATCTCCAGTTTTATTAAGTCTTAATGGTTTTAAATAATTTAGTTGGACAGATTGAAGCCTGTTAATATGTTGTACATTGAAAAAAAAATGTTTCAGTGTGAAATAAGACATTTTTAACTGTATTAACAGAAGCAAATTTATAATCTTTAATAACCGTTTAATTTAATCTAATTCTAGTAAGTTCTGAACATTTTATAAATTCACTAACAGTTCTCAAACATCTAATACTATTTTTGTCTTTGAAAAAAATGTTGATGTCTGAAGTGGGTTATATTTAATTCTCTTGATACAATAGTAGTAGACTGTACAACTAGTGTTGAAAATAGCACTTTTTAAACGAGTGGGGGAGTTTGGTGACTACGAGCCGCAGGCGAGTGTCATAAAGCCCCACAAGTGTGAAAAGTGCTTTTCACACGTGTTGTACACTATCCTTTTTCTACGACTGCAACCCAGCCATCTAGATTTTATATATACTTGTGAATTTCAGCGTGCGACAAATGATCGCATGCGACAAAAGATCGCGGACAAAATGTCGCGCGACAGATGATCGCATTCGACAAATGATCGCATGGGACAAATGATCGCATGCGACAAAAGATCGCATACGAAAATAACAACATTACAATTGCAGAAAAAGATTTCTACAGTGTGAAAATAAAGTAACGGATAAATTCCTTAACTTTGTTGATAAAATTTTTATGAAAAAATCTCGAAGGGGTGTAGCGATTTTGACCATAGGAATATTTTCAGCTGATTTTCAGTTCCTTATGTATCTTGTTTTTCATGATATGACGTCATCGACTTTTTTTAAATAACCTATATTTTTATTATTGATTTTGCTAGTACTTTGTATCCCGTTTCGAACGGTATAAAATTTTCTAATGTTCCATTTGAAAAAATTCGAGAAAAACGGTCTTTAAATTTAATATTAAAAACCAGTGAAATGAGCAAAATAAATCTAGTTATCGGTAGCTAAAACAAAAAAAAAGATTAGTTACATGTCAGAGTTAAACAATTTGTAAATGTCATAACAAAATAAGGTTCGTTTGCTTTTTCTAAATTAGAATTTACCTTTAGCAAACTATTTTATTAATAAAAATGGTACAATTAAGCGAGACACAACGTCATTATTAACTTTGAATGGAGTTGATAATAAATTTCCAGTTGTATTTTTAAATTTCAGTAAAAACGAATGTGCCGTCAATGACTTTCCGTCAAACGTAGGTAACTAGATTTATTTTGCTCAATTAATTGGTTTTTAATATTAAAACTTTTTCTCGATTTTTTTTCAGATGTAACATATTGAAAATTTTATATAATTGAAAACAACATAAAAGGTACTACCAAATCAATAATAAAAAACACAGGTTGTCATTTAAAAAAAAGTCGATGACGTCATAACTTTTAAAACAATGACGTAGCAACATAAAGGTGGTTGTAGTCTATCTCCTATAATTAAATCGCTATATCCCTTCAAGATTTTTTCATAAAAATGAATATCACACAGTTAATGAATTTATCCGTTACTTTATTTCGACACTGTAGACATTTTTTTCTGTATTTGTAAGTTATTTTCGTATGCGAACTTTTGTCACATGCGATCATTTGTCGCATGCGATCATTTGACGTGATACCGTAAAATATCCCTTGCTAGGGTTGGAACTCCTTAATCTCGGCAAAATTCTAAGTAGAACTTTAACCATATGACCAAAGCAGTCGGTGTCTAAGATACCTGGTACTCTGCATGCCTAGACCTTGTCCATTAACAAACAAACAAAACAACAACTTTTTGACTATTTTCAGAGCAGTCGTACAAAAAATGATTTATATAATTTAAATTACGATTGGATTACCTCCAATTTTATTAAGTTTTTCAACATTGTACAAATTTCATTTTGACAAAGTGCAAATGTTTGTTAATATTTCGCACATGGAAAAAATGCTTCAGCGTGAAATAAGTTATGTTTGATTCCATTAATGCAAGAAATTTAAATTTAATCAACCCTGACTCCTTTCGATTTTATTAAATGTGAACATCCCACAGTTTTTAAGTGTTAATAATCGTACTTTTCACTTTCAAAGACGATTTTAATAATGTAAATATCTCTTGAACTACTCCCAATGTTATTAAGTGAGAACATTTTGCAAATTTAATTTAGATGAATTGCGAATGCCTGTTAATATTTTGCACATTAGAAAAATAAATAAGTGATTTTTTATTCCAATCGCCAAATCAATATAGAATTTAGGTATTCCAGTGAGGGTCTAGGAGAACTCGGCGCCGCCACTTCGGCGCCGCCATCTCGGCGCGGGGCCAGCTCGGCGCCGAGACAACTCGGCGCGGAGCCATCTCGGCGCCGAGCGATCTCGGCGCCAGCCAACTCGGCGCGAGGCCATCTCGGCGCGAGCCCATCTCGGCGCCGAATTTAATTCGCAAACTACAGTGTGCACTACGTAAAAAAATTATTATAAACAAATAATAAATAAAGTGATCGCCAAAATCGGGCATCAAATGAAAAAAAAAATTAAGAATTTCTTGGAAAATCAAACACTAACGACCAGAGGTAATTGCAAAGTGATTACAAATGGGCCAAACAAGCATAATTTCTTCAGAATTCACTGTTGAAATTGGTACCCGCAAATTTTGTGAACCGCTGTATGGTACCTACTGCATTTTTGTGTTTTTGATGCTTTTTTGTCAATTAATGTCAATGTAATAAATAATTGCGTGTTTGAATTTTTTAGTAAAAATATACACCGTGCAGGAGTATGCTGATATGTTTTTTGTGTATGGTGTTCTGGTGCTGTTGGGTCTGTGAGTACGTCGATATTTTGTCTTCATTGTTGGATTAAAATTATCAAACTTTCTTTTAAAAGTGTTCTAAAAGCTAATAAATTAGTATGTAGACGTATATGTGACAAGTGTTTTCCCAGCCTATCTCAGGCCACTGCGTCAAGCCTCCAATTTAGGCAAAGTACAGCAGTTCTCAACTTTTTCTTTTCATTTCAACATTCGTTTTACGAAAACTATGCTTCTAAGCCAAAAATGGATTACAACTTTTCGACTCCATATATCGCCTCCTAGTATCTTCAGAAGTGACACGGTTGACTTTCCTGACACCCTGTATAGGTAAGTTGAGTTAAATCATCATACTTTGGGCCAATGAACTTGTGTCTTTCGTTGTACACGTATTTTTCGGACACCCTGTATACAGTGTGTCCCCGGATAGGTTGAAACGACTCTTGTAAAAGGTAAAAAAATTCTCGTTTTAAATTTAATTCTTTGGGGTTCAGCCCTGCTTGGTTAAAAGCGAATTTCGAACAGCATTTCAGTTTTGAAAAATCAAGTATGCCTTGGAAGTTTTCAAAAAACCTATTTGACTGTAGAGTAGCGTGCCTTTGATGTAGAAAATACGACAAAAAGTTATTAAGAAAAATTGTTTAGAATCAACATCTAGGCTCCTATACCAAAATTTCAAAATCCTCTGCCAACTTTGACCTCACACGTTTTCTTTTATGTTTAGGTCCATATCAAAGAATTTTACTTTTAACAAAAACTGCTATTGAAAAACAAATATTTTTAACAAAGTTTTTTATTTCATAATAAATTTCAAATGCATGTTCGTAATTATTTAAAAAAAATGTAAAATTTTACTGATAACGGAAGTCATGTGACAACTTTTGTTTGGCCCATTTGTAATCACTTTGCAATTACCTCTGGTCGTTAGTGTTTCATTTTACAAGAAATTCTAAATATTTTTTTTCATTTGATGCCCGATTTTTGGCGGATCACTTTATTATTATTTGTTTATAATAATTTTTTTACGTAGTGCACCACTGTTGTTGCGAATTTAAATTCGGCGCCGAGATGGCCTCGCGCCGTGTTGGCTGGCGCCGAGATGGCTCCGCGCCGAGTTGTCCCGGCGCCGAGCTGGCCCCGCGCCGAGATGGCGGCGCCGAAGTGGCGGCGCCGAGATGGCGGCGCCGAGTTGTCCGGCTTCGTTCCAGTGAACATCTCACTTAGGGCACTTCCGTCGAAATTGAAAGCTCTTCATCTGCTTTTGGTGGTGGGTCACGGTGTAAACATTGAACGATATCATGTTAAGTAAGGGGTACTAACCAACTATGCGCTCACTGCAGCTAGGGGTACAGTTACTTTGATGAATTTCGTAAAGGAGTACTCGAGCAAAAAAGTTGGAAAAGGCCTCCTCTAGAGCGTTGTAGTTTTACCATATTGTAGTTGGACGAATTATAATTAATTTACAGTATTTTTTTGACATGCATTAATGAACAATTGTAAAAAATACGATCGTAGATAGACACCATCAAGTAGGTTTGAATTTGTCACCTTATATGGTGGGATGCCTGTTTTCTTGAGACTCGTAGTAAAAATAATAACAGCAACGTTTCAATAGCGCGTGAAATCGTATAAATTGCAATTAAATACTGGGTGTTCCGTGACAAACCAAATGTTGACAGAACTTAGCGAGCCAAACAAGGTAAATTTGGTTAAATTATAGTTAAACACTTGTTACATCTTACGCTGTGCAATTTGTTGAAGAAAATGATAAAAAATACGATAACATATTGCAGCTTTAACTTTATGAGAGCGAGTATAAAATTTAGTTATTAAAAATAGTGTTGAACACATTTTTCACAGAATTCAAATTTTAAATAACGGGACGTTACGATAATTCTGATATTAAATTCACACTGTAGAGAAGTAAGTTCTCCACGCACCCCTCATTCTTGATTTATACAATCACTCGCTAATTTTTAGCACAAATGCGCTAATAACGCCCCGAGTGCGGCAATTCCGCTTTTGCGAAATTTGGGCAAATCTCGTTTCCACTCCAGAGTACGTGAGCAGGTGGTAATCGCTCGTTTGAACCTTGGATCCGCGATTTGCCCAAGTCTAGCGAAACAACACGCTTTACATACAAAATGGATTTGGAATTGCCCTCCGTCGCAGTTAGCCGTTAATAAAAGCCGTCGCGAAATAGAAATGTCAGCTCAAGTGGTCATAGCGCCAACATCGCTTAATTATTAATTTGCTAGGTTAGGGTTAGGGGCGCATTCAATTCGGCGCGTTCGAGCCGAACTTATCCATATTTTATCTTTGCAGGCATGCAAGGGGGCCACTAGAAGAAGCGAACCTCTCGACATATCAATCATGCTGGAAAGGAAACATTCCGTATCATTCCTTATCATGTCAAGTTGACACACTATCGCAGCTGTGATAACACCTTATCATTGAGAAGACTTATCAAGATGATTTTAATACACCGGTACAAGAGATAAGGATGGAAACAGATAATCGAGCCGAATCTCGCGTGTGCTGCTGTGCTATTCTGTGCATCTCGTTAGTTAGCGAAAATGGGCGTCCTGTCGCGGAAGCGTTCTTTATTGATAAAGCTCATCGTGATCGTCTCGACGGCGTGGTTTACGATAGCGTTCCTGTTGTACTCGGAAAATCGGTCGGAGCCCGGCAATCGCGTTATCCTTGCAGAATAACGACGTCAATCGCGATGACCGTGACCTACGTGAGGCGAATGAACTAGAACCCATTAATCCTTTCAAGAAGGAAGACGACACGCCGCCCCCCAAGAAGGAAGCCGACAGTGCGGTCCTGCTGCCGCCCAAAGTCTGGCAGGAGAAATGGGGAAGCCCGTCGTGCTACCCGCCAACCTCACTGGTGGAGTTTTTACCCTTTACTGGGCCATTGTGTACTGTTTAGTTTAAATTTGTGTAAAAAATCCAGGCTGAGCAAGTCCATGTCATTTGATTAGGTGTTTGAAATCAAAGTGAAAATTGTAGTTTTGAAAATTAACAGAAAAAGAACAGGTTTTACGACGTAAACAACGTGGAGAAGTCCAAAAAATTTCGTATATATATATGTATATACAGATATTTAATGTGTATACATACTTTATCATACAGTCGCCGACATACATCAACCAACACCTATTCCAGCAGGAGTATATATTACAAAGTACACTCACTATCCCATAATTATTACTCTGCCAATATCCCGACCTTCACCAATAACTGTCCAGGCTTCTTCTTTTTTTTCTTCAGTTGATAGCTCAAATTCAGTAGCACTCATGTCCGGCTTCTTTATTTATAGAATGCCTCGACCTGGCCCTAGTCCTTCCGACACGTTATCATTGTGTTTCTTCACCTTGTCGATGAACATGATTGGCTCAAGTTATACCTTATCCGTTGCATTACATCATCAACTGCAATTTTTACTGTAATCGTAATGAGGTGTCCAAAATATTATCTATTCACTATCTTGTTTAATTGCTTGATTGTATTAAAACTTTCCCTATATTATCTAATTTTCAAACACTCTTGCGTCGTTGGCTGGCATAGTTGTGTCATACCTTTAAAACCTTCCTCGTTTGAGCTGATTAGAACGTGTTTTTACAATACATATAATATGTGACTCAAAAAATGTTCTTCCATGTCGATTTCCTTTTTAAACATAGGTAATTTAAATTTCCAAACACAGGTACCCTAGAGCTAGTGTAGATAATTTAATATATCCTCTTGGTCGTCGTTATTCGTTTAATTTAGCTCATTAGACATCCATGTAAAATTGATTAATTTCCGGTGATACGTTGTTTAAAAAATGTTTAGAGCTGATAAACTATGTTATTCCACTAAATGTTCAAAATGACCCTTGTTGATTTCTATACAATAATCATACCTTTGTCCAAGAATATTTCCATACGCTGCGCTGTTCGATTTTCCAGCCATCAATAACGTACACTCGTACGTACGTCTCACTTTGTTCTAGATCTCGTTGTAGCAGCTTCTTCCATGGGCCATTTTGAGATTATTAACTTGGCACTACTCGACAGCTTTACTTTGAAGGTTGTTGAAACTTTCCCATGAGATGTACCACGTGGTACACCTTTTCTTCTTTTGCTCTCTAATCCCATTTTCCATATCTTCGTAACATTTCTTTTGTATGCCATTCTTACCATATCAATTTGAAAATCACAATGTTTAACAGGAAAATGACTACCTTGGTAAATGTGATATTGCAAGATACCAACCCAGACATTCGATATCTGATATTGTCAAGTGTATGTTTATCTTCAAACATGTGGATTGGTGTCACTTCAATATCTACAACTGTATTTGGTGACTGTTTAGGCAGAACCTGTAATAACATAGATGTATGGTAGATGTCTTGCAAAACTAAACGTAGTGAAAGCTCCAATCTTCATACACCTCGTTCATTTTATGAACTAGTGTGATTTTCGTGGGCTTCAACTTGTCTACCTTCAGAATTTAATGAACACTGAATTTAGACCTTGTACTGACCTCTGAAACTTAGTACCTTACAGATTGTGCTTGGTCAAAACGTCCTCTCTCGAGAATTTGGGGAATTTTTTCCAATTAGGAATCAATCCAAAACGTTAATCTAGAACTCTTTCATTTCATTTCATTTTGGGGCTGTACCATCTAAAGTGTATGATTTTACAAGGTCTTGCTTAAAAATAAGCATTCTAACCTAATATAAATGTAAGGAGAGCTTATCTTGTTTATGTCTGCGTGCAGTGAAGTGTATATACTTCCTGGAATCATATCTCAGATTTCATTCTTATGCACATATTTATGTTTGATCTTTTATTTTGACGTATTTCCCAAAACGCACGTTTTTTAATTCTTGGGAACTCTCATACCCTGAAGAACTTTGTGTAGAAATATTACTCTTGAAGGTTACCTGTAGTACATATTTTAGCATAAATTGTTATTTAGTAAATAATATAGCTTTTTTCATGTTTTTATTACATTAAAGCGAAATTTATATTTTTTTTGCGTAACACCGCCAATTCTTAAAATAAAAATTCTGATAATCAGTGTATACGGTAGATATCAGCTTATATCGCAACAACTTCTGATATAGTTTATTTAGCTTTGATCTTTAATCGATAAATTGATATACTAATTTAAATCAGTTTTTAATTAGCTTTGTTTTCCTACTTGGAGTTAATACTTTTTTCGTTGTATAGAGTACTACAAGTGAAATGGGTCAGTTTCAGTAATCGTACTCAATCCCTACATTTACTTCACCTTGACGGCATAAATAAAAATAAACAACTTAATTTTTTAATATTTAAAAAAAATAGGTTGGTGTAAAAGTGTTAGAATAAATAAAGTAGCTTTTGTTGTACTTGTACTTGAAAACGTTCAAATTTATTAGACATTTTTATAGATAATTCCAAAACAAAATAAAATTACAAAACAAAAAATAATAAAATGGGTTGATATAATGAAATAGTCCACCCATATCTCGCGTTGCTTTGTTGCAACCTTAATTGATAATTCTCAGTTCTGAATAGAATGTGCACGTTTACGCCTGTAATAATAACTATAATTGTCAATTGATTATTAAATTTGGATTATCTGGCAGAGCATTAAAGGATTACAAATGTAATACATTGTTCCAAGATAGGTTACGGAAACATGTCACGCACAATTGACTATTGAGATAAGTCCGATTCACTAACTCATTTAAAAGCCTATTAAAACAGTGCAATCGTGCGCGAATAATTAAATTTTAACAAACTTGGTGTAGCGGTATTAATAACAACATGTCTAAAATTAATGTTCTTTTCGAATTTGCTATGCAAGAACAACTGTTGGGAGATCACATGCGTGTATAAAACTATTGGCAATTTTAAATTTAAATTTGTAAATAACATTGTTAAAAATGAAGACAGTCCTGGACTTTGGCCAGGGTGAGACTCGTTAAGTTCTAGTTTTTTAACTAATAAAAAAATTTAAACATTTAAATAAACCCATTTGGATTTAGCGTTGTGCTGGCAAAGTGGTAATACGTAGTGATAGTGCAAATACAAACATTAATTAAGGCGATTAGATCAATAAATATTTGCTAGTTCAGCTTATCAGATAAAGGCGAATATTTAGTTACTGCATTGAAAATATGTTCAATAACACATCCACTGGTTATATAGTATAACTTGTACATAGTGTGGCCATATGCTTCTACATATCAATTTCTATTGTTTTCGTACAAGTTTGTAAAGCTAAACTAATTGTATGTACTTGTGGATATCCCGATACCATATAGAACGTAGAACGTTGCAGATTTAAAACAATAATTGCACACTTGTTTAACAGTTTCACTGTCCATGTCAGAAATTTTTATTTATGTACCAAGGGCATTATGAAGATGTTTATGCCCGCTCGAGGGTGACAAGTTTATAAGCCCGAGGGTATAAACATCAAGTAATGCCCTCGGTGTATAAAAATGTTTATGTTTTATCTGAATAACATAAATAATGGATTATAAAGCCTATATTGGATAATCAACTGTGAATGTATCGACATATCGAGGTACGTGATTGGTCAGAAATTTGACGCTTGTCATTTCTGACTATTCACGTACCATAGTAACTCATAATGCCCGCCAGGGTACTATCTACCCCATAATATGCCTTGTAATCCAGTTATTAACAAACAATAATGTACTAGTAAGACATAAAAAACTTAACCGGATCATATCACCTTTGTTTTGAGCTTTTATAAAGTAGTTGCACATTTCGGTGTTGCATAAAAACATAAATATCTGGATATAGCTTTTTGTTAGAGTGGCTCGGATAGACATAAATGTATGACTAAAAAACCCATAAGTTGTAATACGATTACTATTTATTTTCGAATTAGGGCGTCTTAGAAAGCCTTTATCTAATCCTTTAGAAAATCATGTACAATTAATCACAAATGACAGGTTATGGTTTGATAATTAAAATGTGCCAGCTTACTTGACTAAACTTAAAGCTTTAAGACGCTGTAATTCGAAAACAGATAAAAATTGGATTATAACTGTTTGGACCCTGTTTGTAGTATACCGCACTTTCAATTTGTATATCTTATATCTCAGATACCTGAAGGAATTCTGTAGCAACGATCAAACGTCTGAAACAAAACATGCAGACAGCTGTTACCGGTAAATCGCCATTTAAGCAATGTATCAAGCTTAAAGAGGTCCAATTGCTTAATGGCATGGGGAGTCATAGACTGAAGTAAGAGGAGGCTTGTTCTCCATAGTCAACATAATTACACCTTAGAAGATAGTGTTACCTTAGAGCGCCACCATGATGTTTTGAATTCACTGGATGGAGATTGCGCGCTGAAGGAATTACTGCACTGCTAACGGCGTCTACCTCAAACCTTATTGTACAAAATACAACTTACTTGTTAAAACACATACAAAATTGACGATATTTCCACGTACAAAATCGTATTCTAGTGCATTTTGAATTAGCAGCAAATTGCACATGCAATATGAAATAATAAAAACATACAGGGTGTCCAGTGACGTAAAATCACTACTTTACGCACGCAATAATCAGACTAGTTTTGTTCAAAGCTCGTATATATGCAAAAGAGGGCAAAGAAAATGCATTTTAGTACTTCTAACATCCTTACAAAAACTGCTCAAAATGGCCGGCGTTATTATTTATCTAAACACATTTGAAAGAAATATAGTTGCATTGCTTATCATATCGTTCTTATTTCGAATCAATTCTGGGGACTCATGAATGCGTCCCCTGAGATCGTCTAGAGTTTCCCCATAAATAATAATCAAAAAGTGATTGGTTTGGTGGCTTAGGTAACCAGGCATGCATTTCCCGTCTAACCATTACAGGGCCTTGAAACTGTGCATTTAAAAAATCCCTTTAATTTAATCTTATTTTATAGGAAGAAATAGATCGTCCAACATATTTTGCACTAAATGTTCTTGCCGAAAATTTTAATTTCTGTCATCAGTATGGGTATTCTCAAAAACCAATGGGCCAGTGAGCATGTTATAAATAATTCCGCACCAAGTATTTACCGAAAATCTATGTTGAAAATTTTACTCCGTGGTTTCGTATAGATTCTCCGAATCCTAATTCTTTCTAATCATTAATCTATTTTTTGTCAATGTTGCCTCGTCCGCAAATAAAAATGTATTAATTACTCAGATGCGGATTTTTAATGATCCAACGGCAAAATTCTATACAACTAGCATAATCCGCAGGCAGGGGGCTTGAACAGGCTGGTATCTGAAACGGATAAAAAGCGAGACTTAATTTTTTTGCCAACTCTTGTTCGTGCGATATTCGTTCGTGCAGATATCCAGCGATCGGAGCTACTTGGATTATTATCTAATATTCTAAGTATTTTTTCTTCTTCATTTAGTACATGCCTTACTGTGCCTTGTCCACATAAATAATAGGTAGTACAGCGTGAAAAAACTAACCGATTTGGGATCGCCGATGTGAAAATATTAGAGCATATTCTCGGACAGTGGCTGTAAAAACCATAAATGTAATATCAGCGTACACGTAATTTAACAACTCTAATTTTATAAACTTTTAAGTTTATTAGCAGTTATATATTTAATTAACTGCTAATAATGTGATTTCGATGACCATGTAAGTATTGCTCAAATTATACATTTTTTCCCTGGCCGTCAAAGTTGAACTAAATATGCGGGGTTGCAATTAGGGTCTCTAGCTCGAACGATGAACGATGAACTTTGGGCGCAGCGGAGTACCGAGACTTTGTCTCTCACCTCCCTCATCTGGTTCCGACGCTTGTTGCTGGGTTTGTGTGCGCTGCTTAAGCAGCGAGCCCCTTGAGCTGGCTGGGGCGGCGGAACCTTGAGCCTTTAAGGCCTGAACAGGCTGGCGATGTCTTGAGCGCATCCCAGGAGGCTGGAGACGATCTCGGTACCCGTAGTGGCACCGCTGATGGCGAGGAGGATTTTGCTTGCAACTGTGGCCAGTCCCGAGAAGTCGATCCTTGAAAGGAGGGCTAGGATGCTTCCGATGTCTGGGCTCGTGGGGCTGGGCACGCTGATGGTGGCGGCGGCATCGGGCAGGTTGTGGACAGAGGCTGGTGTTGTGGGTGCCGTAGGATTGGTGACGGCGGCTGGCCTGGCTCCAGGTGCGTCGGCGGAGGTTGCGCCAGCACGTGTGCCTTTTAGGGCACTATCGTAGCTACGTGCTGTCGTTGCATTTTGTGGAGGAGGCTTCGGGTAGGCGCTGCACCCCTTGTAACTTGCAGGGTGGGCGCCTTGGCAGTTTGCACAGGTGGCCGGCGTGTCCCTGGGCTTTTCACAGGAGCTGGTGTGGTGGTCTCCTCTGCATTTGACGCACCTGGGAGCGGCGTGGCAGCAGCGTTGCGAGTGGCCGAACCTCTGGCAACGGTGGCACTGGCCAATCGCGGTCTTCCGGCGCGGCGGGGCGACTCGATTGTGACCCGCAGGTGTAGCACACTCTTCAGATCGAAGATCTTCTTAGAAGCGACCGACTTCGGAAGCTGCACTAGGACGAGCGGGATTGGTTTCCGCTCCCTGTCGATGCGCATGCGGGCGACGCTCGTGATCTGGTGGCCTCCCTTGAGGAGATCTTCTTTTACATCTTCGACGGCGATCTGTTCTGGGATTCCCCTGATGACGACTTTTAGGGGCTTGTCTGCTGTGAGCTGGTAGGTGTGATATTGCTCACTTTTTCCATCGAAGAAGGAAGTCATGGCCCTGAAGTCTTTAGCGGTTGCGGGTTGCACGCTAATGCCTTCAGGGGTCGATTTCGCCTTGACGAAGTTGATCTTCTCTCTCGAGAAGGCGGCGGACAGCGCAACCCAGTTGCTCTTTGTGCGGAGGACAACTGGAGGCACACGTTCTCGGGGCTGGGGGTCTTCGGTTTGGACTTCTTCCTCTAGGCCGTCGAGGACTGCGAAGCTGTTCGCCTCTTCGATTCGGGCCTTCTGAGCTGGCTGAGGCTGTTTAGCGGAGTTCTTCCGCTTGCGGGCTGCGTCCACGAATTCCGTCTCCATTTGCTCCACCTGGGGGGCGACGTTAGGAAACGGCGACGGGGAGGACGTTGAGACAACGGCAGCGCTGGCACTGGTCGGTAGATCGGAGGCCGATGGAGCGTTGGCGGTGATGTATGCTTTGACCAGCTTCGACCTGCTGATCGTGAGAGCTTCTTCCACCATTTCATGGACGAGTTTGTCAATACGTTCTGGCGACGCGTCGGGGAGATCCTTCACGGTTTCTTCCCGGAAAAATGCGGTGTACTCGATTCGGATGGGATTGATCCTCGCCTCGATGTCGTCGATGGCCACCTGGGGGAGACCCTTGTAGGGGTCGGCGAAGTCCATACTGTTGTTGGAATATTCTTGTTGGAGACTATTCTTTTTATTATAACGTCTTATTTGACCATTCTTTTTTTACAAAGGCAGCTGCAGCTCGAAAACGGAACCAAAACGAACAGCTCCAAGGATGTCGATGCGATGTGACGGCAGACGTTTCAGGATTGCGTCGGCGGGACGATAAAGAATGAACAGCAGTAGTTCAATGATTCTCCACTAGCAATTAGCGTGAATCCACATGCGATTAACAGAAGGTTTTTTCTAGGACTTCTTCGGAATGCAGGAGGGTTGCAAAACGCTCGATTGATATAAAAGGCATCGATGGCACGGCTGCTATACAGAATGTAATTGGACGATACAGTGTTCCTTTGAATGTTTCCGATCGTCGATCGAGATGAGAATCCGTGAAACTCAAGAACGAGATGGGATTCGAAATTTCAGATGCGTAAACTGCGTTTTGGGAAGCTGAATATATCCGACAATCGTCGTACTTTGCCTAAAATTAGCATGATTATTACACACAACTATCACATTACTGATATCACCCAATGGGAACCATGAATTTTTTGAAAATCGACCAATCCCGAACTGATTGCCTGATAAGCGACCGTGGGTTGCTTACCAAGCGATAAGCGCCCTAGGGATGATTATCGACCCCTGGATGGTGTCATAATTACAAATAGAAATGCAAGAAACCAGCAATTTGAGTATTTTGGCATTGTTAGATCAACAGTAATATCCCAAGTGCATTAAAATAGCCGATTAAATTTAGACGTATTCTGTCAGAATGTTTTGCTAAGAAATTTTTCAAGTAAATTTGCTGCTTAACAAGAATCGCGAGTGCGTAGCACGAGGGATTTTGGGGCGGATAATTTACGAGCAAAATATTCTGACAGAAAATCGTCAAAATTTATTCAGGCTAGTTTACATGCACGCGGGATTTTCGGAGTGATTATTTCCTGAATAAATAGATAAATTCAGTTGTTGAAGCACCTTTCATAATCATGGTAAAATTATGCACAAGCGATTAAATTTTGACACATATTTAACCGCGGTTAAATTTTGACGTTTTAATATTTGTCATTATTAAACTGACAGAAACCATGGTGATTACGCATTATTATGGATATGAAGGAAATAATCGATTTTAATTGTTAAATCATAATTCGTATACGGGTTTCGCGTAATAATCTCCAAAATATAAACGCGGGCAACACACTTACATATAATTTTGCCCGTGCCAAGAGTCCTCGTGCTGGTTGCCCTTAGAACACTGCCCTCGAGCGAGCCCTCGGGACAGTTTTCATTGCAACCAGCACTCGACCCTTGGCGTGTGAAAAGTTATCGCTAAGTATGTCTCGCCCTTGTTATATTACTATTGATAAGGATTCTTCAAACGGAGTTATTTACGGAACACCACATGCAGCCCGTGTGCTCGACTATATTTTCGGCAAAGAAGTTCGACGCCACGGATTACGCGATCCCCTCTGCCGCGTGCTTTGAAAGGCCAGCTGCAGCGGGAATTTTCAAACGAGCCTAATAGGGTATTATATGAAGCCTTTTAAAAATATCAAATCTCTTTACTCTGAATTAGAAGGGAATCAAAGATCTACAACAGCTGAGTTCGTGAACGTTAAGAAAACAAAACACAAGACTTCACTTTAACTTGAAGGAAGAACAACTTTATCCTCGTAACGACAATTTATGTATGGTTATGTAATAAGCAAAACAACATAGTGCCCCCCTCTCATGCTGCTATAGTTATTCTTCTTCTTACGGTAGGACAATGTCCCGTTTGATTCCCTGTTCACCTCGTTAATATGGATGCTTGTTCGTCCTTGGGATGCTGACGTCCAGGATTCGTGCCATCTCTTCGGTGGTCTACGTCTCGTTTTGTGTTAGGCTTGTGTGTTGTGACTCATTCTGCCATCCTGCCTTTGCCCATTTTGTTTATATGGTCTCTCCAGTTTCTTCTCTGACCCACCTGGCAATGTCCTGAACTTTACAATCTTCTTGTATCACTTCATTTCTCATTCTGTCATGTAGGAGGGTATGATTCGATATGGTTGGAAGGATCTTCATAAATGCCGACCTTATTTTCGACAATAATTATATGTTTATTACGTTATATACTTCCCTTAAATATCCGAAGAGAGCTGCTGTATTATTTACTTTAGTTCGCATGTCTTCCTAGATTTTTATGTCGCATGAAGTTTCAACTCCAAGGTATTTCAAGTTAATTACTTGTGTGATAGGTTTGTCCTTAATAACTAGTTTGCAGCGTACTGAATTCTTGGATATAACCAAGGACTGAGGTTTTTCAATAGGTTCTCATTATAAAGGGTCCCGTTGATGCGTTAAACTTAAAGAGCCGTTGAAGATCGTTCCCAATTACAATCACAATCACTTATTTCTTCTGCTAAATTGTTGTCTGTCTTTATTTGTGTTTTGTTATTAGTACTTTTATTAACGTGCTTTCCTGTAAAATTGTGGCAACGTTGTTCTGTCGAATGTCTGTGTTAAATCGATGGAGCAGGCCAATATGGGTATATTAAATTCAATTACCTTTCTATTTTGACGTAGGATAAATATTGCATCC
>OW679200.1:66976339-67106909 GCA_940337035.1 Agriotes lineatus | reverse complement strand
TCCATAGTCGTTCTATTTGTGCGAAAACCTTGTTGATTTTTGCATGTCCCAACTTTGCTAATCATTATGTCTGCTGTGATTTGTATCATTGCTTTGGCTATTGTGCTGAAAAGACATACCTATACGTCTATAGTTGTTGAGATCTTTCTTACTTCTCTTCTTGAATATAAGAATCGTTTTGAAACAACGTGTTTATCTTTTGGGCTAATTCTTCTCCTTATTCAATCATTTAATTACGCTTACATACAACACGTTTATTAAAGACGCCGTATACATGGTGTCTGAAAATTGACGCCCGTGCTTCTGGGATCTGATTCAGGGGGCTAAAAGAAATAAAAAATGAAGAGTGGAAAATTTTCCGATTGTCATTTGTTATTGAGTTATTGATGAAAATGTAAATTATAACTATTATCGTCGGGCCGCTCCAATCTGTTGTGTAACACAATTCAATAAGGTGGCTAGGCGATGTTAAAAATTTATTAATCGTTCTGTCATATTGATAAGTATTATTTTCTTCGGTTTTGTGTGTTTAAAATGGAACTATACTATTGCAATCGTGATTACGTCGATTTGTTCTTTGTTGATATCTCGATAACAAAAACCAAACGGAAAAATTTTTCACCCTTTATTTTCGATTTCTTTTAGTCTCCTGAATCAAATCCCAGAAGCACGGGCGTCAATTTTGAGACACCTTGTATATATCAAAGATGCAAATACAGAATAGAACATGCCCAAATGTGGAGCCTTGTGGTACCCGTCTAGATTCCCAAAATTGACTAAAGTACACCAGCTAAGCTTTCGTCAAAATGAGTACAGAAAATCCAGTATAATGCCAAACGTGTTGATATACAGTGTGTCCAAGATAAGGAGGTCCAGTATGGGGATCTCGTTAATAGTAAGACGTACTGAATTAGAAAAATGTTGCGGAATTCAAGGACTAACAAAATGACGCCTATAAATCCTTGATATGATTTTTCGTTTTTTAGTTATATGTATATAAAATAACGAATTTTCGATTTTTCATTTAATTTTTCTGGCGTTAATATTAAATTTAGAGCGAAACTGACAATAGTTTAATAAATTGTTCTAAAAGTCCCTCTTCAGCCAAGAACGGGAATTATAGTATGGGCGAGAGAAAGGAGGGGAGGAGAATGGAAGAGAGGCCAAAAAAGGTGGAGAAGTAGTCTGTTGACTCAGGAAAACCACCTAAAAACAGTTGTTTGGGTTGGGTATTTTAATCACCTTTGGGCATTACGTGTTAGCGATTAATGTACTCTTATTTGATTTACCTAGTAAAGGTGTTGGTTTTAGCCAGTGGCTCTCAAAAGCTTGGACCAAACTGGATTTTTTCCGTAAAGGGTTTAATTTTTAGTAAAAACTAGAACCTCCCTGTGTAACGGTTGTCCCAAAAGTCTGGAAATCTGCTCTTGCCATGAATTAGGAGAGGCATGCTATTTCTTAATTCGCAAACCATGACCAAATGTCATTTTTCAGTAGCTATCAGTAGTTGCGAATTAAGAAATGACATGCCTCTTTTAATTTATGACAAGAGAGGGTTCTAACTATTTATAATAGGAAGCCAAAGGATTCTCATTGACATCAATTTATTGTTGAAAGACTTTGTCAAGGTAATTTTGATCCAAAGCCAAACCGCATCGTTTAATGACTGAATAATGTGGAATCTCTCACACAAAAAAGAAAAATAATGGGCTACTTAACTAACACAAATAAACAAGAATAAAATGGATTGTCTAAAATAGCAAACTACACAAAAACAAGATTTATTAACTATAGTGAATAGAGGAATCAGCAAGGTGAAATTGAATTTCTAGGGGGCTTCATGAGATTACTCGCATTTCCCCTGTTGTGCAATTTGAATTACTAAACTCTCATTAAGGCAACTCATACAACTCTGCCGATTAGAAATTAATAAACTAGATATTATATACACGCCGGCAATATGCAAAGCAGGAGGCTTAGTGTTGAGTGGTGTCAGAAATGGAATATAATATGGCCCGCACAGTCGGGTCACTAGGTAATGGTAATATCAATATCTATTTGAAATTGCACAGTAAAAGTTTAGCTAGGTCCATATTTATGAAATTTCAATAAAACTAGTGGTCGAGTCAGTCAAGTTACGTTTGTGACAACCTATTCATCTGTGGAACAAGTGTATAATTTGCAGTTCCTCTCAAGGATAAAGGAAATGATTGGGAATTGGGATATTCATAGAAATCCGAAGCATCCCCCAATCACCTGCAGATATCTTTTCGTCCTGTGCAAAGTATAGTTTCTTCCGCTGGTATCCCCAGGAGACAGAGTGGAAAGCGAAGCCTAAATACATTTTAACGCTTTCGCCGAAGCTTTGGAAAAATTCCGTTTGATAACGGTTTCCCCATTTAGCCGTTGCACACCTCCGTAGATAATATTGTTACGAAAATTGCGTAGCAGCCAGAGATCCCAAAAGGGGCAAAGGTGATGCTAGATGAACCAATACAGCGCGAAAATCTCCAAGGACCCGTGATGCAGCGAGCGAGGCGAAATGATAAATTCTGTATGAGAGACCAATACCTTGATACGAGGAAAACGAAAGAGGCGAGAATCCTAACGAAATTTATTTTCTCGCGAAATGTTTATGTGAAATTTGAAATCGAGTAAGGGTAAATACGACGGCGCTCTGCAGTGTTGCTTCCTACAGAAATTAAACTTCCAAACTCGCTCTTAAAATGTGCAGGAACGGGCAATTCAATTTATCTGCAGCGGGCTCGGTTTTCCTTCCTGCAAGCAAACTGCAGTTGGCCGCAATAATTAAACCAGTCTGGCGGACGCAACTTGCGAGCTTTCGGGGAATAAATTGAAAAATACCGCCGCCGACCGCTAATTCGATTCAGGAGACGTATGTCAGTAAACCCTGTGAATGTACAAGTTTTATGCGTTAAAATTTTATTGGAAAAGCGGAATGCTTTTAGTGTGGGCCAAATTACTTCCTTTTTTCCTTTAAATTGGACGTATAAAATATTAATGCCAAACTGAGCCCCCTTAGGAGACGCCGGTTGCTTTGTAACACGAGATGAGTTTTGTTAACACACAGCTTTGAAAAAGCGAGCTGGATCTAGTTTTAACGAGAAATTTATAGCGGAAATCGGCAACTGGCAAATCATGTTTGAAAATAATTCTCTCGAAAATATATATCGAGTTTATGCTTGAGCCTGGGTAATTGTCACCTGTTTTATCAAAAGGAAATACATTCTTTACTGTGTATTTGTATTACGTTTTCTAAGTCGCTCAGCTTATTTTTTTTTTAGATAAATTGACTCTTATATCAAGTAGGTTCATGCATCCATTATTATTCTTTAATCATATTTTCAAATTTAAATTTGACATTTTAATATGGTATGTTGGTAATCAATGTCTCTCTCCGTCGTAATACATCTATCTATACTAAATTAGACGCATTTTATTATTTAACCTCACTTCGGCGAAACACTCCACTGTATCCCAGCAATGATTCAGAGGCAAATGACAGATTTGCTTAGCTTCCTATGAATACTAACTTGCATTGCTTTTCCAACAAGGTTGACCACCTTTCTGTAGGTCCTCTTGCGCTCACTGCTCACATGGATCCCCAGAGTTAGAGTTTCTATATGTATTAAGTGTTGAGCCATTGAATCCACAAATCAAGGACCATGCGATGTAGCAAAGATATATTTCATTTGTTTTACTTGAAAGAAGTATGCATAAAATTTTAAATCGGCAAAAATCTGGTATTCCATGGTTTGTCAAAACAAGTCACCCTACGTATCCCAACTCTTGTATAAATCGGGATTCTACCCAGAGTTAGCCGCAGGTGACATCTGACGATTTCTGCACAGCTGGGAACGGGGTTTCATAGTTGTCATCGTTAAAGCGGCACTTCCTTCAGGCTCAATTCAGCCAGCCCGATAACCTCGTACTCTATGAACCTCCTTTACGTCGGCAAACTCGCAGGTTCAGGCGTAGAAACGGGATTCCAGCTCCTTCTGTGTGGTATCCTCAAGGTCATAACTTTTAAGGTGCCTCGCAGATGCACTCTTGCTTAGAAACTGCCTTTGGGTGACTGTGTCTGACGCTTTTCTTGTGTACCACGAAGATTATATTTTCTTCATTTATTTACAGTTTTTTACTTTTATTTAGTTGCGGTCCTTCTGGCACTCATTAAAACGATAAATTAACACTTCTACTGGCAAATATAGACCAACTGAAATAAATATAAAACTATTAATTTTAACTGCGCGGCGTTAGCCGTGTT
The DNA here is from genome assembly GCA_940337035.1 of Agriotes lineatus. Classification (NCBI taxonomy): domain Eukaryota; kingdom Metazoa; phylum Arthropoda; class Insecta; order Coleoptera; family Elateridae; genus Agriotes; species Agriotes lineatus. The sequence goes on along the minus strand of OW679200.1, from coordinate 67,102,621 downwards.
TACAAGAATCTTTGGAACGAAGCAGTGCAGATACACCTATGCGCAATACAATCTAACCTGGCTGATAAGGTTACGGTGACGTACAAGATAAAGATATTTAACTTGCGTGCGACGACGCAATCCGCAACATGATGAATTCAAAAGAGCACAGTTTATGTACATAGATTATAACACTTAGCTGGAAACATTAGGGCGACAAAACTCATTTGTGCGGAAGGAAACGAGGGGGGGGGGGCAGCGTCCAAGGACGGAGCAAGAACGACAATCCAAAGTAATTGGAATATAAAGTGCTTCACGGGACTACCTCAGTAGGTACTTTCAAATTAAAGACAGACGCAAGTATCAACTTTAGTATATTGTTATTTCAACATTACTTAACAAGATACAAACAACAAATATGCTGTAATTTAACGGTTTCCTTGAGTAACACCAAACTATTGAGAAGACTACCAAAATCGAAATGTGTTTAATCACTTAAAATGCAATGGAAATTCTGTTAGCGCCCGAATGCCGAGTTTTAGTAGAGCGTGTGCCCTCCATTCGCATCAATGACAACCTGGCATAGTCGAGGCATGTTGCGAATAAGACGTCTTAACATGCCTTGTGGTAAATTTCGCTATTCGTCCACAAGGACCTCAGCCAACCCCTGTACAGTCTGAGGTGCAGCAGGACACTTCCTAATACTCCTGTCGAGTAAATCTCAATCGTGTTCAATGAGATTTAAGTCTGGACTCATTGCTGGCCACCCCATCACATGGATTTCTTGTTCCTGGAGGAAGTTTGTTGTTAAATTTGCGGTATGCACTCTACAATTATCCTGTTGTAGGATGAAGCCATCGCGGAAATTGTTCTCAAATAGCTCAATATGCTCTTGAAGAATCGTCTCAACATAAATTTGTGTGTTTAGAGGTTGGGAAATGACAACCAAGTAGGTGCGACCGTCTATACTGATGCCACCCCATAGGATGACCGATCCAGCTCCGAATCGGCCAATTTCCTGTATCCCCGCCGCAGTGTATCGCTCTCGACCATCGAAACGAGTTAGATAAAACCTCGACTCGTCAGTAAAAAGCACAGACCTACAGTGTCAAAGTTGCCATTGCACATGTTCACGAGAAAAGTTTAGACGGATAACTTTGTGATCCCTGGTCAAGCGACAAGCTCCCACAGGCTTGCGAGAAGTCTTTGAGTCTTCTTCTAACCATCTGATCGGAAATTGTTACACGGGTGGCATTTCGGCGTAGATTTTGTAGCTCACGAGCAATAGCAGTTCGTCGGCGAAGACAAGAATTAACAATATACTGGTCGTCCCGAGGGGTAGTTTTTCTTTCACGGCCTTGTCCAGTACTCCTGGAATATCTACCCGTTTCTCGGTACCCATGCCACGCTCTGCAGATAACAGATGGAGTCGATCGGAGCTGGTTTGCTACATACCCCATTGATCGGCCACTTCAAGCAAAGCAACAGACATCGCGACTTCAATGTCACTTAAATAACGCATTTTGGACACAGAAGCAGTCAAAAAGTTAAAACTGACGTTTCCTGTGTCCAATGACTTATTTTATGAGTTTGGGATGTTCGCTTTGTGATCAAACACTGCTTCGTTTTGAAACTTTCTTTACATTTTGGGGTCTACGAAGAAAACAAGCAAACGAATCACCATAATTCTTTTTGCACTTTGTCAATACAAGTCTAGAGAATAATATAACAAGAAAACATCCTGCTTCCATTATTTGCTGGAAAACTTATAGGCGTTCAAAAAAGTGTTCCCCTAATTTTGTTGAGCAGAGTATGTGGTACATATTAGACACTTCGATTATACCGGGTGACCGACCATAAATTATTCTGATTGTTTTTCTTAGGTTGGCACTGTTTATGTTGGTGGCACTGTAAATCTATATCAAATTCGAGGTTAGCAGGTTAGGTTTTGCGTCAGTATGTGTCAAAAGTGACGTAAACCCTAACCTGCTAACCTCGAATTAGACATAGACTTACAGTTCCACCAACATAAACAGCGTCAAACTAAGAAAAAAAACCACAATCATTTATGGTCACCCGGTCACCCGCCAAATATGGCGCGAATTTCAAACTGAAATGTTTCATGTATAAAGGAAATGGTCGAAATTTGGTAGACATCTTTTGGTAGATTTACATGATTTTTTTCATAAATTGAGACATCACGCTTGCACGCACAGACAAAATTCGTATTGACGCAACAAATTTGTATATTCAACAAAAATAGTTTGTAAGTAGTGAAATGAAAATTTACATTTTGTACAAACAGTAGCGCAACTTTTTTAAACAAAATATATGTTTATTTACCCAGTAAATGTCATTGTTTCAACAAAATATTTTGTCAAAAGCAGTTTAACTAACCAAAATTTACAAAAATGTATTGTCAAAATCAGAAAAACATGAATAAATATTTTTTAATGCACGGCAGAAGCTGTTTAACAGTAATCATAGAGTACAGTTGTTATGCACCAACATATGACAACATAATTATTTAGATAATTTCTGAGGCTTTCACGGCCATTGTCATTAAGTAACAAACGACTTCCGGGATTGGACCGTCGAGTTTCGCCTCTGACGTGGTTCACACGTTGAGTTACCGTGCTCTTCCCTTTCCTTGCAAAGAGTTTCGCCTCTGGCGTGGTTAACACGTTAAGTTGCCGTGCTCTTTTGTTTTTCCTCCTGATGAAGCCCCTTACGAAAGTGGGCGAAACGTTGAGTTCTTCGATCTCAATCATGACACGGTCCAATCCCGGAAGTCGTTTGTTACTTAACATAATTATTCATTCGAAACACTATCCTCTGAATTCTTTTAATAGGCTTCAAGTAAAATTATTAACAGAGGAGGTACTAACAACACGCTGAGGTAGACAATCCATTTATCCGCAATTCTATTAGAGAGGAAATATTTTCTAGCATTTATTTTAAAGCTGTCTTTACTCAAATGCATTCCATATGTACTAGAGTGGTCTTTATTTATATAGAATTTTTTTTAAATTCTGACGATCTCACCTTTTTAACATTTTTCCAAATAGAAAAACAAAAGCCCTGTAAAATTAAAAAAAAATTAGATAACCGTAAGACGTGCCTCAATGATCTTGTCTTGAAGACCTAAAGGAAAATAAAAAAAATTGTCTTGAAGACCTAAAGGAAAATAAAATATATATATATATGTATTATTACATGTTCATAAATTTATTAAAATATACAGCAATAATACGGAATACATTGGTATTAAACAGGGAAAGAATATAAATAATCTGTGACTTCACAATAACTTCAAAAAATATAATGTAAGCCTTGGATAAAAGCGTCTTTTTGACACTGTCTGGACATTTCTTACGGTAGTTCTTTTCTACTTTGATCATTCTTCTTAGTTAAAACGCTTATAAACTCTTCTATGACACTTAACACCTATATCAGCCGAGTCCTTGACAACATTGTTTTGAACGGCAAACAATCCTCTTTGAAATTCTTCGAGAGAGTCCCAAGTAGGAAGATCACTTTGCAAGAACTAGTACTACATTTTTATCACTTGATAAATGCTGCAGATTGAAAATGTGTTGATTACCAAATCATCAAGGGTGACCGAGCGTTTCTGCAACATTTTCTTCATCACAAACGATTTTGACTCGGTTGTTCCTTCTTAACTTTATATTTGAATGTTCAGTTCTATGTACAATTTTTTTGCCACATTCAACTGCTTTTCACACTCTTCCTTTGCTAAAGTAACTTTTCTCTGTGCCGCTTCCAATAATTCAATTTCACATTCTTCGGGAAGTACATTACTTACAGTTGCTACAAATACAAATTATCAGCATCTACTAGTTATATAACACTCACATACATTGATTAAAATCCTCAAATCCTGCAAAACACAGTTGACACATTCGCCATTTTGGGGACACCGCTGCCAACATTTCGCTAGGGGAATCTAGTTACTTCCGCTAGTTGGCCAGTCTCTCATTTCTAGGGTCTCTAGCTAGCTTTAGTACAATGGCGGACAATAAATTTAGGCCGGCCTGTCATTCGCTTGGAACTGTTTATGTTGGTGGCACTGTAAGTCTATGACAAATTCGTGGTTAGCAGGTTAATTTTTGCGTCAGTTTGACACGAACTGACGCAAAACCTAACCGCTAACCTCGAATTTGACTGAGACTTACAATGCCAAGCGAATGACAGACCGGCCTAAATTTATTGTCCGCCATTGTACAAGCCACCTTCTGGTGGGAAAAAACAGAAGACTCCGTGCGTGCCGATAGCAGCGCTTGGTTGTCCATGATGGAAACGAAAACTGTATCATGACGAGATTGGGGAGCCAGAAGCGCAATAGCACCTTAACATAACTTTACCTAACGAACTAAAAGAAAAAATTAATTATAATTAATAAATAACATCTGATCATTCTGAAATCGAGCAGAAACAACGTGACGACTGATGACGAACCACACTATAAGAAAAAGTGCAATGATGCAGAGTTTTTTTGTCGAAACTATAAACATTTTTTAAATGTCTTAAGCTAATTCTAAATTATAATTGTTTTGCATATTCGCAAAAACGGAACAGTTTATTGTAAACATTTGAGCAATTTGTATAAATATTTATATTGTGAAGAAGATGGTCGAAAGGTTGTAACCTTTTAGAGATTAGCGTATGCAAGTTGCATACATTTTTAAGAATGACATTTTAGAAAATCGATGCTTTATAGATGTAGTTTTTTCTGTATTCCCATAATTTGACTATCATAAAAGCTATGAATATAAATTGCAAAATAAATGCCATATCCAGAATTGATATAGCAGTATATGTAGTGCCTAAGCGATTCTAAAATTGCCTTGCTACAGACATTTTTGCAGCGTCTAAACATTACTTATAGTTACAGTTAGTTACCTATACGGTCTACGGTTTCTCGAGGGACGCAACTTGTAGCTAGCGCCGCTTGTTGCTCTAAACGATGCAATCTGAATTGTTATTACGGTTTAAACGGTTTCGTATGCGTTCCATTCCCCATTCAGCTGGACGAATAATTAATCGTTTAGGGGAAGGCACGAAACAAGTCCGCTCTATCCGCTTAAATTATGGCTTCGTAATGAGTCCTGTACTCCTTAATTAATTCTTTCGTTAATGAATATTTAATAAATCATAACGACTGCTGTGCCAATTAGCTTTGCGCTAATGAATTAATATATTTGAAAATTAATTGATGACAGTGTTGAGGCCGATTGAAGGAAACATTTGCAATTATGGTTATATGCGTATTTCTCCCATTGGGATAAACACAAAAATATGAGTGCCATTTACTTGACTTTTAAACAAAACTCAAAAATTCTGTAATGCCGGTACATACATGGAACCTAATAAAGCTAATTTACTGCGAATACATCTTTTGCAGAAGCAGTTTAACCAAACAGAAGTACTTATTGGTGGAAGATATATTCATATTCACTTTTTCTCAAATAGCCTTGTCAGCACTGCTAAAATTTAACAAAAAACTTAAGTTTTCTAAGTTAAAGCAATCCATAGTAGGACATTACAAGGAACACTCAATTTAATTTATATGGTTACACGTTTAGAATTAATTTTGACTGTTGTGGAAATTGTTCTACTGGTACCTTATAAAATTAAATATTCGTTTGTTCTACTGCGTCGAAAAGCTATAAATTTCGGCAAGGTTTAGCGGCTGAAAACACCCACTTTTTGCACTAGTAACTTTTACATTTCAGCAGGAATACCCATAGCAACAACGCCGTGTTTCCATTAGTCGAAATCTAAATACACTATTGATTTGTTTTTGTTTTGTGAAGGTTTGCGTATGTGAAAGTCATAGAAACATTCATATGCCAATAGTTAAAAGCACTAGTAATAACGGGTGTTCATTAGAATTTGTGGTCTAGTCGGCTTTGGAACTGATGAAGTCATGTCGTGCATTAAATCATATGGCTGATAACGTGATAACGGACACTGGTGACACTGTAAGTCAATGTCAAATTCGATGTTAGCAGGTTAGGTTTTGCGTCAGTCTGTGTCAAAACTGACAGAAAATCTAACCTGCTAACATCGAATTTGACATAGATTTACAGTGTCACCAGTGTCAGTTATCAGCCATATGATTTAATGCACGACATGACCATCAATTCCAAAGCCGACTAGACCACAAATTCTAATGAACACCCTTTATAAATATGTTATACCTCATCCTAGTAATACAATCTGTATATGCATGTTCTTAGATTTGCTTGTTTTGCTATATATTCTATGAAAGTAACACTATGTGTAGCTCTTTTTATCGCTCGTTGAACTTTTTTACGTTTATATATTAATTATTGTAAAGCACCAAGTGGCTGAGCCATTGATCGTATAGTATTTTATTGCTGTATACATTTGTCTGTATACTTTGGAGATTGAAAAAGATACCCCCATGCGTATTTTACTTGGATTGCTTAATGTTAAGATATTATTTTGCGTATATCTCGTATAATAATTCAAAAGCTTATAAAAAATGCGAGCGTGTGTCCGTGACACTGGATCATTACCGATTAGACTTGCTTCGGCCGCGATTGGGCTTGCTTTCTTATGTCTTCATCCTCCACTTCATCATACAACGATAAGCATGTGTGTTACGTAGTCCTCCTTGCCGAGTAGTCCTACTTGCCGAGTAGTTATTCGTCTGACTAGAAAGCAGATTCGCTCTTGGAGACTAATCTTGCCGACTGCAATTTTTTGCGAATTTTACTCTTTTTTGGTCTTAGTATTCGAAGATATTTTTGTTCAATCCTACTGTTGGAACATGTTGTTTCTTACTTGGATACAGAACGAGAAAGCGTTTGTTTTGCTCACTCACGTTGTTTGCTATGATAACGTAGGCGAAAGTGAGGGAAAAACTTTTTGTTCACTCATTTTCCCTATTCCCAAAATATGTCATATTCGAGATTTGCAGGTTAAAATTTGCGTCAGTCTCTGTCAAATAACAAATAAAACCTAACCTACCAACCCCGAATTTGACATAGATTGACAATACACTTCAGTACTGCCAAACTTATAACGCGAACAAATTTTATTTCGAACCAAAATGTGTTTTTTTTATATAAATCACGCAAATTATAAAATTTTAATATTCCAAAATTCAGTGGCAGGATTGAACAAGACGCTAAACAGCACTCGTGAGAAACTAAATCACTCACTTCTCCACGTGTATGAAATTGACAAACTCGTGAGTGAAAAATCTTAGTTTCTCCACTCGTCCAGTAATATAGTATTGCATATTACGTGCAACGAGGAGACTGCAAAAGGGTCCGAAAAGTAGATATGCCACCCAGTCTAGAAGAAAGGCTTAAAAGTGGCAGAACAAGAAACCCTAAAGGTGCTAGATGAAGAAAGACTGAATATCAATCTTATGCCGGACGAATTAAGTTAGTTATTCATATTGAATTAAATAGTTATCAAGCTATACATCATACTGTCAGTGTGCGTCGCAAGATTGAGACAATCTACAAAGATGAATGTACTACTCGCTCTTGTTTTCTTTGCTTCGTTGTTAGCACTCGACGAATATTCGATTAGAAGAAACCATTCTTATATTGCGAACTAACGAATGTCTGTAGTTCCTTCATTACTCTAGAAAGAGCATTTATCTAACAACTTACTGAAAAAATCCTGTGAATGTGAATCTGCAACAGAGGAGATGCTTTAATCTTAGACACTGTCTGAAAAACCAGCAGGCGTTTGGGAAAAGGAAAAACACTTGAATAATTTTCCTTTAATCATACTTTAGTTACTGGTTTACAGTCACGTAAATAGAAATAATAAATACGTTGTGAATAATAAGAACAGGTATACAAATCATTGCAAAATAATACAAAAATAAATAGGTTTAGTGCGCGATTAATGATAATTAGCGTGTCAACAGTGACATTTCGGTCGTCAAGACAGAGCTCGGATGACGCCCACGTAAAGAATCCCTCGGTTCGTGCTCCCGATCGTGTTTATATTTACTTTGTCACATTGCGTCAGCGGAGGATTTATGAACCCCACTATTCGTCTACCCGGGTGTGTAGGCCTTGCTTCATTCTTCTGATTGCGCCAATTTATGGTTTTGACCCATCGTAATTGTCTGTCTGGCAATATGGAAATTCCGGCAGCGTGTTTTCGACGGTCCTGCTGTGTCAAAATGCTACAAGATGCGTTAATTTTTTTCGTACTTGCGTTGATTGCCGCGCGTTCTGACACTGCGTCAGCGGAGGTTGTCAATCACTCGCGACCCTCTTTACATTGTGAATGCAGCAGTAGTTAAGTGAATCGCCTGCTGGCGAGACGTTTTGTCTTCACCGCGCGTTTTTATGCGCTTTATCTTAGCCTGGTTAGCGGGGATTATTTATTGTCGCATCATGTGGAATTTATGTCTGCTATAATGATAAGAGCAAATACAAATAATATGTCTGTCTGTTATTTAGATAAATTGAAAGATTTACGGTTTTCTGTATTGCTATATCAAGTTTAATGAATGGCCTAACAAATAAAAAAGAAAGAATGTAGTGGTGACAAAAGAAAATCAGAATACCTTCTCAACTATTTTTGAAATTTCTCTCCATATTTTATTAAAAAAATAATATTAAATAGGTAATTGGGTATTTAAGCTTAGATTATTGTAGTAGCTCAATAATAACAAACTTACGGTTGCAGTGTTTTTAAATGTTAAATAATTGTAGTACTGCACTGTGGCAACTTCAGTGTTTAATTCAATACATTTCTGTAGCTAAGTCGCACCATGAAGTTAAGAATACTAATGCTCCTATATTAGCAACTTGCGCAATAATAAAATGTATTACTTTAATAATTTGTTCCAAATACAAAGGGAGGAAGAGAACTATTAACAAATGTATTGGGTTTGAACTTCGACTATAAAATCGACTGTAATAACAAACTTGAACATACATGACATTGAGAACAGCAGTATTATAATGGAATACTTTTCTCTACTGTCAAGTTTTTTAATACAGACATAGCTGTCAGTTTCGAATGCATTCGCATTGCATTTGTTCGTTATTCAGCGTTGTTTGCTTTAATTATTCTAAGTTTATTATTGTTGCAATTGTAAAATCTCTTTCAAACAGTGATGTTTACACCTAAGTTGCATATATAAATCTTAATCTGTTTATTTTTCGTGAGGTATTCAGGAAGACATCGGCATTAGAAGGGCATCAACCACACATCATGGTTAAAATAGGTCATTCAGATGTCTGAAACTTCTTTCTAGCTTCGTCAGATTGTGCCAATTATCTTCCGCATAGTTTTTCGTTAGAAATACCTTTTCAGTATCTGAATATAATCTGAGTTAACGTACGAGTAGATGTTGAAGTATAAATAGCTCTGTTATGGACATCTTATAGATGTTACCCCGTTTTCGTATTTTCTACCACGTCATTATAATAATTTATAAAATATTTTGGAGATACCTCTCTAACAACGGCCTAGTAATAATCCGTGCACACCTCAGTGACATAATAATCTTGCGAAGAATGTCGACATCTGTGACTGCACCATTGTCTTGTAGGCAAGCAGGGCAATAGGCAGCATCGTATAAGAAAGGTTTACGATATTGGACCCATCTCTCACTTCATCGGCAGTCGTGTCAGCATTACTATGGTTGTTTCTACAATTTTTTGTCTGTACACCTTTAAAATTGATATTAGTGTGTTAATTTACACAGTTCTTTTATTTACTTACGTGTGCAGTGCAGTAAGCGAAACCTTTTTGGAAGTATGACTTGATTCATATTTCAGTAATACATCATTTTCTGTTACATTCGATTAAAACAGGAAGAAGTAGTTTTGTAATACCAGATTAACTCATTAGTTTCTATGACGTTTATGGTGCCATAGACGCGTAATCTTTTAATAGGTAATCTGTTTTCTAATTTTACGCACACATTTTGCAGCGTCGGCACAGAGGGGCTGCTGGTGCCTCCGGGAACTCATCATGTTTTTATAGCACCGAAGCGTAGGCATATTCTGATTAATTGCACTTTCCTCCGTATCACATATTTTCCCGTTCGGGAGGCGCTTCCGCCGACGGGAGCTCATTCGTTGGTGTTTGAACCTTAATTGCGTCTTGTTTCGGTAACTTTAAACGTTTTAGCCGAGTTAGTGCGACTAGATTAATTCTAATGGTGCGCATGTAATTTAGCTAATGCCCGTGTATTCTGTTTCCCAGGGGACGTTAAGAAGATGGTAGACGACGGATGGCTGAAGAACGCCTTCAACCAGTACGCCAGCGATATGATCAGCGTGCATCGTACTTTGCCGGACCCCAGAGACGACTGGTAAGTGCTGAGCTCTATATTTTCCTCATTCCTCGCAGTATACTTCGCATTTTAACTTTTATTGCTGCGCGGAATTTTAAACGAGGCCTCGGTGAAAAAACGGTCTTGCTTTTGCCCGGTTTAAGATTCTTAATGCGGTTTTATGAGGGTGCGCGATATTAATACTAATCTTGTATGTTGCGATGGAAGCTGAAACCGACTGCGAAGAACAGTTCACCTACGTAATGCAAAAGAGCTGTTATAAGTTAAATGCTCACTAAATCCTTACATCATCAGTTCGATTACTGTATCCACCAGTTCATAAACTTCATTTGTAGATAAGCAACAATGAGTGGTTCATTTTGGAAAGCACATTTTTACTACCTTTAAATTGACATTTGATAATTATATGGCTAAGTCAAATGTAACTTGCACCTTTACATCGTCAGTTGAATGAATCTCATTTATAAACAAAAAAATAATGTGTTATTTTATGAAACATATAAGTCATTTGTCATATGATGATTTAGTGATGAAAGAAGTTAAGTCACGTTAGTACTGAAACGACTCCAGTCTTAACATTTTCTTGCACTATAAAATTTCAGACTTGCACAGTTATTTCACTGTACATAACCTCGAACAGCTAATATTTAATTTAGGTGTACTATACGCGTATTAAAGTTATTGAATAATGGGTTAACAATTGTTAGAGATTTGATCGACCTCAAACGGTAGCATGCCACTCACTCTAGAGAGTACAGAGAGGACGGATAAGTACATAAATATCACATACTATAATTAATAAGTAAATAGCCATATAGCATATTGGAAGTCTCAATTATAATACGTTACTTAATAAATTATACATGGAGCAATTACTGCAATTGCTGCTGAAAGGGATACGAAAAATTAAAGCAATTACGCCATTCCTTAAACGAACAATTTAGAATAAATATTGTCACTTTCTTAAATTAAATATAAGTTCTCTTACAAGGGATTTAACTCATCCAGGTGACTATTTATATTTCCCTACGCTAAATCAAAAGCGATACCAACAAATTATTTCAACCATTCAATATTTACTTACTAAGTTTCTAAACTGTTTGGATACCAGTGTAAACATTCGGTTAGCCAATCAGCGACTTAATTTAGCTCGACATAAACTAACTTTAATCGTATAAAATGTTTTTCTCATCACTGAAATTTCTCTTAATGTATTACGTACGTAAACGAACTTAATTAATCAACTATAGTTTGACGAGGTGAAGCCTGGATTCATACAACCTGACACGGTAAATACGGAATTAATACAAATACAAAAATGTGAATTTATAGAACCAAAAGGAATAAGCTATAAAAGTTGGCAGGTTGCAATGATAGCCGAATCTAATTTCCACGGGCAGACACAAACTCGCACTGAGATTAAATTGAAGTACAGTGTGCATATTGCTACTACTAAACATATCAAAATGAAATATACCGTGGGCTGGCCTAATCACAGTAGAAAATATCTGCACTCTATCGCCACAAAGATTAGTTCAATGTATAACCCACAACCTGCTCACGTTCGGTTACGAACTGCTACAAACGAAACTTCAACCATAATTCCCTCTACTAAAATAGCCCAAACTACTCCAGACGCTGGATTGCAACCGTCTCCATCTGGCACCAGCCATAATCCTCGAGAATCTCCGCAGCAATCCCCACATTCCTCAGGTAACCTCAAAAATCAGATCCTCTATACCCAGAAAATCATATATATGATATTCCAGGATATTCAGTGATTACCGAGCAAGGTTTAATTGACAACTTAATTGTTCAAGCATTACCATTTCGGCATCCTTATCCAAACTAATAAGATTTGATTTGTACTCAGCCTTGTCTGGAAAAATAATGCAATGATTAACAGCTATAAAGATAATTTCCTTATGGTTATGGTCATCGCAAATCACAGTCCAAGAACAGGTACTTCTCAATAAAAGGCTACAGCGAAAAGCAATGTTAGAATACAATTCTTAAATGATATAATCTCTTACCATATAAAACAAAAGTTTCCATGGACATAGGTCCGGAAATGTGTCTTACGGGAGGTACATCTTCGAGAAGAGTAAAGAGGACAAACTGGTCTCAGTAGATTACGCTCCTGAAGTAGCCAATTTCAATCTTTAGGTTCGCTTTTCTCGAAAATTACTGCTCTCGGCGATTCCTAAAAATACCTTTTTGACGTAAAAAGTTGTAACCTTTTCGAATTGTTAAAATTTTAGCTGAAAGAAGTTATGGTAAAAACATCTCCTACCCTTGCAAGTTTCTTGACCGTATAGAAAATTGTTTCCAAGGTTATTTTGGAGTGGGAATCCGGAATCTTCTTTCACGCAACCGATATTAACACACTGCAGCTTTTTCTCAGTTACTATGGATGTTAACCTAGGCTTAGTGCGCTCACCACACTTGGTCTGCAACAATAATATTAATCTCTGTCTAGCTGCGGATCCTGTGCTCTTACGAAGCTCATACTAGAGCTGTGATACTTTTTCGTTCCTTCTCCGACCGAACCGTACCATGCACTGAATAACATTAAATTGTGTTAAAAATCGCACCTACCACCCGTCGCCTGTGTCCGCTCTATTCATATTTATAATTTGTAATTATTCTACACTTAAAAATTTCTTTATATCACGCTTGTGCATGGCTTGCAACACCGCTTTGCTTAAATAATAATAATAATAATAATTTATGTACTGCTTCAACATTCGCTTAATTAAATACGTTAAACTTATATTGGATTTTTTATTGTACTATCGTTTGCTATAATCGTGCTATCTTTATTAACGAACATATTAGATAATTCAGTTCTCGTCGAAACACCTTGAAATTTACTTAACTTCTACTGTAGCTATCTAGGTCTCCATCAGCAGAGAGAGAACTGCGGAGTCTAAGAGAGTAAACTCTATAAAATCTGGAGTCTTAGATTTTTTTTGGGATGTAGTGGGTGCGCTAACTCAACAAGTGATCCGTTTGATTTTTTTTAACTAATATTACAGCAAAAACTACGGCCTCGGGAAACCGCTTCCGTATTACTTCCGAAGCCTAACCTTGGCAGAACGTTGCTCTCCTCTGTAGTAGCCTTTCTGCTGACTGCATCGTGATGTTAGCTGGTCGGGGGGCGGGGGGGGGGGGATCTCCACGGTATCCTTTTTGCCTCGGCTCGGAGAACGAAGCCGAAGTTTTCAGGATGCCGTTTCCATCCGCCAATCAGTCATGCAAACAAAACAACAAACATAGCTTTTAGCAGTAATGGGCCCCTTACATAATACTTGGTTTTATGCACCTCCGATGATGTGCCTGTAATAATTCTGCAAACACGGATGTTTACCGCATCTAGTATGCATTGACCGAACCCTAACTGCATCAGTGGGTCCAACCCATGTCAATGTAATTCGCAGTTGCGGTGGTCGCTTCCAGCCGCAAAAGGCACAGATCACAAGGCATCTTTGGGAAACGGGGAAAGCGCTTTCTGGAGTCACTGATAAGCAAGGTGCTTAACAGATCAAGGATCGTGGACAGGCACGATTGCGCTATCTGCGGTGGGTGGTCAAGCCCCAGGCTAACCGTAATAATGAACAACGACCCAATTAATAAAGATTTCTACAATCAGCAGCAGCACGAACAATAAACAATTGATCAACTCCGTTGTACAATAACTACAACAGTCACTATTGCAAAGCCACGCAAGCATTGGTATTCCTTTTTACAAAACTCATCGTTTCATTCACTCTCTTATAATCCACATAATTACAATTCAATTCACTTCAAAAACACATAATCGCGGTGGAGTGACACCCGCGGCGGATTAGGTTTCGCGTCCGCACGTGTGCAACCTCGCCCACAGACTGCCCGCTTCCAACGCCCCCGATTTTAAAAACAACCCTCGGTCTTTAAATTGGCTTTGGACTCGTTTAGATTCTGTGCTAAATTTAGAACTATCATATTTCAGTGGTTGATTTAGTCGAAAGCCCATAATTATACGAGTACAAATATAATAATAGAATATTTTCAAACAACTCAAAGAACACAAAAGTAAATATTACAACAATTGCGTAGATATGTAAAATTACACCAGGTTTGCTGTGCCTGTACTATTTTAATTAAAGAAATCTTTGTTTTTCTATTGCCTTTGTTAGGGCTGTAGTTTTCTTATGATGCAATTTCCGATCAGTGGTAATCTGAACTTTTTTTTTACGAGTGCTGCCACTTCTTACAGTTTGTTATCTCTTTTTTAACACCCTGTATACATGTTTCTGTATGTATGAGATCTTGGATATATATAAAAAAGGAAAAAAGATTAAACGTAACACACCGACGTCGCACGTCGAAACATTGATGATCAATGTTTTCCGGAATCCGATTCCCGCAGCTCGCGAAATATACGTTACACCAGTTTTGCGTGGTCACTGGCATCGCTAATGCTTCCTTTCGTTTCTCCACGAGCACTTATCATGTAGCACTGGAATTATATGTCTTTTTTTTATGCAGTAATAACGGGCAATTTATGAATTATTAGGCTGCATAAATTACAACGCCATGTGCCGCCGCTACTGGTAAATAACTCGGTTTATGACCCATGCACGTTTTATTGGAAATTTGTCGAATAGGTACATTGGAATTTCTCATTAAGTTGCGGTTCGTAATGAATGTTACTGGAACTTTGGGGAACGTTTGGAACAAGCTGGCGTTGTAGAGATTTTTGTACGTCTTGCACAGCATTTTTACTAGGCATGATTTTAAATCTCTCAGTAATGAAATCGTAGATTTTCTGATATAACCACACTTTACCAGTATAATAGTGAGTTCCACACACATTTAGTATAAGTATTTATGAAACACGATATATTTTTCCATCAATAATATACGTAGCATACCAGCAGTGAATAGAATGAATATAACTTGGGTTCGGAGTATATATTAATATTGTCCTGACACACACGTTATAAAGGAGTTGTCACAGTCTTGTATAAAATTATGTCTTAATAGTATAGGAGATACAGAAAAATTACTCCTCTGATGTTTAATATTGGTGCATTTTATTACTACTGTACAAAAAACTTCTAGTTTAAATCACAAATACGCACATATTTATTTGTATTTAACTTTCACCAATGAAATATTACGTAAGTTTAATTTCCAATTTGATATAAACCGGAGAGCTCTAACTCTAAAATATTTATTTCTTGTAATCAAAATAATGCCATATGTTTCCATTACTAAAGGAAATATTGTTGATACCCATCACTAATTTGGGCATAATAAATTGAATTTAATAATTTTGCTATTTTGTCTTGTTATATCCTTTCAATATTTAGTCTTATTAATATAGATTTTATTAAAAATTGCGCGAGCATCTACGTTTTTATATCAGATATTTCCTCCTTTGTAGAACATTATATCTTTTGTGCTATAATTGAATCAGAAATTGTGCAATGAAATATTGGCACTAGATTTTCCCCTGCTGGAGGGTTGATAAATAGCTTTTATCACTGCCCTTTCTCACATATCCTCAGTGCTGCCGATTCTGATTTATGATGCAAATTTGTGTGAGAGACTAACCTTATCACCAAATCAGCGCTGTTCGAAAACGTAAAACCCGGAAGTATAGAGAGACGTTTTTACCGTCCGAGTGAATTGTAGCCCTTCAGGGCGAGGCCGAGGCTAGCCCTTTTGATTCTAAACCTGAAGAATCGGCAATGCAGATCGCATATATTTAAAAAAATGCACTTTATATAGAGCTTCCCAGTGTGTTAATATTTAAAAAATACCTTGCTGTAATTATTAGAAAAATGTTTAAAATGAACCTCATTCAATGGGGAGATATATTGTGACTTTGTAGAACAGCACAAATAGTCCCAAAATTTGAAGTTACATAAAAATATCTTAATTTTGAACTCATTTGAACTATTACTCATTATGGGTTTAAAGTGGCACAAAGGACAAGCTAAAGTGAAACTCAAACCTTAACATTCAAACGAATGCGGGTGGTTTGAATTACTAGGTAAACAGTATTCCTTGTTCTTGAATTTATGCCTCAGAATCAGCTTTTCTAAACATAAAACATGCCTTGAACATGACACGCGTTCATTTTTGCTGGAAACTGCAAACTGTCGGGCATCTAATCGTATTTTATGTCCTAGAAAACCTTGGAAACTTCAACACCTGAGAAATCGGAGATTCAAACTTTATAATGGTTTTTTGTTCATTTTGGTTGCATACTAAAATATGTGGTTTTGATGTGAATGGAGCAAGTCTTCAATGGAAAGGCACTACTATAAATCTAATAATTTAAATAGTTCTGTAAATCTATGAGATTTTCCACTGGATATATTCGTTTTTTTGTGAGTCATATTTTAGTTAACGGAAATTTTTCCAGCATAGCGTAAGTTGTGGCAGATTTATTAGGTACTGGTCATTTAAAAATAGCATTGACATTTAAAAGAAACTTTTCGTACTCAGTATATCCTCTCGGACGATCTGTAATAGAAAGTTGTTTTAAGAATACCGAATTCTTGCAAAAAGTTGATACGTCGCCATAAGTGTCCAGAATTGTTTGTATACTTTTTACTTAAAATGGGCATATGAAGTAGAGCTATTAATCGTGAAATGTCTACATAAAACGTCCATGCTCATACACAGCTCACATAAAAACATATCTTGCTAGTGTCATCTTCTAAAATTTGTTATTCACTTTGTGGCTTTTACTTCAAGGAGTGGGTGTTTTCTCTGTAGTTATTCTGAAAAAATGTACCTTTTTATAAATTATTATTTTGAAATTGAAGGCATACTAGCGTTGAATCCGAAAAAAATATTGTTGTGTCTTTACAGTTATACAGTTATTTTCTCAAATCCAATTAACCCTTTATGCAGTTTTAGCGAATCTTCAATTATTAAGGACTTATTCTGCAAGAAGAAGAAGAAGAAAAAGGGCACATTATTGTTTTAACTTTGTTTCTGTTTTTATGGGCATTGTAAATGCTAAAATGGTCAAGTAATCATATAATTTTAAGTGTGACAGGTACAGTATTTACCAACCATTTCCCCCACCTTAGTTTGGTGGAACATATAAGTGCCACAAATTTTCTTCAACATTTGTTATTTTTGTAGTAGTTTCTATAGTGACGGCCACTCATTTTCAAAATTTTATTTTATTGTGCATCAGGTACACCAATTCGTTTTCTGCTAGTGTAGCTTTCAATCATTGTAGGAATTTGATTGTTTTCAGGCTTTATTCACTATCGCCTAGATTTCAAAGACGGTGAATGTAATGAGACCAGTTGATCTAGTCCACTCCACCCATAAACTTGTTTTATTCTGCAACTTTTAGTGGATTCACCGTTTCTTTTTCACATTTCTTATTGGTATGTCTAAAAGTCGATGACATAGATGGACCGTCGCAATGCTTCGTAACTGATGTATTATTGTGCAGCACATAATTGGGGTTTTTGATTTTCATCGTTAACGAACAGATTCAGATTTGAGCGCTAACTGTGAATAGAATATTACTATTTGGTTAGCCGGTTGTACGCAGCTCGACCGACTGTGCGTTCGATACTGTTTTCCCCCTTCCCCCTCTTCCCAATTTTGCAACGATTCTTTCCTTTTGTATATTTTGAATAGCAACATGTATTCAATAAAGAGGATAGGACAATTCGCCGTCGCCGAATCCACGTCGATCAAATTCGCTGTCTGCCCGATTCGCCGTCATTCCGATTCACCATCACGAGAAGCTGTATTTTGGAAATGCTTAAATAATAAACAAATAATTTGTAATCTTATTACGATCAACTTATTGCTGATAATCGTCCACCAATTTAATATTTAAAAAATATAGGAACGCTGACCTATTATGTCCCTAGTTCAGAATTTTTATGATAACGCCAATAGAATTTAGAATATATCAATGGCTTAACACATAATTACAAAATGTCAATTATATAGTGAACTAATGACAAATTATTTTTCTCATTTGAATTTTGTGTGTGTTTTATTTACACTGCATTGATGGTAGTATTTTTATTCATTTGAAACTTTATTCGCATACGGCGAATGTTCTACACGGAAAATTTTTCGTCGGCGAATTGTACCTACGGCGAATTGTAACTACGGCGAATCGGTCACCACGAATTGGCAACGGCCAATCGGTGACGGCGAATTGTCCTAGACTCTTCAATAGATGCGCATGTGCCATGGTCCATACTTTCGTGCAGAAATAACTATCTGGATGGAGGAAGACGGATAATTTTGCTATTTAGGTGCTCAATTAACGGTCAAAGGTTATCGAACTCTTCGAACATTTTTCTTTGTCGTTTGTGGCTTTGCCTTTATCCAGATTTTTGGAGGCTTTGTCTTTGTCATTCAGTTTTTTCTGGGAGGTCATTATAAATAAAGTGTTGAACAATTTCCAACAGCGTTTTATAAACCATATCCAGGTTTGGTCCGAAGTCGTAAAAAAATTGTATAGCAGAACTAACCACTTTAGTCCAGTTAGTACCAAAATCTTCCAGCTCAATTTTGTCACCTTGCTGGCCAGACAGTTCTTCATCTTGGCTTTTGAAGGAATAAAGCTCACGAGATTTCTGAAAACGGAGCATGAACCTCACTTATACTAAATGCAAAAATTCCGTCTGGAGGCAGTTTTTTTTCAAGTTTGACATGTAATATTTTTCTAGATTTCTCGCTATAATCGGTAAATAACACACAAAATTGTACAGGTCACTAAGCTCGAATACAAAGATAGTAGTTATGTTGCAAAAACAACCCAATATCTTTCAAGCGGAGAAGCTGTCAGTTAAAGTGAAGAATGTAACATATAACTGCCTCATTAAGAAATATAATTAAGCACTTACATTTAAATGTTCTGTCACAGAATAAAAATAAACTTAAGGTAGATAAACCAACCTGCAACACAACCGGTAAGAGTTTCGCTTGTTTACCAAAACGGATGATGGCATCAACACTTATACTCTGCCGTCACGATATTTAACGTATGACCCAAATAGAAGCTTTCAACTTTTTTGCCGTTTAGGAATATATTCAAAATATATAAAGTTAAAAATCATCATCATCAACGACTTCCTGGATTGAACCTGTGTGGTTTGTTCCGGTTTCATGTAAATTGATCCCCCCAGCATTGCTTCGGTGTTCTTGATCTTTTCTTCCCTCGGGGGAATGTGTAATCCCTAGAGGGCGCGTCCCAGGGTGGCGGATATGGGAAATAAAATTTCTCCCGCGGATCAACAGACTCTTGAAGCCCCAACAGCAAACTTGGCGGAGAAGATGCAAGGCAAATCTTGTGGATTATGAAGAATATCCAGACCTACCTCCGAGTTTTGGAACTCCAGTTAAACATAGTACATTATTCTGTTATTATGACCTCTAATGGAAGTGGCTTAATTGACATATGAAGTGTTAAACAAGAGGAACATTAAACTCTTGTTAATTATAATTGCTTGCGTACTTGATTAGTCGTTTTCCCAGCTTTACAACAGCTTTATTATAAGATATTTGATACCTAGTTAAGCGAAGCAGGCATCGATGTAAATCAAATTCACCAACAGTCATGTCTTAATAATGTTAGCTAAGAGGCATACTATCAGAAGTCGAATGTTTGTTACACGATACCGTTAGTCCCAAAGGTTGTTGACGTGTTTGCAAATAAATGTAGCATATACGATTTTGAAAAGTTTATACTTGAAGTGTCATCATAAATTAGCTCTCGCTATATGGCGGCATTTGGAAATTTTATGGGGCCTAAAATTTATTATAGGTATTCGGCATCGCATCAATTTTAATTGTTTTGTCACCGTTGTGGCCTTTCGATTCGCGTTTATCAAAAAGCAATTGGTTTAGGATTGAATTAGAATGCAACTTCTTTACTGCTTTGAATAAGTTAAAGTGACGTGTACATGTGTAAACAATTAAATTAACATACAGATATTTTATGATTGTAGTTGAGACAATCCACACGCTAAAGTGGATTTAATTTGGTTTTGAATTTCCCTGAGAATTTTTTTTATTGTTTTAAACTTTTCGCTGCATATGTCATCAAATTAATGAAATGCACTTTACATTAGTATTTGTGAACATTTTTTGACATTTGCTATATTATAAAACGTATGTCACTTTATTTTATTGTTAATTATTTTCGTAAACATGGAACAAAGTATTTGTGAATGTTGTATGTTATAATCAAGATTAATGTAAGTGGCTAGTTTGGTTTACAAAATGATCCGTGTTACTTGTAGTACAAGACAGTAAATGCCGCTTTTCTAATAAGCGATTTAAATTGTATGAAAGTTGTGTTTTATGTCATCTTCATGAATTTTTCAAATTGGATAGAATCAACGGTTGCTTAAATATGAGGGAAAACTAAAAGGCGTAAATTTGTAAGATCATATAAATCTCGTTTTATTTTAACTTTGTAAGCATTTTTTAATATGTTTTGGCAACAGTGAGTGAGACACCTTACATATTATCAGAAATTTATGGATTTTGTAATATTTTAGCAAATAATTATTCACGACGTTCTGAAACCAAAGAGATATCACTTTACAGCAAACTATTCCTTTCTCCAAGCTGTAGCATGTCTACAACTGATTTATTTTTAATGTAGGCCTGAATATACATATTTTCCTGCCATTTGTGAGGCAAAGCGCTCCAGATAAAATGCGCCGTTCTTCGGAATCGTAATGCAAATCACAAATTACCTTCCAGCTTATCTATCTAGTCCTATCTTTTAGATAACACCCAAACGGTCGTTCCCTTTATCCGCGCAGGGCCTCGGGCTTTCCAAAACTGCATTTTATGAACTTCGCCCCAGCATTTTCATTGACCTGTTGGAGTGTAAGCCTCTGATTGCCGTGCGGATCTTTATGGTTATTGACGAACTCCGAAGATGTTTCAAAATCAGTTCGCAACCGTAATTCTGTTTGTTCCACAGGTTGTTCGACGTCACTATCAGCTTTTCTTGTTTTCTGTAGAACACGTTATACCTACGTTAAATGTAGCCCTACCTAATCGTTATAGAAGTTTTGTAATTAACGAAATTTCAATCTGTCCTTCAAATTAAATTAAAAGCAAGCGTTGTTTGCTAAGCTGTTCATATATGGGACAAATCATATCTATTGTGATAGTTGCAGACCAGGACTGCGGATCTATCGTTAACAAAATAAATTACTAGATAGAAAGTTATTTAGGATAGAAAAACTATCTAATTATTAAAAGTACAAAGGTGAAATCAATCAAAAATTAAAATGGGATAGCTATACAAAATAATGTTATAAAAAAATAAATTAAAATTATTATCTTTGGATTAAAAATGCATGGTATTGAAGTTAACAGAGTACAAGCTGAATTAATATTTAAATAAATTACTTGGAATTTGCCAGATGAATTAAGAAAATGTACTGTATGTAGTAAAAAGTAATCCAGGATGTTAGTTTAAAACATGTTAAAAATTGAGGATTGCTATAGTAAACATTTATTATTAGATAACAACTGATTTAGATTCTAAAAAATGTAGATTTTTATTAAGAAAAAGTTATAAAATAAACCCTTTTATAATCAAAGTTTATTAATGGTGTGATATATAAGGGTGCAAAGGATAAAATTAATTAATAATAATGGAATAATTGATAATTTAAAACTCAGACATATTTTAACAAGAAGGGGACTAATTAGTTAATAAAGAAAGGACTATGAATATTGGAATTGGTGAAATGAGTCCGTACTAACTGGGTTGACTGGAAGAGCTGTGATATGGATTTCTGTCAATACGCAGATACCTCTAAATAATTTGAATGGGTATGCTGGCATATACTTATTAATGGATTAATTATAACCTGGAACGGGGATTGCTGGTTCGAGTTCGTGCGTTCACAATTGAGGTGAGGACACCTGTGAATTGGATTTTCATTGGGCTTGCTGTCAAAAATTCATCATTTGGGTCGGCGTTAATGGAATGGAATAGAAGGATTGGATACCATATTGGTTGTTGTAAAAGAGGATTACATCTTGGATTTGCAGTTGTATGTAATAAAGGATCTACCGTCTAGGAGAGCTGGGTGGTTGTTGGAGTTGTAGCGTGGCGGTGTTTGGTTCATTGTAACACTGATGATTCTATTTGAAGTGGAGTTCCTAGTTGAAGATTCAAATACATGTGACAAAATAGCTTGGTTATATTTGTGCTGTTTTCTACAGGAGAATTGGATTTTAAAAGGGGAAGATGGCCAAGTATATGTAATTAATAAACATTAATTAGTATTAACAGTGGAATAATGAATTACTTACAAAAATACTTACTCTTTTCAACATATTGGAACTGATTTGTGTTAATTAAATATAAATTCAGCTAAGTGTCATATTAGTAAGTTGACAGTGACAGTTGAAAGATTTTAAATCATTCTGAAATAACTTGTCAGTTACCAAACAGTTTATACAATTATTTTGATGGAATTTTTTAACGCAAGTACCGACCTGAGATAAGATGTTTGTTATCAACTGAGCTAGTCAAAGAAATAAATTAAAATATTAGGGCAAATATTTTATTTAAAGTAGTTTGAAGTGAATGGGTAGAAGTAATTTAGCAGTCTATTAGATATTATTATAATATTGGCTTACAAAGTAAAGTCAAAACTATAACACTATATATAAATTCACCTGATTATATAAATTTTAATAATTATGACCATTTTCGAGTTGATCAACATCAGAGATCAATGCGTGAATTTATTTCTGTATTCCTATAGTCATGTACAAAACCTCAGCCTATTGTTAGAAGTAAGCCATAGTTTGGAATGGTAAGTATTAAAACAAGTTGTTCGCAATACTGCTACAATTACACCATACTAATGACGACATCAATAGTTTATAAACTCATGTACTTGTTTAGATTCATTTCTTAATTACTACACCATAAAATATTAGCAATATTCCAAACAGTCTTATACATCTCAGATATATTCTAAAATCAAGTTTCGACACCTTCTGAACAATTAGGTGAGAAAACAATATGTAATTGGCATGTAATTCCACTGATATGACACTTTGCAATCGATAATGGTAGTCGTTTATTAACCTCGATCGCATAGTTGAAAAATTACCTTGCTTCCATGAAGCATTCTGCAGAATCTAGTTTGCAACACCTTTTAGCAATTTTTCAGCATTCTTTTAGCAAAATCATAATATATTTTTTTAGCCTCCCGATGAGTAAACAACACATTCAGACACAGTTGGCGTCCACCGTAACTACGATTTTACAGTTATTCACTGTTTTTCCGGATCCCGGCGCGGTAAAATGACTAGAAAATGTTTAGCTTTCAGAGCCCCTTAAATAAAAAAATCCTCTATAGTAATAAAGAGTATTTGCAGAAACGTTATTTACATAATTCCTCGTTCAGTTGAGGTTTGGAGATATAAAGAGAATTAATATTTACGACTTTGGCTTTTGACGTTTCAGAGCGTTTAATGCAGGACGACTGCAAAATTTACTCAAGGCAGCTTGGTTGATGGCAACAGTGGTTTTGATATTCGAAAGTAAAGTCTCGTATTTGTAGAAACTGTTAAAGAAAAATTTGCCGTCTAAAAAATGTAATGCAAATCTCGTGCGTTAAGCATTTTACAGCGGTTTTACTAAAAATTAAAACCTCGAGCTGTAAAATGCAACCTAGCTCACTCGTAATGCAAATAACTATTGCTGAATTCCCAGTTTCAGTAAGTTTACAGTAAATTTTGTTTGTAATAAATTTCCAGTTAATTCTCAACCATATTGAAGCTACTACTACGTTTCAGTGAATTTATAGCAAATTTTCGGTCAGTGTAAAGTAGTTTTTCAGTAGAACCAAATTTTCAGTAAGGTTGTGGTAAATTTTCGACATTGTAGCAATTTATTGGCAAGTTTTCAAAAAAAAAATTAGTATATTATTAGTCCGTTTGAATTTGAAATAGTTGTCAGCTAGTTGGCAATACATTTTCGAGAATTTTTCAGCTTGTTAAAAGTTTCAGTAAAGTTGTAGCAAATTTGCAGTCAGCGTGAAGTAGATTTTCAGTTGAACCAAATTTTCGGTATGTTATTAACAAATTATCAGTGGCATTTGACACATTTTCGAAAATGTTAAAGCAACTTAAATACGCTTCAGCAAATTTGTAACACATTTTCCTTCAATGTGAAGTCGTTTTTCAGTTGAACTAAATTTTCAGTACTGATAGTAGATTAGTAAGTTTTAAACATATATTTAGTATGTTACTAGCAAATTGTCTGTCAATTTTTTTTTTGCTAGTTATCAGTAGAATCGCGACAATCTTGTAGACATTTATCAGTAAGTTTTTAGTATATTATCAGTAGAAATATAACAAGTGCTTGAAATATTTCCATAGGGAAATTTTTTAAGCACGCGTTATATTTTGATAGAAAATATCACGAATGAAAAAACACAGTAAAGAAAACATTTTTATTAAAAAAATTACGAAACTAATATCTAAGTACTAATAGTTTACGGTTTTTTGTGATGACAGTGACATAAGTGGAAATTTTCCGGTAAATTTCCGATTATCAATTTTCGCCGTTACCATGGCAAATTTCTAACTAAATTTGCATAAGGGATATTGTCAAAAAAATTGCCTATATATTTAAAGCAGATTTTAACGATTTAGTAGTAAATGTTCGACTATCTTGCGAAAACTTTGTTAATCAGTTTCAGTAAAAATATAGAACATTTTCAGTTAGTTTGGCAAATTTTTCAGTGAACCAAATTTTCTAAGTTGACAGTAAATTCTCTCCATCTGTAGAAATTTATGAGGAAGTTTTTAAGAGATTTTCGATATGTTATTAGCAAATTATCAGTTGGTTTGCAGCAATTTTTCGCAATTATCAGTAGATTTTTGACGATGTTAAAGCAATTTGTTAATGTTTCAATAAATTTGTATGAAACTTTCAATCAGTGCCAAGTAATTTTTCAGTTGAACTGAATCTGCAGTAAGTTTATAGTAAATTCTTGACGATATTATTTTCAACAGGTTTTTAGTATGTTATTAGCAAATTGTCGGTCAATTTAAAGCAATTTTCTGTTAGTTATCAGTAAATTCTTGGCGATCTTTTTAGCGTGTTATCGGAAACTTACCAGTTTGAAGAAGTTTTACTGATTTGGGAGTATATTTTCGGCGATCTTGCGGAAATGTGTAGGACATTTTCAGTCACTGTGAAGAAATTTTTGAGTTTAACCAAATGTTCACTAAGTCGCCGTATTTGTAAGAATTCGTCGGTAAGTTTTCAACCAATTTTCGGTATGTTATCAGTCGGTTTGGAGCAATTTGCCTCTATGCGGCAGAATATTTTCGACAATATTGAAGCAACGTGTTAATACATTTCAGTAAATGTGTTGAATATTTTATTAGCACATTTTCAGTTTAACCACATTTTCAATAAATTGATGGTAAATTCTCGACGAACTTCTACCAATTTATGAGTAAGTTTTCAGCAAATTTTCAGTATGTTATTAGCAACTTGTCAGCCAATTTAAAGTAATTTTCAGCTAGGTGCTAGTACATTTTCGACGATCTTACAGCAACTTACTAATAAGTTCCATTAAATTTGTAGCAGAGTATCAGCCAGCCGGAAGTACTTTTTCAGTTAACCAAATTTTGAGTAATTTGGCAGTACATTATTGACGACCTTGTAGGAGTGTATTAGTATGTTTTGAAAGAAATTGCGGAATGTTATTAGCAAATTTTCAGTCGGTTTGAAGTAGATAATTTTCAGCTAGGTGGTAGTAAATTTTTGAGGATCTTGCAGCAACTTCTTAATCATTTCCAGTAAAGTTCTAGCAAATTTTCTGCCAGTTTGAAGTAATTTTTCAGTTTAACCAAATTTTCAGTACTTGGTAGTATCTATATTCTTGACTATATTGTAGGAATTTATTAATAAGTTTTTTTTTTAATTCGTTGTTTTTAACAAATTGTCAGTCGGTTTAAAGCAATTTTCAGCTAGTTGGCAATAAATATTCAGGAATCTCGCAGCAACCTTTTAAAAAGTTTTGGTAAATTTCTTACGATTTACTGTAAGTTTGAAGTAATTTTTTAGTTGAACCAAATTTTCAGTAAGATAGAAGTAAACCTGCAACAATTTATTAGTATCAACATATTTTCAGTATATTTCAGTATATAAATTAGTTTGAAGCAATTTTCAGGTAGTTGACAGTAAATTTGCGATGATCTTGCAACAAATTCGTAGCAATTTTGAGTCAGTTTAAAATAATTTTTTAGTTAAACCAAATTTTCATTAATTTGGCAGTAAGTTCTCGGCGATCTTGCAGCAACTTGTTAGTATGGTTTCATGAAATTTTCAGTATATTATTAGCAAATTGTCACTCAGCTTGAAGCAACTTTCAGCTAGTTGGCAGTAATTGTCGACGATCTTGCAGCAACTTATTAATACAGATAAGCTTCGATAAATTTGTTACAGTTTTCAGTGAGTTGGAAGTAATTTTTCACTTAATCAAATTTGAGGTAAGTTGGCAGTACATTACAACGAACTTTTAGGAATGTAATAGTAAGTTTGTAAAGACATTTCGGTATATTATTAGCAAATTGTTAGTCCGTTGGAAGTACTACGTAATTTTCAGCTAGGTGGTAGTCAATTTTCGTGGTTCTTGCAGCAACTTGTTTTTTCTAGTACATTTCTAGCAAATTTTGCGCCAGTTTGAAGTAATTTTTTCAGTTTAACCAAATTTTCAGTACTTGGCAGTATATTCCGTATATTATTAGCAAATTGCCGGTTTAGAGCAATTTTCAGCTAGTTGGCAATAAAATTTCAGGAATCTCGCAGCAACTTTTTAATAAGTTTCCGTAAATTTCTAACGATTTACTGTCAGTTTGAAGTAATTTCTCAGTTGAACCAAATTTTCAGTATATTATTAACAAATTGTCAAATCAGTTTGAAGCAATTTTCAGCTAGTTGGCAGTAAATATTCGACGATCTTGCAGCAACTTGTTTGCTAATAAGTTTCAGTAAATTTGTATGACATTTCCAGCCAATTTGAAGATGTTTTGCAGTTGAAAAAAATTCTCAGTAAGTTGACATTAAATTATCGACGATCTTGTAGGAATTCATTAGTCAGTTTTCAACACATTTCAGTTATTTTATTAGCAAATTCAGAGTCAGATTAAAACAAATAGTTGGCAATACATTTCCGACGATATAACCGTTTAATTAGTTCTAGTTAATTTGTTTGACATTTTTAGTTAGTGTGAAGTAATTTTTGCTGCATTTTGTTTGGTGAAATTATAATATATTTTTACTGAGTTTCCAGTTTCAGTAAGTTTACAGTAAGTTTTCAGCGAGTTTGTAGCAAATATTGCAGTAAATTCTCTACGGTGTTGAAGCAACCTGTTAATTTTTGCTTTATTAGTAAAATAATAATATTTTTTACTGAGTTCCCAGTTTGAAGCAATTTTGAATTTAATGAAAATAAGTTGGAAGTAATTTCTCGAATGTCTTGCAGCAACCTGTCGGTATGTAAGTTGCATGTGTACATAAAATGTTCAGTATGTTATTAGCACGTTCTCAATTAGTTTTCAGCAATTTCCAACTAGTTGGCTGTAAATTCTCGGCGAGCTACAACCTTTTAGTAAGTTTCAGTATGTTTACAGCAAATTTTCAGTATATTATTAGGAAATTGTTAGTCAGTTTGAAGTAATTTTCTGCTAGTTGACAGTATATTAATTTTGCAGTACTTATAAGTTACAAAAAATTTGTAGCAAATTTTCTGTAGCGTGGCAGTCAATTCTGGGCGATCTTGCAGCAATTTATTA
Source organism: Agriotes lineatus (assembly GCA_940337035.1). Lineage (NCBI taxonomy): Eukaryota > Metazoa > Arthropoda > Insecta > Coleoptera > Elateridae > Agriotes > Agriotes lineatus. Next base: position 67,074,459 of record OW679200.1, on the reverse strand, counting down.
GTAAGTTTTCAATGAATTTTCAGTATATTGTCAGTAAATTGTTGCTCACTCTGAAACAATTTTCAGCTAGTTGGCGGTAAATGCTCGACGATATCGAAGCAACTTCTAAATAACTCTCAATAAATTTGTATGAAATTTTGCAGTCAGTGTCAAATATCTTTTCAGTTGAACCAACTTTTTAATAAGGTAGGGAATAAGGAAGTGAATTATTAGTAAGTTTTCAACAAATTTTTAGTACATTATTAGGAAATTGTCAGGCACTTGAAAGCAATTTTCAACTAGTTGGCAATAAATTCTCTACGATGTTGAAGCAACTGTAAATGAGTTTCACTAAAATGGTAGAAAATTGTCAATCTGTGCGAAGTAATTTAATACAATTTACTCAACTATTTTTTTATATTCCAAATTCCTTCAACGAAAACAAAATGTGATGTTGCGGGAGTTAGAAACTAAAACAACATCGAACGGAACATCAAAAACTTTAATAATATAGAGAGTAGGGAAAAATAACATTAGGTTCAAGAGTAAAGTGCCCCAACTTTTCAAGGTAAAAAAAATGATAAGAATAAGTTTTTAATTACTAAATATTACCTACAAATATGACGTGACAACAATCTATTTGAAAAATATCACTCAACATTTATTAAAAAATTCCACGATTTTTACTTGCCCCACTGTTGGCTAAAATGACAACAAAAGAAAATTCTAAACTACATTTTCCGTCGAAACAGTCCTCAGGAAACGAGAGGTTCCAAATTCGACAGCTCGTCAAGTCTCAGGAAATTCAGTTTGGGCTTTGTCTTCCGTAAGTGCATTGTTTATGCTGAACTTTATTCCTCAATAGAGACAAGTAGGACCTGAGGGGTTGTGCCTTTAGAAATCCAAGGACTACAACGTAGGTGGGTCGCACGCATCGGAGCGGGGTGATACAGAACCCATCAACTGACGTAATCTCATTATACGGCTAATTAACCGAACAGTGTGTTTAAATAACACAAGGGGCGCCAGTTTGCGGGATCCTTGCCTTCGCAATTTCGCTGTAATTGTGACAGCGGTTGGTTCGGTATACATTTCTGTCATCGTAATTATTCCGCGCCTCTGTGCTCAAGACCGTTTCAAGTTTTCCTATAGCTTTAAGGAAAATTAAATTAATTAAATTAAATAACTCCCGAATAATTAAAGGAGGCGCGAGCTCAAGCAGAAGTTTCTAATTGTGCAAAAATATGCTTAAGTTCGGATGGAATTGTTGCGGCTGCCCTTCTCAAACCCGTCATAATAACATTAGCGAATTAGGAAAACGAGGTTTTCAAGCTTTGTTCCCAACACGCTGTTGTTAGTTTGCGTTTAGCCGGTTTACACTGTTTGCCGGGCTGTCGTAGATGTATCTAGCTACAATTTTCAATTACTGTCAATTGTACCACCTGAAGCTCTATATTGTTACCATGTTATTGCTGGATAGCGGAGAGCAGTTTTAAGTCAGAAATGTAAGAAAATCGGCAAAAGCAAGTTTGCAGATTCTTAATTACGCGTAAGTACGGGCTATGGGCGTCAACGAAAACATATCCCAGACCACTTTTATCTTTGATTGTTTAGATAGAAAGATGCAGTAGCAAGCAACAATTCATTACAAATTATTTACAAAAACATTCAACTAATAATCACTCCCTAATGGGTCCAAACGGTGTTTGTAGATAGGATATCAGATGGTGGTTTGTTAATCCATGGTCAAACATAAGCTTTCTTTATTTGATGTCGACGTCAGTCATGCTTTTCATCTTTGCGGCGATCGTTTCACGGAATAACATTTTTTCTTTCTCATCCTTTCCATTTATGTGTAGCTGTAAAATGCTAAAAATGCTATGGTTAGCGCACGAGTTACAGTGCAAGGGAGATCTTGGAAGCACAAGTACAGAGCGCCAGAAGTGACCGAATACACAATAATCCAGGCGTCAGGCCATCTCCATGTTATGTAGCCCCCGTTTACGCAAGTAGAAGGGGTTTATGATGTAACGGCTGCCTGAAGGAATGCGAAGCTTTCTTGAGGTACAATTTCGGACTCTCAGCCAGTTACGCTAATGATCATTGCTCTTTGGGATATGGAACTCGTGCCCATCTTTGTTATCTAAAAGCGTTTACATGCAGCTGCGTGCCATCGAGTTTGATCTGTTGAACTATATTAAAAAAATTTAATTGGTGTAATTGTTAGTCTTTTAATATTTTGAAAAAGATAACTATTAACGTATATTTTTATATTATTTTTCGATTATTTAATTTTACTAATAAATAGTAAAACAAGAAAAAGTTATATTTCTGTAATGACTTGTCTCGAAGCAGCCACTTTACCTTTTTACACCACCATTTTTTTCACAACTTCATCCGCATTATTTTCCCGTTATCAACTTTTAATGAGTTAAGCGTGAGTTTTGCTTGTTATGTGTTCTTGGAACTAATAGAATTTACTAGAAATCTCGCACGCTTTTCGTGGTATACGCAGTAGAAGACAAAAGTATTGTGATAGCCCAAGTATACATGGCAAACAGCTACTTCATTTATAAAATCTGTGTGTAACCAGTTTGTTTAATGTCACATTTTGACTTAATTTTTAGTTGACAAAGTGGAGTTTGGTAAATTTTAAATCTAAATATGATTTCACGTAGAACCATATAGACTGTCAATAAATTCTGAACTCGTTGGAAAACAAACGTAGCTGAAATAAGATCTTAAGTAATTATGTTATTTTTAAAATTCAAAGTACGGTTAGGGTAACTCAATCATCACATATAACTGTAACTCCTGTCTTAAGATTATGCACCTAATTAAAGAGTACGTGCCTGTGTGTTTGACAGCCAAGTAATTTCCGTCACCAACTACAGAACATTGAGAAAAGATAATAATTTACTGCTAATTGAATTTCAATATCTGATTTATGGAAGTTGTCTTGTATCCTTACGGTTATAATAGAATTTTAACACTAAAGTCGCCATTCATTTCATGCTGATAATACGACAATATCTTCACACGTTCTCAATAGCAAGAATCTATACTCCATAGTGTCGATTGATTACGAAGAACATCAAGTTTGACGAGAGCTGTGTGACTATATGACATGAAGTAGTTGCATTTATATTATGATTCTATTGTAAATAATGGTGTCATCAATATTTGTTTTTTTTTGTTTGGCTCAGAGCATTCAGGTAAGGCACTTACACATTTCCTGCATGCTCACTGGACTCAAAGCAAGCGTTTGTATACCAACTTCGTCCATGTGAAAGATAGCATATATCTAATACTTACTATATTGCTAGCGGCTATGAGTAGGAAACTGACCAAGGAAGTGAGACAGACAACCAACTCTTCAATGTATAATGGTGAGCTGTGTGCAGGCGCGGCGGCGTCGTCCGGCCAATGGGGAAGTGGTCAAGTTTAAAATTCGCTTCTAAAGGCGGAGTTCGAATCCTCACGCATGCGCACAAGACGCGTTATACTCTAAGTGAGACTATGTCGGCGCCGTAATGTTTTCTGACGTTTCCAGGCCCTACTAGCAATATATGTGTATTATATATATGAAAGATAGTCGTTTGGTAAATCGATAGCGTAATCTTCCAGCCGACGTAAATATATTCCTAATCATAAATTTTATCACAAATTGTGTTAAACCATTTTCTTAAGTTGGGATATGAATTTTATAACAGGTAATCATGTAAACGCCAATAACTAATTTATTGCTGAGTTTGATTACGAAATGATGAGCTGCTATGGCCGTTGGAATGAAAGCGGATTTTTACTAACCGTCTGCATTAGTGCAAAACTATAGAGTGCCAGTTTTAACGGTATATAGAAATGTTACTGCAAAACTTGCAATGAGTTGCAACTTTTGATCTTGATACTGATGAAGTCTCTTGTCTTTTGTTGACTCGTTTCATTAATGTTTTTCTAATTTTTCTCTTCCTTTCCTAATGTCTTCAGGGTATCACATTTTCTACTATTGCCTTTTATATGTCTTCTCCTTTCAGTCGACCAATAGGTTTTATCAGTTTTCACTGCTGATTTACCATTTTTCAGGTTAATTTGAACTTTTAAATCTATTTTCAACTAATTCCTTGCTTGCGCTCTGTAGCTCTTTATACAACTTCACTTTTCTTCATGCTAGAAGAACATTAATCAGGAATAGTTTTTGTATAATAATTAATTAGCCAGACGAGTGCCTAATATTTGAAAACATTTAACTTACGTAATTTAGTCTTTACGTGACACGTTCTTATTACTTGTCATTGTAGGCGCCTTGGGTTACCTTTTGGAAAATGTTAAAAATTAACTGTTTCAATTATTTCACTTGGATCGAACTGATATAAGAGCTTTGCACCTTTCTTAATCAGGAATGGAAATGTCGGGATGGGGGATGGCCGGGATGGGTGGTAGAGCAGACAAGCAGAGAGTAAAATAAGAGTGGGAAAGGGCGGAGATTACTGCGCACAATATAATATCTAACTTTCAATAGATTTAATAATTATTTTCTATTTATCACATTCGAAGGCCGAGTAGCTGCAGTGGAGACGGCTGAGTTCCGATACAAAGTAAGACATCAATGAGCACCACGGGCTCTTTAATGCCACAAATGTGCCCAGAGGGAAACGAGAACTAATAAACTCGAAAAGAAAGCAGTCAGTCGCTGGATGATCTCAAATAAAGTAACAGACCAGATCAAGAGGCTTGCGGCAATCAATAATACAACATGCTCTATGGTAATAAATGGATATAATTTAGCCAGCAGTATTATAATTCAATACAAATAGCTATAGCAAGTTTAAAACTTTTCTAACCTAGGGTGCACCTAATATAAAAATATAATATTCATTCTAAATATTACAGTATAAACTGACCAGTAGAATAATAGAATATGAAACGTATAAATGTGTAGTTACAGACGCAATTAAATGAAAAGGAGAACTAGATTGTTGAAAATGCAATAGTGAATATCATTAATAGAGCAAGTAAAGCTTCGATGAGACCTTAAGTGTGCTACTCGAAGGCGGTGGCACAACTCAGAAAGCAATTTATGGTAGCAAAAATGTCTGCTTAGGAAAACCACTTGAATACCTGTACCAAAGACAGGTCGAATGCAAAGCGAATGCTTTACAACGTACTTACGTAGCTTGGGTGCCCTTTTTCAAGATTCTCAATTGACTAAGGGTGGTTAAAAATAAATCTTCCTCAATATTTTGAATTTCAAAGGAGGTTAAACGTCTGAAAATATATCTTCCTCGGTATTTCGAATTTAAAAAGTCGGCTGCTTCCTAAGCTGCCATGTTTAGTTTCAGTAAGCTAAATTTCTCCTAGCGACTATTCTGTTGTGGCTGGACGTTCAGATACCGCATTTTCATAAAATATTGTTCTTGAATTTATTGCCCACTATTGTTGTAAAATTTTGAACCTCTATGTCGAAAAACGTTATGTCATAATAGCGGGCTAAATTTTAAAGCCTGCCTAGAGCAGTACACGTCCCGTTGTACCGTCGATTCCGCAGAGTGTATGAGCCCCAAATTTATGATCCGCCACAAAATTCGAAGGTTTAATCGTACAGCTATTATTGGCATGTGAGAAAAACAACTAAAAGCTTTTGTATTCGAAAATGTGCTCGCAGTGATGGATTGCCGCGAGATTGCGTGGGCCTTTTATGACAAAGATGATGCATTGCTGGTTGTTAGGGAAATCCACGCCAAAGGAAAAGCTGCTCAGCAGCATTGCATATTTCGGCGACTGTTTATTAGACCGGCCGGCCATTCGCTCTAATGTTGCATAAGCTGGAAAGGTTTGTTTTATTTCGCAGCAAAGCCCCTGCGCCGATTTTTCTCCACGGAACCGCTGAGTAGCTGTTAAAGCGAAGTGCGAGATGATTAGGGAATTAAGGTCGTGGGAGCGAGAACGCCGTGTTGCACGAAAGGGAGGAGGAAAGTAACAAAATACACTTGGTGTTTCTGCAGGAAATGATGTATATTGCCACATTTTTACGCCTTAACAAAAAATGGTAATTGGAACAATGCTCTTGCTGTTGGATTTTCTGAAATTTGTTTTAAGTTGGATCATTAATCTTCCACAGCAAATTTGAACGCGATTTTCATTTGAATTTAACTTAGTACACTATTATTTTAAACATATTTTCATAAATTTTATATTATAAGCATGAATTTCATTCGTTTCAGTTCTGTCTACTTGGTGACTTACCTAGTATGTACCTCAAATTGTCTCAGTTTCTTTGGTTAGTTCAAACTGTCTTAGAACATCGATGGGGTGAATTTTAAAGAACGGGTGTCCTAGAAATAGCAGATCTGCCTATCCATTCAGCTTGGTTGGTTTCTATTGTACGTATTTATATAATTCCTCATCTATCCGATTTGTTTATACAACCGAATTAGTGATCACCCTCATCCTTTTCGATCGAGCGTGCTGTAAACGGTTACTCTAACCATAAATTGCTAAAATAATGCATCTTACTTTCTTATTTTGTCCATTCTTTTCTTTGCCTCTGCAATTGCTGTTAGGTGAATTTATAGTTAATCGATTATTAAAAAAATGCATCGTTACCACAACGTCTATTGCCTGGCTGTTGATTTTTTAACTAATGCAAATAATTATGTATTATTGGCGAATATGAATTAACTCATGAGTAGAAGTTTAATATTCTACACAAATGAATATGAACTTATACCATAAAACTAATAATTGTGTAATTCGTTTTTACGTATCTGTTATACATTTAGGGCCAGATTGAAACAACTCGTTGGTTAGCACCTCTGTAGCGACGTTAAATTTAAATGTGACGTCTCGTACACCTCGGTGTTTTTCTAAATTAATTTTCCGCGTTGTTCTTCTCAGTTATCTTGAAACTCGTACTTTGTCTCAACTCGTGGACAAGAAGTGTTAACATTTGCCAAAACAGGAAGTTGACCTACACATAGTGTTCTCGGGCTGAAACTGACTTCAAACAACATGCACACAAATAAACAAAGATATATTGATCCTTTAAATGCGCAGATAAAACCATAAAGAAAATTAGGATCAAACCCTAATATGAATGGCCATTTCTAAACACAACAGTGTTAACTAAGAATGGATCATCTACGCGCGAGAGCTCGTGGCTACTTGCATGCTACTAGCATAACTGCCTCTGCAACATATTAACATTTAAACCACATTAAAAAGATACCAAAAGATTTATCTTTAATCCGCAAGAAAATTCGGTTTCTCAATTTGGCGCATCGAACTTCGGCTTTGTGTGCGTACGTTTATACTTGCCTATGAAGTGCAATCCTTGGTCCTCGAAAAAGCTTCACACAGTCTGAAGCGAACACTTATCGCCTAAACGTCAATCATTTCCTGTATCAGGTTACCTTAAAGTTGAGCCTGGAAACTGCTGTGCCGCGTGTTGTTCTCGCACTGTATTACAACAACCCTTGAATAAATTGTTGAACATTTTCCCCGAACGCTATGAGGAAGCCCGTGTCTTCTAGTTTTGACGTCGCTGTGTCGAATGAAATCATGTAACAATCGGAACGTCTCGAAAATCCGTTTGGAGATTCGTATGGCATACTTATTCAGTGCACGATTATAGCGGCGTGTAAAAACTGACTTGTGGAGCACAAACACTTATAGACAGCAACCTATTTACTGCAGAGCTTCCACCACGTTGCTCGAAGGGTCCATATCGAATGTTAAACATGTAAAATTGACCGATGCACTCATTACAACAAGCCGTACTCGCGTGCTTCAGCTACGACAAGTTCAATTATTATTAAGTCTAATTAACAATGCCTTATTCCCCGCTCTATGTTCATACTTCATAGGTTTTGTAGTGTCATTTCTATATTGTTGATGTGAAAATCAGGCTGTCGAAATTTACAGGAGGAGAATAGCCTGAAGTTCATTCGTTAAATTACGTGCGATACTTGAAAATAAAAACGTCCCAACAATGTTATGTGCGTATACTGCATCTGTTGACATATGGAGCACAGATAACAAGTTGGAAGTTGAACAGAAGGTCATGAAACGCGAAATATTTAGATGCGAGGCGTCACGAAAGTCGAAATATTTCAGAGGCCATAGCTGAACTAAGGTGGAACTATGTCGAACGTGTTGCTCTATCTCAGGATGGAAGGTAGTCCAATAGTATCCTCATAGAGATCCTATTTGGAAAGAGGGTATAGAAGACGCCCTCCAATGCGTTAGCTGGAAGATGTAAAATGAACTTTTATTATATACAAATTTGTGACTCAATATTTCTACACTTCCCCAATGTTTGGCATCGTAGGAAGAGAAAAGAAAAATCCCATTGCCATCTTCAGACATTATTAGTACGTAATAACCCCCTTACAACATTTTTCCGAGAACGCGTTGTCAGGTTATTACAAAACCCTAGATCCACTAATTCATTCATTCTCCTTCGCGAATTTCGAGGGAATGGTCGGAATGTGTGTGCTCAGAGGCGAGTTGGGGGTTTATTAGCACAGGCTGAGGGATGGTGCGTAGAGTGACGGTGCTAAACGTGGTCTTATACCAGCGGGAGTCGGGGTTGCGGTCGCCCCGGAATTTATCGGAGCACGAGACATTCTGATTAATTATCCGCGCCTTGCCATTTAAACTCGGATTGCTGCTATAAGCGTCGAGATTCCGTCTCTGATTCTAGATTTGCTCGCATTTAGATATTGTGATCTACGACGTCGTTTAATTCCATCGAAACCGAAACCTAATTCGGAAGAACACGCAGAGTTCAGATCCTCTTGATTGGAATTCACAGAAAAAGCGTTTTGGGCGGAAAGTGAGCAGGCGAACTTGTCGGCGCAATGAAATAGAAAACCGGCCTGGATGGTTTAGGTTTCATTAATATTGTAACGTCTTTGCGTACTTAATGGATTTTAAAATTGAGACCTTATAGCAGATTTGTCGGAAAAGGTCGATTATCAATTTGGCAACCTTCGGGTTGTTCCTTGTCTTTGGCAATAGCTTTTAACATTTATATTTTATGGTACCCGATTACCCTATACTTAAAGGAAATGTGAACGGGATTCTCTTTTAATACTACACAACATTAATTGTATGTTAATAATGTATGAATATAAGGTTTTATTTGTCTCTATTCACCATGCACTTTTTCTTGTTTGCAATTGAAATCGGAAAATTTACATGAAGTGCTAGTAAGTGTGCAATTACATTTTCGCAACTTTTTAGTATTATTCTTGGTGTTGTGTTCTTTGTGCCAGTGTTTTTAAACCATAGGTGCTATTATGATCGTTCTTAATGGATTTCCATAAAACATAAAAAAACAAAAACATGAAGTTTTGAATTAATTCCAGAAAATAATGTATTATGAGCTTGCAGTTTCCCTTTTTATTTCATTTTCGCAAGGTTGATTTTGTCCAAGCACATACGCCAAGTTTTGTATCAATTATTCAGCACTGTGTGCTTAGATTGTATTTGGGTGCTGCTGATCTGCGGGTGTTGACGAAAACAGCCTGAGAATTAATACTTTATAGAAAAAATAATGAAATTTTATACGTTTTCTTCGGACAGCTTGCGCCACCCAAGAGTTTTATTACCCGACTTATTCCCGATGTTTGCGCATCCGTTCTTTGTTACCAAAAGGGTTAAGCTCTTACCTGCTGCTTGCTCCCGATTCCCTTGCAGTTTGCAGATGGCGTAATGTTGCCGAGTTCGGGTTTTAAATTACGTGCTTTTTACACTAGAGTGGCGGATGCAATTTGTCACTCACACACTAATTGCTCAATTGACTATACTTAGTCACTCAGTTGCGCCTAGCATAAGATTCAAAGTTAATTCCTGACTGTTTTAGGCTGCAAAACTGTTCGATCGGAAGTTTTCATTTTTAGGATCGCCTGCTGTGTTTTGTAGACCTTTCGCTGGGTAATTTATGGACGCTACGTGTGGCCATGTATTCGCTACAAGTGTGTTCCTACTTAATTTCTATAGTTTGTATAATGCTTCTCTTTCCTTTATAGGCTTCGTCTCTATTATTTTAATAGACATTCAGCCGTAGTACATGTCTTATTATTTATTACTACATATCTTCATTTCGTTTTCTGTGTGATGTTATAATCTTTTGTATTATTTACTCCTCTTCTAAACACCTATTTATTCTTTTTCAATGTGTATGATTCACAATTGGAGAGAACTGTACTCGCAAATAAATTTTAATAAATTGCTTCCTTATCTCAAAGTATATGTTACTCTAAGTACTACATGTCGAATATTTATATATTTGCATAATAGCACCTTTAATATATTTAAAAGGATTAGAAATTTAACTTGGTCTGTTTTGGTTGAATATTAATAAAAGTCAAAACTAAAAAGGCGTGATTTTATTTTTCTTTGGAACTTGCTTGTTTCAATCGAATCACAGTTAATAAAAAGCCATAAGCTTATTTAGAAAAGAGAAGAAGAACTACATTTTTAAATACTTTTCTTCTCAGTGGAAGGTTGGCCACATGTTTATTGTGGCCAAAGTATATGAAATTAAATCTATTTGAAGATATTTAAAATGATATATCATGGAATACCAACTACTTACATATTTGAAGAAAATATAATGTGTTTAGTTTTAATTTTCCAAATAAATCCATACCTTGTCTTCCATAATTTCTACTTAAGAAAAACATTTTTTATAAGGTTACTTTTCATAAGAAAACTGACTATGAGGGTCGATTACATGGACCTTTTGTTAAGCCACGGTAAATCGTCTAAAGATCCGGAAAATGACAAGCAGATAAGAGCTCAGTAAACATCAAAAATAGCAACGCGTCCCCTAAACTTTTGGGCACGTGTGAGGAAAACGAGATACTGAAATAACAAGGGTAGGTTAACAGCACTCCACGTAATTTCATTTAAATGCCTCCGTGTGAGCATGTACTGCTCAAAGGGTGCGTTCAGAGAAAATAGTCATCTGCAGTATTAATCCTGCATCCTATATACGGCTACGGATTCCTTATTGTTTCTGTGTCTTCGTTCATGGGCGCATTTTGTAACTGACAAGCGAACCTGCGAACATATAAATGCGTTATAAATACTCGGCACGTTTTAATATCGCATGAAAGCACTCATATTTTCCATGCAGAACGGCGACAAACAAATAAACGAGCTCCTATGTGTTCGACTCCATCAGAACGCAAAACGAACAACAGGGCGGCATATGGGGGTGTCGGCGAATGCACCAGCAGAGAGGGTACCAACTCATGCATACATAATGTGCCCATAATAAGCTGGCGCGTTTACACCGAATGAATGGAAAGGGCAAAAAGTGTGACGTCTCCTGCAAAAACACATCCAGGACTTCCAGGGTAGAAAATTGGCCAAAGGGTGACTCCAAGGGCGCAATCTGATGCAAACGTCTTCATTTCGCTTCCCGCTGCAGCTCGTGGTTGTTTAGCATCAGCAATTCAGTCTAACTGCTCTGAATACGGCTCCGTGTAGGCAGGCTGTGTGCATATGCAATTAATATACGAGCTGCGAATTAGCTGATATTAATTAAATCGAATCCCCGGTGACTCTCGACGTGCCCAATATGCGCAGACATGATTAATTTGCGAAATACAAAGTCAGCTGTTGTTAAATGTATCGTTTATACAATACATTGTTATAAATTGTGGTGTTATGTATGTCTAAATCGAAATAGGTCGCCTCGGTTTACTCATTGAAGTGTTTTATCTTTTTGATTAAATTGTTTTTTATGGTTTATGTAGGCCTCTCCTAGAATTTCCAAGTCACCCTATAGCAGGTCATTGATAATGGTAATGGTGATTCATTATTTCCTTTCTTTCAGTATCATTAAATTTTCTTTTCCAGGGTATCTTCGTGCTTTTTTATATGCTAGGACGCCAGTGTGTAAGAGGGTTATGCAATTCTTCTTTTTTCGTCAAGTTTTCTTGCTGCATATCAATCGATATTCGACTATATCAGTGGCTAAATATAACGATATTTTCCAAAATTTCTATCGTCATCAAATATAAGCATCAACGTTGACTATACTGAATTTTCGCTATTTTCAGAAACTCCTGTTGTCATCAGATATAGTAAGCGATTATTTGGATATAACCAAATATCGATGTTACTCAAATACCAAATATAAATGTCGATATATCGATATTTTCAAACATTTTACAATTATGAAATATAAACATCGACATCCACTATATCTATGCAACGAATTTCGGTACGTTCAGTAATTCCTATCGATATGAGATACGAGAATCGATATATCGACTATGTTTATGTAACGAAATATCGATATTTGTAGACTCTCCTATAAATATTGACATATAGACATATTCGTGTAACGGAATATCGATATCTTCAGAAATGTATACCGTTATCAGATATAGAAATCGACTAATATATTATTCCGATGTAACCAAATACCGATGGTTTTAGAAACTCTTATCTCCAAAAATAAATATCGGTATGTAGAATATATTCTTTTAATGAGAAATCGATATTTTAGAAATTTGTCTCGTCATCGGATATAAGAAGCAATATATCGATTAAACTTCGCTATCAGAAGCTCCTTATCTTTATCCAATATGAATACCGAATATCGACTATATTTTGCAAAACTACCATCATGAAATATAAACATCGATATCCCCTGTATCCGTGTGACGAATTTTGGTATGTTCAGAAATTTGTATTTATAAGATATAAGGATCGATATGTCGACAATATTGATGTAACGAAATATCGATATTTGCAGAAACTCGTATCGTTAAGTATAAATATCGACATGTGTACTATATTCGTGTAACGGAATATCGATATCTTCAGAAATGTCTATCGTTATCAGATATAGGAATCGATTAATAGATTATTCCGATGTAACGAAATACCTATGGTTTTAGAAACTCTCATCTCCAAATATAAATATCAATATGTAGAATATATTCTTCTAATGAGATATCGATACATTTAGAAATTGCTATCGTTATCGGATATAAGAATCAATTACATTTCGATATCAGAAACTCCTATCTTTACCCAATATGAATGTCGATATATCGGCTATATTTTAAAAAACTACCGTCACGAAATATAAACATCGACATCCCCTGTATCCGTGTAACGAATTTTGGTATGTTCAGAAACTTATCAGTAGTAATATAACAAGGGCGAGACATACTTACCGATAATTTTGCACACGCCAAGGATCGAGTGCTGGTTGCAATGAAAACTGTCCTCGGGAGGGCAACCAGCACGATGACTCTTGGCACGGGAAAAATTATATGTATGTTGCCCTCGTTTATATTTTGAATATTATTACACAAAACTCGTATACCAATTATGATTTAAAATTGATCTAACAATGCCAAAAAACTCGAATTGCTTGTTTCTTGCATTTCTATTTCTAATTATGGCGCCATCTATGGGGATCGATAATCAGCACTAGGGCGCTTATCGCTTGATAAGCAGCACAAGGGCGCTTATCTCTAATCAGTTCGGGATTGGTCGATTTTCAAAAAAATAGATGGTTCTCATTGGATGATATCAGTCATGTGACAGTTGTGTGTAATAATCGTAATAAAATATAAGGATCGATATATCGCTTATATTGATGTAACGAAATATCGTTATTTATAGAAACTCCTAATTGACAAATATTAATATCTATTTGTGAATTATATTGATGTAACGAAATATTGATATTTGTAGAAGCACTCACCGTTGTCAAATATAAATATCGATATGCAAAATATATTTATGTAAAAAATATCGATATTTTTAGAAATTCCTATAGTTAACGGATATAAAAAGCGATACATATATTGGTTGCGATATAATTAGAAACTTGCGTCTTTACCAAATATAAATGTCGATATATCGACTAAATCAATTTAATGATACATCTATATTTTCAAATATCGATATTTGTAGAAACTCCATTGTCAAATATAAATATCGATGTGTGGATTGTATTTGTGTAACGGAGTACCGACATTGTCAGAATTTCCTCTTGCTAGTAGATAGAGAAATCGATAGTGATTATTTTGAAATATAGATGTTTGTAGAAACTCCTATCCTCAAATATAAATATGGATGTGCGGACTATATTGATATAAAGAAATGTCGGTATTTGTTGAAATACCTATAATTATAAAATCGATATGTAGACCATAATATATTCACTCTTTTTCTTCGTAAAACCGTAGGTTTATGATATTTGGCTTGTTAAGTGGCACATTCTAGGGCATTAATTGCAATTTTTATAGAACTTCACATAATCTCTAAAATATTATTATCATTGCAAAGAGAAGCACAAATGAATTACACAATCTAGTTGGAATAATCTCGTATTTGTGTTGGCTGCTCGTTTTTAATTAAGAAATTTTATAACAGGTAGTAAATTACAAATTAATATCGTGTAGACTATATTCATGTAACGGAATATCGGTATTTTCAGAAATTTCTATCGCCATCAGGTATATGATTCGATGTATCGATTATTTTGATCTAACCAGATATCGATATTTTTAGAAATGCATATATTCTCACATCTAAATATAGATACGTGGACAATATTGATGAAATGGGGTATCGATATTTTTTTTAAATTTCTATCGTCATCAGATGTAAGAGTCGATATATTGATGAATTTTCGATATTATCAGAAACTCGTATCGTTACCAAATATAATTATCGACTGTATCACTTTAATCGATAATTTCAAAAACTTCTATGGCCATGAAATCGACTATATAGATTTAATGAATTTCGGTGTGTTCAGAAACTTCTATCGTTATCAAGTATAAGAATCGTTATGTCAACGAAATCTCGATATTGTCAAAACTTCTGTCGTCATCCGATATCAATATCGTTATGTCTACTATATTAATGTAACGCAATATCAACATTTTTGAGATGAAATTCTGGTCGTTATCAGATTAAGAATCATAGGTATATCGACGAAATTCTCATATTGTCAAATATCAATACAATTAGAAAATTCCAAACTTTTTAGACTTTCGTATTCGTTAACGGTATTTCACTCCTGTTTTGCTTCAGGCAACGTTAACATATTATAAGTATTTTTTTAATCGGCATAAAACCTGAAAGCAGATGGGATAAAATGAAGAATGCAGCGATATACACAATAATTGTTGCTCTTGTGATTGATTAAAATTGTGATATATTTAGATTACAAAGCTGTATGTTCAATAGCCGACACAGAAGCGTAGCAGACCTAGATAGAAATTTGTTAAATTGGTGTCGAAGCTTTTATAGCAGTAAGGAAGTGAGATATAGTCGCCCGTTACACTATAGACAAGTGTACAAATCAACTAACTATGTTTCAGACACCATATTTGACTACTTAATTAAACTTTAGAGTCGTTTAGCTGATACCTGTGTTTCTTCAATGTTTGAGTATTTATGGTGCTTCTGCAACTGATTTTTATACATTTTAATGTGTGCAAAAATTAAAATACGAAATTCATTTTGTATATTTTTTTATACGGCGCTGTAATTTGAAAACTGACAATTTCTGCTCATCGATCCCTCCATAAATAAAAATAACGCAGATACTATTTATGAGAAGAATGGTTATCGGTTTTGTGAATAATGTGACTTCCTTATAAATCTGAGTCCATAAATTGAAGGCGTCAAATAAATATTAACTAACAAACATAATGCGATTCTGATGAACACAAAAGAAATCAAAGTCGTCATCAATTTTCCACAGTTCAGCGCGTGTTACAAAACTCTGTAACTCTGCTTATTGGAATAGAACAACTCCACTTTTTGACACGCATTTTTCGCCATTTGAACAGGGGAAACTTAATGCAATTTTTCAACATTGGAATTTTTTATCCATTCTTGTCCACCAAATCAAATATTCAACAATTTTAAAAAATATGTTATATTTTCTAGTTAGGTAAAGATCTTGAAACTAATAATAGTTTTATATAAGTGCACATCTTGTCCCTGAAGAATGTTTCTTCAAAAATACACTAGTTCGTTATTAAAACGTTTAAGTCTCAATGCCCTGAATGTATAATGTTTTCCATCGTAATCCTGAATATTAAAGAAATAAAATATCAAAATTTGGAACTTTTTAACAGATGAGATTTCGCAATGCCTTTTACAGTATAATTATAATAACTCAGCAGGGAATGTAAAAAATGCGATGACAGGAAAATAAGTCCAATGCTTATAAATTAAGACTCATCAATATGTAATACATAAAATTAACATAAATGGCAAAGTCGTTTCTAATCAGAAAGGTCGAAGGAACGCCAAGGTTTTTCCAGCACTTTTAGCAATAGGTCAGAACTGATATAGAATCCGCGTTGATTCCTCTATGCAACTTGTTTCAGAAAATTCCTTCGTTTCATTCTGTAAGAGTTGGTATATTCAAATAAAATAAATTAATAACTTTAATTAATTGAATTTCAGTAAATCTTGTCACTAATAATGCCTTAATCGCTAAATATGTTCATTATGAACCTTTTTACTCGATTTCGTCTGCTAATTTTAAATTTTTTCAAATTCTGCTTAAAATATTCTCAAATTTGCTCTTTAAGATATTTTAACATTCCCGAAACGTACTGGGTGAATGTTCATAATGTAAGATAATTTATACACAAATTGGAATCCGCACACGCGTCACTCATTAATAGTACGTGGCCTTTTAAATATACCGGAATATGATTCTATAATTTAATCTTAACATTAAAAAGTTGATTTCCATGAACTGCAAGTACTCAAATTTGTCCACCGACTTTCGCAACCTTGGAGATAACTACGGCTTACCTTCATTAACTTAATTATTGTTTTTAGTGAGACTTTACTCTAATATTGTAGTTTACAAGCACATCTAAAAAAGCATTGCGTCATTAAAAATCTGAAATAGTTTAATTGTGTATCTTGCGCAATGTATTGTTGCAACTGACAACGTAAACCGATGCTTCTTTGATACTCGTTTTACTGCATGAAATGCAACTAATCGAGGTATATTAAAACGATGTTTGAAGAATTTTCTTAATTTTTAAATTCAGTTATTACTCTGGAAATTGTCCACAAATGAACTGGACCATTTGCATATATTGGTGCAATTTAAAAAAATATTTTCCAAAAGGGCAGTCCTGGCATTTTTGGTAACCTTTCATGATTGTGTCACTATAAAAAGCATTTCTTTTCATAATTTGGTTTAAATAAAACTAAGTCCATTAATAAAATGTTATCATTTTAAAATTTTTAATTTTGCCCAAACGTTGATAGCACATTGCATACAAAGTATGCCAAATCGTTGCCAAACATTTTTATACGTTCCGAAGAGACTCAAAGAACTATTAATTAACCTTTTTTTTATTCCTCTTATTTTTGTGAAATATAGTTTTTTTATAATTTTATTATTTTTTAATTTTATGAATATGATTTTGTCAAGTCTTCGGTTGATATTTGAGGATAGTGCAATTAAATATGCTTAATATGAGTACACTATAAAACAAAGGCTTTTATATATATATTTTTATGACGTAATGTAATAAATACAATTTTTATGGGTGGTCCAGTTCATTTGTGGTGCAGTATATTTGTTATACAAAACAAAGGTGATAACTCAAAATGTAATCCAAAAAATAAGTGCCATTATGGAGATTTCAGAAGAACAAAGCTGCTAGCCTTGATCTTGCAGAACAGAGCGAACGGTTTTTCCTGTTTCAATTTAAATAATGTAATTCAAAGTAGGTGTTCAGTATAACGACATTGGATTTATAACCTCTTTATTGTGCATTCGAATCAGTTATGTTAGCTGTAGATTATAGAAAGTGACTGTAAACTGACTGAACTTTGAATAAGTGTGGGCCATTTTGTCAGGGCAACTAGCATTATCAATTTATTAAATACTAAATAAATAATTTTAACCGAAAGACAACATATTTGCGCTAAAACCGAAGAGCTTATGAAAGTATGGCAAGTTTTCGGAATAATAGCAATAAAATCTAAAAGGAATTTGTTAAAAAGAAAAGTTATTTTTGTCCACAAAGTATGTGAACAGAAGCAACATATTTACACTTTGGTAGATTTTCTGGAATTTCTATAGTAGGATTGAATGTTATTGTTAATCCTTAGAAAAAAAATCATTTTGTATGTGCTGCCACGTCGATTTTTCAGTTTTGTCAAGAAAGTAACACGAGTAGGCCGACATCTCAATTTTCCGACATACTGTTGATGATCCCCTCACTTGAATAGTAGGTCAATATGCACGCACTCTGTGTTATGTTTGTAAAATCAGACGCATTGCAAGATTTTTAGGTTATTTGCAGTCAAATATAATACTCGTTCATCGAGCTTGTTAGGCTATTTGCAGACAGAACACATTTGAGGGCCGGCCAGTTAACAGTGAAGACGGCATGAGCTCGTTGTAAAAGCTTAAATTCATGTATCAGGAGCGCTAATGAGCCTTAAGAGAACAAATGTGCTCGGATAGAATTTTAACCGAAGTCACAATAATCTTAAATCAATATAACTAATCAGTTCGAATAAGTAAAACACACTTATTCACAATAAAAGGTATAATAGTCAACATCATATCAATAAAATACAGTTAACTTTAACTTGAAATAATAAATTACGAGCAGTTTTATTCGACCATTTCTTTATTTGTAAGGGCTAAGTATTAATAAGAAGGCAATAAACAAAAATTGCTGAAATGTTGGCTTTGTATTGAATGGTACATTGAAGAAATGGTTCAATAAAATTGATCGTAATTTATTATTTCAATCGACAGTTGTTTGGGTGTGAATGTATTGTAGCTTAATTTAAATATATATTAAAACGCTCATTAACTGGGTGCACCGAAAAGTCAAACTATTATAACTAGAGAGCGGATTTTTAAGCATTACGATTTTCCTGAATATTAAAAGCAGGAAAATGATTTCTAAAAATGTTTACAAATTGCAGGAAATTGAAGTATTTAACACTAACTTTTTTATGCTTTTTTGCCTTTTTATGCACTTATTTTTAAGTTTTCAGTTTGCACTTATTTTCCGCTTAATTCATTCTTAATGGAATATTTCAGTCTGGTTCGTTTGCGAGCATATTTTTTGCTGGCATGCAGTTTTCCCCGGTACTGCGGCGGGCTTAAAAATGCAGTCAGTGCAGTGGTTTTCTGGGAATTTTAAAAAAACTCGGGTATTCCCTTGTATTATTTTAGTTAACACACACGCAGAAAACTCGGTTACTTCTCGTTTTGTATGATTTTAATTCAAAATACAGACAAGAGCGGATACGGCCGATCTGGGGATAGTTATACGCCTATCATCCTTTGTGTCAGAGGCCATAATGAATTAAAATATGAAAACAATAAATTATTTTGCAAAGCTTGTATTAAGACTGTACGAGTTTACAAAGTTCTTTAAAATAATTTAAGTACTATAATTTTAGATTCAGTGCGACTAAAAAATACGTCATTCCACATGTAACAACTACTTTGCATCAAGAACAATTAAAGAAGTATATAAATTAGCCAAAACAACAGACAATTGTGACTTCATTTGCATCTACTACAGGTTAACAGGAGCAAGCATAGTTTAATTTCGATCTTTGCAAAACCTAACATACCACTGAAAAAATGATAAAATAGTTCCTTCAAAATGTTCCTGGATAAATATTGTCACATGCATGTTCCTGATCAATCAAAACACCTTGCGAAAAATTTTTTCTGGGCGAGTTGGTAGAATAGTTCTTTCTAAATGTAAGAAGGTTCTCTTCCAAATAAGAAGGCCCTAAAATTTTAGATAAAATTTCCACAATTTGAGCAGGCGAAATTGCAGATTTTGAGATTGATGCGACTATTGTAGCAAATTTAACTAGTGTTGACGTAGAAAGAAGTTTTTCTACATATAAAAACATTTTAAGTGAAAGGCAAAAAAATTTTACACTGGCGCATTTAGAACAATATTTAATAATTAATAGTTTTCTGAAAGACTAATTTTTTAGTGCCCAAGTTTTCTATTTTATTTTTTGTGTTACATTTAAAGTTTTTCTATAAATTGTGTTTGCATTTGATTTTTTTAGTGTCACATTACATACTTGTTTTTCAGAATTATTGTTATTAGTTAAATGAGTGAATAAAATCGTTATTTTAATTTATGACGTTTTTATAATGCTTTTGTTGTAAGAGTTAATGCTTTTTTTGCTTAAATTAACGCTTTTTTAAACATTTTTGAGGCTTTTTAATTTTTTTTGTGCTTATAATTCCGCTCTATAATTATAACTATTATCACATACTCCCCAGCTTAAAACGGCCAGCAGAATTGCAAACACGAAATACAGATAAATGTATAGTTACAAAAGTAAATAAGCAAAGGTGACGTGCGAGGAAGCCTGAAGGACCTCAATCGAAGATGCTGACACTCGGAGTGGCAGTATAATCTCGACACAAAAAGCAATATAAGCTCCGAGACAATTTAAAGGAATCTAACGAGGAACATTAGGTAGCACAACTTACAATATTACTAAATACTGTCATAGCTACATATACGACCAAATAGCTGTCATTTGGTGGCGATTTAAGGCTTCTCGCTTCTGCAGCAAGCTAAAATGACCACGTGTACTTACCCCAAAGATCGCAATTGGGCTGATAAGGACAGGCATGTTTTCCCTCGTTGTTTATTTGTAATATAACACACTTGCACCATAATTAATTATTATATTATACTTGTCTTTTCCAAGCTAGCTAAGCAAGTTGTTGCCGGTAGAGTAATATAGTTATGTAGTTTAGTTGTTAGAGAATTCGTATATGTAAGAATCGAAACAAACCACGGCCACTGTAAAACACATTATAGAAAAATTTGAAAGTTTGATAATGCAATATCGATTTCATAACTTGTTCTTCTCAGAAACCTTGAATATAAAAGGGCTTGTATGCACCAAAATCATATTGAAAATCGGGAGCGTTCTCAGCAGCCAGGATCTGGCCCTTTCCGTCGAAATTGGACGTATAAAATATTAATATTGAGGTGCCTCCCTTCAAGTTGAACCTCGTCGTTTCGAAACACGGCTTGAGAACGTTAATAACATGCGAGTTCCGAGGAACAATTCTTGAATGTTGCCGAGGGTGGCGGACAAACTTAAAATCTATCGTAGAATTACTTTCTTTGCCCGAGGCTTTAGGGGTAGACGCCGGCTTCAATTAAATTTATACTACCTTCCCATTTTTCTTGAGATTGAAAATTGACGTTTAAGCAATGTGATATTTGCCGCAATTCCGGCAACGGATTACTTTAATTTCCTTGTTATGCTAAGCTAAAATGGCAGATGGCGAAACCATTAATCAGATCAAAATAACTAATAACTTTAAATGTTTAGCTGCCTGTGAATTGGCTGGGTGCTTGAAGGGATCAGTGGGAAATCTCCTGCTGAAACCCAATCGTCTTGCATGTTATAAATTACAGACATCCCTAATAATGGGGGCCGTCGTTTTTCACCGCTTTGAGATGTAAGCAGCACTTATCTCAATTATGCACGTTTAAATAATCACCCTGTATGCCTCTAACAGCCGCTCTGCGAGTTTCGCGCTCCTGGTAATCATAACCTTTCATCCAAGATTATCTGCACGATTTCACTCGGATCCTTTTGGGATCTCACAAATATCCGTCTGTTCCCAGCTCATCCTGACGGGAGAGATTTATAGTAAGGAAGCTGAGCAAGGAAGCGAAGAAAAATGGATAGGAATTTTAAGAGTCGGTTGTGCATTCCGCGGAAGCTAAACTTTTAATTGTGCGCATTTGTCTCCCAACTACTTGCTTAGGAAGCACAAAGGCCCTCGATAGAACTTCCTTTAAAGTTCGTTAGTGTAAACCGCTTTCTTGATTAATTCTTGGGAAGTTGCCCTCCTCTCGTTTTAATGTGAAATCGTCTTTTAACTGATTGAAGTGATTCAATGCGTTGGTACGTACTATGCAGAGAGCAATTATCTAAATGGTATTTCAAATTAACTAATATCTTAATGCCTCAATTCATATTAATAGTATTGTTAGCTGTGCCATCTACTACTGTCAGATTATAAACCAATTATTCTTAAATGTTGATTAGGTAGAATATAATATCTAGATTACTGACTACTTCAGACATTGCCTGTCTATTTATATCCAGACTAAAGATGTTGTGGTTTTCTCATTTCCATCTGCAACTAATAACGTACATAGTTATCTGTTCCTTCCACTGTTAGTACAGTGCATACATCCCCGCGAATTTAATTAGAATAAGCCTGAAGGAACTGAGCTTGCGATTTCAGGTCACTTAATCTGAAACTGCAGCAACTTGATAGGAATAGCTAGAGCTGTGGATATCACTGGCCTCCGGAAGCAACTACTGAAAAATATGGGGTTGCTCGCTTCCTGCAAATGATGTCGTCTAGACGTGGTTGGTCCTGATTACCATTGAAATGAACTGGTTCAATATGCATATCCTTACTACAAGTCCTGGGGCTGCAGCATGTACAGTTTTTTATAGTGTAATGGCTTCAAGTTCAAATAGAAGAGTAGAAACTGAGATCGCTTGTGAGAGAAAAAAGTAACTCCTCGAGCAATGTTATTAGTTATTAGTGTCTGAATGCAGAAAAATTAGATATATTACCTCGAACAACGTAGTAACGACTATTACTATAATGTATGATATTTAGATTATCCTTTAAAGTACCCCAAGCAAACCCCGTAAACCCTGATTTAATTTTCGACACCAAAAGATTAGCACTTGTCACTGTCTTAAGTAATTTTTGCTAGTACATACGTGATGGTTTTGTTTTGATTTGCTTAAAATTAAATTGTTATTACTATTCCCAGTTTTTGTACCAGCATATATTATGTTTCTAATTTCAACGAAAGGTTATTGGACTGGTCCCTCATTTTTTCTTCTTTTGCCCTCCATTCATCTATTATCTTCGCATTAACTAAGTTTCAGTTTGTCTGATATGGTTAAATCTTGCTCTTTGTTCCAGGTGGACCCTTTGAGGTCATCTGATCTTTTTTCATTTTCTGGTAGTTTAATTGTTCTGCGTTTATACTCTAAAGTTTCCCAAGTTAATTTTGTTAAAATACCATCAGTTTTGGCTCATTTTCCTGCTATACGACATGATATGTCTATCTATAGGACAGGGGAAGTTGAACCATCACTAAGGCAAATGGCACTAATACCGTGCATAAAGGTATGACAAAGAAATACCGATACGATTGCAAAACTAAAAGAATATGAGAAAACCTTAAACCATCTTTTTCTCGTCGACTAGCGATAGGTCCTGTGTCTGGCCTGCTTATTTCATATATTATGAAAACAGCTTTACGGTTATATTTTGGGCAGTTTCTTTGTGTTTGGTTTGTTGTCCTTTCATATTTTAGCCAGTGTCCTTATAATTCGTTCCACAAAAAGTAGTAGATCAGAGGGTGGAAAAAGTTGTACATCTTACATTGTAACGGTGCCTCTGAGTGCTGTTGTGGTTCGAACCCCACCGTTGCAAGATATATTGAAATGGGAGGTTTGGTAGCCTCATGGTCGTATTAGTTTGTATAATTATTGCCCCTTTGTTGCTAGCTAGCTCGGTTTATAAGAGACCTCTTACCTTTAATATATGTCACGATTCATTTCGAGATCTGTAGTATTTATTTCGTATTGTTACGCATCTTTTCGGTTCTGATGTCTTTGGTGCCCAGTTTGTATTTCGCGCCTTGCTGCGAAAGTTTGATCTAGCTCGCGATAGTCTCGAAGTGCGTCCTTTTCCATATCGATCGACGAAACAAGATGAAGTCGGTTTAGAAGTATTTAAATTTGAAGGAGTTATGGACTGCCGTTAGTTTTTGGTTGTGTGAAGTTTACCTACGCTATTTGGAGCGGTTTCAAGTCCCTGCCGTCGTGTTGCAAATCTCCCCTGGCCACCAGTTTTCTGCCGCACGAAATTGGGCCAAACGGAGGCCGTGGCGTCGTCGATCTTGAGTCCACATCTGCAACGCGTATTGCATTTCATCCGAAACCAAGAAACCACAGGAATTTATGCTGTAATTTTTGCCTGCCGTCGATTTATATTAATGTGTGCATAATACTATGGCAAAACTTTTGTGTAAAACTGTAAATATTACTTGTAATTTTTGTCTGAGGTATCTCATATTCTTAGTGATAAATTATTAACCGGAGTATATAATTTGGGACATCCTACGATTCTGATCTGAATATATATATATATATATATATATATATATATTGTGATTTTTTTACTGTGATTATTCTGAAATTATACTCTGATTATGCCAGCTATGAGGGTTTGATTTAGGTACGGCAACATGCCTTATTTGAAGGTTTTCTTTCAGGAAATGTATTTGTGTATAAGCTATTTGAGTTTACGAATTCTCGTTTGAACACCTGGGCGCACTCGCCGTTATTTGATAAAAATTCGTTGGAGCGCTGGAAATTTATCTCTTGTTTTGTTCTACCGACTAATCCTTTAAAGACCTTCTTCGACTGAGCTGGCGGCCGGCAATTTCACCCGAGCGTACATAAGTAAATTTTCTGGAAGATTGACCAACGAATTAAAATTAGCTACCACATAGTTCGTGAATAGGGACACATCAATGAAACAAAGTTCCTGAAGTTTACAAACTTATAGTACACAACCTGAAATCTAATGCTTCAAGCTTGTACTCAAATAAAAGTCAATCTGCTCTCAGTTAGTGTCATAAAAATATATATTGGCTTTAAACGCACACATATAAACAGGAAATCAAGTAGAAGAATACATAAAATAATTGGCCATTGACGACGCAAGCGATGTTAATTAATAACATGAAAGCTTCGGGCAATATGCTCGTAGCTTCACTCTACGCACGGTTACCCGTTGAAAAAGTAGCATTTACAACTATCCATACATTTATAATTAAACAATAGCAAAAGAACCCAAAAGCCGCCTCTGTCTGAAGGCCGACCCTGGTTCACAATATTTTCCTGATCTAGGAAATGTAACCGTATACATGCGATGAATAGATGCCTGGCGTCACAGGTTGCAGTGATAGCTCTAGGCCGCACTCGGAAAACGTCACCGCTTTGGCACGCGAGATGACAAAATATGTTGCACTTTCCCTTAATTGTACATTTTCAAACGGAAATAACACCAACCTTTACTAATTGCATGCAGGTATGCAATATACGAATTTCCCAGCTGGTGGAGGCTTCTGCACGTAGCTTAACGGCGTGAACCCCTTTCTGGAAGTCACAGGTCTGGCTGGAGATGCTGTCGCCTGGTATTCAAATCCCGTATAATTACGCATGAAGCCGACTCAGAACACCAGTGCTGGGATCTGGGACGTGCTTTCAACACCTCGCACTAAAATGCACTTTTTTTAGAGCGGTATCCCAGTTGTATATCTTTCTCACTTTCTAAATTGCTTCCATTGACACCACAAAAAGTGCACTCTAAACACCGCGGCTAACCAATGACGGAAATTTACATACACTGGCAGTTAATTTATTCCAATTTAAGCAAAACAAAGAGACAGGCTTATGTCTAAATATTACATAATACATAAACCTACAAATTGGCTATATATTCGAAGGTTACTAATTACTGTTGTTGAGCTCGGGTGTAGCCGGGCAAAATACTGTGTCAACAAGAGATTGAGAAAGATGGCGAAATACTGTTAGAAGAGCGATACAAAACAGCACGTATACTTAAACATACCCGACACGCTATATTAAGTCACAGCATGTCTGACAAGACATTTTATGAAGAAGAAGAGGAGATGAACTGTTTTATTAAATTGATATATACTTCCAATTTTCATTATCTGATATAACTAGATGTTATCATTGTTCACAGAATCGAAATTTTCGTATTTATTGAAAAGCTTGAGTTATGGTGCATAGAATACATTTTTTCGTGTTCTTTTACTTGGAAACATATAACTTGTACAAAGTACTATCCTTCTGTCGATGCTGAAGGTATCTTAAAATATGCATATTTATTAATTCCATTAATCCATAAAAGGAAGAACGTATATGTATCAGATTTTTGAAGATTTGTTGTATGTATGTTCTTGAACATCTGGAAGTAAAGATGTATGTGTGCAATTGTCTCTCCAGATTAGCAGTAATTCTGTAATCAAAGCAATTTAAGCAACGAATTAGTTGCACTGGATTATTTACGCAAAAGGAGAAGTACGGATGGATGGACGTCGATTCACAGTAATTACCACAAGCTGAATAGAGTCATCAACCGGTCCGTAATGTGCATACGTGTAATTTCCGGCATGGACACGTGCCGTATCGGGGCACATAAACGCCGGGGTAAATTATCTGTTGTAATGTTCCTCCCGCCAAGTAAAATCCATATACAAGTTCAGGCAACCAATAATGAAACTGACGCGTGGAACGCTGGCTGGGTGGAGCGGAACCGGCAGTCGCCGATACCTCTAATATCCAATATCTCCCTTTACGCAGCGGTACACATTATAAATATGTAAATAACCTTTTGCAAACACGCATGATAACGCGGTTTATGCAAAACCTTAAATGGCAGCCGCGATAAAAATAATGCTCCATATTTTTACGGAAATGAGAACCTTGGTTTATGTGAAATTGCATCTAATAGCAGAATGGAATAATTGGTGTATTCAGTTTCACCAGCATGAGCTATATGAACGTAGGTACAGTGAGGCCGATGTTCAACATTAACTTCTAAGATGGATTGAACGTTTTCTTGATAAGTTGGTTTCTATTCCTTAGGGTTGCACGAAGGCGTGGTGGCATCGCAGTTCTTGAAGCTTTTAGAAAGATTCGTTTTGCTTAATTATTTGTTCGAACAATAACTTCAATATTCAAGTTTTTCATTTGATCTTTTATGCATATTACCACAACTGATAAAAACTTTGTCGAACTTTAATTGAACTCATGGATATAAAAGTTCTTGATGGGCCACACATACGAGTATATTTGTAAGATTATTTCAGTATATATGTTGATATAGGATAATTTAGTAGTATAGGGTAAATCAAAGCAGGCATTTTGTCTAATGAAACGTCTGTTAAATATCAAACCCCTTGCGTGTAATAAGTATGTGAGTTTGATTGAGGGATGTTGAAGACACCATGGATGTAATATCGTCTAGTTAATTATACATGCACCAATCAACGTGCTATGCCAGGAATAAATGGTCTTTGATATGCTGACAAGCTACTTTGCATCTTCACACCCAAGTTTATTGTATAGTTAATAGTATATAAATTAATATTCATTTTTATATTTTCTATACAAGCAACTTTATATTTAAATTCATGCATAGGCATTAAAATTGTGAAAGAACCTGTTTTTCTGTGAATATTGTCGCGTATATTTACAAAATGTTCTTTTACATTGATAGATAATGATTCCATAAGCAATTTTAAAATTGGAAAATACTAAATTTAATTTTAGGAAGTATGATTTTAAATTTTCATCAATGACAGCAAGCAATAAAAAAACATGGCAGTCGGCTACTGTCAGGCAGACAACGATACACAATTTAAACATTTAATTTAATTGTTTTAGAAGTTATCATTGCAATTAAATTTAGGATTTTGCAATTTTTTTAAATTTTTGGTCATGTGACCTATACATAAAAATTAGCTTAGCTTACGTAAAAAATAGGTTTTTTCCAATTCGCTGACGTCATACCTCCTTGAATTTTTTACGAATTTATCCACTACTTTACGAAATCACTGTATATGTTTATTATTACTTTCGCTTAAATGTATGACTCCTTCTGTTATTATGCTGCTCTTATTATTAAGGTGAATGGAACAAAGCTGAAGCTCCTTAATTGGCATATGCTATTTGTGTTTTTGTGGGAGTTGTTTTTAAAGTAAATTTTGGTGTTATAAGTAGTTGGTGGATCTTCTCTGCTACTTATTTTTCCTTCTGCTATAACTGTCACATCAGCTTTATCGAACGTCTTAGATAAAGTGATATATTGTGGAGTGTTAATCTCAATTGATTTTTCTCTACTTTGGCGTAATAGAACTATGGCATCTCTGATCCATGAAACCCTTGTTATCTTCATATTGTAACAAGGATTCTCTTACGTCGCTATGTGTGTGACAGGGCTTAAGGAGACACTACACGTTTATAAAGTACTTCCTACGAGCTAGTTCAATAGCAATGAGATCTTTGCTATTTTATTGACCTCAGTGTGACCCTTGTTATGGTAACGAGATGTTAGCTCCAAATATCGATTCAAATAAAAGCTAATTTGTAAACACTCCAATGAACAATAAGCAGATATATTTCCTGCTAAAGGAACAATTTTAAATAATACTACTATCAACTACTAAACCATGAAGCGGTTGGCGCCAAAAAACTACAACGAATTTATTTTAACCCTAATTAAGTCACACAGTCAGCAGCTGTTTCTACTGCGCAAATTTGCTAACGTAATTCGCACAGATCCATTACATTAAATCACTTCCAGACAGCTGCTTCAAACGACGCCTTTATGCTAGCAGCCTATTGTGCATATGCTCAGTCTCAATACGCACGGAGTACAAGAAAGCGCGCGTAGGCGCGCAATGACGCACTTAGCTTCGACGTCTGCTGCAATGGTCGCTTGCATATAACTTAATCTGGTCAGAATCGCCCATTTTAAGAGATGATTGATGAATTACAGCCACTTAACCACCTGTATCCACATTTCGCTCATTTTCCGGCGATGTCCTCACTATTGCGCTGTTTATGATCCGGCTTCTTTCTTGGCTTCCTGACCACCCAATCGCCAAACTGCAATGTCTGCAGGACGTCGGCACCTCTATACAGCTAACCGAATGGTATTACAATGCTTCTTTGCTTTTGAATTTCTTTAAGAAATGTGGAACTCCGCCTTCAACGAGCGCTCGGACCACCTTCCAAAACTTGCTTGTCCGGCGTTCTTTTGTGCCCGCGAACAAAGGCACACACTGGCTCTCCGCGAGTTTAAAACAGGTGATTGCTCTGAAAAATCCCGACCGCTTCCGACACTGCAATGTGGTATGCGTCTACGCATATTGGCGGGGAATCCAGAAACATATTGCGGCGCGTTTAAGACTTCCAATGGTGCACTTAAAACTAATTAGAAACATGTACCGGCTGTATATTGAAATGCTATTCTTATTTTATGCTTGTGCTCTAAAACAATCAATAACTTGATTTTGAATATCTTTTCAATACGATCATGTAACATCTTTCAGAATAGAGATTTCAGTTGTGTGTTTAATATCATTATTCTTGATGGTTCTCTTATACGTGAAAGATTTGATTTGATGTTCTTGACTAATATTGGTAGTTTTTTCCTCTGCGGCATTAGGCTTAGTGTTGTTAGCCTTATTGGCATTGCTGGAGTATTGACGTTACCCTTCGAGCAGTGGCCTCGCTTACTAACGCCCTATATTTGTATAGCCTCTTAACACGGCCGAGGATCGAACTCGGGTTGTTGCTTAAGAATTTGTAGCATCGAGTTACACTTGATCACTTCAGTTGTTACTTTTTTCTACAGTTGTGAAACCTATATTTGGTGATGTTGATGAACGGATATCAAGGATTTTATTGGCGATAATTTAGTCAGTATATAAGATTTGATGTATAATTTAGAAATTAGGTACTGGATATCACGATATATTGTCATCGGAGCAGTTGAGCTTTTAATTCAGTTAATCTTTAGAGCTACCAGTTGTATTTTATCAGCTATAGTTTGTGACGTGTATTGTCTGGACTTCGTACCGATTTAATTGTGCGTCATTCTGCCAATACTGAATTGTATATTAATCAACACAATAACTACTTTGTTTAACAAAGAAATTAATTACATCCATTTATTGTAGCGTAAAGGTATGTTTAGAATATTCATGTTTTATGAACATCTATTAACATAGGCACTGATTATTATTGATTATATCAGAAAATCAGTTTTATAAATTGTAATGCGCAATTTCCTGTTTGTGTGCATTTTATATTACAAAATCGCTTGAATATAGATTAATGATACTTGGGAACAATACTGATTATGTTCATCCATGTAGCACTCTCATCCGTAAGAATCCAACGAAAGGTACAGCTGAAATGAAAATGCTGCGATGATTAACAGCACACGAGCAGCTCTGAAAGGACGACGAACCTAAGGTTTATTATTTAGTTCGTTTGTCGCTTGGAAGGATCCAAATCACCCCTCAATCATAACCTCAGAAAAATAACATCTTCTCTGTGGCATTTCTCGCAAATCCGCAATATCGCGAACCTAATGGAAACTCTTCGAAATCTGATATAGTCGGTGGTAGCGCCCGAAGAGTACTCAGCTCGCATGAATGAAAATTACTTAGCAGCGGATGAAAACAGATATTGCAAAACCGCGAGGGAAGATAAACATGAAGTGAGCCCCACTTATACATGCTCGGCAGACGTTGCTTCACTTCAATCCCCTATTTGACGAGAGGGCGCAGTTTTGCGGTGAGGATCCAAACTTCCAAGAAGCTTTTATTGCACGGATAAAATGGGAATGCTAAATGGAATTATGTTCAAGACTGCTTGTTTGCATGTTTGTATGGATGCGGTTGTTCGCTCCTTGGAATTTGTTTTGTCGAAACTCCGTAGTTTACAGGTCGAGCAAGCAGCGATGTGCAAGGATGTGGTTGGTTCTTTTTGAGCGCCCGATACAAGAAGTAATAGCTTTAAACCCATGTCAGCTGAATGCGATGGAAGCCCAGGTTTATTCGCTTGTGAAGAACAGCGAAAAATAAGACGAAACGAAACATCTACTGCGAGCTTTTAAACTAAGCGTTACGAAATAAGAATTGGCAGCTTCGAATCTGAAGGGCTGAAAAGAAAATGTCTCCGCAATAAAATTGAATTCTGTAGTTGTAGTTATAGTAGACCTGTTGAATCTCCGTATTGATAGGTCCTGCAAGCTGGGGTGTGCAAGGATGTGGTTACTTCTTTTTGAATGCAATACAAGAAATTATAACTTTAACCCTCGTCATGCAACTGCGCTGGAAGCAAAAGTATATTCTTGAATGGAGAAAAGGGGAAACTAAGAAGGAACGTTTAACAGCTACTTGAAGCATTTCAATGGAGTCTAGTGAAAGAATTGGCAGCTTCGAATATGTGAATAAGAATGGACATCTTCGAGTTTTCATAAAATCTCTAGACGTTTTCATGTTCTTCAGTAGCAGTTCTAGACTTTTTAATATTATTATTTTACGGAGGACAAGCACTGACTTTGCAAATATCACTACTATTGAAAAAAATCATTACAAATAGGAAAAATACCGACAGACTGGAAAACTAGCATTACTGCACTTATATACAAAAAAGGAGACAGGAAAAATCTAACACACTATCGTGGAATAACGTTACTAGAATCTGTGATGAAATTATTTACCAGAAATAAATAAACACGCAAACGTAAGTGAAGAACAACAAGGGTGCCTAAAAAATGGGCCAACCTCTCGCGCTATTTTCATAATCAGACAGATAAGAGAAAAGGCTATAGAATACCAAAAGCCTGTCTAGATTTGCCTTGTAGACTTATCTAGTGCCTTTGACAGAGTACAACTACCTGATGTACTAACAATCAGTACGCAACTAGATATACCAAGACAAATAATGCCCATAATACGTACACTCAACACAGGCAACTCTACAAAAATTCAAAGTAACAACGAGCTAACCGATGCAATAAAGGTAGGCTGTGGAATCAGGCAACGTGACAGTCTAAGCCCGTTGCTATTCTGTTTAGTGATGGATCAGATCATAGAAAAAAACTAAATCCGTTAAAGAGGGATATAGAATGGGAGCAGAAAAGATCAAGGAGGATGGACTACAAAAACTCCTGTATAACTTTAAACAAGCTGCGGAGGGATATACCATGATAGTAAATGTTAATAAAACGAAATGTTTAACCATCGCAAAGGAACCAACACGGTGCAAATTAGAAATAAACAGCACAATAATAGAACAGGTAATGGCATTCTCCTATCTAGGGGCAATAATAACAAGCCGGGGAGATCTGCACAGGGAGACATAGCAGCAAGGCAATAAAGCAGCGGCTATATCTGGTGCATTAAGAGACGTAGTTTGGAGGAATAAAAGTGTGGCAAGGTAAAGATATATAAGACCTGTGTTAGGCCCGTGTTAGCATATAGCATCGAAACAAGGGCACGGTGCACAATCAGCAAATAAGAGAATGTGGCGTTGAAGACATAGTACGATGGGGTAGAACAAGAAGTCGAAAGTGGAATGAACACATCCAAAGAATGGAAGAACACAGGATTGCCAAAATTGCCAGGAAAGACTCCTGGACCTCTACATCACAAGAAGCGGCTTAAAACTTGAAGTAGAATAGGACAACATCCTATTAAGAAGAATAAGTAAGTAAGTATTTTATCGCATTTTATATGGTAATGAACTAATGAACTATATTTCTACATAGATACCCCAGTTTCATAAGTGGGGGGTGGTTTATTGCTTGTCGGTGGCGTTTTCTCGAATGTGCTCCATTTCTTCTATTGTCGGAGATTTGGAATTGCTTTATTGCCCGTCTGCTTCAACCGGATGTTTCCAGGCCAAGGTGCTAGGTCACTTGTCCGAACGCTTGCGTTACTCGAGGGTTTTATTACCCGACGGTCTTATACGCGTGTTCCCGGATCCCCGCAGTTTACAGATGCGTAAGGTTGCTGAGATGTTTAAATTGCGTCTTTTTTATACTCGAAGTGCTTATGCAATTTGTCGCTCGAAACAATAATTATTTAGTTAACGACAGTAATCATTTAGGTGCGCGTAGCGTAACATCCAAAATTAGTTCCTCGTTGATTTAAGCATGCACAGCTTGTCGTTCCGATTTTTGTGATTGTTTGCGCCGCCTTTGCAGGCCTTTCGCGGCGTGATTTATGGACGCTACATGTGGTCGCCTGTCTGTTTTGATACTTCATTAAAAAACAAAAAGCAGACAAAATCTCACTGCTTAAAATATTTGGCTAATTCTTAAACATTTAAATTGTGGTAATTTGACGTAATGATGCTGAAAAGTTTATACATAATCAGCTTCATAATTTATTTTAGTCTTTAGTACGATGCCTTTATCTCAAACGTATTGTAAGATATCAATAGAACTCCTACGTAATTAATATAAAATAAACTTCTACCAAACGTGTATCTGACGGGATATTTTGAAAACTTAGAACACGCGAAGTTGGTTATAACATTCCGAGTACATATTTTTAAAACCAAATATATTATTTTGTAAATGCATGCTACTATTCTGTCGTGACTATCAGTGTACCTACTCATAAACGAATATATGGAACAATGAAAATCTTAAAGATACCACCTACGATATTATTTTCATTTAAAAATGTATTCATCAAAATTTTTAGTTAAAATTTCTCCTTTTAAGCTTATTAATAGCTTTAGTTATTTAAAAATTTTGCTTATAGGCGAATTTGCCAATAAATGTGTTTTATTGCAAAAGTGGAATGCCCTAACAATGCATGGTATGCATTATCGACTCCACAATGGCATGATTTGTTTCGCTTGCCATGTTGGTTTGTTTCATTGTATCCCCAGCCTTTTATTTCGATTGTTCGGCGATTATCGACGTTTGTAATCATTATTATGTAGCTAATTCGTCATTAGATTTAATGGTCAAGATTTGCACACATATGTTGCATTTCATTAAAGTTTCGTGCACTATTGTTTAGCACTTGCGATATAAAGTAAGTAATTGTTGTTTAAGTTACTATGTTCACAGCGATCGGGCGCACATGCACTTAGGTACATGCAACATCATATTCAATGTTCGTGCCGATAGAAGTTAGCGATAATTGTTTAACACTGTTATTTTCTTTTCATGATAGCTTCAGTAATGATATAATGGGCCTTGGGAAAAACTTCAGCTTCAAGGGTTTCAGCATTGAAACTCCCTTAAGTTATAATATAATGCACACATAGTATTAAATAAATTGACTAAATAATAATCTCCCTAGATAGATATTTAGAAATCTGCTTCCAAAAATGTTACTTTACTCAGTATATAATAATTAAGTACGGCTAAATTTTTAAAGATGATGAACACAGGTGCTTGCAATGTTTCCCTGTCGAAGAAAACCGCCCTGCAGTAACACGTTTGAATAATTGCTTAGTAGAATAAATGAACAATTCATGACAAATAAACTGCGTGTAACTTAAGGAAGATCACAGCACCGCCTTATAGTCAGTCCTTTTGAAATGCTTAATCTAATCTTGTGTTTTAGACATAGCAGATACATTTAGTAAAAAAGTTCAGTATCCCACTCTATGCATATAAGGTATCGCTGCTTGCAGCAGTGCATTCTGAGAATTTCCGGAAATTTTCTCATTAATCCTATTATTCTATAGGGAAGAGCGTGCTCGCTCGCGTTACGCTAATAACGTAGTACAGGCAGATCATAATTTAGTGCGTATTAAAAAACCATTAAACGCTCATGAAATATGTATGCGAGTTGGAGTTACATTAATTACTTCTGCAAGTACTTCTGTAAGTGGGTAGTAATGCAGTCTATTGCCGTTAACACGTCGACAATATTATTGTACACATCTTGCGCATAACAAATGAGGCTAAACTTCAGCACAGTAGACATTCAAAAGTTAATATTAGATAATGCTGTAAAAAGTTTCATGGAGAGGCAATATCTTAATTTTAGACCTGCCTCAACTGATATTTGACTACGTGATTAATGT
This sequence comes from Agriotes lineatus, assembly GCA_940337035.1. Lineage (NCBI taxonomy): Eukaryota > Metazoa > Arthropoda > Insecta > Coleoptera > Elateridae > Agriotes > Agriotes lineatus. The sequence goes on along the minus strand of OW679200.1, from coordinate 67,039,710 downwards.
AAATATTTTGTTTCAGGTGTAAAGCACCAGGACGTTACCTGGAAGAGCTCCCAGCCACCTCAGTGATCATATGTTTCCACAACGAAGCCTGGTCTGTTTTGCTGCGGACGGTGCATTCCGTTCTCGACCGTTCTCCAACACATCTGATCAAAGAAGTAGTCCTAGTAGATGACTACTCCGACATGGATCATTTGAAACAGCAGTTAGTAGACTATTGGCGTAAGGAACCTAAAGTTAAGATTATCAGAGCACATAAACGAGAAGGACTGATAAGAGCAAGACTGTTAGGTAAGTCAAATTTTCTGGCGCTCTTTCCACCATATTGCGTGGAAAACTTCTATTAATATGCCTTTGATTTCAAAAGAGTACATGAAAGTACTACAACTTCAAACGATATCACTGTAGTGTTAGGAATGGCTCCTCAATATCTCAAATATCTTGATTAAACGTTAATCAAATAGGCTGATAGTTCTATGCTGTTTCACTTATTCACAACAAACCATACAAAATACTCATATGAGTACAAGGGTAAAGATATAGACACTGATCGCAATAAACGCAACAAGCAACTGTTGGTGAAGATTTTTATTCGAATGTTCATCCCTTTTTTTCGCATCGTAGTACAAGCTCTTTTTCTTTAAAGAATCATATTTGTCATTTTAGGGTATCAACTTACAAAAAGAGATTTGAATACTTTGATTCGTGATTAATTACTGTTGAGTTGAAAGAAAACCATTTAGAACTCGCAGCATGTTGTAAACATTATACTACATTAGTTTTATATATTTCAGGAGCAAGGCATTCCACGGCTCCAGTACTCACCTACTTAGACTCGCACTGTGAATGCACCACTGGGTGGTTAGAACCCCTGCTAGACCGTATCGCTCGCGATTCGACAACCGTTGTCTGCCCTGTTATCGATGTGATCGATGACACAACGTTAGAGTATCATTGGCGTGACAGCAGCGGCGTGAATGTAGGCGGCTTTGACTGGAATCTTCAGTTCAACTGGCATGCTGTTCCAGAAAAGGAAAAAAAGAAACATCAAAACAGTGCCGAACCTGTGTGGAGTCCTACTATGGCAGGGGGGCTGTTTAGCATAGATAAGGTAGGATTTTTATTTTTTTTACAAACAAGAGAGTTAAATGCAGTGATTTTGACAAATAAGTGAAGTTGTATTAAGCAACTATACGTACAGTAGTGACAATAGTAACGCCATAAAAATATTTTAGGCCCTATTTTTATTATTTCCAGTTGACCGTAAACTAGTGTTAATTACTGGTCCATGCTTTTCGATTTCTATTGCCACTGAACCAACTCTTTTTGTAACTTGCTTGAGAATGCACAATATAATTTTGTTGTTCGCTCTCAGTTTTTCCTTTTTTGTTATCTTCAGAAGATTTTTCATATTATGCACAATTGATACCTCTTCAAGACGTCTGTGTTTTTCGAGATGGATTACACCTCTTTAATAGTGCTTGTTGCTTTCTGCAACTTTTGGTATGTCACTTGTTCGTTACGATTATTGTCATCTATTTGCATGTTTTTTTGTTTTAATATTGGCTAATTTATTTTTCTGATTGGTGTTGTTTTGGGGGTGTTCTGTAACTGCTTATTCGTAAGCCCACAATTAAGCCCCCAAAATTCGATCGACCCTGCAATGTAAAAACGATAGACTTGTAGATTCTTAATAGTTCAAACTGATTGTCTAAGGCGCCACCTAATTTCTTGTCAGTCAGCTTATTCGGGCAGTTGTCTAAAATACCTGGGAGGCTTCGTACAAGTGGCCTTACAGCGAAGGGTAAAAACACAAGCAAACAACCGCGAATATTGAATGTTCAAAATCTCGTGCTTTATAGGTTACAAATGCAAAAACGTAATAGCACCCTAAGTGACGTCACTGTGTATACAGTCTAACTTCTAAAATATTATACACGAGCCAGTGCCGGCTGGATGATTTAACAAGCGAGTACCTTGAACGACTCGTTAAATCCCTCATATTCCCCATTGTCATTTATGCGTCAGAGACTTGGACCGTCAAGAAAACAGATGCCAAGAGAATAAGTGCTTTCGAAATGTGGGTATATCGAAGAATTTTACGAATACCTTGGACTGCATACCGTACGAATGCCTCAGTCCTAGAGGAACTAAATACGACAAAAAGACTCATAACAACAATAAGCAGAAACATTCTTCGATACTTTGGCCACGTAGTAAGAGGTGGGGACACCATGGAACGACTAATTGTGGAAGGCAATGTCGAAGGCAAAAGAGCGAGAGGACGGTCTCCCACGCGATGGACGGATCAGATCAAATCAGCCACGGGATACACATTTGAAGAAGCAACCCACCAAGCGCAAGACAGAACAACATGGTCCGAAAAGATAGCGCAAACATCATGATACCACCACGTCCTTACGAAGGATGATGGACAGAGGAGGAGGAGGACCTTAACTATACTCCAACGTATACCATAAAGCTTCTGGACTAACTCAAATGTTAAAATGAAAGGTTCACTTTTCGCAAGTACAGTGTGAAGCGCGGCAACGTGCTTTTTTCAAAATTAAATATAAAACTGTACAGGTTTGAATACTCTTTATTTTTATTTTTCAATTGTAACATAATATGGGAAGTTTATTATTAAACGGTTTTAAAAAGAATGTCTTGTAAATGTCGTCCTCCATTGTCAATATACTGGTTAAGTCGAATTCGAAAGTTTATCTCTACATTTTGAACCATGGCGACCAGTAAGTTGGCAATTTCCGCTTGAATGTTGTCCTGTAGGGGTCTCGGTCTGGGGGCGATTGCTATAAACCAGGGATATGAGATAACCCCAAAGAAGGAAATCGCAGGCGGATAAATCCGACAAGTGCGCGCGCATAATCACGTTCCGTCAGTTGTTGGGCCATAACCATTTTGTACGGGTGCAAATGAAGTTTATTGTGAGGAATGCGATAAAGAGAATGTCTTGAAATGCCAAGACCAACCGAATGTTTCCGGGAAGATCGCCTGGGAGATCACAGCATTGACAATCGAACTTGCTCGACGTTTTTCGGTGGTGTAACTTTTCTCTGTGGTCCTCTTCTTACCGTGGACACATTTCCTGAACCCCTGAATGCATCCACCCACGGCAAAATCAATTGCCGGCCAGGTATACGACCTCGCGGGGGTATTTCGAACCGTAAATGAAAACCACGTTGCACCGCGCTGATCGAGCGATTGCTAGAAAAATAAGCCTCAACGGCAAAAGCGCGCTCCTCCACTGACCACTGCATTTTCGTGACTAAAACGGGTGGGAACACAAACTTCCCATCGGCGCCTCTCCACTGAGACCATCTCCCACCCTCGATGACCCTCTGAGACTTCACGCCGTCCTTCTCAAAAACGCAAGTTCCCGCGCTCCACTCTGTATAAGGCACTTCTTGTCTACGCATTAAAGCTTCATGCAGATTAAATTTACAAGTCTACCTTATTATCGCCTTGCAGTGCTGTGTACTTGATAGCGGCGTCCGTGTCTAGGAAGCGCTTTACTTAACATCTGGAGGACAATTAGGCAGATCCCCCCCTCCTTCGGATATGATGTCTACGTCGATTTCGGAAGATGGCTGGGCGGTGATGAAGTGACCCAGCCTCATCGGTGCGGCGATAAAAACGGATATGAAGTTCGAGAATAGTACAAAATCCACTTAACATGGGACGGTGGTTGACGATACATGTACGTCGACAAAGCAACACCCCGTTATTTCAAAATCCGTAAGGGAATCAAACGTCAATCTAGCCTCGACCGCAATTGAGGCCGTAACAAGCGAGAAGGATTCGTTCGGGTATACGACTATTCTTGATGAAACGACATTCTTACGCACTGCAATTTTGCTTTCTGTCGAGCGCCGAAACACTCAAGCCCTAAAACTGCATTCACGTAATTCCCACTTACGTGGGACGGCGGGGGCAGCGGTCAACTTCATCTGAAGTGATCGTAAAAGAAGAATTACTCAACGGCTGTTCTACAATTTGACTTCTGCTCCTTTATCGTCGTTCTTTTCCAGCTAAATCATATTCTTCACCACTTACCTTTACTTTATTCACCTTCTATTTGACCTTGTATTCTTTTTATCTTGTTTGTTTCGTGCTCTATTAATTGACTTCTTTTGTGTAAGATCTTTGCTTTGCCATATATCAACACATTTCAGCCTTTTGCTATCTTCGATTTTTATTTCAATTGCAGAACACTATCAGAATTGGTCTGTTTTTTGGCTTCTGGGACATTCCGAAACTTCTTGTTCAACCTCCCTTTTAAAGTCTAAATCCACTTCCAATATGTTTAATGCCTCCATATTTTTTGTACTCAGTGCTTGGTTATTTTCTTTTGCCAACTAGCGTATACCAAATCATATTTCTCTTTTTTATTTTCTTTTCTAATTGATCCATTCCTTTATTTTGTCTTTTCTCCAACTGCTCATTTCCGTTTTTGTTATGGAGATACATTAATAGTTGTTGCTTCTATATTGCTTTCTAACTTCCAACTGCGGCTTTGCTTCCTAAACTCTTCTGATCTTGCAATTCTCTGCTAGCTCATCTATCTTACCCGCTTGAGGAGCCCATGACATTACCTTGTGTAATGATTTATGTTCTTTTGCTTTTGTTTCTGTAAAGTCATTGTTGACTCCATTTAGTTTTTATTCTTTTTCTCTAATATGCCAAATTTGGTTTTCCTTTTTCACGGCTTATCTTTTATTAATTATTATTATAATTTTTGATAACACAACCAATAAACAATTTTTGTTTTTCGTAGAAATACTAGTTCACAAAACTCTCAAGAAAGTGTATTTCATGTACTCGTGTAATTTTCACACTCAGCTGGTGTTTCGTGCTTCAAATTCCCACTCGTACGATATACATCAAAAAACACTTTATTATTGATCCATTTAAGTATTCCTGTCGTATCATATTGTAACATTTGTTAGAGAAGATAATAAAATCATGGTTGTTCGTTAACCATACCATACCATACCTTGCAGAACAAGGTGCTACTTTATTCTTGCACCAACAAGAGTGTCACTACGCACTACCTTCTTCTATAACTCATTGGTTTGGTTTGGTAGCGATCGTTGTTCAACCATAAGTTTGTTTGGTTTTTGCACTAATAGTATCTAATGTCGCTAACTTATGTTATGACTTTGATTTCTAAAAGAAAATAATTAAATAATCTGCTAAACATATTTTTTGTTTTATTTTTGCATGGACAGTAGAACTATCAGGCGTTTGGCCTTCGATCTAGCAGTAAGTAATTGCTGTGGACAGACAAAGACAAATATTGATCATATCAAACACTCGAACACTTTGGGTGCGGTGTATGCTAGTTTAATAAAGTACGAAGCTAAATTTGGATACGACGACACGGACACTGCTCTTGTGACTTCCAGAGCAACTTTGCGATTCCTCGTTCCGCGTTTGGCCTGGCGGAGAATTCAATTTTACCTCCCGATCTATATTTCTATAGGGTCTATTAGGCTCCTCAACGCCCGAAGGGAATATTTCGCAGATTTTCAAAGATTAATAGAGTTTCTAAACTATTTTATAAATAAACTTTTCTAATAAATTCAATTTGCATGGAATGCTGTTGAAGCCTTACAACTTTCCGAATATATTTTCGGTTTGTCGGAGATTTTTCGATGGCCGACGCTCTCGGAACCGGGCTCAAGCAGAATTACGCGTTTTTGCTTTTTCTGGCGGAGGGTATTAACGGGATTTTCGTGTCGATTTTTTTGTAGTGTAGTTCCGTGCATCCTAAATGTGAATTTGCATTCGGAATGGACGAGACCCGACATTCGTTGGTGCGTTTTTGTTTTTTTGCAGCGCGGAAGTCGAACCGCACAATAAAAACAAAGGGACAACCTGTTGACCGATCGGAAAGCCCTAAAAGTTACCCACTATAGAAGGATAATAGAAAGTGGATTGCTGTTTTAAGTGGAATTTGGCGTTATAATTCGACGTTTATCAGTAATATCGCTCGTGTAATATTACAGTTCGAGAAGATTTTGTTCCTATTTGGAAGAATGTAGTGACTGTAACCATTATTCTTGTATCTTGAACACCATATAGTGCGTTTTAAGTAAAGGGCAAGGTTGTGCCGAAGTATTACTTTCGGGCTCCACCATTTTTATTAATTTGTAATTTTTTCCGAAACCGCTCAATCAATCGTGACCAATCTAAAATTATATGAAAGGTCTCATAAAGCTGCATAACTTTTGTAAAGACAGCTACCGCTTTATCATTAAAGGAAAGTCGGAAAATTAAGTAGCGAAGGTGTCTCCCGAACGGATGTAAACATTGTATCTCGAGAACAACATAAATTATTAGCATGATTTTTACGCCAATTTGTGTGGAAAATGCAAAGAAAGCACTGAAAAAATTTTGGACGGTATCTATCGCGTTTCTTTGTATGTTCTTTTCGATTTCTATTCTCGTAGCTAGTAATAGACGTTAAGCGGCAACGTATCTACGCCATAAGTAGGGCAAAGTGTCATGCATACATAGATTGTTTTAAAAGTTATCGAAAGATGCGGATGCCAATTATTATTCTTTTACACCTTTCAGTCTGAAATGCCACATATCGGCGCTCTGTGATTCATTCGCACTCTCCGCTAATAATATTGATAAATCACTGACTCGATTTTAGACCAATTTCCGCCGTTTAGGCTTTGCAATTATTAGTTCTCGTCTACTTTGTGAATTCGCTGTAGCTCAAGGGGTCGCATATATGGCGCGTTCATATATGTGACACGATATGAAAACGGCCTACCACACTGAAAGCACTGTTTTAACAGATTATAACTACTAAATTAATGTGGCTTAAGGAGCGAGCGTGCATAAGAGCGAGTGGCAAAAACCACTGTATCCCAACGAAGTACCGATAAGGAGCTTGCATCATCTGATCTTCTTTTAAATTATTTTTGATATTAATATCAATATTGATGAAAGAAAAATGTCACATTGATAAACATAAGTCGTTCCTTAATATTTAGAAGGGGGAAATTTAAATATATCTAAAATATTTAAGTAGAAAAATTAATATTTGTTTTCATTACATAGTTTAATTAGCGTTACCACTATAACTTGCACACCCAGGATTAATTAGCTGTTTCCAATCCTTAAAGTCAATTGTTAGTTTTCACTTCCCAAACTATACGAGTCTTCTGCTTGAACCTGCATCTAGACTTTGACCTTTCTTTTCTTTGGAGTCTTATGTATTTGTCCTTCTAGTAACTTCCTTGCAATTCTATTCTTTGCCACTTTAGTTGGATGTCTTAGCCATTAGATTATTTGGTTTTTTACCACCTATATCGGTATTATTGACACTTTGGAGCACTATGTATTGATATCCTCATCAAGATTATGTGTACTATTTACCTGCTTGTTAAAAAATGAAAGGAAATGTGATCAGCATTTTTGCTTGAACTTCCAAATTACCAACCGAGGAAGCAATAGGTCTAATACAAGAATGAGTTAGTTTGTTTGTTTATTTGTTAATGGACAAGGTCTAGGCATGCAGAGTACCAGGTACCTTAGACACCGACTGCTTTGGTCATATGGTCAAAGTCCTACTTATAATTTTGCCGAGACTAAGGAGTTCCAACCCTAGCAAGGGATCTTTTACATGCTACACATCGTAGTAACATGGGACCCACGGCTTTACATCACTTCCGAATGATGGCATTCTGTAGAAGCTTTCATATGCATTTTTTAATTTTTGAAAACCTCACCTGGACTGGGAATCGAACTCGCGACCCTTAGATCAGTAGTCAGGATGCTTACCACTGAGCTACCGACCAATGAGTTAGTAATAGTTATTTACTATACAAGTGGGATAACAGCATCATTAATATACGTGTGTGTAAGTTAAAAACGAGTGCGTAGCACGAGTTATGTAAGCACACAAGTATATTAATGATGCATTATCACACATGTATTGTACAAAATTTTATCTACGACTGCCTAAAATTGAGAAAAGTGCATTAAGAGAAATGTCAGATCTGTCATTTTCAAAAATATATTAGTAGGCAAATGTCATTATGTCATTCATTTGCCACTATTTCAGTTACGTAATGAAGTCATTACACAACTCAGTTGCGTAATGAAACCATTACATAACTGAGTGGTGTAATGAGCTTCATTACCTAACTAAAATAGTGTCAAATGAGTGACGTAATGCGTTACTTATCCCACTGGAGTAGATAAATATTATTTACAAAAGTTGTTTAGAACAATTAAAGGTATGTGTCAAACACGATAATCACAGCCACTTCGTCAAAAACAGAATATTGTTTCCTGTCAATATTTTACTTACTACCCTCTGTATTACAGAAATAGTTTAAAGTTAATTTATTATCGGATACTATAAGGATGTGCTGTCGAACTTAAATTTCGCTAGAAAATTATGTTAATCGAAATTATCGTACACATTTTTTTTGTGCTCAATGTAAAAAAAATAGTAAGGGGCTTTACTCGGATCTTCCCTCGCAAGTGGAGATTTTCAAACTTAAAATTTTGAAAATATTGAAGAAAAAAATATTTTTAAGGTGTTTACCACTAAGTGAAAAAACTTCAGCTGTATGCAAAATATTATTTTTATTCAACTAATAGTTGTCGCCTTAAATAAAAAATAAACAGATTTATTTTTTAAGGTGTTCACCCTGTGTATATTTGACCTAACTGAAATAGTGTCAAATGAGTGACGTAATGCGTTACTTATCACACTGGAGTAGATAAATTATTTTATGTTATTCTATTATGTGACTATGATAATAACTCCTTAGCAACGAGTTGCGTTAAGATGCATTTAACAGCACTAGTGTTGTTAAGAAAAATAACATACCGATACTTGATTAGCATTTAATCACATGTTGGCAGTACGGACGTGTATTGTTAGTGACAATGTCAGTCGATGTCAAATTCGATGTTAGTAGGTTAGGTTTTGTTTGTTATTTGACACAAACTGACGCAAAACTTAACCTGCTAATCTCGAATTTAACATAACCTGACAGTGCTACCAACAATACAGTATTGAGTGCTACCACTACGGCCATAGCAGATATATTTTTCGGTGTTGTGTCATTAATAACATTTTTAAAATTTTTTGAAAAATATTAGTATTTCAGGATAAAATAAACCGTGTTACGATATACGTAACGTTATCTGCTTTCTACATTACTCGAGAATTTTAAAGAACTCGCTTCTAACGTCGCTCGTTCATTCAAACTATTTTGTTAATGTAAAAAGCTTGATAACGTTACTTGCATCGTAAATTACTATTAAATCATAGCCAATAACTAACTTAATAAGCATGCAATTATTTCTTTACGTTGATAATTTGTAGAACTAAAGCATGTGAAGCAGTATACAGTGCTTTCGTAAAGTAGTGGATAAATTCGTTAAAAAAAATAAAAGGAATAACTTTTGGAAAGAAATGCTGAGACCCGTCGATTTTTATTTTTATTTTTTCATTTTTCAAATAAAATTTATATATACAGGGTGACCTGCATAGGAGGTATGACGTCATCGATGTTTTTTTAAATGGCAATCCCCTTTTTTATTACGGAAGATGAAAGGACGCATTTTTTTATTTACGCTAAATTGATTTTTGAGTATAGTTCACATGACCAAAATAAAAAAAATTGCAAAATACTAGATTTAATTTTAGAAAGTATGATTTTACGTTTTTATCAATGACAGAAAGTAATAAAAAAACATCTCGGTCGTCTTGGCTACTGTCAGGCACGCAACGGTGCACAATTTGAACATTTAATTTAGTTGTTTTTGAAGTTATTGCAATTAAATTTAGTATTTTGCAATTTTATATTGTTTTCCTGAATTTTTAGTTATGTGACCTATACTCAAAAATCAGCTTAGCGTAAGTAACAAATGCGTTCTTTCAAATTCTGTAATAAAAAAGAAGTTGCATTTAAAAATGACATCGATGACGTCATACCTCCTACGCGGGTCGTCCTGTATGTATAATTATATTTGAAAAAATGCGCCAATAAAAATAAAAATCGACGGGTCCCAGCGTTTTTTCTAAAAGTATTCCTTGTATTTTAACGAAAATGTATCCACTACTTTCGGAAAGCACTGTATATTGAACTAGTGATTGTAATTTACAAATTGACGTTAATAGGAGATATAATGCTGTAATAAATTGCGGGGATGGTTCAGTATAGAAAATAGTTCATTGCATCCTTTTCTACATTTTTTTCTGCTTCCTACTAACATCTACAGAAATTTCATTGATTATTTTTTAAACAGACCTATCAGCCAATAGTAATGAGAAAACATTTCAAATCGACCAATAGCATCAAAATTACACTGACTATTTGCTAGTAGCATCAAAATTACAGTGACTATTTGCTAGTAGCAAATTACAGCGACTATTTTTTCACAAACCACTCAAATCGTTCTTCTGAGGTAACACAACTAGCTAAAAGTTGAGTAGGTGAGCAGCAGTTGTTAAAAATAACAGGACATTCATCTGGAAGCTCCATCAAACCCAATCTACAACTACAACTGTTTAAAAAATAATCACGCCGAATTACATTCGTGGTAATATTTTTTTTTATAATTTTAACTAGATTAGCACTCATCTTTCTTGCTATTAAGAAATCCCACTCGTGGACTTCGTCCACTCGTGAGATTTCTTAATAGCAACAAAGATTCGTGAATCTAGTTAAAATTATCAAAAAATTATCACCACTTATGTAATTACTGTTGATTATTCAACACTATAATGAACGAACCAATGAAAATTGTTCAATTTGTCAGAAACGGCCAATCAAAATTGACTGTCATGGAAAACACCTAATGTCATAGTGTTTTCACGCTAACCCGATTGGTTTTAATGATTTCAATTTAGTGAGTAGCCTTTGACTGACATTTCACCAAAACGCCAAAGTCAAAGTTTGCAAATCAGCTCGTTCTAACAACTCATAATAATCGTGTTGGAAGCTCCAGTATTGAATTAATAGTGGAAAACCTTAAAAATGTGTGCTGTCAAACACGGTAAAAGTCATCTACCCATATTGTTGAATAATCTTTCCAAATACCACTCAAGGCAAAATTTTTTAAGAGAATTTTTTTCGTCAACATGCAAATTATTGCAAATTTCTCTCAACAAAAACTGCTCAAATTCCACTCGACCTGCGGTCTCGCGGAATTTTTAACGCAGTTTTGGTATCGAGAAATTTAAACGCAATAATTTGCATGTGAACAAAAAAATTCTCAAAAAATGTTCACCTTTTGTGGTATTACCCTTTGATAACACATGATATTTAGTTGTAAATCCATGTCAACGTTGTTATTTCATAATTTTGCTTAAGAAAAATTAAAAATAGATTCTTAATAAAATGCCCTACAAATCTTCACCTTTCTACTTTTACCAAAGTCTCTGAACTGAATTGTTAGTGTGGAAGTGTGGAGTTCAGTATATATCATGAATTGGCGGTTTTGACGCCTATTGGTTTTATCCGCTGCTTTTCTGGACGCTACCGTGACGTATGTTATTGTTGTGTAACAGGCATTGTAGTCAAACAAGGGAATAAAAGGCAGGTTGGCTTCTATGAGCAGCATTTGATATATTTCAAAATATGAGAAGATATCAATAAAATATATTGACGAATTCCTGAACTTCAGAGAGCACTATTAAAGGGAATAGTTCGAAATATTTTCTTCTAAAAACAACAAATATGTTGGATATATTGTTTGTGTACTCCTTGCGAAAGTGACGCATAATTTGAATAGGGGATATTAAATATTAGCAAAATCCTCTCTGAGTGCACTGAACAAAAATGATTTCAAGTGGTAATGTCTAATGTGGTAGATCATCGCGGTGAAGTGAGATCTTTTGGTTGTAACTGAATTTCTGTAACCGTATCTATTTCATCAGCATAAGATTATGACTCCACTTTTGATATATTTTTATTCGTGATATATTTTTTGTGATCACACACTTCCGTGTATCACACTCATGTCATGTATAGATAATTAGGGTTGCGTGATACTGCGGATTGAAATAACAGAAACTCATAAAGAGGACCTAAAAGTAACATGGTATGCCCCTAAATATAAAAGTTTATTATCCAGATAACCATTTAATACAGTTTTAATCAGTCGGATTACACAATTAAACCGCTAGCTCGAGAAATGAGGCGCAATAGCGCTATTGGAAAAACGTTAATAAGGTTTATAGGGCACGCTGTAATTGGATTATTCTTCCTAAAGCCGTTGAATTCTTGCTAGATTCTTTTGCAGCCTGGATAACATCAATTGTTAATGCTCTCTCTTTATTAAATACCTAAGTACCCGAGAATCCCGCTAAGAAATATCCTTTTCATTGTGGTTAAAATCATCCGGGAATTTACATAATGGGACAGTTAAAGGTATTGCTTCAAACGGAAGAGGGAATTTTTGAATTGCCGTTGCAAGCATAAAAAGTTGATGAAATTCATGTAGCTTCTTATGTCGCATACAAGAATAGCTTATGATATTTTTTTCAGAAAGCACAGTTTAGTAAGAATGAATATGCGACGGGCGATAATTGAGTAAAACCTACAAATGGGAATGCTTCAAGACAATGCGCGCCCTCACACTATTGCCTACACCATGGAAACCTGATTACAATATTATTGTTGAAAACCATCCACTTTACAGCTTGGGATTTTCACGCGACTGAAAAGGCAATGATGAGGAAACGTTTTCTTCAAAATAACCTAAAAATCAGAGCTGAAAGAGCGATATCATTTTATTCAAGTGTAACAAATTTTACGGCTGTTATGAATAACAACGTAAAAAATGACTTTAAAAAAGTCCACTATCTGTTATGTTGCAAAATTGTTCCGTTTATTTCTGCACCGTAATAAAAGGAGCTTCATTTGGATTTATGGAAATTAATGAACAGCTAAATGTATTATCTCGATTGGCACAATCATAATGCGTTGCAATTCTTAACAATGCCAGTTGATGCTGCGATTATCGAGTTATAGCTATTTACTGCAGCGCTTACTTCATAAGCAAATTAAGCGACGGAAATAACTCGTTCCGTAAATTTTATTATGTGGATTGTTTAATACGTACAAAGTTGCAGTTTCCTAATGAATAGATTTACAATATGAGGAAGAAGCTGTATAAGTTTAATTTTATGACGCCCATCGTGGGAGTTACGCCATCTGGAAGGTGCCAGTCTGAATTACAAATGGCTTTACAACAACTTGCATTTTAATGATTATGTTAGCAATTATCCGCAACAACTTTATCCAAGATTACGTAGTTTTGCTATGTTTATGAAACAGATGGTTTGCAGTTGCTGGTACAGAGATCTTTTGTTGTACTTTTTTTTAATTTGAAGCTACAGTGCTGCTTTTAAAGAATGAATGTTGAAAGATTGCTATTGCATTTCTCGTAGTGGTTGATATTTGATTCTCGTATTAGCCATGACATAAATCTTTTCCTTACTTCTCGTCTGCATTCAATTTTGCCCATCATAATCAATAAATTTTTAGTTTCACAAACCACCGGATAGGAGTACATTAAAAGAAGAACTGAATGCAGTGGGCCCCTTACTATTTAGGATTGCAACCCAACGTACACATACCATGGCAACACAGATAGTCAATACGCTGATCACAGTTTTTATGACTAAAACATTCGTACTCATTTAATAAAGCTGACGGAACGTATATTCAAATGATGCTCTATGACGTTGATAACATTGCACTTGCATTTCTACCATTTCACCATACATTAAAATAATATAATTTTTTTCTTGTACTTCGTAAGATCATTTGTAGCTGTCAAATTTGTCATGTTCTAAAAGTGTTACAACTTTGATTAATATGTCTTTTACATAAATATTGGGTATCTGTGTTACCATGATATATGTACGTTGGGTTACAGTTAGAAGCAGTAAGAGGCACCAAGTTATATGGCCCACCCTCCTGTACATAATACATAGACGGCCATGTTTTATTAGATGTATCTAATCACTGTCAACTTCTGTCGAAATTTCTTAATCTCTTTTTACTGATATGAAGATTGAAAAATTGCCGACGTTTTATGCTTCTAATCATCGGAATTTTTCATTTACATTTTTTTAGTCTCCAACTATTTTTTAGGCTAAGTATCTTTAAAACTGCGGAAATTCAGAGGCATCGCAGCAAGAACGTGTTCAGCCCTTGTGAATACAACGGACACCACGCATTAAGCGGTGTAATTACGCAATCTGCGAGTTGCAACAGATTCACTTCGATGGAACGCAGCTGCACGTAAACTCTTTTAGATAAAAAAGGCGAGTCCGAGTTCTAGCCCCAAAGTGGCCACCCGCAGATTTAATGCAAATAAAATTGACGTAACCGGCCGGGAGGACCGCAATAAAAACCGAGGTTCGAAATTCTAGCTTTCTAGAAGCAGAATAATAGAACAGTGTACCTCAAGAATTCTTCGGGTTCCTTCAGAAAGCCGTTAAGCGGGGGCTATAAAACGTGAAGACGGCCTGGCGCCTACATTATTTTGTATTCAGACATTGAGTGTTAAAGAAGTTAAACAGTTTCCCGTTCGTCTATCCGCTTAAGAATTTCGATCCCCTTTGGTACTCTGTACTTGTGCTTCCAAGATATGCCTTAAGAACGTGTAACTCGTGCGCTGACGTTCGCATTTTCTCGTAATTACTAATGTGTGTACGCGTACTCTATTTAATTAACTGCTTCATATTTGTATATGTTCGTGTGTGTTGATTTATTCTTGTTCTCAAGTCAAAATAGGTGTTATTGTTATCCACGGTTAATAATAATTAACCTAACCCACACCACAGCTTTCACCAGTTTAGCTTTCATAGTCTGAGGTCATACTTCTTTATACAGGTTTCAACCAGTTTTATTTCGATGTTCTATCGACTCTAGGTGCCCTGAATTTTCAAATGTCTTCGAATTGTTATATGGCTTATGACTCTTACCTTAATCATGTCTCCCTCACCTTATATGAATTTAATTTTACAAAATTTTTTCAATTTAGTTTGATTCTAAATGTTCGTGTCTTACACCGTTCACGAGATATATAGGTATAAGTATATGTTCTAACTAGTTCTATGTGCAACGCTCTGTTGATTTTATATATGTGAGTTAAACCTATAAATACTTTCGAATCTTTCTTCTGCTAATCTTAATCTAATCTCTTAATTTTATTAATTTAGAAATTGTCTTTCTGTTTTTGTTGTAAGTTGTAAAGTGCTCTTAGAGACAGATACGCTTTTATACTTCCATATCCTTCCACGTTTTTTTACATATGAAGAAGAGTGTGATCTTTTACAATATTAACTTTTGTGTATTGCTTTAATTGATTTTCGAATACTTTTTCCTTTTTACCTTTTTGCATTTTTTTTCTAAAATTAGTTTTTATAACGTCCCATCATGGATTGCTTATATTGAGTGATCAAATAAATTTCCGAGTTGACTTATTATGAATACCCTATATTCCAATACTTTTCAATTCTGTTTCTTATACCAATCCTTTCCATTTCAATAAATTCCAAATTTTGTTGCTATTTTGTTAAAAGACAACATACCGATGTAGCATAAAAACAAAGTATAGGCGTAACGCGTTCTGGACTTCGATTTGTTCCATAATTTATATACTCCTATTGCTTTATATTCTAACATAACGATGTTTCTGCATCGGCTCAATTTATTTTGGATCAACATTTTTGTGTTTGCAGTTTATGTTTCCTAGCCGAATAGTTTCTGTAATCTGACATTCATTCTGATGTGTACTCGTATATGTTGTGACCATTTTAATTTTTGATATTGGATTGAGCTTCAAAATGCCTTCGAATAAATAAAGACATTGTAACAGTACACGAGGTTTAGGCCCTCGCGTAGTACCTTTAAATTTTAATATCAGGTCTCGTACGCCTAAATATTTAAATATTATTTGCTCTTTGTGTTTATCTTGCTAACTCAGTCAACATGAAACTCTCTTAATAATACCCCAGTTCGTGGATAGGAAGTGTCAATATTTACCAAAACAGTTGGTCTCTACTGCGGTGTTCTTGGGCTGAAACTAACTTCAAACAATGCACAAGAAAAGCTAATTTGTTTACACCAATATATTGACTTCAATAAATTTATAAAAACAAATCAAATAAACGAAAATAGGATTAACTTGTAAAATAACCTACGTGCGAGAGAGCTGAGGCTACTTGCATGTAAGTACATACATGCCACGGCTATGTCACACGTAAGTACACAATGAACATGGAACAGCATCAAAAATTAAGTTAAAATAAGTGTCTTTAAAACGCATACAGCATCAATGTCAAAAAGTCTTAAAAATGGCTATCTTGTAGCTAATTTTGTTCATATCGGCGTGCATTTAAAACTGAACGCTAATTCACCGCATTCCTAAAGCGCTTGTAAATGATTCTCACAGATGAACGCAAGCCTTGTCGCGTTTTGACCGTGAACAGTTTTTTTTATATCAAATTTACCTTGAAGCGTGTCTATGGGAAGTGTACGTCGCATCGTGGTTTTCCTCGCGAAATACTAGAACGTCACAAATACACCCTTGGGGTGTCATAATTCGCGCATCGTTTTTGTGCTCTCTGAAGAAGGCGTCGGCTCCAACAAACGCTGCGTTGTGAACGCCACAGGAACTAATATGCAGCGAATTGCGGCGAGGCTGTCGAAGCGTATTTACTTCGCTCTTCGTAAGGCAAAATTCACTTCGCTGTCGGCCCGCACCAGAAGATGGGCACATACGCACTCGGGCAAGGACCGCATGCTAATAATGGTTTAGAAGTTAATACTTCCCTCATCCCGCGAACAGTTTTTAGTATCGCTTTTAATGCTGAACACACCAATTAAATTTAACAATACTCTTATAGTGCAGGGTTGGCTTTACGCACTATTGATATTTTAATTACAACGCTAAGTCTAATCTACAATAATAAAACATAGAAAAAACTTATTTTTTAAGTATGAAGATCAGCATCACAGGCGGGGATATATCAAGGCCCGTTTCAACATAACGTTTTCTAATTTTTGGACAGCTTTGTCTATTAAAAGGCCACCCGCCTGCTGCTTAAGTGAAGCAAATATAATTCCTACGGAACCTGATTTTGTGGCGTTGTATTTATTTTTTTTTTGCAGAATTAAAGATTGGTTGTAGAACTATATTTACGGGGCCTCATGACGCAGCCGTACCTTTCAGTACCGTTTATCACTACTAACTGTACTTATAACCTAAGTAAAAATTCACGAGTAAAATCTATAACGCTCAAAAAGAAAGTAATTATGTGTAATAAACGAATGTATAAATAAAAGCTGTAAGGGAAAATGTAAACCATACAATTTTTAATCTCACCAGGGAAATATCTGCTATTTTAAACCATTATCATTAACAATTATTGAGAAAGCTTGAGATAATATAGCAGATATTTCAGAGTGTCGATCCTCTAGAAATTTACTGTCTACTCCTGAGTTCAAATTAATGCAATTCTGTATGATTATGTTTGCAAACATGGCGCATATGCACTTAAATGGAATTGTTACCCCCACGTTGGAGTTGCATTATACTCATACATCTCATTCCAATTACGAAGCCCAGTCTGGGAATCCAAGCAGTCTCTGATTTACATAGATTCTCGAGTGGATAGAGAAAACAGTGTTTACTTATTATATTTAAGCGGGCGGTGGTCTCAAATAGGGTACTGTGCAATTTAATCTGCTTGGCCATTTTCTCTAATTATCCTTTTATTTAATAGCATTGTTTTGTTGTATTACCGCAGAAACTTCAGAAATAGTACACGTTCCAGCTGTTGAAGTATTAAGCGTCATTCTATCGGACAGAAGTGGACATGTCATAAATCGTCGATACAAAAAGTAGATGTAGCGTGTGTTTGTTAAGAAAATGGGGAAACCATGCGGTTGATAGTTTGGAATACGAATTTTACAAGTTTCAATCAGCCGATAAATTGGTTTTCTGTTGTCATAGTAAATAAAACCCTTCTCACATGTATGTATTCGTACGTGGTGTAAAGCATTTAGCTTTTTTGCGCAGCAGCATATTGACTACTTTTTTAAAGCCAATATCGGCTATTCGAATTCAGCTCAAATTTAAACAGGCTCCCAGGCCTTTTTCGCAAATTTATGGCAGGTAGAGGTAAATTTACATTTGCCCTTGTAAAGCAGCATTTCAATTTGGTAAAGTGCGTGTTTAATTTGAGGATTAATTGCTAAATCAGGGCTGATTTATTTCGGCCGAATGATCGGGATTAAGATGTAAAGCCTAATCTTTCGCGAGGGCGTGTCAATAAATTTAAGTAAGGACCACTTTGTTTCCAGAATTTAATTCTTTGTTGTTAAATGTTAAGCTGATTAAAATTTTCGATACAGACGGATATTTTCATAGCGAGATAGTTTCAAAATATTGCAGCTACAAACATGATAGCGCAAATCGGAGGCTTTTGTATTTGTCAAGCAATTTTCTTGTGAAAAGGCGCATTGCAACCTCACAGAAATATTCTAATCGGAAAACTATTTTATGAGAATATCCTAAAGAATTCTCACTACGGTTTGCTGTTTTAAAGATGAAGAATGTACTTCTATGCCATCTATGCCATCATCGCATCGGTGATCACTTTTCGAAGAAAATATTTATTTGTATGCATATCTTATCATTGCATATATATCAAAATCCGCTCATATAATATATAAATAAGCGTCAATAGTTTGATATACAAAAACAGACGATCGGCCAAGGTCAGATATTTTAACATTTTACGTGAACTGCGTCAGTGCGGAGGCTAATTGTTTCTGGTGGCTGCTTGAAACTTTCGTTATTTTAGAAAATCGTCATTAGGCATTGTTCCCGGTGTCTAAACCGGATAATTTCTATATTACCATTTTGCTGAAGCCGCACGTCTGTCACCGACCGTGTACGGTTGTTATTGTCCGAGCGCCTTGCGTCAGCCAGAGCATTTCATTATCCGTCTCCTTATCTGCAGGCGGCCAATGGGGTTCCCTCGATCTCTGAGCAGCCGGTCTCTATTGCTACCTGCAGTTTATTTTCCGAAACCCCTCTGATCACAGATAGTATTACGTCGCCGAGATTTGAGTTCCAAATTGCGTGCTTTACATTGCAATTGCGGATGCAGTTCGTCACTCGCGACATTAATTATCCAATTTATGACAGTAGTTACTAACTCACGCTTGAAGTTTTCACATTTACTGTGCTTCCTGTGTCTGCCTTTTTGCGTGGTAATTTATGGACGTTGCACGTGGTTATGCATTCGCTACACTGTCTTCAATAACTATATTCATACTAAACTAGCTAAAATACTTTAGGCTGTTTATAATAGATCACAGATAACCCTGTCTCCTTATATGATAAATATTTTAAGGAAGATGAATTAAAATTAGGGGAGCGATAGTACCAGAATGGTATTTCAAAGGGCAGAGACCGGTTAGAAGAGATTTTTAGTTCCAAATTACTATTCGAGAAGCTTGTTAGAAATTCTTAATAAATAGTGAATAATGTTTCCTTAGAATAATATTCCAGTAGCATTCGTTTTCTTCATTTTCCTGTTTCGTTATTTCTTTCTCAGTGACAAATAGTATCTTCAAGTCGAAGCATGCGGTAGACACACTAATAGCAGCTACTATTTAGACTTACCTGCTCAAACTAGAACGCCTTATTACTTTTCGGTGTTGGCTATTTGTGTAGTGGATGTCTTTCCATTTCTTTCCTTTTGCTATAAATTTATGTATTTTTTTCAGGTTTCATTCAGTGTACTAATTTTCTTCTCGTTCTTCCCTTCTTTCATTTTGTAATTTCGAACTCCTCACATACGCTGCAGGCATCCCACCCTGGCTCGCTGGAATATGTGAGCACTGCTACTGATACTTTCTGTACATTTGTTTTAGGATTTAATTTTACTAAGAGATGCTCATTTTATAGAGTTAAATAATCTTTCTGCAAATTGTGTACACACAATTAATAACAAATAACTATATTTTCATGTAAAAGGTAACGCGAGTTTATTTTAACAATAAAATCAATGTACGCACTGAAAGATGTTTCTATTACGCATTCATATTAATCATTATTAATCACACACCCGACAGCTGTTTCTATGATTTGTTTATGCTACTAGTCCACGTAGCACACATGACCGCACTGGCATACCAAACAATAATATTAAATCGCTCTGACAGCTGCTTCAACGATGCCTCTATGGTGAAAATCTACTGCGGATATGGTCAGGCGCAGTGCGGATCGAACACAAAAAAGCACGAGTAAATAACTGCTTCTTCGTTGGTTGTTATCGCATTTCTACAAAAGATATTAAATCACTCACCTGCAATGATGACTAAGGAATTCCAGTTGCGCCATACTTACACTTAGACTCCTGCAGCTCTCCACGGCGATGTCTTCGCTATTGCACCAATAGATAACGCTGCTGTCGTTTGTATTAACGTCCTGGCTACCAAAATAGCCAAACTGCAATGTCTGCAGGACTGCATTACTTCTGTATAGCTCACCGGCCACTATTTCAAAGTAGCACCTTTTTTCACGGAACGGAAGACAGATTCTTCCTAAACTGACGCTCTCTCCGCAAAGAACCGATCACTTCCAACACTTTTAAACTGTTATATAAAAGAATAAACCGTGTATATGATATTTAAAATAATTTATGTGAAAATAGTCGTGAAAACGACCTTATGCTATTGATGATATATGATGATATAAATACTTGAATATATTTAATATACATTTGTTCTAAAGTTGTATTCGTTGTTTCAGAAATTCTTCGAAAGGTTGGGCACGTACGACAGCGGCTTCGACATCTGGGGCGGCGAAAACCTGGAGCTGTCCTTCAAAACGTGGATGTGTGGGGGCACGTTGGAGATCGTTCCGTGCTCGCACGTGGGGCACATCTTCAGGAAGAGGTCTCCCTACAAGTGGCGCAGCGGCGTCAACGTCCTTCGACGGAATTCCGTCAGGTTAGCCGAGGTCTGGCTGGACGACTACGCCAAGTATTACTACCAAAGGATCGGCAACGACAAGGGCGACTTCGGGGACATCACCAGCCGGAGGGATCTCCGGAAGAAACTCAAGTGCAAGAGCTTCAAGTGGTTCTTAGATAATATTTACCCGGAGCTGTTTGTTCCGGGAGATGCAGTCGCGAACGGAGAGGTATGTGTCGGTCTGATTATTTCTGCTCTTAAGGAGGTATTGCTTCTGGAGTGTCAACCAAACAGTAGCGAATAAACGGATAAAAATGTGAAAGCTTTTAGATGATATATGGGTGTGCGAATATGTTAATTCGAAGCTAGGTACCGGTCCTGAAATTACCCAAAACTGGTGTTACCAAATTGTACTAGAATTTTCGTCCTTCGACAAATTGAAGTTTAAATTAGTCTTAAAGACGAGCTGTTAGATGGAACCAAGTGCAACTACGGAACCGAAGCGTATTACGAAGTCGTCAAAATTAATTTTCCACTTACAATAGATTCATAGATTAAATGAAAGGATTGATGTTAAAAAACAACGCGTAACCGATTAGAAAATCTATAGTTAGTGTGATATTTTATACTTTAGTTGATATATGTTTTTCAGTTAAAATTTGTATAGATTCATACCTGAGAGATGAAAGTTTTTCTTTAAAAGCCGTTAGAGCTACGCCCTGAAGCTCTACTATTATAAATGTGAACTATTCACAGGAAAATTTGAATGTGCTATCGCAATTTAGCCTTCCACTAACGCAGGCTGGTTCATTTATCTGGTTACCCAGGTGTAAAATTGATAGCAGAGTAAAGCAAGAGCCGGCAAACCACGCAGTGGAAAACAGTAATGCACACCTCTTATTCTTGCCGCTCTAATCGGCTCTGGGGCATCAGATTTAAGCCGGAAATCCCGGGATACGTAAAAGGGCAGCGATTTAAATTGTAGGGGGTTGTTATCGCAAAATGTCGCTCCTAGCACCCTCGTGAGGGATGCTAGTGCAGCTCTTTAAAATGTAAATGATAACGCTCGTATCAAGAAATGGCGTAGTTTATAATGATGTATAAGTATGGTGCGAAATGCAATTCCATATATTTCTTCGCGACTATCACTTGACTGAACGACCGAACTATTGCTAAAAGCAACAATGGCTCTGTTAGGTTAGGATCTGCTTTGTTTCTAGAAAAAACATTACTTCAAGAAGAGTCGAAGGGTTCATATCCGGATTTTTTACGGTGTTCCTGTTTCTATTCTTAAATTGATATTCAACGAAGAGTGCAATGATTCATCAATATTATGTTGCTGTTCAGGAAAACAGACGAAACCTTTTACCATAAGGATAACCCAGAAAGTACTATCAATCACTAGGTTCCATACCAGGAAAGTGTTAATTGAAACACCTTCAGTATTACCAAATGATATACGTTATGGACAACAACACTGAAAAAAAAACACTACATGTAGTTTCTTCTTCTCCTTTAACGAATCTTTTGCCCTGAGGGCGTAGGGTTTGTTGTAAGTATTACAATTATACACACAGAGTGCGCTATTACAACACGTTAAACGCTACCATTTATGCAAAAAATTCTAAGTCAACGAACGGGTTGTAAGTGCACAAGCCACAAGGGTCACCGAGCGCCAATGGCTGAATACGTTGATATGTAAGGGAGTGGATCGAATGAATGAATGATTGCTGGCGCCACACAGGTGGAGGGATGGTTTATCGTTTCTGTGCTGCTGGGCGAAACTTCGTTCCCTCAAAATTACAATAAACCATTGTGCTCCGTCTTCTAAGCCCTTTTTCTGGTCTCTGGCGGTCAACTTGGAATGCCCCAGATCTTGCACTGCCTCTTTTGTTATTCAAAAGTGTTTAGCAGCTGCTTGATTTGGAGCGGAATCTCCTGCAGTGCGCAGATGGCGTAATTTTGCCGGTTTTTGCATTGGCGTCTTTTGGTATAGAGAAGGGTTGTGCAAGTAGCTGCTGTGATGTCTCGGATCCCCTGTAGTTTACAGATGGTGTAGTTTTGCGGGGATCCGTGTTTTGAATGGCCTTTTTCTGAAGTCATCATTTAGTTTATGATGTTAGACACTTAACTGCACATCGCGTAATGTTTTAAGTTGAACATCCGCTGATTAGGGTGCAAAGCCGTTTCACGATGTTTTCATTTTTTTGGTGCCCTTGTATGCATTTCAAAAAGCGATTTAAGTATGCTGCATGTTGTAGATTATCCGCTACAACAGTATGAAAATATTGGCTATTGGTAAAGCACTACAAACATGCGGGATTAACTTCAGATTTAATCAGCTGATGTATCAAGATATATATTTACGGTTCAAACGTACAGTGCGACGATCGCTCTTTATGTAAGGGAAATATTCTAACAAAGAACGATAATATTTCTCAAAACTAATAATCTTAGCACGGAGTTAGTAAGGAGTTAAATAGGGGAAGAACGAAAATGTACAAAACCGAAATGAGAGCTTACGTGACGAGAAGGGGTGAAAATGAATAATACTAAAACAAAGATGCTGGGAAACATACAATAAGAAATAAATTTACTGAAGAAAACGAAGATCGTACAAAAACAACATTTAGTGAAGAAAAACAAACTATCGTAGTAAATAGATGAATATAAACGGGTTTACGTGACATTTGGAAAACTGTTATTTCCACTAAAAAAATTAAGTAATTTTCGTACACATTGAAACAAAAGTGTTTAATATGTGCGTTTTCTCTGCACTAGCGTTTTAAACTCAATTATGGACCTTCACAAAGCAGGACTTTAATAGTATCCAAAATATAGAAAGCTATATGGAACGAACGATGGATATTGTATTATCGTTCAAAGACAACAATAGTGAATTTATCAGCAATAAAATAGAATATCATGATGTAGATATGATGATCAATCATAAGTGTGAAAAGAGGGAAAGGCCATACGGCAATAATAAAACCGTGGTGTGGCAAAGAAATTTAACGAAGCTTCCAAGTGTGCTGTGTTGATAATATAAAATGAACCGAAGGACTGGGATGAAGGAAGAGATTTAAAGTTGGCATATAGAAGACAAAATAGTGTAGCATTTGCTAAAAGGGGTTTTATAAAGTTTGCATTTTACTTTAGTGGTTTCTATATCTTCCAGGTAACAGTACCGTAATTGTCAACGTAAGAAATCATAAATGACACATGACCTTTTAAGAAGCACAATTTTAAGCAAACGCTGGGTCTACTAATAATTCCGAAGTGACATATTTTTTCACATTGTCAAATGTCAATTCACTAGTGTTTAAATAAATAGTTTTAAAATCTCTGCTTTTGTTTCACACAAGACCCAACCGCAATACATTTGCTATATTTTCTATTCTATGAAAGGTATGTATGCAACATTGGCAGATGACTACTAGTATCCATATTATAAATTGCGCGTGACACTGAGCAAGAAGTATTCTTTTATGAACCACAATTTGATTTACTACGACATTAACCATAGCAATATTAGTTAAATAACAGCCTTTCATGGTCAGGTCCTTTCTTTAAAAACCTGAAACAAACGAAATTTATCCATAAGGCAATCCTGTTGCGGTTATGTTTAGCAGTAAATAATACAGGAATGATAATTGATAATAACTAAAGGTACAGGATGATAGTTATTTGTATTGTAACAGAACTTGTATGTTATTGTCTATTGTTGGTCTGAGTGAGGCTACTGAGGGTGATAATTAATAGAATGGGAATAATCCTGGGAATTTCACTTCTTACAAACAAGCATATACGTAGAGTGTCTTAGGCATAAATCGCAGTAAATCTGCGACACCTTCAGCTATAAATCAACGGTACTGGGCTGCCGTCCCATAAATTCATTGCCGTGCAAAAGCGTTAACGCAACAAACGCGCGCCATTTGCAATCCCGTTTCCTTTTCTCGGCATTCAGACGTAAGAAAAAGGCTTGGGGCTTGATTCTAAAACACAAGCGCGTCTCGTGTCAATGTTTACGCTGAAGTGCTATTTTTCAAACCCAACAAAGAGACATATTGGCGTCACTTTGATTCCAAAGCTGCGATTGAAGCCGCTGCCTTTTTGTGCTGACGCTCATGTTTATAGCGGAACCTAAGAGGGAGTTTCGTGTTTAGAATTTTAAATATATTGCTGTTGTATTCATGTAGGAAACGTATTGACCAAGAAGTGCCAAGCCACTGAATGAAATTGCTGTTCTCCTGCTGAGAACAAAACATTCGCTTTCCGTTTGTTTTGGAAACATATTTCCGCTCCCAGAAAATGATTGGAATCCATATGTGGACGAGCGGCTCCTGCCAGGAATTGTATGAGGACTAATATTTTCTGCAACGGGATAATACGTATTCTTCCAAGTGTTGGGCTGATTGCTTTGGAAGAAAGATGAACTCTGGCTTTCCCCAGAAATATCCGCAATGGTTCAAAATGATTCAATAATATCAAGTACTTGAAATAGTATCTTCATTAGTATTGATACGATGTTACTCATGTATCACTGAAATATAGAAATATTTCTGCAACACTACCATTGCTATTGAAAGAATTTGTAAGTAAGACATGATACTCTTGAAGGATAAAAAATGTTCCAACCTCGTGGCTTTGAAGTGCAAATATCTGCTAAAACAGGAAGCTGACCTAAATTCGTAGTGTTCTCAGGGCTGCAACTGACTTCAAACATATGTACAAGAAACAGAAATTTGATCACACAAATAGTCTGACCTTTAAAACACATATAAAACAATCAAAAGAAACTATGATTAAACCCTAGACTGAATGGTCAATCCTAAACATAAAGGCGTTAAACAAGGATGGATAATCTACGTGCGACACCTCAGGGCTAATCGCATTTACAAATGAACAGTAGCAGGCCAATTGTATCGGCCTTAGAAGTACATTTACACAACATTAAAATAACTGTCCTTAAAAGAGATCACACATTAAACTGCATAAAAGTCCGCTCTGGTATTTCATGCATCAACCCCGGATTTGCATTCCCGTACACATTTATTTGTGTATGAACCGCATTCCTTTGCGCTCGTGTAAGCATCGCAACACAGCTTGAACGTAACCAAATAAACGCCACGAAACTGCTTTGCTGCCTTCCAACTGTATACTTACCATGTACATGATCGAAGTAGCATTTACTTGAAACGCAAACACTGCTTGCTACACACACATTTTAAACGCTGCAAGGCTTTCCTAGGCACTTTCATTTGTTTTTACAATTTACTTCGCCCGTTATAGACATACACTGTGGAGCAAATCTCGCTGGCTACTGCTGATTAAGTTGAGATTCCCCGCAGACACCGCTTCACATGTCGCGCATGGTGTAGGGCTGCACTCGCCCTTTTAGTTATGCCAGATTACAAGGATTAAATCTAATTAATAATAAACAAGTAAATACAAATTGGTCATATATGTAAATATTAAAATCAATTTTAAGGTATTTAACTAGAAACAGACTACACAGCTACAGACGATAAATTTTTTGAAGAAGGTAAAACTGTTTGCATGTTCAGCGAAATATCACCTGAAAACCGTAGTCCATCGCTCTATCGTGTCATCATATTGAATGATTATTTTAAAACTCAGTTGGGGATAATCATTGTTTCTATAATATCTAAAATGTCGCGTTATTCGCCCAAGTACTTCATATTAAACACTAGTCTGGAAATTGGTTACATATATATAATCTACGTCACTAATGAAATCGTTCAAGACTAGTATAAAATAATAAATTAATCACAGTAAATGGCGGAGGAAATGTAATGATGAAATATTTCGATTGCAAACAAAGCAGGCTCAGTTTTTCAGCAACGAAATCCAGAGTAAATTAAAGCATTACAAGTTCTAAAGTACCGATCAAACAGGGATCAAACTTGGGCGGGAAGTGTCAAATTCGATCACTTTCCTTTGGACTGCTTTATGATAAACTGCCTGTTCGAGTATAAGTTTTGAATTTGAAATAGGCTACCGTTATGCTTCCATTGTTTTACGAACTCTAATTTGACAGCGCAAAGGGAGTCGGGGGCACTTCCAAAGCATTAGTTAATTATGTACCCTTCACGTTATCGCCAACCCTAACTCGCATGTTTGCATTATGTTCCGTAGTTGGGAGCAGTTTGTCTTGCCAAATAAAGAGTAATTTCTGCATATTTCTTAATCTAGTTTGCTCTCGTATTCCCCACTGAGTAATTCTCCCGCAACGTTTTTCCGGCTGCAGACTCGTGACGAGCATTGCAAAAGGCGAATCGAATATCCTTATGAATATGCAAACTTGACGGCTGGATTTACACTAACATGCGGAAATGAAAAGGTTGCGCCGCAATATGATTTTTACTGCAAGGTAGATGGAAAATTTGTTGAAATTAAAGTGGTTTTAATATTTGCCTTGGCAAATATTGCGTGTGCAACTGTGTATTTCGTTTTATTTGAGGTTTACTATTTATTGCTTTTCTTACTATTCTCTTCTCCAGTCTAGTGATATGCTTTTCCCATTAATATCTTATAAAAATCACAAAACCGTACGCAAGACGTTGAAGGAATAAACTCCATACGAAAGAATACGTAGAGGAAGAACTTATTGCTCTCCTTCAACAAATATACAATCTCCATATTCTATACTATAATACCTACATTGAAACGTAGTTTTATGCCATTTTATACATTTTCATAGAGCATTTTCTTGTAGTAAATCAGATATTACGTGCGAAAAGCGTAATTACTCTTTAAAACAAATCTGAAAAGTGTATACGACCAGCTGCAGTGGGACATGGGCGGGGTTTTACTCTGAAATAGAAGGTGTTGACGTATGAAAATCCTGAGACTAGAAGGTGATTTGGGTGAAGGTCGCAAAGAAAAACCTCGTCGACCACTGTGGAATTTTTATACGCTCGTATCCGGACTTTGAGTCTACCTTTGTATTTTTGTACGTTTATCTTCAAAATACGCGCGCTGCACTGCACTTTACATTAAAAGTCGACCAGTAATTTAAAACTCTTATTCAAATAACATTTAGCGTGCCCAACTGAAAGCCGGTGCCGTAAAAGGCAATGAGTCCAATTTGATAAAAGGGTTTTTCCGTAAAGGAAAATATTGCTATACTTAGCGCATGGCACCAAAGAATGGCCTGGGCTATTTCAGGATTACGCCCTAAAACTTACTTCACAACTGTTATCTATTTGTTAAAACATATTCAAACATCCACGATAATTGATATACGAAAAATTATATGCTAAAATATGCAACTTATTACAAAAATAACCTATATATGAATGGTAAG
Organism: Agriotes lineatus; assembly: GCA_940337035.1. NCBI lineage: Eukaryota > Metazoa > Arthropoda > Insecta > Coleoptera > Elateridae > Agriotes > Agriotes lineatus. The sequence goes on along the minus strand of OW679200.1, from coordinate 67,011,375 downwards.
ATGTCATGCTACAAACAAAAAACACATAACCCAGGTGATATAATATTACCAAGATACACTTGGGTGATACGTTGGTGGCTTCCAAGGTGAAAATATTAAGTATCCAGAGTCTGAGTGCTAGGTATGATGTTAGCTGGGCCAAGTCCAGCGCTAGCTGCCAAAATGGTGAAAGAATGTGCGCAAAATCGCAAAATGAACATCGGTCGTCGGTCGGCCTTCGATAATGAATTTCATGGCTGCATTGGGATGCGGGAACGATGCATCAGTAATTCCTAAAATCCGACTGGAATGTCGACACGAAAGTTCCACGCTAGTGTGAGACGATATGATATTTCTCCTGCGCGGGCGGTCTATATTTTCATTTAATTAAGGCTTAGGTTTAAGTGACGCCCGTGTCCCCTGAAGTAATGCGTGAGCGGTTCCGTGGGGCAACGGTAGTCGGTAGGGAAATTAAAAAAATAGCTTTCTTATACTGAAAAAAATATCCAATTATCTTTCATCGATTCAGTGGATGTAAATAATAGTAGCAAAACATTATTGTGACTTTTAATACGTTGACTTATGTGTTCTTTGTTCTTGTTTAAGATTTTTTTGGGCATAATCTGGTGTTTGTGGTGACTGTCCTCAGTTCTCTTTCCATATCTTTAATGGTTTCCCAGCCATGCTGGTTTTGATTCATCACGATTTTCGCAGTCTTGATATCATTACGTGTTATTTCAATAACTTTATTTGTTTTTCACATTTTACTTATTTGAGATTTCACACGTTTGTGTAATTATTTCGTTGCGTACTCGATCTTCTAAAGTTATTCTCAAACATTTTTTTCTTGGTAATCTCTCAGTTGTACTTATTTCTGCTCTAGTGTCGATTACGTTAAGTCATAACTGATTTTATTTATAATAATTTATAGAAAGTCATTCATCGCTAGGAGAGGCCCGATTAGGTATCGCAAGGTTTCTTTAATGAAGATCTGGATTTGCTGTACTTCCCTGCAATAAGTTTTTCTCGACGGTGAGCGTCCATTACCCAGTATTTACAGTTTTTTAAATAAGTAATGTAATGGTGCTTTTATTAGCCCGTTGTTTTATTTAATTTGTATAATTATTTGCCATTTCATTGCCAGCTAGCTTAGTTTACAAGAGATTATTACCCTTTTTTCCTAAGCGAGGTTACGAATACACAATGTAACAAAGCTTATGAAGTTGACCATGTAGGTCGAAATACTGAAAATATATACTCCAGGCTTCTACTCAAATAGAAGCTCACAATCAGTGTAATACAAAAATATATTGGCTTTAAATACACACAAATACAACAAGAAAGTGGTACGCAAAGTCTCTGCGCATTTACCAGTCATCAAAAACTAGAATAACTATGACACATACTTTTTATATAGAAAATCCGACCCTGCATGAGTAATCCTGTCCACCATATATCGCCAAGTCTTCCGAGGTAATCAAGAACTCCTGTGATGAGCGGCCGATTGACGTGACAAGTCGAAATACTGACGAGGCGGCGCCAGATCGCCCCCCGGTTTTAATTCGCAGTATAATGCAACACTTTCTTCCGTCAAAATCCAAAAGGCCGAAAAACCATTAACCGGCTTTGGATTTTAAGAATGCCAATCCGTCACTTCATACTTGGTGGCCGGCTTCTTCATGTAGTCACGGTACTGACAGCCTGAAATTGACGGCGTCGCCGATGCTGGACCTTGCAGCTAGTATTTTGCCGCCTTCGGAACTTTCGGATTATGTCGAGGCCTTTTGAAAGACCCAAGCCCTTGGATTCCCTGCAGAACTTAGCATTGAATGCAACGTTGGGGCGTTGGCTCAATTTGGTGGCGCGAAGGAACAATATGTTTTTTTAAAACTTCGCACAGCTAATGCCACTCTAGCTGCATGCGCATGTTGCACTTAGTATGTCTTTCTTAATTTTTTTCAATTGCTTCCGACGACGCTTGCAAAAACTGCACACTAAGACCCGCGGTTACTGAGCTTAGGTGTACCGGTGCCAAATACCGTTTCAGTAATAAATAACCAATATCCAAAGAGTACGAAGCTTTTACCAAAAAGTGAAAGAAGGAAAAGAGCAGTTCCAGGCAGGAACAAATATTTGCAAAACAAAAATGGAGAACTACTAGCAAACGAAGAAAAAATACTAGATAGGTGGAAGAACCACTTCGAAGAACTGCTAAATGGAAATGAAAAAGAGAAGGAAGAGACAGAAGAGGACTATGAAGAACCACACCAGTACTATGGACCCCAGCAACATATTGTATCACCAACAAACGAAGAAGTGAAAAACCAAATAAACCTACTAAAGAACCACAAGGCACCAGGAGAACATATCGCGGCTGAACTTATAAAATATGGAGGAGATGAATTAACAACAAAGATACACCATCTAATAACGGAGATATGGGAAACAGAAACAATGCCAGAGGATTGGACAAGTTCAATAATATGCCCCATCTATAAGAGAAAAAAAGACAAGCTATAATGCTTTAACTATAGAGGGATATCATTGCTAAGCATAGTATATAAAGTAATGGCTGCAAATAATTGGTACTGGGTGGTGTAGCTTGAACAAGCGTCCACGTTTGATCAGCAGAGTTTAGCAACGCTCTCTCTGGTCAGAACTTGGATGGGAGTTCCACGGCTGCATCTCTGGGCGCCTCGTGGTACGGCTATCACGGAAAAGAGTTGGTCCCGGCGGTCATAACAACATCATGACAGTCGTTAGTGGGGTTGGAAGTCCCCATAACTGCACAGCGACGCCTATAATTGGCCTAACGGCTGTTGGCTGAGTGCGAAATAAATTAAATTAAATTAAATAATCGCAGAAGAGATAGTAGGGGAATACCAATCAGGATTCCGAAGCGGGAGATCAACAGTTGACCACATATTCACAATTCGAACAATACTGGAGAAATGTTACGAATATGATATCAATGTACACTTGCTTTCAAAACATTCGCGTACACCTATTTTTCGCTGTATTAAATCAGGGTTGTAATTATTCAACTCTGACATTTAAATTTTTGAAAAGTCAAAATGCCTCGACTGACAGAGCACATACTGTCAATGTCATTTTTAACCTAATCTCAAAATTACCCGTTCACACAGCTAAAATTTCGCAAAATCGTTGTTACTTGATTTTGAATGTGTACGCGAAAGTTTTGAAAGCAAGTGTACATCAAATTATATATCGACTACAAATAGACATACGATAGTTTTAACAGAAAATATGTGGAAAAAGCCATAGGAGAATTCGGGATGCCAAAAATACTAGTTCAGCTAACAAAAATGACAATTTCACAAACAAAAAATAAAGTAAAGTGTCAAGAGTAACTCACGCAGCAATTTGTGGTCAAAAGAGGACTTAGACAAGGAGATTCAGTTTCCACCTCACTATTCAACCTAGTACGTAAGCAAAATAGATATAAACCCAGGTGGTAGCATTTATAACAGATCCTGTCCGTACATGGCGTTTGCAGTCGACGTGGTTATTCTAGCAAGAACAGAGCAAGCCTTACGAACAGCGTACAATGAGTTAAAGGAGAAACCAGGAAAGCAGGACTAAAAGTAAATAAAGAAAAAACAAAGTATATGCTCATGAACAGAGACATCAGGAGAGACAGGACGAACATACAAATAAGCAACCACTCTTTTGAGGAAACACAAAAACTCAAGTATCTAGGAAGCACATTAACAAGTGAAATGAAATAAGTGATGAAATAAAAACAAGAATTTCAGCAGGAAATAGGAGCTACTGCGGCTGAAGAAAGTATTTCAATCAAGATACATCTCAAGAAATGCAAAAAAAAGAATATACAAGGCAAAAATAAAGCCAGTAGTAACATACTCAAGTGAAACGTGGGTGCTGAAGAAAGAAGATGAGAGGAACCTAAACAGCTTCGAAAGAAAAGTATTAAGAAGAATATGTGGTCCAGTCCAAGGAGGGCAGTGGCGAACTAGATGTGAAGGAAGACCTTAAGGAGATGGGTGTGAGAAGATGGAGGAGCAAAGCGTAGGGAGAAGGAGAGAAGGCCAAGGACCTGCATGGAGCGTAGCGCCAGTGGAGAGAGAGAGAGAATAAATAACTACTGTTATACATTCGATATATTGATGACATGAAAACCTCAGGCTAGAGAGTATTGTAGTATAACAGAAAAAAGGAATGGAAAACGAACTTTTCGAGAAGAACAAGCGAAACAATTATTACGGAACGTGGAAGTAGGACAGTTTTTACTATACCATTTTTGGTGGTAGATTTTCTTGAAGATAGCGAATTACCCTTTCAGAAAATGTCCGAAATTAACATTTTAGAATTCCTTCAAGCCTCTTTACAGCCTCCTAACACTCTTTTTAAATAACCCTTTTTAGCGGCAAAGCAACGACCAATAATTGTTTGAAGAGTGTCTTATGGAGAAGTTCTTTTTGCGAATATGTGTATGCAACATGTCGATACAGTCTCATCGAGAACACGAACACGATGAATCTTCTATACTTCCGACTACAACGCAAAGTTTATTTGGTTATTCATTAGTTAACGTAGTTAAATTATGTAAGCTTGACAAGGTCCATTCCATTCTATCGCCCTGACATAAGTAATATCTATTTATTCAAAGCTCGTAATTTCCATTTATCAACACGTTTCTTGAAATAAATGCTCACTAAAGTGCCTCTTTATTTTACCATTTTTCCTGTTTCCCGTTGTACGTTTGCCAGGAGCAAGTCCGTTCAAAGTACCACCTTCATTTGTATTCCGTCTAAATTCCGGTTAAATTCTTAAAATAGTGAAATATTCAACCTCCTTTACAGATGAATGAAATAGGAAATTAGAAAGCAACGGCAGGTTATTGATAACGGTATTTGATTCATTAAATCAGTTAATTGCTAGATTCAACTCAATATTTGGAATGCCACAGCAAGAAAGTATGTGTTAAATGGGACTTCATAGTATATGAACTAACACCGTTACTCATTTGGTGTCTCCGAGCGTTTATACTCACTGAGAGGCACTCAAAACAAGTTGTGTATATTTTAAGTCTCTAAATGTGGATATCTACTTTAATATGCTTTCGATGCTCGATAAACAGTTGCTTTGTTATCTTAAAGTGGAATATTAGTGTATACATTTCCATTTATTTGACTTAGTGTAATAACGATTCAATATTCTTAAACATTCGTTGATAAAAAAAGTATTTTTACTGGAATCGTATATTGAACAAGGTATTCTTTAAGTTCAGCGAATTTTAATAAGCCATCCATTGATCAACAACGCGCGTATATCACGGCTTTCTAGCAGACTGAAAATCTACAAAACGCGGCCTTAAAGCTGCCATGAAAATTTATTTCACAACCGTGACGCTTCACGCGCGCTATTAAATGGCACATATTTTACAAGTAATAGGATAATGCCTTCTATCAAAATTTACAGCTGATTACATTCTTGTCCTTTCCACATCTGAACTACTGTAATGAAACTATGCTAACGATGAAGGCACCATCGCAGCATCTATAGCACAAATGAGCATAGTTCATACCCTGAATTGAAATCATTAACGTTTCCTAAACTATTCGATATATCATAAAAGTACCACTTTTATGCCCTCTTCAACAAGTCCATAATGTTTATTATATGAGTACATGACAGTGTACAAGTGTTGCTTTTGTATGGATACTAATTGGATGTAAAAGGTTTCCGAACATTAATGAGCTTGTAGTTGGGCTATTTGATGTATCCGTGAAACAGTAATTCTGAATAGCTGCCTTGCTAATGTATATTAGGCCGATAATTAGTTGGTAATAATGTTACGTCGTCTAACACGATGTTCAGTTGCTGTGCTGTTGTATGCTATTATAGGCTGACATGCTATGGTAAAATCGATTATAGTTCAAATATCTAAATTTTTGCTCCCTTCATGTACCAGAAAGCTTGAGAAACACGTTTTCGTAGCATTCAATCCTGTAACGTAAATTTCTGGAAAATTTTAGTTTTACAATGTTCTGGGATAATTATATAATTAGAATGTTCTAAATCTAAATAATACAAATGTACTACAACAATTGACACCTTTGCAATACTAAAAATGCGATGCTATTATGAAAACAAATTTCAACGAATATGTAGAACAATAAGTAGAATCTTAGGAAAGTAAACTAGGGAAACGGCTCAAACTTTACAAAGTTTTACTGACAGCACCTACATTGCTGTAGGGTTCTGAAAGCTGCGCATACAAAAACGTGACTCACAAAATATTCAAACATTAGAAATGAAATTCTTAAGGTTCGTTAAGACCTGCACAAGGGAGGACAGAATTAGAAATTAAGATCTACCTGAAGAATTAGGAATGTAGATATTCCATAACAGAAAAGGCAGTAGAATATAGCGACAACTGGAAGAACCATGTAAATAGAATAACTAATAATAGAATACATGCTGAAATATGGGGTCTACGACAATTCGCCATCACCGATTGGGCGTCACCGATTCGTCGTCGCCGATTCGCCGTAGCCGATTCGCTGTAGGTACAATTCGCCGTCAGAGCATTTTAGTGCAAATAAAATACAAAAAGAAACTTATTTCACACGTTAAGGTTGATTCTTTTACAATGGTCTAACTGTAATTACATCGTTTTGAAATAGATAAATAACATTACTTATAAGTTCCACACAATGATTTCCAGGAAGTGCACGGTTTAGTAACAATTAGAAAGAGTTTTAAATGGATTAAAACTCAACATATAGATAAACACCGTGGTGATTAAAATTTATCAGAGATATAATTACATATTATTTTTGTAATTATTAAAGTAATCCGGTAAACGGCGAATTTGACCTACGGCGAATTTGACCTAAGCCGAATCGCTGACCATGAGCCGTCCCATCTCTTGAAATTTCAACCCGTGGGAAAAACAAGTGTAGGTAGATCAAGGAATAGATGGTAAAAACAAAACCGGCGTATCGCCTAAAATCGGAATGGAAAAAGAAGAAAAAGATGTAACCCTACAAGATTACTAAAGTCTGGTTAATATATAAATTTTCAAAAAGGAAATTTTAGTTTTATGTAAATCTGGAAATGTTAATCTATTTAGCACCTTTCAGAGAAATAATAGATATGCATAGATTAGTAACCTTCTCTATTATAAAATAATAAGAATATTTAGCTATTTCACTTAGAATAGCTAGAAAATAGTTTCTGCGAAATATGCTCTTGTATTGGATATTCTTAAAAATACTAAAAGAAAATTTTACAAATAAAGACTTAAATTTTGAAATGAATTTATGAAGATTAAAGAAGTTTTTGTAAAAAATATATAAAATAATTCAAAACTTATTTCGAATCAATGATAGTGGGTTTTCTACAAGATTATGTTTCAAAGTCTAATCTTCTTTTACAAATATGATATACACATAGTGATATATAAACAGTTCCAGGTGAATTTTCTGGCAACAATTGAAAAATTAAATACTTTTGAGGTATTTTTCATAATTAACAAACATTTTTTCCATAATTTTGGCAGCTTAAATGGAGTCGATGGGTCGAATAAATGCGGGAATAACGTAAGCTCGTCGAAACAATCAATTTCTTTCTCTAATACTGGCCATTATTAAAGTTAAAATTAAAATTCTAGCAAATTATAGGGGTTATATACAGTAGCATCGATGTGGATCACCACCGATGTGCACTACGACCAGCTTTCTGACCACTGTGTTAAACACCACTGCATGAAATACCACCGAGTGGTTTTACTTCCGATTTTGTGCTATTTTAATATTTATCAAAGTGTGGATTACTACCGATTGAGTTAACCTCCAATTCAAAGTAACCACTGCGTGGACCACCACATAGATTTACTACCAACTAAAGCAAATTTGTAGAATTTGCCACCGATTGGAAATACCACTGGGTTGCTTTCTTTGCATCATCACTACAAACTGCTGCTAGATTGAGCGTTGTTAATAGTGAGCGCGCAAGATGAGTAAGGAAAGGTCGTATAAGTTATCGTTTTGAATAAATTAAAATCTAGGCACCAGTTAAAATGCACTCCTGCGAGCTACCGTGCGCCTCACCGAGGCTTTTTCGGCGCAGCCCTGACCAATCTCCGGGTATACCGCGTGATACCCGCTTGTTGCCCTAATCCATTTTTAAGGTAGTTCCGATAGGATGTAAGTCCACATCGGTGGTAAATCGAGTCGGTGGTATTTTAATTCAATGCCGTTTCATATATTTGTCACCAAATTCTTAAAGTAGGTAGTAAACCAAGACCGTGGTAGAAACACAAAGTAATGAAAACGTTTCAATGGCGATGGCGGTGAAATGAATGTTTACTTTTGCATGTCGGTCATGTCGACTAATCGAAATTATGTGAGATTCAGAAGAAGTTGCCGAACTATCACGCTCTTACTGGTCACCCAATGACGTCACACCAACTGATAATAAAGCGTCATAAAGGATGAGTAGGTCTTCTGTTAAAATCATAATTCTCTACATTTTTCTACAACATTTTATCGGTGTTACTATAGTTAAAGTGTTACTTCAGGCTATATTTTACAGTTTATATTAAATGACTAAATTTTATTCAAATGACTGAAAAATATAAGTAAGGATGACTACTTCCTTTCGTATATGTGTATATTGCCGTATCCTAGAAACAGCGTATTTGTATAGCATAGAAGCCCAACAGAACAGTCTTGGTAGTCTATAGGTAGATGTTTCATACAACTAATAATAATTAAACCCCTTTAAATTAAATTAGGTTTGCATTTACTACAGTTACAATGTTCGTGTACATGAATCTCGACGTCAGATAAACTAGTTTGAACACTACACAGGCAAAATTCAAACTGGTGTAGCACAGAATACGAACGCGCATCCAACTTTCTACGGCAACATACAATGTGTTATCTGGCTAGTGAAATAATGAAATCGAAGTTTTTCTGAATAAACCAAAAGAGACGCATCCGTTTCGCCATTAAAAGCGGATGCTTTGCAAGTAAAATTATGTCGATATTCACGGTGAAGCGGTTTTACGTACGGACGTATTCCAGCGTGGCGCCTGCATGTGTTGCGACAAGATAAACAAATGACATCCAGCGAACACATAAAGAAAATTCCTTTTGTATTTTTGTAGACGGACATGTCTCTTTTCTGCTTTGTTCGCATGCCAAACGACAAAGTACATTGGTTGAGCGCCTCCAGCACAGGCCGGGATGGGAGAACGTGTCTTTGAAAGGGTTTCGGATAATCACAATGCTGACCTGCAGAGGAAAATGTATTGCTACAGTTTATACTAGGCCGGATAATTCAACCTGGAAAGCTTTGTTCTTGATCATCTGCACCACTGTAGAGTTAGCTAGTAAAAACGAGAAATTACGCGTTTTTTTTTTTCGTTTCCAGATATGACGAATATTCTCAGATATAATTCTATATTAACGGGGAAATTTTACGGTAATTTTTTGTTCTGATTATCTGCTGATAACCACAAACTGTTATCCTTTAGCAAAATTTATGAATTATGTTTTTAACATTAAATTATAACGCCGTTGCATATCATGCTGGTGATGACGTATTCAGATTAGGATGTGCAAGAGTGTTAATAATGCACAAGAAAAGCCAATTTGCTTCACAATCTATTTATTAACTTCAACACACATAAAAATAGAAATAATGTCAACAAAAACTAGGATTAATTTCTAAAAAAACCTAAATGCGAGATATCTGAATCGCATGCACGCTTAACCACATATCAAACACACATACATCATCAATAAAACATTAAAACATGGCCAAAATAACTTTCCATTAAAGCGCAAAAGTCAAAAATATTTAAAGAAGGTCGTGGCTAAAGCCAGCCCTGTTCATAATCGCAAGTAAAAATGCGTCTACTTGGCTCGTAAACGCTTGCTCGCTGCACTTTTAACTTATATGCAGCAATTATTTACTTGCTGCAGGATTCTAGCCACTTCTATTTAACTCGCCTTTTGGTGATTTTCGCGTAACGTACCTTTGGAGTCGCATGCTCCAGCTGGAGCTGGCCCACGAATGAAGCGGAACTTCAAAATGCCAACGAAAGGTGCTTCGAAATTGAATTTCCCGTCGTCTCGCGAACATGCTCAGGGCGTTGCGTTTAACGCTGCACCCGCGAAATCAAATTTCACATTTCGTTTGCCGTACTAGATCGGCTGTATGCGCTTTTGTTATTCTAGAATACACAATAAAACACAGGAAATATAAGTTGGCTCTATCCTTTAAATATGAAAATAAGCACCACAGGCGAGGGATGCCAAGACCCGTTTCAATATTTACATTTTATTGTTCAGGAAGTAAATTTCCAATTCTTGAATACTGTATGTACTTGATTGTATGCTGTATTCCCGTAAGCGTGTTCCACGTCACCATTAGGAACACATTTTTCTGTTAAATCTCAACCTATCTAGATAAATTCCTCATTTTTTAACATTTGAACATTAAATTATAACGCCGTTGCATATCATGCTGGTGATGACGTATTCAGATTAGGATGTGCAAGAGTTTTAATAATGCACAAGAAAAGCCAATTTGCTTACACAATCTATTTATTATCTTCGACACACATAAAAATAGAAATCATGTCAAAGAAAACTAGGATTAATTTCTAAAAAAACCTACGTGCGAGATATCTGGATCGCATGCACGCTTAACCACATATCAAACACACATACATCATCAATAAAACATTAAAACATCGCCGAAATAACTTTCCCTTAAAGCGCAAAAGTCAAAAATATTTAAAGACGGTCGTTGCTATAGCCAGCCCTGTTCATAATCGCTTGCATTTAATAAAACCGAACGCAAATTTACCACATCAGCGCATTCCTAAGGGGTGCTCCAACCACCTCCTGGAGATATCATAGTACCTTTTGACCTGGAAATATCATAGTACCTTTTGATTCTCTACGTATTGCGTCATCCAAACCTGGGATGGTGTGATGTATAAAAAATAACCAGACCCTATTTTGGGAATTTCCGAATGCTGGCAGGTGCTCAAGAACTGCTGAATTTGCACCAAAATGGACATTTCTGAAACACTTAATGCTTTGCAAATTTGTAGGCTCACCTCGTACACGTTAAAAGTGCGTCCACTTGGCTCGTAAACGCTTGCTCGCTGCACTTTTAACTTCTATGCAGCAATTATTTACTTGCTATAAACTTCTATTTAACTTGCTTTTGGGTGATTTTCGCCTAACGCACTTTTGGAGTCGCAGGCTCCAGCTGGGGCTGGCCCACGAATGAAGCTGAACTTTAAAATGTCAAAGAACGATGCCTCGAAATTGAATTTCCTTTCGTCTCGCGGACAGGCTCAGGGCGTAACGTTGCGTTTAACGCTGCACCCGCGAAATCAAACTTTACATTTCGTTTACCGTGCTGGACTGGCTGTACGTACTTTTGTTATTCTAGAATACATGATACAGCATAGGAAATACAGGTTGGCTATATCCTTCAAATATGAAAATAAGCACCACAGGCGAGAGACACCAATATCCGTTTCAATACTTAATTTTATTGTTCAGGAAGTAAATTGCAGTTCTTGAATACTGTGTGTACCTGATTGTATGCTGTATGCCCGTAAGCGTATTCCACGTCACCCTTAGGAACACATTTTTGTGTTAAATCTCAACCTATCTAGAGCTTAATTCCTCCTTTTTAAAAATTTCTTCGGAATATTTTTATTCATCTCAGTTGTGATCTGCGATTCTTTGTGGTTTGCGAATTTTGATACTTCCAAGACTCTTCTTCAATCATAGAATGATCAGTATCATATCAGCAACTGTATTCCTACATTTAAGGATGCTTTCTGTCAGTAGATCGTGACATAATTGGGTTGACACATGTGTTTCTTTAAAACTAAACTTATTTGCGGCAGATTGAGATTTTCGACTTGTTTATAAAGCTGCTTTTCTTCAAATAAAATAATGTAAGGAATACTAAGGCAGAACGACAAATCTAATATGGCATGCGTAGCTATATATTTTCCAAAAAGGGTTCAGGATACACGTCTTATTGCATATTCCGGAAATATTCTCCAAGGTTCGATATCGTTAGCAGTCAGTCGCGAACAACAAAACCCGATTCCCGTAAGCCCGTAAAATTCGAAATATTCGGCAAGCTATATCGCCATGCAACAACATCAAGCGTATGAAAAGGCGCGACGCGAATGCAATAAATTTTCCGCGAACATGTGTGCTTGCAATTTACACGCCGAGGATTTTATGCTGCAGTTCACTTTTGAAGCATTTACAATGAATTTCAGAAAAGCTAATAAATTGCCGACTTAATTCCTAAAGCGACGCACGTAGAGGGACATTCGTCATTGTAAGGCGATGCGTTCTCGAAAGACGTTCTCCCGAGGAGAAGAAACAAAAGGAGCAATGCTAGACACTTGCTAAGTACAACGTCTTGTTTGGTGAACGAGTTTCTTGAATTTCCGTTTTGCTGCCGTGCGCAAACGCCTATTAACTCGTGCCTAGTACGTATTAATATTTCTTGCTCTTTGTATTCGTGACTGAGGCTCGACATTTAAAAGGTTCGTATGGTTATTTTAAACCAGAAAAGGTTTTTATTATCTTCGGATTTTCAAAAGGGCAGGTCTGGCTGTGACAGCTAATTTGTTTTTTGTTGGAGATTACAACCTTCCATTGCATACCTCAGCTCACAATTACATTTGCCATTTGCGATGGCTAGTTATCGCAATTAATTTTGTTGTTAGTATTTTGCTATCGCTGTGAGAAGCTTTGATATTGAATTATTTCCGGCACTCACGCGAATGTCACGGCTTCTCCAATATACATCAATGAAATTCTGAAACTTAAGAGTAAAATGTATTTATTTGCAGTGCCGCCTTAGTGTCGTATTAAGTGGTATCTGTTTTAAAAGGAGTCAAAACTCTTGGTTTTATTGTATACAGTCAAGCCACGGAGTAATACAAGAGAAGGATCAGTAGGTACTCCAGTAAGAACGACTTGGGTGTGAAAATTCCGTATTAAAGTCCATTTAACGAGCATACGCCCATAGCGCTTAAAATTTCTATGCAGTGGATTACACGTCAAACTGAGTGAGTAAGATTAAAATTCGTTTCAACCACTACTTCTCCCTACAGGCATAAAAATGGAATTGTATAGAAAATGTTTCTTGCTGTTTTAAATTTAATACTCCGAACAAAATTGCGTCGCTTTCATTTCCTGTTTTTAATTGAAAAATTAGATACAGGAGGGCCCATTTCAACATTTTGTAAAGTGTATCGGGAAGCGTGTGGTGGATTTAATATGACTGGTGATACATGTTTTAAGTATGATAACAGTCGATGCGCTGTTTGTGTAGAATACATGAACCAAACAAAGATAGCATGAAGAGGATGCGAAACCGCCGTAGCTTTAAATTCGTTAGACCTACTGTAGCTATACTTTTATTAAGTACGTGTACATATTGATTAAGTACGTCTAAGTGTAACATCTTGTTAATATTGTAACACAAAGATGATCTTTACACAAAATTTCCTTGTTCTAACAGCGTCTTTAATCTGTCCATTCTACCGATGGGGCCACAATTATATATAACAGCAATGAGATAACATGAACAAGAAAATAACTCGTATTTCTTGAGTAAGAAAGAGATAAACATAGTAGCAAATATTCGAGAAGGCTTGACTCTTAATTTAATTATGACATTTGTCAACTAAACATGCCTACTAAAATATTTTTTTTCGTATGGCTATCTCTTTCTTACTCAAGCATTCTATTTTGTTATTCATGTTATCTCATTGCTGTTATATATAATTATGGCCACATCCGTATTATACTGCCCAGTTCAATACTAAAAAAGGCGGCTAGATTTCCAAAGATAATCTTATTAAATGCTACTCCGCCATATAATGGTTGACACTCCAGTTAGTAAATTTTAGTGTGTCTTTATGTACATGAATTTTTCCCAAAAAACGCCATTACAGGTACTCTTGCAATGTATAGTTTGCTAAACTATGTTTTCAGGTAGAATAAGCCTCCATATTTCTGTTGTACTCGTTAGATCGCACCATGATGGTAATTATTTGATGTATGGGTCATTCTTAAGCAAATACGAAAAATTGCGAATAGAAAAAGACAACTGAATGTGCTGAAAACTAGGCGCCTCCACCAAATGTCATGACGTTATTCAATACAAGGTGGATAAAAATACTTAGAGTCACAATCTAAAGAAACAAAATGAAGAAGAATGGTCGACGTTTATATTATTTGACAACCCAAAAGACCTACACTGTTCAAAATATTATTTCACGTTAACTAAGTGCTCACACGAACATGATATGTATAGGTTGTTAAAAATTACGAAAAATTGAACTGTGACTACCACATCAACTTTTTTCAAATATACGAAAACACCTAGAGAAGAATTAGTCGGCCTATTTCCACAGTTTATATTATTGAATCGCGACTTACAAATCTAAAGGTTCCAGGTTCGATGTCATTTAAAAATCAAATGTCAAGTTTTGACATTTAATTGTAAACATAGTGTGTCAATACTTGTGCAGTTAAAAACCAACTCCAAGTGCGAAACCAGTCCTTCTCAAGGCTACGCCTGATGATGGAAGCAGAATTAGCTTCCGAAACGTCGCGATTCAATAATATAAACTGTGGAAATAGGCCGACTACTTCACACACAATGAGACCACAGTTACAAAACACTTTCAGATCAAACCTAGAGAAGACTTCATCCTCGTTTCTGCATTACTGACCAGGGGAAAGTACCATTTAAGCTTACGTTCTCTTGCAACTCACAAGTCAAATACTCAGAATGGGTTATACAAACAGACAATGGCTCATTAAATACGATTTATATTTGCAATATATTATATACTACATAGTACGTTATTGAGAGAGGTGGAATAAGAAAATGAATAAAATATAAAGCAATGAAGATTCAGATGTAAGAAGCAACGTCATATACAGGGTGTCCCACCTTCAGTACATAATACTTAATCAGAGTATTTTTGGGCGAAAACAAGCAAAAGAGTCCTAATAAACATATGTCCGAAAACACATCGTTTTTGAGATACAGGGTGTTCAAATTTAAAAAAGTATTCTATGGGTTTTCTTCAAATTCACATGGGTCCGGAAATGCGTTGTTGCGGAGACACTATGCTATTCTTGGTGCCATAACCGTCAATATCGTGAATCCAGCATCCTATCTTCCAGAGAAATCATTTCCGAAACCATGTTGATACGAATTTTTTTTTTAGTAGACCCTAGACTTATTTTTATTTGTACACTTTGCATCTCAGAAACGATAATTTTTCGGATATTTGTTAGAACTTTCTGCTTGTTTTTAAAGTCTACACATTAGCCTTCTTCTGTGACGTCAGAAATAATAGTAGGAGAGCTGGTGACATTTTTTGGTGATCATTTAGTTAAGGCCTATTTTTTCAGAGAATGTTGCTGGAGGCATGTATAAGTGTCATGTGTAAGGATTCTCCTAGATAGCGGTATCGGAGGGAGGCAGAACACCCCCAATTTGCACTGTCAGTATATGTCAAATTCGAGGTGAGCCGGTTAGGTTTTGTGTCAAAACTGACGGAAAACCTAACCTGCTAAGCTCGAATTTGACATAACTTACACTAAAAAAGTCCATAAGGGGCGGCTGTGGAAATTGAAACGTATGAATAATAGGTTGGTGGCACTGTAAGTCTATGTCAAATTCGAGTTTAGCAGGTTAGGTTTTCCGTCAGTTTTGACACAAAGTGACACAAAACCTAACCGGCTCACCTCGAATTTGACATATACTGACAGTGCAAATGGGGGTGTTCTGCCTCCCTCCGATACCGCTATCTAGGAGAATCCTTACAGATGACACTTATACATGCCTCCAGCAACATTTTCTGAAAAAATAGGCCTTAACTAAATGATCACCAAAAATTGTCACCAGCTCTTAGACTATAACAAAACATAGCGTTTAAAAGGTTTGTCTTATATTACAGTGAAACTAAAAAAGATCATTTAGATCACAGGTAGTAGACTTCAGAACGAATTTGACATATACCTAGGCTTTAATGAAAGAGATGCTCTAAATAGCACATTATTCAAACCAAGACATTCTTGACATATGTAATCCGACATTTCTCCTCTTCGAAGAAGTCCCTAACTTTTAAAATAAGATTTCAGGCTTGTTCGCGTGCTAGTTTTTTGCACGTTATTTTACTGTCATTTTGGACAAATGTCACATTGACAGTATTATAAAACAAACCATACGTAGAGCGGACCTGACCAAAAACTGCAGATTTTAGTTTCGTCCAGTTCCTTATTGGCAAATAAAGAGAGAAAATTGTTACGTCACAGAAAAAGGGTAATGTGTAGACCTTAACTCAAGAATAACCTGGTTAAATATTATGCAATCAAGATATTATACAATGTGATACTCAATAACATACTGTTCTCTTTAATACATTTTAGTAAAAATTTTGTTAAAAATGAGCAAACTTCTTTCCAAAATTGATTCATTGATGACTTCAAATTGGAAAGACCCTTTACGCATGATCAATATATCATGATAATGTTATTGGTATTATTAAATAAAACACAGATAGCGTATTACATCGCAAGTAATTGACTAATGCTACGTATACTACAATTAGTTGCTTCCAAAATGCGCCCCCCATATCAAATAATGACTACCATGTATTTAATGGGTGAAAAATATGTAGTACCAAATGTTTCTATCTTTTCAAGAGGAAAATGGAAATTGTAATATACCAGGTGATCATAAATGGTTGTGATTTTTTTTCGAAGGTTGGCAACGTTCTCAAAATATTACTTTGGCAGACCTGATACTTAGAACAACACATTGGCGTGCGAAATATAAACGAAACATAATTTTGACATTTGCTAAGTGCGCACGCCTATGTAAATGTCAATTGTGACGTACGGAGAAAATTGACAGCAGGGTAACCAACATTAACAGTAGCAACATAAGAAAAAAAAATTACAACCATTTATGATCACCCGGTATATAACTACAGTGGCACTTTATAGGTTCAGGTTGAAACTCGAATTGCGTCACCCAAAGCTTGAACGGCGTGATGCATGGAACTTCACCACACACGATACGAGAGAATCCCTTGCTGCTACTCTGGTGTCGCAATAACGACTGACGTCACGTCTCTTATGCACCAAACTTTGAACACTGTAACGTTTTCTTCAGCGGTATTTATTTTACTAGCCATAGGCGATTTCGTACAATACACTCCGAGCCGTTCACGTACACGTAGCTTTAGGCAAGGCCCGCTGGCTAATGAATTGTCCTCCGCAAACCCGCTATGTTCGAAGGATCCTGTTGGATCGCTGAACACACTCTTTCGGCTATGATAAATTACACTGATTAAACCTAAGTAACAATGAAAAAGCATGCAAATACAAACCATCCAAGCACGAGAGCCAGATTTCCGTTTCAAACTGAAGTTATTGAGCTAATAGCTATTTACGGTATTAGACCGGTAGCAACATTTTTATGGCTGCGCCTATATTTTACAGGTCGAGCCCGTAGGGCGAGACTTGTATGTTTGGCAAGGCCATAAAAATTCTACCGGTCGTGTATCGTATATTTTTTAGGATACTGCATTGGTAACTAGCGTTTACATTGTTACAAACGCTAGTTACCAATGCAGTATCCTAAAAAATAATTTATCACGTCCTTACGAAATATGTTTACTAAGTTGAGCACAACGTGATATCTTAAGATTAAGGTTACAAGTAGTGCAGCTGCACTACAAATATTAGTCAAGTGATGCCATTTATACGTCTGGTCATAAATTTAAGACACAACTTTCTAAAAATGATACATCGCAAATTGTTGTATATTGGAGGGTCTGTTAAGTCGTTTGGTCTCAATTATGATAAAAAGATTTGTGAAAATCGTTAACCCTAATTTAGAATGTTTCCTCGTCCCCTCTTGAAGACAAAAGAGTTCGTAGAAGCAAGTCAGTCGCTCAAAATAAGAGGAAGAAGGAAAATAAATTGGGGTTGTACATAAACTACGACCTAATAATCATATGTTTTAAAAGAGTGATGTGCTTCGTTCAGTTGCTTAAAAAGAGTCAACAATAATATGGAGGCTTTATAGAACTTTTCGTGAATTATGTGACATGTTATATCCCTGTAAATCACCAAACACTAAACCGTCGCAGTTGTAGTAGCGTTAACACGCATAAACTACAACCCCTTATTTGGGATCTTATCCTGGAAAGCCTCAACGTCATGTCTTTGCTATTGTCTATAACAAGATGTTCATAAAGTTATGTTTGAATAGTTTCGCAACTTGGGTTATGGCGCGAAGACCTGCCTGGACTCGCCGGCTCGCAAGAGCGACTTCCACAAGCCCGCAGGCCTCTACCCTTGTCATCGCCAGGGCGGCAACCAGGTAATACCAAAGTTCTTTACTCACGCACTATGTGCTGTTACAGGTGGCTAACGGGGACCGGGAACTTTGTCTTGACTCTGCCTGCAAACCGGAAGACATGCACAAGCCCGTAGGGCTCTGGCCTTGCCACAGCCAGGGCGGCAACCAGGTAACACCACCACCACACGGTTGGGGGAAACAGGGATTGTGGAATGCGATTAAACACTCGTTATTAATTCTACTACTCGACCATAGGGCTTCCGTCTACTAAAATTTTAATTTTACCTAATGCGCTTTAAGGTGGAACTTCCCTCGTGAATATTTGAACTTAAAATACGTAAATGTGCTTAGATGTGCTGTGTGACAGTAAAGTATGAAAACTAATTCCCTATAAACATGAAAAGGCATTAACCTGCCTTCTACTTTAGCAAGAAGTCGTTAAATTCATGAAAAAATTTCCTGTTTCAAATAAATTTCAGTACTATTTAATTTAAATTAATTATACGAGGAAACTTCATTAAGTTTTTATTATACCGCCAGTCAATTAAATCGCGTAAATGTTGTTGAATCCAAAACGGAAAGTTCCACCTTAACAACTTCTTCGAGTCGTTGCGACCCTTACTATTTAATTTCTGCTGCGATAACTGTATTTGTTTTCCTCTCACGTATAAATTTTACCGATTATAGTCTTGTAGCCTGCTAAACTAAACCTTGTAAATATTGACGTTTATTCGCATTTTCTTCTGTAAATATCCTATAGTTCTATAGCATTGTTTGGCTTGCAGCTTAATAGGGGTGCGTTTATTTCAGCGATCAGAATTGCCCGATTTCGTCGTAAATTATTACAGCTGATGGGCTCTCTCTCACTTTAATTAATCTGCCAGTTACAATAATAGCAACTTCAACTGCGCTATTAAAACTTTCGCCATAAAACGATTTGTTGTAACGTCCACAACAGCTCAGCTGCTGTTTAACGTATTTCTACTAATATTAGAAAATATCCGTAAAATGGTCGTGGTTACATTTATTATGGCGAAGTGTCGAGAGCATATGGAAAATTCAAACAAACAATATTAATGTTTGACGTGGCAATTCACATCTACCCCTTAAGTAATGAAATGTTAAACTGTAAAATAAACTTTTTATATCAATCATTTAACGCGCTGGCGTTTGAAACCAACCGAACGCGGTTTGATATATGGCTCCGTTTGCTTTATGTATTTTGTTTTCAACATTAAATTCCCATTTCTCTAATGAAAAGTTCGCGCTGGCTGGAGCTCATTGAAATTGCAGTTTGGATACTTCCGCAATAATGAAGGATTCTGTATACTAATCATGTCCCAGCGATTATTATTTTCCTTTATTTATTCGCTGACATTCTCTAGAATTTTCCAGAGTTCAGGTTCTGGTAAAGCTCAAAATTTAGTGACGTTTTATTATCTCAACAGCAGATATTAAAGTGACTGCTGAATATGCCTTGACAAGCTGCTTTGAGTCTTTCTGCATATATCGAGAGGAGTTGTCAACAAAATTACTTGCTACATTAAGCCAAAAAATGCTGCCAAACATTTTGTGTCACTTGTGCATTAGCAATAGTGTAGCTACTGCCAACTTTTTAAATAAATCAAGCCGTTTCAGTTATTCCGACTATACTGTGATACTGATTCGTTTATGTAAATCGCCTTAATGGCCACTCAGAATTCATTTTTAAAGATGATCAAATTATTTATAATTAGAACTATTCCCTAATAGTGCACCTTTAAAATGGCTTTAGAGCTCTTTGTAGACGAGCTTAAACTGCGATTCAACTATTTACGAACCATTTTAGCGTTTCCAGTGTATGGGCGTATGTTGCGAAAGCCCTGGCGACAGCATTGGACTCAATGAAACACTAAATTCTATCAATTTATAGACGCTCCGCGCTGTAGCTTGCAGCTATTACACGGACTGTTGTCAACAAATAGCTCGTACTTGTTGTAAAGGCAATTTTATATATCTTGATTGTAAAGCTACTGCTGAATTGTGTTTTGGCCGATATAACAACAAAGTCGCATTTTATGCTTCACCATTATATGCGGCGTTAAGTTTTCAACTAAATTTTGTTCCCAGGATATAGTAGGTAACGGACTCATAACCTTTAGCTATATTTTGTGGTGTGGTTATGGGGTATATTTAAATACATATGTTTAGGTAAGTATTAATTTTGAGTAATATGAGTAATTTTGCCTTGATTTTCTATCACAATGTTGTTGAATGTATAGTTCTAATCCGAAACAACAATTGTCGTGTTCCTTTCATTACTATTTAATTGCAACTTTCAAATAGCCATATACCGGTTGGTGACTTACTCAACGCAGCATCGCGATTTAAGTGTTAATTCTTGAACGCTAAGGTATTGCCTCCCTAATTATTTTACAGCTCAAGTATACATGACTTCTTGGTAGGGAAAATATTAATGCATCCATACAAATTATTGTTTAAAAATTTCCATTATCGGGAAGTGGGAAAAGCGCGTAAATTAAAACTGTTGCATTTAGACTTTTCATTGCTGTTTGGTGTTTACAACTGATTATCAAATCTCTATCTATGCTAGTTAAAATGAATTTATCGCAATAAAAGTAAGTGCATTTTTAAATGTCCAACGATTAACAGAAAAATACATAATTGTAGAACTACATGGACAATATAAATACTTCTGATGATTACCTTCAAAACCAAAATGGGGGAAACTACTCGCGTTGAATATTTTAACGAGAAAAAAAATTAATAATGACACGAAAACTGTGAATTACCCGAAAAACTTGTTGCGTAATAACTACGAGTTTCAGTCGTAAGATTTAAAAAATCAGCAGAGCTTGACAGGGAACAGATAAATCAAGATTTAACATTACAATCGATATATTACGTCGCGTGAGTCACTATCCGGTATAGCACTTTTTTTTGCAAATATGTCAGTTAAATGTGCACATGTTGGAAAACATGCTATCAATAAAAAATATTTTTAAAAATTTTGTATTTTAGCAGCAGCTGCTCAAAAAAAAATTACTAAGCGTCTGTATCACAGTATAATTAAGTTTCCAGCTATGCACTATATTACCTAAAATAATAGTTTGGCTTAACACAATTTAATAAGAAAGAGCACACGTATTTATTTAAAAAAAAGCCATATTATTTTAGATGTTACAGTCGGTTATGGGTACAAAACTCGTATTTTCTGGCGTATTTTTTAGATGACAGAATGAAACATCTCAAGAAACACGTGCACGTAATACAAGTTTTGAAGATCTAATGAAAATTTCAGCACATTGCTGCATCTGAAAAATATTGCGGAACGTGCTGTATTACAAATCTTGATCTCATTTATGAATTTTCGACATCCGATGTCGGCGCTATTTTACTTTTGTCGGCACGAACTTTTTAATTCTTTGCCGAAACGTGACTGTCGCTGAAGCGAATTCCTTACGATCTCGCTGCATTTCAACGAACTCAAAAAGTGCTTATGTGACGAGGAGCAATTTTATTTAACTTTGCAATTTGATCGCTCACGATTGGCTACTTTAAACTCCCTTTTCGATAGGTAGAGCGTGAATACTCGCATCTACAATTTCTTTGTTTGTTTGTAATTCGTTGTGTAAATAGCGCAGCCCTAACAGTTTCCTAACTATCTGGCGCAGTATCAGCGATTTTCATTGTGGTGGTGGTGTAACCGAAGGTTTGTAGGGGCGGCAAATGCGAATGAGGGGTGAAAGGTCATCTTATACTCGTATTGAACTGTCTCAGGTGTACCGCTTTGACAACTCGATTTGGAGTTTTGTTTATCGTGTACGGATGCCCTGACATTGTTATTTATTATTTTAGGAATTGTAGCTACAGGCGGGTTGCAAGAGGTCACCCTCAATTTTGGTGAAACGTGTGCCAGTTTGTACTTGTTGGAAACTAATATTACTACTCAAATTAATTATTACGGATATTTGTTTTTAATTGAACTGAAGTTTCACAATTTTTGAGGTAGCTGTTCAAATTTTCAACTGATCCAAACAATAGGTACCTACTTATAATGTAAATTCGTACAAATTGGATGTAGTAGGAGAGCTGGTGACATTTTTTAGTGATTATTTAGTTAAGGCCTATTTTTTGAGAGAATGTTGTGGGAGGCAACTTACATTTAAAAAGTCCACAAGGGCGGCTATGGAAATTCAAACGTATGAATAATATGTTGGCGGCACTGTTAAGTCTATGTCAAATTAGAGGTTAGCAGGTTAGGTTTTCCGACAGTTTTGACACAAACTGACACAAAACCTCACCTGCTTACCTCGAATTTGACATGTGCAAATTGGGGATGTTCTGTCTCCCTCCGATTATCAAGGATAATCCTTACAGCTGACACTTATACATGCCTCCCGCAACATTTTCTCAAAAAAT
Organism: Agriotes lineatus; assembly: GCA_940337035.1. Classification (NCBI taxonomy): domain Eukaryota; kingdom Metazoa; phylum Arthropoda; class Insecta; order Coleoptera; family Elateridae; genus Agriotes; species Agriotes lineatus. The sequence goes on along the minus strand of OW679200.1, from coordinate 66,988,527 downwards.
AGGCCTTAACTAAATCATCACTAAAAAAATGTCACCAGCTCTTAGACTAATAGGTTTTTAACAAATTCATTAATTTTCTAAAGAAATTAGTAAGCATTCTTTGTATTAGCATTTTACCACCGTTCTTTAAACATGACACATATAATGAGCACTGAGCAATTACTGAAAATATCAGTATAAGTAGTTTGATCCTTTTTTTAGTTTCATGTATTCAAGCTAACATTTTTGTTTTCCTGCACAATGTAAATCTTCCATTACTTACATTATTTTCCACATATTATGTTCCTCCATAAGTATGTCCTCTACTAATAATCTGACCCTAGGTCCTATACCATTCTTAAATTAGGAACTACATCAACATACAGGGTGTCTCATCGATGTGTGGACGAAGAATAGCTCCCCACTCAGACCATATATTAAAATTATGTTTGTGCGAGATGATAGGTACACCCTCTGTGCACATTTTAAAATAATATCCGTTTAACACAGTGTTGCACTAAAGATATGTTTTTTTTTAATGAAGCGCCTAGTACAAGGTCTGGTAGAATGAAGTATCCATTTTAAATTGAGTTGTTTTTGTTAACGGCTAAATTTTTATTCAAAAATCAAACAAAAGCTTCTTCAGGAAACACTGAAATTTTATTTTTTAAACATTACATCAGTCAAGTGACCTCCTTCTCGCTGCTGGCACTCTTGAAGCTACTCTTACCCTTTCAGCATTTTCAAGTATGCGTACAGAACGAGTTTGTTCCTTTTGCTTTTTCTTTGGCACATGAGGCAGTAGTGCGAAACTTGTGTACCCACTTTTTAATTGTTATTCGACTAGGAACTGCATCTCGTGGATTTAAATTAAAGTAACGACGAAATAAACGCTGGGTGGTTACAACAGAATTGTTATTTTTAAAATAAGCTTCAATCGCAAAAGGACGTTGAATATTTGACCAATGCTCTATATTCACAGCTGAACTGACATTTCTCGCAAACACTTTGACAACTTTCTTAAATTTCCATTTATCGCAAAAAAAAATGCGACTTGAGTTGAATTTATATCGCATTATATTATGAAATGAATTAACTTTGAAAATGGTTAAGTCATTCTGCCGGACCCTGTATATTATGACATTTTTGGAAAGCCACTACAGTGCTAATCAAATTGATATAAAACTATATGGGTCTATTTTCAACCATTTTTGCGCTGTAGAGACTTATTTACAAAAAGTGGTCAATTTCAGATGCTTGTGGCGTCCAACCTTTTTGATATTGATATTAGGTGTTTACAAAATAAAGTTCTTTTAGTGCAGATTCAATACATGTGAAACAAAGTTGCTGTTTGTTTTTTAATATGAAGGATTATTTTAACTCTTGCGAAACTAAAAAAAAATTTTTAACGCAACACCCACTATATTTTGGTCTTGTTCGGTATTTTCATAAGCTTTCTTATGATACCGTGTTTGTACAGATTAAAGTAAATCAGAAAAAGTTACAATAATTGTTAAAAATGACAATAATTACAATAAAAATAATGGTAAAAATGTATACTATATTATTTACATTTTTTGGTTTGATTAAACAAAAAATACGAATGCGTACCATAATTAGAACAAATTCTATTTTAATGTTCTGGATATTAAAATCACTTCAACAAAGATAAAAATGTGGAGCTGTAATTATGTTCTTGTTACTTTTTTCCCTATACAAACCTTATATAATCAAAGCTTATAACAATCTCTATCCAACAAGACCAAACTATACAGAGTATTGCATTTAACAAAATAAGTTTTTTAAAGTATTGCAAAAGTTAAAAAATCCTGTATATTAAAAAACAAAAAGTAATTTCGCCACATATGTATAAAATCTGCACTAAAAGAACTTTTATCGCATTTAATTTGGTAATGTACTACATTTCTACATTCAAAATCGTTTAGAAATGTGGTACTTTTCTGCATTAGCAACACTTTTCTTCATTACAACAGCGATTCGTTTTATGTTTGGCTGTACTGAAATATATTGTTGGTGGCACTGTAAATCTATGTCAAATTCGAAGTTAGCAGGTTAGATTTTGCGTCAGTTTTGACACAGACTCGTGCAAAACCTAACCTGCTAACCTTGAGTTTGACATAGACTTACAGTGCCATCAACATATTATTCATACGTTTGAATTTCCACAGCCCGCTGTGGATCAGTTTTTTTTTTGGATGTCTCGAAATAGGTATTACGCAACAAGTTTAAAAAAGTGATGTTTTACTGAACCAGTATGGTTGGTTTGAGTACGAACGTTAGCAAGTACTTAAAACGGCTATACGAGTTCAGTAAAACCACTTTCTAACGTGTTGCGTATACCATTTTATCGCATTTCATAAGAAATGTAAAAAATTAAATTTTTACATAAAAGTGACACCAAATGTCAAAACATAACCAAGCTGAGCAGAACTCATTTTTATGCACTAAAGTATAATAAGCAGCTCCAGGTGATGTTATGCATTTGCCAGTACTGAAGTGTATTGTTGGTGACACTGTAAGTCTATGTCAAATTCAAGGTTAGCAGGTTAGGTTTTGCGTGAGTCTTTGTCAAAACTGACGCAAAACCTAACCTCGAATTTGACATAGACTTATTATCCATTTACTTGACATCCGCACTGTCAAACTGACAGTATGTTGGCACCACTGCTATTTTTTACATTTTAACAATTAAATTACTGTACTGTCTAATAAAAAAACACATTATTTTGGAGGTATAGCCGAGAATTTTTTTTAAATTTGACTCTGACAGTGCGGATATCAAGTAAATGGAGTATACAGTGCCACTAACAATACACTTCAGTACTGTCAAAGCAAACATAAAACGAATAGCCATTGCTACGCAGAAAAGTACCACATTTCTAAACGATTTTGAAGGTAAAAATGTAGTACATTACCAAATGAAATGCGATAAAATAGTATACGCAACACGTTAGAAAAGTGGTTTAACTGAACTTGTATGGTGGTTTAAGTACTCGCTAACGCTCGTACTCAAACCAGCCATACTTGTTCAGTAAAACATCACTTTTCTAAACTTATTGCGTATTATACTATTTTCTGTGAAATATTGATATCAGTATCTCAAACAGTTTGGCGTGCAAAATCCGAAATGGTCCGCTTTTTTGCAATTCACTCCCTTTAGCGTGTGGCTTTTCGAAATTGCCATAACATATGGGTGTTTAAATTAAAAAACATCTGTTTAGTGCACAACTGGTATAAACGAATAGTTATTTAGACCACAAGTGTGAGAAGTGAACTTTTTTCACAAGTGTGGAGGGTTATTAAACGAGGCGCAACCGAGTTTACTATTCCACACGTGTGAGAAATAGCCACGCTAACAGTAGTTGTCTATAAATTTTTAAAAAAAATTATTAATTATTCAAGTCCAAGCCTATTTTGTAGTCCAGTCGTTGAAGGTAAAAATATGCTATTACCTCAGAATTCTTTGAACCTTGACCGATTGACGTGAAATTTGGTGAGTGGTTAGGGGATGGCTCAAGGAGCAAAAGTGACATAGCGCCGATGTGCGCTTTTACCCTGAGAGTGGATGCCACCCCTTCTTGGGGGTGGAAATTGTTCACTCAAAATAACTCCGGAAATGGATAGAGGGATAAATTCTAAGTAAAAAATGTTTTATATAGTTTTTTCGATAGATCGATATTTTTCGAGCTATTCGCGATTGAAAACGCGTTCTATCAAATAAGTTGCAATAACCAAAAATGAAGCTTAGAAAATAACAAAGTGATTGGTTTTTTTATGAATGCTCCAAAATAAAAGAAGTTATAGCTCGTTGAAGAAGATTTTTTTTTGCAACAACTTTGTTCCAAGTAATCAACTTTAATTAACGAAACACCGATGCTTTTTTCGGGAAAAACGTATAGAACATTTTTTGTAGTGGTTGAAAAGACCTTTAAAATGAGCACTGTTAAAAGTCGATTGCATTATAACTAAACGAGTTACGATGCAAAAACGGTGGGCCACTCGAATTTTTGAAAAAAAAATGAGCGCTAAAACCCCAGCCATTCCACCAGAATTGATATTGACCATTATCCCTTTACAATTTACTTTATTTTAGTATTTCTCAAGTACCTAATCCAAAAGTTTTTCGACGTGCTCAGACTTTGCATATTCAAAAAGTAAAGGGTTGAAGGGCTCGGGAGGGTTGGTCCGCGCACTATAATGCAAACTTCTAACATTTATATCTCTGCTATTTTTTTTCCAACCGAATTAAAAAAAACTAAAATGTTCGTTAAGAAAAAATCCACATTTTTGTACTATATTATTTTTTACGTTTTATTCTTTAGTTTTAGGTATTTTTAAAATAAGGTATTTTTTTAAGAAATTTGAAAATACGTTTACCATTTTCATCATGTTTTTTTCGAAAAATATGCATTCTAACCCGCCCAAACTATTGTATTACATAAGTAATACTAAAATAAAGTAATTGGTAAAGGGATAATGGTCAATATCAATTCTAGTGGAATGGCTGGGGTTTTATCGCTCATTTTTTTTTTCAAAAATTCGAGTGGCCCATCGTTTTTGCATCGTAACTCGCTTAGTTATAATGCAATCGACTTTTAACAGTGCTCATTTTAAAGGTTTTTCAATCACTACAAAAAATGTTCTATAAGTTTTTCCCGAAAAATGCATAGGTGTTTCGTTAATTAACGTTGATTACTTTGAACCAAGTTGTTGCAAAAAAAATCTTCAACGAGTCATAACTTCTTTTATTTTGGACCTAAAGCATTCATTAACAAACCAATCTCTTTCCCGTGTTCTAAGGTTCATTTTTGGTTATTACAACTTAATTGATAGAACGCGAAGTTTTTGACTTATTCCCGAAAAGCCGTCCAAAAACATACATTTTTATCACGAAAAATGTAAGTTTTCAATCGCGAAAAGCTCGAAAAATATCGATCTATCGAAAAAACTGTATAGAACATTTTTTACTTAGAATTTGTCGTTCTATTCATTTCCGGAGTTATTTTGAGTGAACATATTTGCACCCCCGAGAAGAGGTGGCATCCACTCTCAGGGTAAAAGCGCACCTCGGCGCTATGTCACTTTTGCTCCTTGAGCCTTCCCCTAACTACTCACCAAATTTCACGTTAATCGGTCAAGGTTCAAAGAATTCGGAGCGGAAAACCTTCAACGACTGGACTATTGTATAGAATTTTATTTGCCTTCATTTTAGTCAAGTGCGTTGGTCAGTTCTGCTAACTAATCAAACGTCTTTATTTATTGAAATCTGTAATTTGTTCATGTCAAAATAAAACTAAAAATGAAGAAACGAATAAATAATTTGTTTCTAAAACCGTTCATTCATAAATTAAAAGCAGTGTCACTTTTTTTCACCGAGTGAAAAGAAAAGCCATTTCACACACTGAAATTAATTTTAAAAAACCTACTTTTTTAAATGAAATTTTAAAAAATAATTTTAAAATTTGTATGCAGGGTGTATCTAATATTGCCCCGTCAAAACAGAATCTTAATATATTGCTTGTGATGAAGGCTATCATCCGTTCACACACTGATAAGACACCCTGTATAGACAAATCCTGAAAGGTTGTTGAAAAATGCTGGTGTGAATTCTGTATAGATTAAAAAAAATGAATACAGTTGCTACATGTACAGAGTGCCGCCTAAGGATGTTATGTTTTTTAGGATGGGATACAAAAATTTAAAAAACTCAGTACTCATGCGTTGCAGTCTGTTTTGATTACTTTTTAAAAATTCCATTTTAAAAGTTAGTTGAAGCGATGTTGAATACATTTTTCTGTGAGGACGAATATAATTAGAAAAGCAATTTATTGAAATCTTAAAAATAATAATATAATCCACACACAAAAATAGACAGTAGCATCCAAAAGCTTAAAGACCACGTGATCAATTACACTGTATTTCATTGGCATCAACAACAGTTCTCTTCACAACTAAGCTGCACTTACTTTAAAATTGTTTCGAGTAAGTGGCTTCCTATAATTTGTCAGTTCCTTAATATGTAGCACGCCACTGCCACTTGTCAGGTTAGTTTTGTGAACGTATTGCAACAGTGTTAATTGGGTTGCCTATATTCCATGGTCACTTGGTCTTCAATCTTTTTGATGTCTCTGTAGGTAACTAAATGTGGCTTAGAAGTTGCATAATCAGCCTACCTTGAGGCCTAAATACGTGTAAACTTCGTTCACTCTTCACTGCCAATCCAGGGTGGTTTGTGTATACATACAGTGTGGTTTTTGTATGTCGTTACAGCACATATTATGCCCAAAACTAATTAGATTATTTAAAATGTTATCAAAATGTTAAACACTCATGAAAAAACTGGATGTAATATGTGTTGTACCGCGATAAAAACACAACAGTGTATACAGGGTGGTGCACCTAACTTGTCCACTGCTGTAGTTAATTTATGCAACCCAAATTGCATACACCATAGCTACTAAGAAGAAATAAACATTAAGAATCGTATTAGCAAGCATGGTTACCTTACTGATAGACAGATAGTCAGCAAACGTCAAATGTGACTTTTGAGTTGCACTGCACTGGACAAGTTATGTGCACCACCCTGTATATGTATATTTGTAAATCTAAGCCGATGCTTTTTGCAGCTACTTTTTTCATTTGTTATTTTTTTTTCTTTTCGGGACATGACATTTTTGCTACTATGCTAATCGAAATCAAACCAAGAGATCCAGTAAAACAATTTGGATTTGATGAAGATCTATGCAGTGTTTTATTCAATTGAGTTGAACCTTTCATGCAATAACAGGCCAAATTCTCAAAGTTCATAATTTATTTTAAAAGTAAACATTCTCAAACTGTAATAAAGTCCAGCATAGCAAGTGTGTTGTGTCTAATGTTTTGTATATTTTTACTGTTAGTCAATTAACGATTTCATTAAACCTGTTCAGTTGTAATTCACATGCTGTACGCAACAGAGATTTTCATACAAACAATTATTGTGTGTGTATTCAAAAAATATATATATATAATTTAGTAAGTAATTGGGATTTGTTCTTCAGGGCAGTAAATCGAAAAGAAAGCTCTTTTGTAATGGCCAATATTTCAGAAAACGATATTTCTTTATTAAGGCAACTACAATAAAGTTTACAAATATAGAGAGAAAAACAGACAGTTGATGTTAGTGCTTCATAAAGACGACACAGAACAAAATACAGGAATATCTAATTTGCTACATGAGGTTAACGGTTCAATACTTACGAAGTCCTATTGAGTCACAGTAAATTATTTACTCAAAATTTAAAAAATATTGAAATTTGTTTGCAGTTCTTTTTAGAGTGACTAATATCTAGTTAGTGACTAAACAGGCTTAAAAATGTCACTAGACAGTGACAAGTGGGAATTTTGAATAGTCAATATACAGGAGAACTTCAAAGAAATGTCAAACAACATGTAACAACAAAGAGGGGTTTCTACAGGGTGTCCCCGAAAGGTCTGTACAAAATAATAACACATATTCCTGAGGCCAAAATAGGACAATTTAACCCAACTTACCTCTATTCAAAGTTGCTTCGTTTAGCCGCTAGAGGTCTTCAAAAATGATTAGCTTTTAAATTTTTTAAGTAAGTCGAAAAATATTTGTTATATTTTATTCATTTTTTGGCCATGCGTTTGTACCAGTAAACTGCAGCTTCTTGTGGAATAAACCCTAATTTCGAACATTACAGGGCGTTTAAAAACTTTGTCGCAATAAATTATCCATCCATATTTTTTTAACCCCCTATATAATCACTACCAATGTTTTTTGTGGACAGTTACTTTAATTTAGAAGCTATTTCCTCTCTTACGAAATTTTAGTTGGGTAAACGGTTTAGCCACAAAAAATATTTTCTAAATCTCTACAAGCCTGAATCAGTAGTAGGTAATTGTAATTTAACACTAGGCTTGTAGGGATTTATAAAAAAATTTTTTGTGGCTAAACCTTCACGCAACTAAAATTTTGTAAGAGAGGAAATATCTTCTAAATTAAAGTAACTATTCAGAGAAAAAAATGGTAATGACTATACAGGGGGTTGAAAAATTTAAAAATGTTAATAATTTTTAAAGCCCTCTAGCGGCTAAACGAAGCAACTTTGAATAGAGGTAAGTTGGGTTAAATCGTCCTATTTTAGCCTCAGGAATATGTATTATTATTTTGTACAGACCTTTCGGGGACACCCTGTATATGCAATGTTAGTATTATCGGTATGGATGATCTTAGATTTAAAATTAATAAAGTATGTATCTACATCTTTATTATGTTTATTAATTTGTTGATTAAATTGTTAGTAATGTAAGGAAGAGATTTATATGTTTTATTCAATTTTGACAGTTTAAAGTAACATTATTAACTCCATAACAACCTTCATGAACAGTCTATGATTCATAAGTGAAATAAGTGTTTTAATTCACTAGAGAATTAAAAAAGTTTCAATGAAAGTATGTTTTTTTTTCTATAATAACTGTCAAAGTGTTACAATGTTGGTAGATATGTGATTAAAACGCTAGGAAATATTTACACCTCGTGTTGGTAGAACTTTTTCAAAATTATGGTTATGTGTCAATTTTGAATGTCAAAATTTATTCTTCCAATTTGTCGTTTAATTACAATTACCTTTAACTTTGCAAACGTGCATTATGTTTATTTTCAAATAATGCAAGTTTAATAATTAATAAATTTGCAATATTTTACTATGCTGTTCGTTTAACTCACTATTATGACATATCTGTCAAAATGACACCCATTTTTTAGTGGAAAAAAGAACTAAAAATCTCTGTACCAACATTTTTAAAACTAGGGACCCTGCAGGAATGCAACTTATCCCCTAGAAAGTTGACCTTGAAAATTATTATAGAAAAAAAATGTACTTTACGCCACTTGAATTAAACATTTATTAACTCAAAGATATGATCTCACTTGCACTACGTGCTCGTGAGCTCAACATCTTTTCGTGAATAAACATATGTTTAATTCACTTGGTGTAAAATATGTATTAATTTGACTGGACTCCTAGTACAGAGGTTCCATGTCATTATTATTATTTGTGACTATGACTTTTTGTTAAAGACCTGAGCGGTATGTATTATGTGTATGTTGTGTATCGCCTTTATCATAACTAACCTCGGTTGTCTGTAAGTGAACATGTTTTTCTTTCATGATATCTCTACATTTGTAAACTTTATTATAGTTGCCTTAATAAAGCAATAACGTTTTCTGAAATATTGGCCATTACAAAAAAGCTTTCTTTTTAATTTGCTGCCCTGAGGAACAAATCCCAATTATTCAACTATATCGTTTTATCTTTGTTACTGTCCTGCAACTTTGTATCAAAAACAGCCGTCATCAGAAATCCATTCATAACAGTGAAAGTATTTTCAGCTTTTAGTGTATTGTTTCCCTGTCATTACACATTTCTTTACTTTGTTACATTATATTATCAATAGTTTTGTGTTCCGTAATTCCTTAATGTTCGTGATGCTTATGACCTTTTTTGCACGATAGAAATGTATTTTTTTTAAACGTCAGTAAAATGTGACATTATACCATAGAATAATATGTTGGTGGCACTGTAAGAACAGTAGAAAATACCAGAAATATTAAATAGCATAATAATTTTCAATTTATAGAGTTAGCTGTTTGAACAATGGTTTAATACTTACGTCAGAAATTGCAGAAAATAGAAACTTTTAAATATAATTAGTTTTACGCACGATTTTTGTCTTGAATTGGTGGTATTTTTCCCAACTGTTCACAAATATAATTGTAGTACATTGGTTAGGAAACAACGAAATATAAATTGTATATTAAAATTGAATGTATTAGTAATACGGTTTACTTTATCCTAAGATACTAATCTTTTTAAGAAAATTGAAAAAATCTTTATTAATGACACAACAGCAGACATATATCTGCTATGGCTGTGGTGGTATCACTAGTAAGAAAAAACCATAAGTCACTCAATACTGTACTGTTGGTAGCACTGTCAGGTTATGTTAAATACAAGGTTAGCAGCTTAAGTTTTGCTTCAGTCTGTGTCAAATGACAAACAAAACATAACCTACTAACATCGAATTTGACATAAATTAATAAATTAATAATACGAAAATCTTTGTGGACCATTTTAAAATATAAATAAAACTATAGATTTCGTCTTGATCCACTTATATTTTTTTTTTAATTTCCGAACGTTTTCGGCTTATGCCATCTTCAGGGGACGTTCTACAAAATAATTGACAATGAAACAAACTTTATAACATATTAAAAATGACTTACAATTAACAAACAAACAAAATCACAAATAAACAGCACACACTGGCTACAATTGCCACGGTGGAATATGCACGCCGATAGAAGAAATTGTAAAAGGCGAAAAAGAACCACAATAAAAATACTCAAGGATCGGCAAACTTTAGAAATATTCCGAACTTGCAAATATTAATTGATTGTTTAAATTGGCCAGTGACTTGTTAGACAAAACTATCTCCAAACACTCAGCAATGTTGAGCTTCACTCTTTTATTGAAATAATGTAAGATGATCGTTCTCGTTGATATGTACAGCGAAGTTCGATTCAATTTTGTATTTTTTAATGCAATTTAGATGTTGAAAGCTCTACCGGTCTGTCCTGTATATGTAGCTCCACAATTGCAAGTCAAGCTGTAAACGCCATTTTTGACATAGACTGACAGTGTCACCAACAATACACGTCAGTACTGCCAACATGTGATTCAATGCTAATAAAGTATCGGTATGTTATTTTTCTTAACAACACTGGTGATGTTAAATGCATATTAATGCAACTCGTTGCTAAGGAGTTATTATCATAGTAACATAATAGGATAAAATAAAAGTATTTGATTATTTTCATTAAGGTGAGACAGTTCATTACGAGGACCTTTTCCAATTAATCCTGTGTGTTTCTAACCAAATTTCCTGCTTTTTCAGTACTGGATGTATAGTAAGACTGGCGAGATTCGTCGTGACGAGGCCTGCCTGGATTACAGCGGCCAAGAAGTGATCCTTTATCCTTGCCATGGTTCAAAAGGAAACCAATTCTGGGACTATGACGAAGAAACAAAATTGCTTAGACATGGAAGTAGTGATAAGTGCTTAGCAATTAACGCTGCCAAAACTAAGTTAGTAATGGAGCCATGCAGCAACAACGTGGAGCAGCAACACTGGACTCTAGAAAATTATGACAGCAGCAAGCTGTGACGGGATGCTAGATAAAAGGAAATGGAAGTAATTATGCAAACTTAGTGTAAATTATGTGCAAAATGTGATTTCAGCGTTCAAAAACTAAACCACGCGTTTGACTGCTCTGCCGAAGTGCTTTAATGAAGTGGTTAGTAGTTTTTGCTGGATTTTTCTTTTGTTCTAATTCCTCAATAAGACTTAACTGAAATCAACAAGTGATATTTTACTATATAACAATTTCAAATGAGTACTTGTGCTGTATAATGTTTGTTTAATGTAGCATGTGCTCAATTTAGACATTCCATTTTAGTTTTAAACGATTGTACTTAAATATTAGTTTCAGTATGTTTTCTATAATTTTTTATTTTGAAGAGGGGGTTAAGGATTTGTTGGTTTGTAGTCTACGCTGCCAAAATTCCAAAATTAAAATACTAAGGTAGTATTGACCTGATGATAAACACAAATAGTCAAGTTTACATCTACTGTTCAATTAATACTATAAATGACTGTTTTACATCATTGATAGTAGTTATATAAAATTTTATATTAAAACTGTTACGATGGTTGTACATTTTTAATAATGTAGAGATTGTAACATTTGCTTAAGGGTGTGATTGCCACATATCTCCAGATGTTTTTTGTATCAAACTAGCAGGTAGTATGTATCAAAAACTAGATGTGTATTTCACCTTCGGCAAGTGAATTTTAGTGGAATTGTCGCTAGTATTAGGTCCACCAGGTTGGAATTACAATAACTCATATTTAAATTATACCCATGTCTAATTTTTTATCATTTTGTTGTTGTTGATCGTTTTTTTTGTTTCAAATAGGTTATCTTAAATATTTTATTTCCTATAACTGTTGTTACTTAAACAAAGTACATGATATGCTGCTTGATTTTGATATTACAAATTGAACATTTCATCGAAACTTAAAATAAATAAATGCTCCGAGAAGAGTGAAGGCAAGTTCTT